>CM022701.1:99175787-99790787 GCA_012295165.1 Asparagus setaceus | reverse complement strand
GCCCTTTCTGATGCGATGCTTCTGATGTGAAATGGCGCGAAAGCGATTACGTCGTCCGCTACAGTTCCTCGGCGACGCTTTCTGATGCTTCGGCCTCGCGATACGATTCATACCTTTCTGATGTTGGTAGCGAATGGCGGTTAATGCGTCGTCACCTCTGATTCTCCGGGCGACTTGAAACTACGGTAACTTCGGCATTTTCTGATTCGATACGCTTCGGTATTGCGGCGAAGGCGTCGTCACGTAGATCACTACGGCGGCGGCTTCGCTTTGCTACAAATCCTCGCCCGACTTGCTTACGATTGCCGGCGACGCTCACGATTCAGATGCGCTACGATGATTGATCGGCGAAGGCGTTGCACAGTCTGCTCATTCAGCGGAGCTTCGCTGCTTCGATCCTGGACGATTGCTTCTGATAACTTCGGTAGGCTGCTCAGTATTTCTTGCTTTAGTGGTTGGCCTTGAGCCAGCCAACAACAAGTCAACATCACATTAATGGCGTTGTCTTTGGCCGCATGACTTTTATAGCCATTCCCATACCTCACATCAAATCGATGGTGACTCTTTCCACACATAAGGCGACATGTGTAAAACTAATCTTTGAAATGACCAAAGCGCCTCTCTCATTCCTACAAAGAAAGGAACTATTCTCAATCTGAGGTAAGCCATTTTCTCTCCCCTGCCTGAAATTAAGAACTCTTCTTGTTCATTTTCTTCTCCACTCAAGCTCAAAATCGACTTGATGCAGTCTGAAGCGGGGGTAGATCCTCTCCTGACTTCACATGCGGGGGGAAAACGACTTCGAACTAGGTATTGAGTGGCGGATCCTGTCATCTTCAACCTTAAGCTAAGCTCACAGAGATTAGTATATGTGATTATATACATCAATATATATATATATATATATATATATATATATATATATATATATATATATATATATATATATATATCTCTCTCTCTCTCTCTCTCTCTCTCTCTCTCTTACATATACTTATTATATATAAGTATATATGTATATATATTTACATATACTATATTATATGTAAGTATATATATATATATATATATATATATATATATATATATATATATATATATATATATATATATATATATATATATATATATATATATATATATATGCATTAATGATAATATTATTTTATAATTATATATAAAAAATATATATAATATATAAAAATTATAAGCGGGCGGGCGGTCCTGACCTCGACTGGGACAGGCTGGCCGGTTTTAGACCACCATGGTGAGGTAGGACCCATTGGCAGGACCAGATTCGGGCCCAGGCCCATTGGACACCCTAAATTTGGTCACTACGCCACGCTAGAAACACCAATCTGATAATTTAGGCATAAAATAATATCTAGAGCTTAATTGGAGATATTTGATAATAGTATATTTACAATTTAATCTTATAATTAAGACAGGAGCAATAAAGTTGGCGGTCTCCATCAGATGATGGTGATGCGATGCAGCTATTACCAACTCTCTAGTGGGTGGGGTGGGTGAAAGAGAGAGGTGGCCAACAATTGAAGCAGTGAAGTCCTTTACTCCAACGCAATTCCTCTTTTCTTTGTCAAAAAAGTGCTATATGATATTATTCGACATCGATCCTATATTATCCTTAATCATGTCCCCTCTTATTTGATGGATATGCACAGGTATCGAACAAGAATATGTACATTGCAACCACTAATCGATCAATCCAAGTGAAAGGACCATTTCCATCTCCCTTTGCTTTGCTTCATCATCTCTCTCTTTTTTCTTCTCCTCTTTTGATCGTCAAGGAACAGTATAAATCCTCCACTCTCTACTAATAACTCATGCTTTCGATGTACTTCTCTCGTTTTGTGACTATCTATCTCTATCACTTGATTTGATTTGTCAAATCCCTCATGAAGCTGCCTTGCAAAATCAACTGTGTATTGCATAATTAATTAATACATATATATGCATTGCTATCTATCTGCGGTCGTATTTCTCGGATCTTTACTGTCGCATTATTATTGTATCTTTTGTTGTCAATAGTCTCTATTCAGACTTGCGATATGTGCGCATTAATTTTTCATCTCAAATTAATAGCTGCTGAAATTTGTACATCGAATGGTTGAATTGTGGTGATTCTGTTTGCATAGACGGTTGACCGATGGATTGGTCGATCAATTGATGCAAATGCTCTGCTCTTTTAAAAATAATAATAATAATAATAATTTGGTCAACGGATTGATTATCTAACTAACCAAGTTTGGTATCTAGAAAATTTTGAGGACTGAAAAAGTCAACTGTTCAGCCAATTAATCCACGAACAAAGTAGCTTTAGATCCTGTCTAGAAAACTGTGGAGATAAATTAAAAAAAAACCCGTCCATTAGAACGTAAACTAACATGATAGAAACAGTGACCCTTTTTAACAGAACTAAAAAAAGCATTTCCTGTTCCTCAACATCTTGGGTTCTTTCTTAAATTGGTTCCTCAAATCTTATATTGGGTTTTTTCTTTTACTTTGAATTATAAGACTCTGAAATTTATAAAAGTTATCTTAAAATATGCCCTCTCTTGTTAAAATTATTAACTAATTAATTTCAAGTTAACTAAAATTCTTTAACTTTACCCCCAGCTCATTTCAAGTGTGTAACCTAAGGTCGTCTACAAGTGAGTGACTTTTACTCTCGTGGGGGAGGAAAAAAGGAAAAAGGTAAAAAGGTTTTGATTGAAAAAAAAAAAAAAGAAAAAGCGCATATACTTCTCCGACAAATGTTATTGGGGTCACAACAAGCTAGATAATAACAAACGGAAAATCTTGGCAGTGAAAGATACGATGTTTAATTGATGAGAGTGTCAGCAAGCCCATACGCATACTTTTTCATTGAACCAGGATTCCAAGACATCATTCCCCTCTCATGAGCAGTAAAAGGGTCAAAAAACAATAATAATAATAAAGACAAGATTTCTCGTGAATCTCATGCTTAAATTGCTGTTTGCAAACTAGGATTTCGCGCTAGCCGTTTTTGACTCTCTGTGAAAGGAAACAAATTCAGACTGCCTTATATGTCACCCTTTTATTGGCATATATCGGTTTTGGTTGAAAGCAGGGTCTAAAATGTCTTGTGGGCTACAATCGAAATCCAAAGTAGTTTTTTTAAAAAATCTTTCTGTAAAAATAAAAACAAAGAAAACAGAATCAAGTGTATGTGATTTTGAGGTATGCCACTTCGCATGTGAGAGAAAATGATGGATTCTAGCACATGTTTTTCTCGACCATTCTATACACACAAGAAGAATATGGATAAGAATACACTCTGAGGATAGTTAGAGTATGTTTGTTTTATGCGACAAAGTCAACAGATTACATAACGTATGGAATTTAAGTATCCTTGACACATCCAAAGTTCTACCCACTAACGGAATACAATGGTTTGGCTCAATCCATCGTCAAAATTGGCCAAATTAACGTTACACTTCTGGCTCTCAAGACCCATCATTTAAACCATTCAATCACTCAATCAATATCCGATGTGGGACTAAATTTTGGGGTATCACATCACACTTCAAAAGGGAATATGTACCTCTTGTGAAGGGTTAATGGGGGGAAAAATGGATATCCTTAGTAAATATACGAGTATCTCCCTTTAAGTTCTAATATATTAAAAATCAAGTTAGCATGCAAAATTAATTCATGAACAATTGAAATGAGTTTAAAATTAAGATGGGGAACGACTGGCATGAAATATGGCTCTTCATTGTATTTCTACTCTACTTATAGCGTAGAGCCGAAGATGGTTATACTTGCTACCCAATGTAAATTTAATTCGTGGGCCTCATTCGCGCCAGAGAAATTGTTAAAGGCTTTATTTCTATATCGAGTGAGAGCGAAACAAGACAAAAACAAAAACAAAAAACAAAAAACAAAAAGAGAGAGAGAGAGGAGAAGATGATAGTTTAGAAGTCTAGATTTGATCCAAATGCTAATAGAATGATTATGGAGAGCTTGTAAATAATTTATACCAGTGTCGGGAACAACCTCAACTCTCCTCAGGTCTAACTAATTCAAGACTACTACCGATTTTATTGAGCGGAATTTTTTTTTTCTTTTTTAAACATTGATAGGATCTTATTGAGGCTATGGTTGAGGTTGAGGTCAAATTTGTCTATACATCCGCGAAAGTGATTCAACTTGGACGTTCATTTGGTCCAATAGATCGCCCAAGACGAAATATGTAATTTAGACTTTTATCCGTAAGCCCACCACTTATCTGCGAGAGAACAGCCCAACTAGCGAGGCTGATATTTTATAGCAAATTGATCAACGCCAATTTTTGTTAAATGCCAGAGTGGGGGTAATGAATATGATTTGTTTTTCTGTACAAATATTTTCGTAATGTTTAAACTAGTTTGAAATCGGGAGTAGGGCTAAAGAAAATATCTTTAAAATGAAACGAAAAGTAGAAAACAGGACCGAGGTTAAACATACAATATTTTCGATTTTATTGAATGGAGACCTCTGTTTATTTCTATTGGGCTAGTATGGTAACTGTAGACGGCCTACATGATTTAGCCCAGCCCAATGTGTTGAAAATCTGTACGTATTTGTCAATACAAAGAACGAAGGCAACATGCTCATCTTCTTCTTAACCACGTAGGTGATAATTAGCAGATATATCGAGTGCCCCTTAACCAATTGTTTTCAAATTGGAATTCTTTCGAATGATTTCCAGTTGTAACTTAAAAATTACAGAAGTTCAATAACTTTCAACGATATGCTATCTTGGGGCACTGTGTATTTAGATAGTCCATAATATGTGCTAGACAACGAAAATAATACTTTCTCCATCACGAGAGTATAGCATTTTGATGGACACATGAAATTTTGACACTAGCATAAGTTAGCTGAAATGAATGCCATTAACAAAGAGGATGATGCTGATTATACTTAAAATAAACAATTTAAATATTGATGAATAATTGTGATCAAAAATAATTTATACGCTGTTAAATAAAAGTAGAAAGAAATCAAATCTTGTTCTACAGTGATTGCAAGCGAATAGGTTCTCGCACCGTATTAAGGGTAAATTTCAAAAAAAAAAAAAAAAAAAACCCTTCTGTTTGGGATTTCTCGCATAACCCTCTTTAGCTTTCAAAATGTCTCAAACGACCCCTAAGTTTTGGGGTTCTCAGCTAACCCCTTCTAATTTTCAAGATTTTTCCAAGAAAACACCAAACGACATTAATCGCACTTTTCATATAGGTGGGTAAAATTATGCAAGGGCAAGAGGATAGTTTTGCCGCCGAAAAATTTAAAACTTACCCCTGTATTAACTGAGAACTTATCAGTTATCATTTGGAAACATAAAAATAAGAAAAAAGGCGCTTAGCATTATTATTGGTTTCAATGACATGCGTGCGTTTGGCTTTTGGCGTGTGAACCCCAGAGTTGACTTTTTATTCAATTTGAATATGCTCAGGATTCTAGTAGACCCTTAGATCACGAATCGATATCAACCACAAACCCGATCGGGTTGTTTGATGCTCTTCATTTCATATCATATAGAGCTCAAAGTCTCAAGAGCCCCTATACTATACCCAACTTTTCTATGAAGTCTTTAAACTATCATTCTAAACTAATAAGCCCCTGAACTTTAAGTTTCGTTCTATTTAGCCATTTATCCCCAACTGCTACCCAAAATGCTACTGTAGTAAAGCTAAAATTGGGATATTTAAAAAATGAACACACATGAGCATGTGACACTAAAGTCCATTGCTACTACTACCTACATTTAATAAAATACAATTGAAAAGACAATGCATGACAATCCTTATAATTTCTCTTTTTTATTTTTTACACCAAATTTAACAACTAGACAAATTAAATACATCTGAAAGATGCAAAACCTAAGTCCACAAGCACAGTTAAGTTTACTCCCATCAAAGAACTATAAAACAACTAGCACAGTTAAGTTTACTCCCATCAAAGAACTATAAAACAACTAGCACAATTCAGAATTGAAACTTTATACAAATTAAACTCTATTTTTAAGTATTAGATTTCACTTGGGAAAGGAATTTGATCAAGAGAATAACACAACCAATCAAAGCCCTAGATACCATCCCCAAAAAATTTTAAAATTTTAGAAAATAATTTTAAGAATTAATCTAGAATGAGAAGATTACTGGATGAAAATATGATCTTTTATATAGAGGGGACTCAAAACAAGGTAGTAACCAAAGAAGACGCTGCGTCAAAGGAAGATCACATCTCGCAGCGGCGAGGCAATGATTGATAAAATATCTCACACGGGTTCATTTTTTAAATATCCCACTTTTACTCTTGCTACAGTAGTATTTTTGGTAGCACTTGGAGCTAAAGGGCCAGATAGATTGAAACTTGAAAATTTAGGGGCTTATTAGATTAGAATAATAGTTTAGGGGCTTTATAGAAAAGTAGAGTATAGTTTAGGGGCTCATTAGACTTTGAGCTCCCTATTCCGTCGGCAATAAAACAAATAAAATATGTGAATGCAATACCATTACATTTTGCGGACCTCCGCGGCTCCGCCCGACTTTTGCAATATAAGAATATTTATCTGTTAGTTGGGATACTGAAGAAATTTTATTTCCCACCATAAAAGTCAATGGAGTTCTGAAATATCTCCAATCAACTATGATAACTTGTTCGAAGCTCGGATTTTAAAAGGTGCCACTCTTTTTGAAGCAGGGGCTTAACTTTTAGAGACTCCTACTTTGTCATTTAAAAACTACACCCAATTATGTTGAGAGTATTCATAAAGAGTTGTTAGCCATGTCTTAATCCATTCAAAAAGAATGATGTAAAGGGTAAAGTAAACAGTGGTATCCACTAACATCATTGTTTGTGTGCAGGTCGCGAGGCAAGAAATCGCCCTATTACCAACAATTCAAAAGATAGTATGAAATGCCATGTTTATAAAGTAGAATACTTTGGTAAGAAATAGGGCTAAATTGCAAACAAACCCCCTTAGTATCATCCAATTGCAAAGAGATTCCTTCTAGTTTTTTGTTCTTAATAGATCCGTCATAGCTTTACTTTTTGCGAATAGACCCCCGAGTAAATTTTTTATTATTATTTTTACTCTTAAAACCGTTAAAAATATTTGAGGAGGCACATAGCCCCTTGGAGTTCTATTGGCAATGGTATACATAAAATTGCTTTTTTTTGCTTTTAAATGAGTCAAAACAGTTCACTAAGAGAGTTTATTCGTGCTTGAGCCAATACTACAAGGGGCATATTCGCAACGATTAGAGCTATAAGGGGTCTGTTCGCAATAATAGAACTACATGGAGCCCCTTTGCAATTAAGTGATACTACAAGGGATATGTTTGCAACTAAGAATTATCATGTATTTAAGAGAAAAATCAGAAAAGACATCTCATTTATAACAATTTGTATGATACGAATGTATAACAAGATGATTAAATAGAACGCAACAAATATATTTATATTTTCCTTGATTTTTATTCTTTAAAACAAAAGTTTCCCCCAATCAAAGAGCTCTATCTTTTTTCTTTACAAGCGATTAATGTTTATAGTTTTTTTTCTCATGATACTAATATCTCGCAGCGCACATGCGGATATGACATAGAATACTGAGGAGCGTTCTAGTGAAATTGTCAAAGCATATATTTAATTAACCATTAATTATATTTTTTGTATTTTTTTTCACCAAGTGCAATACCATTCTTGTATTTTTTCCATAGTTTTTCTTTATGCGTGAGAGCATTTTTGACATTCTAAAATTGTGGCTCACTCAAATCAGAAGGGGACTTTTCTTGATATATAAAACAGATAATCTTATAATTTGTGTCTACAAAAAGAAACAATATAAAAATCTTAGAAGTCTTGTACACGCTGCCTTTTATGATTTCGTGTATATTTCTTCCTCGTTCAATTGCTAACACTAAGTAGAGAAAACAAGTGGGGAAGAAGAAAAAGATAATCAGACTGGGCAAAAGACAAATTGCAATTAAAGACATAGAAGTGTGGTATTATGCAAAATAACTATTGGAGAATAGCGCCTTTATTTATTAGGCAAGACGGTCGTTGCATTTAAGCGAGGTGTGAAGGTGTGGTCACCGACTCTCCATTGTCGTCACCTGCCTCTTTTATTATTTTCCTTTTTTATATAAAATTAAGTCTTCCGATTCAATTGACTCATTAATACGGGGCATCAGAAGGAGGTAAAATAGAGTCTTTTAATATCTAAACTTACCGCGGGTAACTTCATACCTCTCAATGTGTCGGATGCTGCTTTTGTCTGCTCCGGGGGGATTCCAACGTGTTCTTAATAACGACAAAAGAAAACAAAACAAATTAGATTAATAATGTGAGCCTCCATTAAAAGATTTGGTATTTTGTACAGAAGCTGGTATTCTACGCTTTGATGTCCGTGCATATGATGACGACCGTCGACCTGCTCTAGGGCCTTCCGAAACGAACGGCTCACGTTGGCCGCTCCCTCTGCAGAAATTTAATGTCTCTATTAGTTAATTGGACCCGTTTTAAACTGGTCTCTATATTCTTTTCAATTAAATCTAACAACAGCAACGAAAAATTCATCAGTGCTTGAGCTTCAACCCACTCGAAATTAGGTCAAACTTAGTCCTGCTTTAGTTCTACCGTAAATCAGAGTCTGAAAAAAAAATAATAATAATAAGCGCAAAGAAAATATGATCTTACGATAAGAAATTGGCATTTAGTGACTAGTTTCTATGGATTATAAAATGAGAGAAAATCAATTGCAATAGTCAGATAATGTGCAACAAAAAAACATATAATGCATAGGAGTAATGCAAAATTAATAAACACAAAAGAAGAAAATGAGCATGGAAGAGGGAGACTATCAAAAGTAAGCAAAAGAGTACACAGATGCAGTAGATGCAAAGGAGCTGGTCATCACAAGACCAAATGTAAAGAACCTATAAACGAAATCAGTCAGAGTAGTGAAGTTGCACAAAATCAACCTCAAGGGCCTAGTGCATTAAGGTAATCTTTTGTTTGTTTGTTTTAATATATGTAAATGCTCATAAATATTACTTGCTTGTAGGATGGTGGATCAATTAACATAGGTGGGAAAAGTCAAAGTGCACAAGTAAGCCTATAAGAACAAGGTGATGTACATATATCAGAAAAATTAACAAATATTACTTGCATATATCTTGTTGAACTCGTTGCTGTTGATGTCAGTTATCGAACATGGGGTTTAATTATGAATTAGTGTGGGGTTATGGTCCTCAAGCTTCTTCAGATAGCCGGTTCTGGAACCTAATGTTCTCTCCTGCACATGAAAAGCTCGTGAGAGGCCGGAGTTGGGTTCTCCAGTTGTTCCTCCGACGATCAAGTCAAAAATTGGACTTGAGCGGAAAAATAAAAGATAAGTAGTGAAGGGTTATTCAAAGTTGCATGAAGGCAAAAGAAGTTACCCCATGCAGTGCAGCTTCCTTTTATAGTAGATTGGAAGGGCATATGGATAATTTTGACCGAGTCTTAGACAGACAGCTGAGTCGGCAGACACCTTACAGGTGTCGGCCATTGAAGAGGGAGAGTCATCCAGGCGTCTAATGTGAGGGCGACAGCAGGTGTTTGGTGCTGACTAGGTCCAATGAATCATAAAGACTATGGGGGCTGGAGAAATGATGACTCTGACAGCGTAGTTAATGCCAGGGTAGTCTGCTGTCGGTGGGGATTTCGAGGATACACCGCCTTTGTAGTCGTCTTTCTGAGGGCCGGCAAGCACCGCCTTTTTAGCCGGCTACGCGAGTTGTCGGCTGGAATAGTAGGCCGAGTGTGGGTGCATGTAGGGTTGATCTAGGGGGTAGGTCGACAAGTACCGTCTTTTTAGTAGGCTACGCAAGTTGTCCGCCTATTGGGTCGGCCGCAGGGGCAGCTCTCTAAATATGTTTGATCAGGCGCGAGACGGGACACGTGTTGACCTCTTAAGGAGGATTAACACTTAGCTTATTTGCAGGCTATAACAGTTGCTAATAAATATCATTTATGTGTAGACAATTTTAAGCAATCAACACAAGACCAAATGCAAAGAACCCTATAAATGAAATCGGTCAGAGTAGTCAAGATGCACAAAATCAACCTCAAGGACCTAGTGCACCAATGTAGTCTCTTGTTTGTTTGTTTTAATGTATGTAAATGCTCATAAATATTACTTGCTTATAGGTATGGTGGATCAATTAACATAGGTGGGAGAAGTCAAAGTGCACAAGATGATACAAGTCGGCCTATAAGAACAAGGTGATGTACATATATTAGAAAATTTGACAGATATTACTTGCATATATCTTGTTGAATTGGTTGCTAATAAATATCATTTATTTGTAGACAATTTTCAACAATCAGAGGGAGATCAAAGTTAAGTACTGTAAGAGGGAAGGGTCAAAGACACATGAATAAGGAGGGATCTGGACCAACTTCTCAACCACCCTCATCTCCACCATTTGCAGCATGGAATGCACAACTATCACTTCCAACAACAACTTGGGGTGCACATCAACATGAAGTTCATCCATCTCAGTTATCAGTAATATCATCATCATCACAAACAGCAACAGCAACAGATCATTACAACCATCACAACAAGCAGTTTCAGGATCTGGGGGTTTTGGCAATGTGAAATGATTTTAGGCTTTAATATTTCTGGGGGTTTTGTACATTGTAGTTTTTGAGATATTTTGTTAATTTTGGACCATGTACAACCTGAAACACCTAGAAACTCGTAGGTGAATGAATTTCAACACCATGTTTCAGCTTCAACATGGGAATTTTGTAAAGTGTTGGGTATATAAGTCCATGTTTTATATGTACATGCCATTTTTTTAAACTTTGTCTATGTGAGTCCATGATTTAGTGAAGAAATGGCTCTTTTGTGTTGGGTTGGCTATGTATAACACTGACATATCAATATGATTTAGTGAAGAAATCGACACGAACCCAATCTCACGCCAAAGTAAGTGAACTCAGGGCCGAAGGGGATCTCTCTGCTCTCACAAGTGTTCGGCTACTACAGTAGTCGTCTGCTATAATGCCGACCTCTCGGTTGCTACAGTAGACCGACTGTTATAGTAACGCCGACCCGAAACGTGGTCCCCATCAGCTAGCTACGGTGTTCGGCCCTCTTACCGGTCGGCCGGCTACAGTACCCACCCGGTTGCTACAAGATTCGGACGGCCACATAAGACGGTGCTACAAGATTCACCGACGCGAAAGGCATCCTCGCTTGTCACATTACGGTGGTAGGCTTCGTCTGCTACAATACCTCGGACGACTTCTACAAGCATCGGTGCTACAAGATTCGGCCGACGCTGAAGTCGCCGCTTGTCCCGCTACAAGAGGGTCAGCCTCGATCGCTACAAGACCGGATCGCTAAGAATAGCAGATTCGGCCGACGCGAAGTCCGGCCCACGGTCATCCCCGCTACTAGAAATGACTGATCGCATAAGATTCTGACGATCGCTATAGTACTCACCACGCGAAGCGCCCTCTATTGCCCCGGCCAGTAGAGACCGACATGCTCGCTACAAGATTCTGACGACCGCATGCGAATCACTAACGGTTCTACCGCAAAGCATCCTTGATCGTCTCGGTAGTCAATTCGGCTACAATACCTCGGACGACTTCTACAAGCATCGGTGCTACAAGATCACCGACGCGAAAGGCATCCTCGCTTGTCCCTGCTACAAGAGGGCCCACTCAGTAGCATTTGACGATCAAGCATAAGAATGCAGCAAGATTTCACACGCTGAAGCGCCCTGTCGCTCCCGCCATAGTAAGCCGACCGGGTCAAGCATAAGACCTCTGGACGATCGCACGGACTAACTCAAGCATGTAAGCTTCTCGCTTTACTAGTTGACCTTGAGCTCCGCGCCAATAATAAGTCAACATCACAATTAATGGCGCATGGCCTCTGCAACCATTGCCCATGTCTCACCCACATCACATCAGTGATGACTCACTCCACACAAATGCTGACATGTATAAAACCAGTGCTAAAATGATCAAATTGCCCCTCTCTTATTCCTAAAAAGAGAAACTATTCTCAAGAAAAAGGTACGCCTGCTTCTCCCCTGCACTCTTCAATTAAGAACTCTTACTGTTCATTTTCTTCTCCACTCAAGCTCAAAATACTGACTTGATCGTCGGAGGTACAATGGGGGAGCCAAGCCCCGTCCTCTCACGAGCTTCTATCGTGGGGAAGAACATTGACTTCGAGCTAGGTATTGAGTGGCGGATCCCCATCATCTTCGATCTCAAACCCGTTTTGACTGTGATTATATACATCAACAATAATAATACACCAAGTTTTGTGCATCTTGTGCTAGTAGGTGCATAATACACCCAGTTTTGTGCATCTTGAATTAGCGTGTATGTAAATAATACAATATGTATCATATGTGTATAGAATGCAAAACATGTTACTATGCACATATAAACTTACTCTAATTTATGTGCAGATACAAACCAAATAGCTTCATATATCCAGTTTATGTGCACATACAAAACTTACTAAAATTTCTTTAAGAAAATTTCACAAATAACATCAATTTTTATTAATATTTCTCAAATTACATCATATTCTTTCACCATGCTCAAATTAAAATATCTCTAATATTACACTCTCAAATATTTTACATAACTCTACCATAATCAACATCCCTAACGCAATCAAAATAATCCTCGTCAACAACAATATTTGCAACAAACTTTTTAGCCAACAAACTCACTTCTTTTGACGTTTTCACAATCAAACTCCTATTGTCATCAACCTAAGCAAAGTAACCATAATCCTTGTATGATGAATTTCTATATTGTGGGCAGCCATAGAATTGTAGACCCTCATTCTCTTCTTGCTTGCAAGTCCTAATTCTATATTGCAACCCATAAAAACACCTCATGTCAGCCCCATCAATACTAGCTCTATTACCAATTGCATTAGAACCCGAAAACTCCATGAATAACTTAGTGGATGAAGAGGTTTGAGAAGGGAGGTTAGAGAATGAGAATTGGAGTTTGGAGGAGCATCAATGACGTTTTATAGATTTCCCCCATTTGATATAGCCGTTGATTTCTTTCTAAGGTTTCCTTATGATTTTACTGTTAGGAAGGAGAAGCGATAGGGAACGAGTTTGGGTTTTGAGGAGTTCTTAACGAGTTTGATTTAAATGGGTTTGGATTGGTGAGAGACATAACTGTCCAATAAATGAAAGTGTTAGAAAACGGATTATTCCCTCAATTTAACACCGTCTACCAGAGGGCTAATATCAACGTATCATACCTATAGGAGGGGCGAATATCAACATATCATACTTAAGGAGTTAATATCAAATTATCTATGATTTAAGGAGCTGATATCTTAAAAACCCTTATTATTTTGAGCGTGGTACTTACACCGTTACACGAAAGTCTCACTCTACTATCATCTCAACAGTTGAAACAAACGTTGATTCCAATTTTAAATAAAAAAATCAAGAAGAAGAAGCAGTAGTAATAAAACCTCATAAAAGACTTCTGCTCGCTTTTATTGTTATTATCCATCTCATTTTTGTTTTCCCCCTCTCTCTCTCTCCTTTTTTCTCCCCTTTCTCCAGATCTCTATCTTTCTATGAGGTAGACTTAATTATTACGAGGAAAAAACCCCTAAATAAACCTCTCTGCCAAATTCCTCGCCGATCGTGGACAGACTCGACGGCGGAGATCTGATCACCTCCCGGCGGCGGTCCGATCTGGCGCCTCCTCACGGGGAATCGAGATAGGAGCTCGGATCCGGTCACCGTGCGGTGATCGTAAGCAAATTGGAGAAGGGTTGGTGGGGGGGTGAAATAAAGAGAGGATGTACAAGAATCAGCTGCAGGAGCTAGCTCAACGGAGCTGCTTCAATCTGCCGTCATACACGTGTATAAGAGAGGGGCCTGACCACGCACCCAGGTTTAAGGCCACCGTTAACTTTAACGGCGAGGTTTTTGAAAGCCCTAGCTTTTGTACGACGCTGAGGCAAGCGGAGCACTCCGCTGCTGAGGTGGCACTCAGCTCCCTTTCTCACCGAGGACCCTCTCACTCCCTCGCTGCTCGGATCCTGGTATTTCTTCGAATTTTTATTTTATTTTTTATTTCTACAAGAAAATTTCACAAATAACATCAATTTTTATTAATATTTCTCAAATTACATCATATTCTTTCACCATGCTCAAATTAAAATATCTCTAATATTACACTCTCAAATATTTTACATAACTCTACCATAATCAACATCCCTAACGCAATCAAAATAATCCTCGTCAACAACAATATTTGCAACAAACTTTTAGCCAACAAACTCACTTCTTTTGACGTTTTCACAATCAAACTCCTATTGTCATCAACCTAAGCAAAGTAACCATAATCCTTGTATGATGAATTTCTATATTGTGGGCAGCCATAGAATTGTAGACCCTCATTCTCTTCTTGCTTGCAAGTCCTAATTCTATATTGCAACCCATAAAAACACCTCATGTCAGCCCCATCAATACTAGCTCTATTACCAATTGCATTAGAACCCGAAAACTCCATGAATAACTTAGTGGATGAAGAGGTTTGAGAAGGGAGGTTAGAGAATGAGAATTGGAGTTTGGAGGAGCATCAATGACGTTTTATAGATTTCCCCCATTTGATATAGCCGTTGATTTCTTTCTAAGGTTTCCTTATGATTTTACTGTTAGGAAGGAGAAGCGATAGGGAACGAGTTTGGGTTTTGAGGAGTTCTTAACGAGTTTGATTTAAATGGGTTTGGATTGGTGAGAGACATAACTGTCCAATAAATGAAAGTGTTAGAGAAAACGGATTATTCCCCTCAACTTTAACACCGTCTACCAGAGGGGCTAATATCAACATATCATACCTATAGGAGGGGCGAATATCAACATATCATACTTAAGGAGTTAATATCAAATTATCTATGATTTAAGTGAGCTGATATCTTAAAAAACCCTTATTATTTTGAGCGTGGTACTTACACCGTTACACGAAAGTCTCACTCTACTATCATCTCAACAGTTGAAACAAACGTTGATTCCAATTTTAAATAAAAAAATCAAGAAGAAGAAGCAGTAGTAATAAAACCTCATAAAAGACTTCTGCTCGCTTTTATTGTTATTATCCATCTCATTTTGTTTTCCCCTCTCTCTCTCTCTCTCTCTCTCTCTCTCTCTCTCTCTCTCTCTCTCTCTCTCTCTCTCTCTCTCTCTCTCTCTCTCTCTCTCTCTCTCTCTCTCTCTCTCTCTCTCTCTCTCTCTCTCTCTCTCTCTCTCTCTCTCTCTCTCTCTCTCTCTCTCTCTCTCTCTCTCTCTCTCTCTCTCTCTCTCTCTCTCTCTCTCTCTCTCTCTCTCTCTCTCTCTCTCTCTCTCTCTCTCTCTCTCTCTCTCTCTCTCTCTCTCTCTCTCTCTCTCTCTCTCTCTCTCTCTCTCTCTCTCTCTCTCTCTCTCTCTCTCTCTCTCTCTCTCTCTCTCTCTCTCTCTCTCTCTCTCTCTCTCTCTCTCTCTCTCTCTCTCTCTCTCTCTCTCTCTCTCTCTCTCTCTCTCTCTCTCTCTCTCTCTCTCTCTCTCTCTCTCTCTCTCTCTCTCTCTCTCTCTCTCTCTCTCTCTCTCTCTCTCTCTCTCTCTCTCTCTCTCTCTCTCTCTCTCTCTCTCTCTCTCTCTCTCTCTCTCTCTCTCTCTCTCTCTCTCTCTCTCTCTCTCTCTCTCTCTCTCTCTCTCTCTCTCTCTCTCTCTCTCTCTCTCTCTCTCTCTCTCTCTCTCTCTCTCTCTCTCTCTCTCTCTCTCTCTCTCTCTCTCTCTCTCTCTCTCTCTCTCTCTCTCTCTCTCTCTCTCTCTCTCTCTCTCTCTCTCTCTCTCTCTCTCTCTCTCTCTCTCTCTCTCTCTCTCTCTCTCTCTCTCTCTCTCTCTCTCTCTCTCTCTCTCTCTCTCTCTCTCTCTCTCTCTCTCTCTCTCTCTCTCTCTCTCTCTCTCTCTCTCTCTCTCTCTCTCTCTCTCTCTCTCTCTCTCTCTCTCTCTCTCTCTCTCTCTCTCTCTCTCTCTCTCTCTCTCTCTCTCTCTCTCTCTCTCTCTCTCTCTCTCTCTCTCTCTCTCTCTCTCTCTCTCTCTCTCTCTCTCTCTCTCTCTCTCTCTCTCTCTCTCTCTCTCTCTCTCTCTCTCTCTCTCTCTCTCTCTCTCTCTCTCTCTCTCTCTCTCTCTCTCTCTCTCTCTGTTTTGAAAGCCCTAGCTTTTGTACGACGCTGAGGCAAGCGGAGCACTCCGCTGCTGAGGTGGCACTCAGCTCCCTTTCTCACCGAGGACCCTCTCACTCCCTCGCTGCTCGGATCCTGGTATTTCTTCGAATTTTTATTTTATTTTTAATTTCTCTACAAGGAAAACTAGCTTCGAGAATCAACATTATTTCTATTTTTGGTAATTTTTGAACTTGATCTACTGACAAAGCCAGAATTTCTGAGGAAAATTAGCCCAATTTTGACGGAATTAAAGTAGGAACATCATCTTGAGTTTATTAACGTCTAATGGTTGCGAGGTCATTAGTCGAATCCTAGTGATTCTTGCTTTTTATTTTATTTTTCATTTTGAGGATCTACTTTATTATTAGCTAATGTTGATTTAATTGAAGGCGTAAAAGATGAGTTCACTGCTTGAGTTTAATTTTTTTATCGATGTTCTTAGTAATAATTGAGAAGATTAGAAGGAAATTGGGGTTAAATTCGGAAATGTAGAGTTCTATATTTTCGCAAAGGAAAAATTGGAGATTCTATGGTTAATATTTATTATCACGGTGGAGCTAATTAATAGCAAGTATTGGAAAAAGGGAACTCGAGTTACGAGCTGAGTTTGGATTGGTGAGAGACATAACTGTCCAATAAATGAAAGTGTTAGAAAACGGAATATTCCCCTCAATTTAACACCGTCTACCAGAGGGCTAATATCAACGTATCATACCTATAGGAGGGGCGAATATCAACATATCATACTTAAGGAGTTAATATCAAATTATCTATGATTTAAGTGAGCTGATATCTTAAAAAACCCTTATTATTTTGAGCGTGGTACTTACACCGTTACACGAAAGTCTCACTCTACTATCATCTCAACAGTTGAAACAAACGTTGATTCCAATTTTTAAATAAAAAAAAAATCAAGAAGAAGAAGCAGTAGTAATAAAACCTCATAAAAGACTTCTGCTCGCTTTTATTGTTATTATCCATCTCATTTTTGTTTTCCCCCTCTCTCTCTCTCCTTTTTTCTCCCCTTTCTCCAGATCTCTATCTTTCTATGAGGTAGACTTAATTATTACGAGGAAAAAAAACCCCCTAAATAAACCTCTCTGCCAAATTCCTCGCCGATCGTGGACAGACTCGACGGCGGAGATCTGATCACCTCCCGGCGGCGGTCCGATCTGGCGCCTCCTCACGGGGAATCGAGATAGGAGCTCGGATCCGGTCACCGTGCGGTGATCGTAAGCAAATTGGAGAAGGGTTGGTGGGGGGGTGAAATAAAGAGAGGATGTACAAGAATCAGCTGCAGGAGCTAGCTCAACGGAGCTGCTTCAATCTGCCGTCATACACGTGTATAAGAGAGGGGCCTGACCACGCACCCAGGTTTAAGGCCACCGTTAACTTTAACGGCGAGGTTTTTGAAAGCCCTAGCTTTTGTACGACGCTGAGGCAAGCGGAGCACTCCGCTGCTGAGGTGGCACTCAGCTCCCTTTCTCACCGAGGACCCTCTCACTCCCTCGCTGCTCGGATCCTGGTATTTCTTCGAATTTTTATTTTATTTTTTATTTCTCTACAAGGAAAACTAGCTTCGAGAATCAACATTATTTCTATTTTTGGTAATTTTTGAACTTGATCTACTGACAAAGCCAGAATTTCTGAGGAAAATTAGCCCAATTTTGACGGAATTAAAGTAGGAACATCATCTTGAGTTTATTAACGTCTAATGGTTGCGAGGTCATTAGTCGAATCCTAGTGATTCTTGCTTTTTTATTTTATTTTTCATTTTTGAGGATCTACTTTATTATTAGCTAATGTTGATTTAATTGAAGGCGTAAAAGATGAGTTCGCTGCTTGAGTTTAATTTTTTTTTTATCGATGTTCTTTGTAATAATTGAGAAGATTAGAAGGAAATTGGGGTTAAATTCGGAAATGTAGAGTTCTATATTTTCGCAAAGGAAAAAATTGGAGATTCTATGGTTAATATTTATTATCACGGTGGAGCTAATTAATAGCAAGTATTGGAAAAAAGGGGAACTCGAGTTACGAGCTGAGTTTGGATTGGTGGAGTTGAGTACGCGTACTTGCCTTTGTTTTATGATCAGGCTTAGTACCACACGGCGACGGTGTCCAGCCTATTATTTTATTTTTAATTTTAATCTTTTTTCCATTTGTTAATTTGTGGTTCCAAGCGAGCTTCATTAAAAACCTAGGGTTTCTGAACAAACTTAATTTATTTTTTGGGGAAAGTACAAATTTATTTGTCTCAATAATAACTTGAGCTAGAGGGGCGTTTTCGGCACGAGTGAATGCGCCATTCGGCAAACTCTGTTTGGATGTCGTTTTTGGGGCTAACTATTTAATTAACTTCACTAATGATTCTTTTTAAATCTGAAAACTATTAAGACGCTGTTTGTGTTGGTCCTCAAGCCATTAAAGCTGCTACCCAACTTTTTGTAAACTGAGGTCCGTTCACATGCTCCGTCTCGAATAAGACAGCCAATGGTGGTGCCCACACTTAAGAAGAATGTGGTGGGTTTTCCTCTGATTTTTTTTTAATTAATCCCATTTGGGTTTAGTGGGTGCCTTAGAAACTTCAAGTCAAAAGGCTTCCTAAATCCTGAATCAGCGAGTTTGGTGGACCGAATAGTTCGTTGACGGTGACCTGATCATTTCCAAGCCAAGTTATTTTATTACTATTATTGTTTGGTGACAGAGAAAATTTCTAGGTTACACAACATTAAAATTTGTTATGATGTATCTAAATTAATTTGGCCTCATACGCAGCCCATGACTTTTGAGGCAATGGTTGTAGGGTTCCGCAACATTTAAAATTTGTTCAGACCTTAAATATTTCTAATGTTCCCTCTACTAGATGAGAATTTTAAAATGCTTCAATTATTGACAACAATGGGCATTGTGTCTATTTATGTATCATTAGTCGCATGTATATTGAACTTGTGCCATAATTGATCTATGTTGCTAGCGTGGATACAGACTTCATTCATGCTGAAATGATGACTGTAAATATTGTGGAATACATATATTGACACATATACTCTTACTGAACAAACCAAGTTTCCAATTTGTATGAAGTTTGATTTTTTTTAAGCCCGTCAACCTTGCAACTAAGGACCAACTTGTCTATGTAGGAGTTGGTTTTTTGTGATAGACTACATGCATATCTCAAACAATTAGATATGTGATGACCAGTTATGAATTGTTTGCCTGTTAATTGGCTGCAGAAAACTTAATAGCATTGGAGTGTTGCAAATGCCTTTTTTCCAGAACAAAAAGGAGAAAGGTTGTTGCCAACAATTTTGTTTCAATTATTATTATACAATTTAGGTCTTTGAACTGAAAAGCCCTTGATGCTTATTACATGTTATAACATAATACCGCTTCCATCAGTTCTTTAACGGTCAAACATCACAAGTGGCAGTTGTTAGTTAATTTGTAGTATAATTCCTCAATGTATTATTTTTGTTCTACTGGTTCCTTTCAGTTCTTTTTTAATTGCAGCATCATGCATTCAACGCTTGAACTTGTGCATTTGTCTTAAGCAGGACGAGACGGGGGTTTATAAAAACCTCTTGCAGGAAATATCTCAGAGAGTGGGAGCCCCACTGCCATCATATACAACTTTCCGATCAGGACTTGGACACCTACCTGTCTTCACGTGCACGGTGGAACTCGCCGGAATCACATTCACTGGCGAACCAGCAAAGAGCAAGAAGCAGGCAGAGAAGAATGCTGCCATGGCAGCATGGTCTTCATTGAAACAATGTAAGTTACTATTCAAATATTTCCTCTACTTCTAGCCTATCTAGTACTAAAGAGAGAAAACCTGAGAAACCCCTTCAATCAGGATTGAAAATTTAGATGCACTTTATACCGAGTATCATAGATCAGAGACAATGATGACTCTGTAAAGTAGAGCTTTTATAATAAGTCCGTCTTCTGATTTCTTGATTTAGAATTTGGAGGTTGAAAGTAATGTAATTATCCCACTCAATATAAGTTGATAACTGGTTGCAAAGTCTTATTTGTGGAACCTCATTAAGTTAGACCGTGCTTCCCATCTGACCTCATTGGAGGTGAATACACTTCAATGACAATCAAGAAGATTGTAGAAACCAGATACTTAGATAATGTCTCAAAATTACTAAAGAATTATTATACTTAGTGGGTTAAATGAATGAAAGTATCTATACCAAAGTTCTGAAAATTAAGATGTATATCATCTATCGTCTTGTAGCGTGTACTTAAGATAAACCAATGCGTAATTGTTAACTAATCAAGATTCAACAATGTGTATACAAAATTATGGGCATATTTAAAGCACTGATAAAAGGGAGTTAAAATGGTAAAAACATATAAAACACATAATTTCATTGTGTTATGAATATGTAAACATATGATGGATTTTACAGTTGCTTCATAGTTGAATTATAATTTTCACAGTTATAGCAAACTTTGATTATGTGTATCCAAGGTTTTAAATGTCGGATGTCGGGTTCATGTCGGATAGCTGAAATTCATGTCGGATAGCGGAAATCGGGGATATGTCGGGGGACATGTACTAAATATCGGATTGTCATATCGGATGGATTTCTACTCAATTTTGGTCATCAAGATGGAATGCACTTGTCTTGTTATAGCTTATCCTACTTGAGTTGAGTATTCATCATCAAGACACGAGTTGTTTTCCATTTCTTGAAGAGAAATAGTGAAATATTATGCCAACAAATAAACAAAATACACATTGTCAAACTAAAACTTTGAAGTGTCTTGCATAAAATTAACATAAAGTAAAGTGCCTTGCATAAAATTGACATAAAGTGTTAGACTTTGGATTGATTTCAAGCTACGGTCCAAATTTATTGTTTACATCACACTTTTATGAATTCACAATTTCAATTTGTAGAGGCAGTGACGAGAGGAGATCACGGTAGAAAAAGAGCAACATTTTTTCTTTGCCTAATCTATATTATATGCTATCGGGTTACTATGGGAATAAAAGGCTAAAAAGAATAATCGGGTTTGGGTTTTGAGTACTAAACCCAAACCCCAATACTATCAACTCAAAAAATAAAATAAAATAAAATAAAAACAAAAATAACAAAACAAAAACGGCCGATTCCGATTTTTCAAGTCGAAAATCGGCCGATATGTCATAATATCCCGACATGTCCGACATGAACCCCAAAACGATATCCGACTTGAAATGGCCATATCCGTGTCTCTAATCCGACATGCACATGTCGACATGTTGACATTTAAAACCATGTGTATCCATATAGAATATGCATCATGATTTTATTTGGACTTTTATCTGTTCAACCTAGCACCATTTAGTTAAAGTTCAACCACAACATCTATAGAGATAATAGGTTAGGCCATTTGACACCATATATTTCTAAACCTTATCCAAGTACATAAGTTTTAAGTTTTAAATCATTCAAGAAACAGCAAATAAAGCCAATTTAAATCCAATTAGTAATTCTATCCACCATGTCATCATCTTCAAGAATGATAGCTTTCTTTTTGCCAACCAATCATTGGGAAAATCCTAATTCAATTGGTTTCCTCTATTTATATCTGCATAACTATAGTAATTTGTGGACCCAAAAGTCTCAAAAAGCCATACCCCTTTTGAAGACAAAAGGTAACTTTTCACATTGATATGTTATAAGATTTGTAAGATTTTTATACCGTATCATACAATACAAGAGGTGTCACATGAAATATGAACCTTCTGGGTTCTGATATTATGACAAGTCATTATCTTTTTTTTTTCCTAGCCTCTTTTTGTATCATACGATACGGTGTTCTATCCATGATCTTAACAACTGTGATATCACAACTAGACAGTTTCATGTGCTTAAAGAGGAAGTGAGTGAAGGAGAATATTTTAATTGCTCAAGTTATCTGAAGACTAAGGGCAGTAATGAATAATTTCAACTTTTGAAGGGAGAATATTTTAATTGCTCAAGTTATCTGAAGACTAAGGGCAGTAATGAATAATTTCAACTTTTGACTATTCGTAAGTGATTGATCATCAAATTTGAGTGGTGTTTGGTTTTGGATTTTGAGCTTCATGTACTTGGTTACAGGCTCAGAGATCAGACAGGAAAAAATTGCTAGCTTGTGTGTTGAATTGTGAATATCTGGCAGTAGCAGGGAGAAAATAGATAAAATGTAGCTTTGTACTATTTTGCAGCATAATTTCCCTTGTCAAAATCTTCTCCAATTAGACACTAAGTTACTTTTTCTGAGTGAAAATACAGATAGAGCTTCTTTATTGCATAAGCTAAATTGCGTGACAGAAAATGCATCCTGCATTTAGCAGTTCAGGTTCCTCCTATTCATATAGTTATCTTGGTCAGGATATCTGCATTTGAGTAGAACTCTGATATGCAGCCCTTTTAAGTTCGAAAACCAAATATTGTTGATGACAATAGTTAGTTGGGTTATATTATTTCTGTTGGCAGTTTAGGAAAAATCTTGCATCCCTGTATCTCTTCACTTTGTTGGTCTGTGGTGTGTATATGTACATCTCTTTTCATATGAGTGCTATTAAGCTTCCAAATGTTCCAAGATTCAATTCGGATGAATTGATCACCAGCTCCTAATGTTAAATCTTGTTATTTGCTATATAATTTTAGACACTGCCAATTCTAAATGATTTATATGATTCTATCTTAAAATGCAACAGTGGCACGCCAAGCTGCAAGCTCATCAAACGAACCAGAGAACAATGATGAACAAGAGCAAATCACAATAGCCCGAGCCCTTCTCAACTACCGTCTCAAGGAGAAGATTGCAATGGCCAACAACCCCAATGCAATCCCATTCCCAAAGAAGTTCCCCATACAACCTGAAAAGAGACCATCAACGTCACTGCAACCTCCCTCACAGGCTGGGTCGAAGATACTTCCTCTAATCCGCCCAAAATCAACCCCGAGATCGAGACCCACATCCCCAGCACCTTCCGAAGGTTCATCAACAGTTCCTTTCATGCCTCAGAAGTTCCCGGCAGCTGGAGCTCCACCATATGTGCCGATTAGGCAACAATACAGAATGCCATACCATGGCATGGCTCCACCAGTGACGATAAGGTCAGCAGTGCCATGTTTTTCTGCTCCTCTTCCACCACCATCAGCTGGACACCATCTTTCTCCGGCAATGGGCCCGCAGCCAATAAGAATGGCATCACCGGTTCGAATTAGGCAGGCAGTACCAGTTTTTTCTGCTCCTCCGCCCGGTCCAGCGCCTGCACCAGTGGTGATTCGTCCAGTACAGACAAAGCAACAATTAACACCGGTAATTTGCCCAACAGCAGTGAAGCCAATAATGCAGGATGATGCAGAGGTGAAGGATGTTAAGCCAACAATCTCGGAGGTTGGAGAGAAGGATGTGAAGCTAGTAGTTCCAGATGTTGCAGAGGTGAAGGATGTGAAGTTAGCAGTTTCAGAGAGTGCAGAGGTTAAGGATGTGAAGTTAGCAGTTCCGGAGATTGCAGAGATGAAGGATGAGGAGCCAGCAGTTCAGAAGGATATTGTAGTAGGTAGAGAAGCAAGTGGTTCAGAAGAATCTGCTGCGATAGAACGGCTGAAGCAGCTAGAGATTTGATGCTGCTAGCTGAAGATTTTCAGACTTCTTATTTTGTTCTGCCTTATTTTTTGTTTTCACCTAGCAGTTTATCAGGCTACAGTTGCACTAGTGTTTTACTATTAGCTTCATAGATGCAAAACTTAACGGTTGGCAAGCGGCACGCATGATATGGGCCTCTTATAACATAGCTTGTCACAGGTTCAGGTGCTCTGGTTAGTGAGGGGGGAGGTAGGGTTTTGCATGGCGGTTTTCGAAACCTAGTCGTGCATGTCACCATCCTACTACAACAACTTCCGTGAGGGTTTAGATGAACTCTATATGCTGTGTTTTACTGCTAGTGATGGTGTTCTTCTTCTTCCTCAGAAGAAAATACTGGAAGCTTTAACCCTCGGTTGGAAGAGATATTGGAGGCTTCTCTTCCTTGGCTGAAAAAGCATCAATTCATCAGTTGGAAGAAGTACTACTGAAAGCTGATGCTTGTGGTAGGTTCGCTTCTTTTGTTTCTAGAGATGTAGGTAATGGCTAGGTTATGTTCATACTGAGATCTATGATTCTGTAGTTTGTCACTGCATCCTCATGCGTTTTGGTAAACGAATACCGAGATCACAGATGTTCTCTAACATCCAGACATTTAGTACAACGATCGGCACGTCATTTTCGCACTAATTTAGCTGCCAGAACTAAATATTTCCTATATGATTTGTGATTGTGCGTTGGGCGCAGCCTAGGCACAGGAATCATATGTCTTAGGTTAGCCAAGAAAATGCAAATACAACTGGTGGAAGATTATCAGGAATCTGCAAGCTACACTCTGAGCTAACCGTTTTCCAGAATGGGCATAACCCGTAGTTAAAACTTAGCCACGTTGGACAACAGATATTCAGGTTCTTTTTTTTAACTTTAAACCACAATTAGTTCAATACCGAATCAAACATACCCTTTTTTTAATCAAACTTAAAAACGCCTCATTTGGTATGCGGGTATGGAGTCAAATAAGAATAGAATAAATGTAGAAATGAAATAGAATTAATATGAGAATGAAATGTTCATTTCTGTTCTCATGTTTAAGTGCGATTAGATAATTAAATTGGAATATCTTTAAAAGAGAATATCCGAAATTTATTTTATTATTTTTATTTTAATTTAAATAAAAATATCAATTTCTTGATAACTCATTAGAAATATCAATTTTCACATTAAGTAAAAATTAATTAGTAAGAATGACATTTCTAGCATTCAAAAACACATCATGTTTAGTATGCATGAACGAAAAGCTAAAATTACATTCCATTCTCACTCATTCTCACGAACCAAACAAGGCGAAAGAGTTTCAAATCTGACCAAAAGAATAAAAATATTTGACCACAAGCAGTACGTCAAAAAAGTTTCACGAAGAAAGAGGAACCTGATCTAACAAAATTGCTGTCACAGAATAATAATAGACGCAGGGATGTGACTCACATAATGGACAAAATGCAAAATTCTTTAATTTACTTAACTGCAAAATACAACACCTCACGACAATACAAAGTTGCAGCTCCCAATTAAGGCCTTCTAAAGCTAAAAACCCGACTGTTTTCACCAAAATAAACACTTAATTTTCGGATTTTCTTTTTGATTACAAATATGGGAAGACACCCCCGCTGCAGCTCAAACAAAAGACCAGTTCATGAAGCATATGGCCAAGCAGTGAAGGTTGTTCTCTAAATCCATGACTTTCCAAGCGACTGCCTGCTCGTATGAAACACTACGCCCCATCCCTGACAAACAAACACCTCCTGGCAGATACGAGTATCCCTGGAACACAAATACCATAACACTCAACTCTAACCAAGAATATCAAGTGTAACAATGAAAAGATTCAGTAGAAAATAAGTAATGTGTTTCGTCAAAATCTCCACCTACTAGAAGTGAGAGGAAAGTCAGCAGCAGCAGAACAGACGCGGAGTCGATGCACATTATTTGAATATAAACAATATTACTTGACACTGTGCAGATGCATTTCTTTATAAGCTGTTAGCAGCATAAACATGACATATATCTTGGTTCAAGGTGTTAAAGAGTGTAATCATGACATATATCTTACCAATGGGACTCACTTTACATAAAGAGAGTTGGTGAGGATCGAAGAATTGTAAAGGTTCATAGTGGGAGTCAAGTACTAGTAAAAAACATAGTGGACAACTTGGTTGTTAGCCACTACTATTTCATTTTATAGACTAAAAGCTTAAGCAGTGCCCGTTCCACCAGCTGAGCAAAGTATGACCGTCAACAGACCCACCCACAACCCAAAATAGTGGAATTCCTTGACCCTAGCCACTGCAGAATACCAGAAATGATAAACTACAAATTCTCAAACAAATGGGCCCCGCAAAAACCCTGACCGCTGGTACATAGTTCACATTACAAATTCTTGATGGGAGCTCAGAAGGTAACGAACCATCATGGTTCACTAATTATACGCGCTAATTTCACTAGTATTAACTTCAAATAATATGAATTTAGAATCTTTATAAATTTTCTGCTAAAAGTCGTGTTAAAAAAAAGTGAGCAATAAGATAATTGCCAGATGAGAATCATGAGTACCTGTTCCATTAACTTGGAGAAGTCAGAGCAGAGTGCTGCCCGCCCAGGCTCATCAAAGATCTTTTCCAGAGTAATGTCTTGCAAGGCAACCAGTGTTGTTTCTAACATATCAAGCCCTGCTTGGTTCGCAAAGGTGAATACTGGTTGCATCTGAAAATTATATGAGGTAAGTTAGTTATCCATAGAAGTAACCATTACTTGCTATTAACATATCCAAACTGGACTACCTAAAACAACACCAAGTATGGATGGCTTTCAATGAAATGCCATACCAAATTTGAAGAAAGGTCTTTAGCAATTTGATGTTTATTCAATAACGTTGACCAACATAAACCCATCACAGGGATAAGTAAAGTCCAGTTCAGAACCACCGGAATCAAGCCTTCATGTTAAGAAAATAGCCAATATTGCTAACAGCTTCCCCCACCAATTTATGTAGATACTACACAGACTTTTCTTATTGTCTTGTTTCCCCTAACTCTCCTAGTCTCAGCTATATGAAAGAGCTCCACGTTTATGCCAGATACTTAGAAGGATAGGGAGTATAGATTTTCTCGATGTTACACATTTAAGGGACATGATAACAAATAATGACTCCTACGCTGATAAGAACCGTAATAAGAGCAATGACTTGTCATCCATACCTTCAACGAGCAGCATAAGATGGCATCTGGATGATCCCACAGCATTTTTAACAAGGATTCTCCTGATTCCTCAGTGGATCTCAGCAAATCAAGACCCAAGTGACAACTGAAAAACACAAACACATAAATAAAAGAAGTTTAATTGGACAAGCATAGTACCACAATAAAATAAACATGACAAGAGGAGAAAAAGGCACGTAATTTCTTCATCGATTTTGAGAATAACTCCTTTAGTTGCAAATGCTATCTACATGAATAATGAGATGGGATGTTCCATTGAATTATAACAAAAATTTACGTTAAGACGAGAAGAACATACTTGTAACTTTGGCAAATCCAGCGAGCAAGAGTAACAGCTTCCGGGGATCCAGCGAGAAGTTTATCGCTGGAACTTAATCCAAGTTGGGAAGGAGCTAACGCCATAGAAACCCTTTGCACAGCTGAGACAATGTTACGAACATACTGCCTGGCCATTGCTGCGACACTTTCCTGGAGGTGAAATTCATATGGGAACTGAAAGGCAATTGTCAACACTGCCCGCAAACTGTAATCACTTGGAGATGCTTCTCCACCAGTTCGGTTTACAGCAGAACCCACTTCAAGACTAGATGCTAAATCCAGCGTACGATTGGAATTCAAACCATCCTGCATTTCAAGGTAAGTGAGAAGCCTTGCCAAAGGAAAGGAACAAAAAGCTGCTAAAATTAATGTGTTCCCAGTTTATGGGCATGAATAAAACAGACCCCCTTTTGAGTTAGCGTGCAACCAGTTTCAGAACCATCCAAAAGATGTCTGGAAAGGGTCTCGCACAATCACTCGTTAACAGAAAAACAGGTATATTAGTTTTCTTCAAACCAGGAGTATAAAAATCATAACCAAGTCTAGACTCTTGAGCCAATTTAAGCTAAAGCTTATCTAATTTACAAGTGAAATCACAACAGAATTTTTATTCACATGTTCCAAAATGGAACTGAAGCAGACTTGCTGCCATCATAATTAAAATCCAATTCCAGTTGCAATGAGTTACGACACATAAATTATATAAAATAACGGTAACAAGTCTGATGCAGATGGCAGCAAAGCACAGGGGATTGCATGATAGCTTGAGCTTATGCATGTGCATCAAAACCTATCCCCTAAAAGATGAATAAGGTAACAGAGTATATTTAACTGTGCATATGTATGTCAGTGCAAGCATGGTTATATACTCAACTGGTCTACAATCCAGCGGAATGACACGGAAACCAGAAGGTAACAAAGGAGCATCATCTGGGAAAAGCTCATCAATTGGAGCAAAAACAAGCTGAACGCAGGATCCAGCAGCATTCTCATCAATTCCACTACAGAGCTGCAAATTGCAAATGTGAACCAAAGTAAGAGTTCTAATCAGTAATGAAGTGCATTCAGAATTGGAAATAATCACCATACATTTTGCCTAGTATAACTCTAATTCTAGTTTTCTAAGCTCAGGGTACTTGAGAAGAAAAACAAAGTACAAACAGCCATCATGTTTTAGCGTTTCAGCAGTATTAACTCCAATCTGTGTGTATTGATATCCAATTAATCTTTAACTAATAAGTTCAAATAATAAGGTTCTTTGTTTCCGACTGGGTTGATGAGAAGTTCATCTGTGTCGACATGCCACCATTAGCAGAGTTAAGTATCAACCAGAAACCACCTCAGGTAAAAGCATATTCTATGCCATGTATATTAACAAAACTAAAACATGCTTTTTTCGGATTCAATACTCAAAAGCTTCAATAGACCACCACATTTTTTCACATGTGCAATTGTTAGTACCTTTATAAGTGCTCCATATGTGTGATGTCAAAGCTGATATTGATGCATGTCAAAAACTAACCAAAGCCAAACAATAAAGAGGACAGGATAATAAATGGAGCACAAATTTCTGCCTATTGGAATATCAGAGTCTACAGAGTTATTTAATTTTCTAATCAAACTTGGCGCAGCAAAAGAAGCATACTTCCATTTAATGCCATACTTTGTTGGCTAAGCATATAAGAAGTAATGCCACAACCAATAATTGATGCTGTTATTTCTCTACTATATTAAGAGGGGAGCAATAACAAAAGAGACAGCAAAATAAAAAAGGTATGTGCCAATACAACACCAATCTTCTGATACCTGTAGGAGATGAATATCTCTTGATAAAATGGCTTCATCTTGAGTAAGAGCCTGGCCTTCAAGACGAACTACCTCAAGTAACTGCCAGAAAATAAATCCTAAATGTGAGCACATCACAAATCAAAGATTTAAGCAAGAACAATAAATATGAAGCGAACAACACAAATGAATGAAAAATCATGATTTCATTTAGCAACACAATCCATGTCGACTTGGGTGTGCATTATACTCGTGCTCCTCTATCAAAGAAAATAAACCTAACATATCCTCTTTTACTACATGTCTACTTAATTGTATCCTTTCAACCCATCAAGACCAATTCAAAAATCCTAAATATAGCATACTTGTCAACCTAAATCAAACATCTCAGCTGATAAAGCCCATCAATCATTTGAAGCTACCTCACCTCATTAATTATGGAATCACACTGTATCCTATCACATAACATATCTATCACCAGTCATACATCCAACATACTTATCTCAACGACAATTTCTCTAAAGATTTGGCCAGCTAAAGAAAATATGATAAATAAAAGGAAATAAAAATATGATAAATAAAAGGAAATTTAGAATTTACAACATTTACCTCCTCATTCTCTACTGTGTGAGCCAGATGCATGATTGTCTGGCTCCCAGAAAACCTAGTAGACCTCAGACCAGGAAAGAAAGCTGAGCCAGCCTTCAAACTGGAAGCAGAGTACGCATCTATGTTGTAATCAGCCCATTCTGAACGGTGTTCCCTCAAGAATCGAACCAGCAATGCAGGAGGAACGTTCTAAGATATAGAGAACACTTAGATTTGTCAAAACTAAGAAAACCAAGTTATAGGAAATCTTAAGGAAACTCGTGCAAATTTCATCTGTTTTGAACAAAGCATCAATAAATTAGACACTAAATTCAATAGAACAATGCCCTACCAAGCCAAATATGCTACAGCAGACCACTTAAAGGAATTTAAACCTTGAACAAGCCAGTGAACAATATAAAACTCTACATAAGAGATATAAAACTGAAATATTTCTGAGAAAATGGTGTGGGTACATCTTCACTCCAAACATACACACACAACAGGGGAGAAGGAAGAGGTGTACAGGAAATGCAGACACATTAGAACCTGAACTTTAATGCTAACAGAAGCATATAAAAAGGACAGTAAAGAAAAAAGAAAACAGATAACACAATCAAGGTTAGATATTAAGTTAGAAACGCACTTGAAGTAGCATTGATGCCTTGGCACAAACCACTCCATCAGGCATGGTGACAGCATTCACAGGATTAGCATTAGAATTTGTTTTCTTCATTGAGTTGGTAGTAACTACCACATCTTCAACACCATCACATCCCATTACTGACCAGCCATCATCAACGAAGCTATTGATAGCATCATTAAAGCCTCTGAAAGGGTAAGAAATATGCTGAAAAATTAGTCAAAGCACAATGGATGCACACTAGCTGATATAGAAATTAATGATTTAGGAGGAAAAAAAACCACCTGCTCAATTTTTGACTAAAAGCACGTAAAACAGCGGGCTGCCTTCCTAGAGGATACACCATTTCACCACTCATCTCTTGCGCTATTTGTCTGATGTGGCGCAGTGCCTTCACAATATGACTAGTAAGTTGTCATGCCAAGAAAAGGTGCGACTTTCAAGTAAATATCTAAATAGGTGTAAGGGATGTGCTTTTGCGTCCATAAGAAATACCCAGAAATGTATCCAAAAAATAGAAGGAATTCAGGTTTCAGAGAGCAGATTTAAACTAAAATATCAAAAACGCGCAACTGCTAACTTAGAAGGAAAAAAGAAAACTAAATTCAGTTGAGCATCATGGAACCATCTAGACACCTACCGCAGCTGTCATCTTCTGAGCCAGTACCCTTGATGACTCATAAAGAGGTCGAAGCACTTCTGGCACGCTCCATGGCTGCCAAGGGAGGTGGTACAAGCAGCTAGAGTCAAGCAGTTTTTGGCCAGGTGATTGAAATTGGATTATAGCCAATAGAACATACTAGGATGGAAACAAACCTCAAGATTTAAATGGTCAACAATGTGTACAATTGAGCCACCACCATCACATGGTCGAATTAAAAACCCACTGGGAAACATCTCAGCTCTTGCAAACTGGTGAGCACTTGCTGCACTAGGACCACCACCAGAACCCCTCAATGACCTCTCACAAACCTTAAGATGTAAAATCATTAGTAAAAATGATCATAAAGGTGCCTCGGGGGCATCCCAAACCAGACTAAAAGAACAAGCATAAACGTCGATGACCGAACAAATACTATGAACGTTCTAATTGACAATAGAGCAGGTTTAAGACCGTACCACAAGACTTCCATCTTCTAAATTTGTCGTGTACCTCAGAGTCCAAAGGTCACGTGCAGGGGCCAATGTCGTTGGAGCATACATCTGAACATAACACCAGGATGCTCAGTACACAATCAAGTGAGTAAAACAAAATGAGCGAGAAGAATAAATTGAGACCATTTTCTATTCAAGAAGTGCACTGCTTTATAGTTCTAACCTGCATATACACCAATTCAATTGTGCCTCCATTTCCAGCTGGAAACATGGTGAAAACTTCAAGACTCCGACAATCACGGAACCAGGATGGACGATCTTTGAGAATTTCTGCGACCTGTTATTTGAACCACATCGTCTTTATCAAAATTGCATGAGCCATGTGCATAAGTTGTCATAATCGCAATCTAAGCTCCACAGAAATTTGTTTCTGAAAATAGTCAAAATCAAGGCGCGCGCGCCAGGAGGGGGGAGGTTTGAAGGATCTTTTGCGGGTACCAAATTTTGGGATCTGTAGTGGCCAAAGGTCAGCCCCTATACTGGTACCAAACTTCTTATAGTGTAAATAATGGCTGTGTCGAGGCTTAAAGGAAATCCTAGGAGGACAACAGGCAGATCAAAAGGTGATCCTATTGGCCTTGCAAGAATCCATGCAACCAACCAACTAACCTCCAAATTTCTTCCAATATAAGAAACAGTATAGCAAGAGAAAATAAGAGGTGCTCAGTGTATTGCTCCGCTTTCATCTTCAAATCATTGAATCAACCAAAATTGAAAATACTAGCTTACATCTCAAATAAAACTCAATCCCAATCATGAAATATTGGAACTATTTAAATGAAATAACTACGTCTATAAATCACTGTGACAACTTGATAACCGTCAATAGATTAAATTTAACAAGCTTACCTTTGTAGGCTCTAAACTCACTAAACCACAGGCTCGTGCTGCCACCCCGCTGCAAGTTTGTGAAATTGCAACAATCCCAATCGAATCCGGACCAGGCTGAGCACAAAATAAATGCAGCAAATTACAAGGTTATGCCAGGCATTTTATGTTATTAGAACATGAGCATGTAATAATCTCTTTGGTTCTAAAATTTAGCTTCTACAGCTTATGGCCTCCAGAAAGAATTTTGTTGAGATACTAATAGTATAAAACAGACTCTTTTTCCCTTCTCTAGCAACCAGAGTACCTTCATCCCGGGCATCTGGACCCAATCAACAGCAGTTCCCGTAGCCTTTGAAAGGAACTCTGTCAAGGTCTCCTCAGCAACAGACAGGAGTCTGCCAGGAACAAATTATCATAAATGGCATAATCAATCACAGAAATTTTCTTTCACAATGACAACTATTTAGAAGTGGATTTACCCAGCAGGATTACTTGCATCCCTAAGAGGATTTTGAGGTGTGGTCACAACTGATTCACAACTTGTGTCATTAGCAAGAGAGACCTGCAGATAGAGGGAAAACAAGGATAAACAATAGTTCCAATAAAGCTATAAATAACAAGTTATCATTTAAGTAGTGGAAGTGGGAACCCACATTTTGTAGTTGCTGCTTCATGTATGTGTTCTCATGAACCAACTGAGCGACCTGTTTTTGGAGGCGTTCATTTTCCTCCATCAGAAGCTTGTTCAATGCAGTCAACTTCCTATTGACAGCCTGAAGACGAGAAGACTCCTTCCTCTGCTTCTCACGGCATCTGAGAGAAAAATACTCTTAGAATCAAAGCATAACCATTTACATACAGGTTAGACTTGCTAATATAACACCGTGTCAGGAACTAATCTAAGAGAGCGAAAGGAAGGGGAGGGGGTTGAAGAAAATGTTGAGATGCCTCTAATAACCACACCCATACAAAGAGAGCTAGCTTTCTGAAATAACTCACTAGAAAAGGATAGAGTCAGTAACAGAGATTTCAGTAACAATAACATCTCTCTATAAAAAGATATTGAAAGGAACCTTGGAAGTAGACTAGACTAAAAACAGTGTTACTATGTCTGGTTAAAAAAGAATTTGAAAATACAACAATAACGCCAAAATTCCCTAGCTGATGAATAATTTCCTCAACCAAATAGTAATAGTAACTTGGAATAACGACAAAGTTATGAGGAAATTTTATACACTGTCTTCTTGCTGAAGGACATTAAAATAGCCTGTTTAAATTTGATCCATAAACTGACTCTCGTTAGCCTGCAAAGTTAATTGAAAATATACAGTGCTAGAGCTTTCTCCTTTTCAAAGGTGGTAAACAAGGAAAGGTGTTGTTTTTATTAGAACCATGACAATTAATACATGAGACAAATGGAGGACAAATGAGCCAAACAATCAAAGACAGCTCCATCGCTAAATCGAATAGTTGCCATCCAAATGAAGTCCGTCTTTGACCACTGTTCTTGAACAAGAATACAAACAACGAGTGATTCTATATCATTCTTCTTTGATTTAAATAAGTGGCTAAAAGGACAAATATAGAGCTAAAAACGAATTCTGACAAAGGGGCAACATACATAATAATAATAATAGTAACTAAGACCAAAATTTTTGACATCAAGAAAACCAAAAGAACAAACACTTCATCAACTGTCCAAAAACAAGTAAGAATTAAACAGTATACCTTCGATTTTGGAACCAAACTTTAATTTGTTTGGGTTCAATGTTGGATAAGATGGGGTTCTCACGGATCAATTGTTGTCTCCTCATCGAGCTCGGCTTGGGGCACACAGCGTAAACCTTTTCCAAGGCCTCAACTTGCTCTGCTGTGTAACGAACGTACTTCCCCGTGCTGTCCATGTGCTTCTCTAGTCCGCCGCTGCTCCCACTGCTAGTTCTAATTGCGACGGCGGCTGCCATTTTTTTTTATCAGGATTCAATAATTAAGTTATTGAGGACAATAGATAAGAGAGGATCTCAAAATCAACCCAGATTGAAGACAAGAAAGAGAAAAACAAGATTTTTGGCGTCCTCAAACGAGAAAACGCTAAATAAAAGGGAAATTGAAGAAAAGAAGTTTCTTTTCACTCCCCTCTCTCTAGAGAAACCTCCTCAAACCCTCGGGGTTTTAAGTCTCGATCTTCAATAAATGGACTCAAAAGCAACATGCAAACCCCATAACAACCAAATCTAACTCAATTGAGCCCTAATCCTCTCTTGCTAAGCCCCGATCACCACAACTACTTTCCTCTTTCTTCTAATTAAGGCAAAAACAAATATCGAATCTTGGAAAAGATCACGAAAGAAGACAGATTCCTCCCAAAGACAACCCCTCGAAGAAAAGAGAGCAAAGACGCTCTCTCGTCAAAAGCAACGACGGAATCCGAAGCGAAATGGAGCGATCAGGAGAGAAAGCAAAACCCTAGCCATAGTCGAACACCAAAAGCAGGTAACAGATAGAGGAAGCAATAGAGATCTCTAGGGTTTTTCTTGAAAAGACGAAGAGGGGGGGGGCAGAGAGAGAGAAAAAAGGATTGAAGTTGGAAGCGGTCTCGAGAGCTGACACCTTTAAAGACGAAGAACAGAAGCTCGTACTGCCAAGCAACAGCAGAGAGAGAAAGAGTAGAGAGAGAGAGAAGAAAGAAGGAGTGAATGGCTCGAGAATCCCTAGGACTGTATATAAAGAGGAATATTACCATAATACCCTCAGTAAATAACAAAATGACGAAAAGGGGCACCGAGTTATTTAATGCACAGAGTAAAGCAAGAGTAGGGGTGAGTCAACAAAACAGTGGAAAAAGATGATAGGGTTACTCCCTTTATTTGTTAGGTGCACTCGTTGTCCAGAATGAGAAAGCTGGGAAAGGGGTTGCAATAAATGAGGAGAGGGCGTGGGTTTTGTTTGCTCGGAAACCGAAAATGCCCCTAAAAGGATGAAAGAATTAAATTGGGTTTTGTCAGAGAGGAGGAGAACTAATGGACATGTCCGAAGCATTTTCGGCAAAACGACGGACCCTGCCGCGTTTCTTTCGCCACTTATTAAATACTTGTTCAGAGGATTATGTTTATTACACGCATAAAGAATTCCATGCGGGATTTCCCTATTAATAATCTAAATAAATTAAATAAAATTTCATTTCACTGAATTGATCACTCGACTAGTTGAGAAATTCATATCGATGGCGGGCTCTACCATGTTTTTTCCCCTCTTTCTAACTCATTTTACTAAAAACAAATATTGTCCATCTAAATGTTGGAATTATTCTAGAGTAATTACAAATTCTAAATTTCTATCCAGTGTCTACAAGAAAAAATTGATAAAAATTAAATCTAAACACTAATGCAAAAATATAGATTTCTATGCAAACAGGGATAGAATTTTTCTGATAAAAGAAAATTTTTAATTTTATTCTCAAATTATCAAAATAAGGCTCATACCTACAATTTGGATTGCTAAGATACGATTTGCCAGAGGACACATCCATGACTCAGTATTTATATACATACACGAGAACAGCTATGGGGATGCAGTTATTGACACGTGTATCTTACTTCCATATATGGATGTAAAACATAGGGATATCGAGCGGAAAACAGCTGGCTCTAATACAAAAATGGAATGTTGAGTAGAAAACAGCTGGTCTCGATACATCCCATGCTAAAATGTGATTTAGTGCATGCCGCGTGTGAGATAGACAGAGAGTCGATTGGCATGAGACCGTCTGAGCCAAAACCGATTATCTGATTAAAATATAATCATTAGAAATTCTTTAAAAGTGTAACAGTTCCCAAAAGTGTAAAATTATTTTTAAGTAAAAAAATCACATGTTAAAATGAACATAATAATTGCGTGAGCGAGGGGGTATTCTCTGATACAGGAAATTAGGTTAAAAAAATTCACATGAGTACGAAGCATGTGAAAATTAAATTATGTTGAGGTATTACATAGTTCGATAATAAGGTCTATGGTCACTGGTGAAGAAGAATATTGCATCAGAGGCAAGAGATTTTATAAAAAAATTTACTTTTCTTTTTTTTTGGGGCGGGGGGCGGGGGGACGGGAGGAGGGGTCACCGGCGGGAAACCCTAGCATTTGAATATCAAAATGACCTCTTGCAATTAACAAAGATAGCCAGTTATGGCGTGATCGAGCCTTATTTGCCCCAAAAATCACCATGTAAAAGACCATTCAGTTCTGCTTTTCTAGGGGCATGTTTGGTAAACTCCCAAAATGGGATCAGGATTGATCTTGGTTCTATATTGTGAACTAAGAAACCTGTTTGGGAATAACCTGAGCAATGCTGGTCAAGTTTCCATAGATGAGAAAAGTCTCCTAAAAACTATTTTTATTTTGATAAGCCCCATATAGATCAAAACAGAACCAATTTTCTATCAAAACAGGATCAAGATTGATTATGACCTAGTCTTGAAGAGTTTGACACATTTGAATTGGACTTAAAGGCGAAGATTCTCCCTTTAAATCTGTTTTATAGATCCATGGAGAATATAATATTTAAGCATAGATTCCTCTGATGACATGTCGAAAGACTTTGTTAATGGACTAAATTTCTAACGTTTGGGAGAATGGAAGGTCATAGTTTTATACTTTACCATTTGTGGATTGACTAAGAAAAGCGCTACATTTTGAACTTAAAATTCAGGATATTAAGTATTATGTAACATTTCTATTTCTCGTGAAATTTATATCCAAGATATAAAAAACATATATTATAATCTTAGATCCACACGTAATTTTTCTTGTACCAAACTGTGCTGCATAAAAACTTCATATACGCAAAAGCAAAATGGTAGAATAAGGCATCAGGGGTTTCATAACACGTCAAAGGAGTAAAGCAGAAGAAAAGAAATACCTTGTTCTTTGGTAATGGGACCACCAACATCCTCTTGCGCATTGCTCGGCGCATGTTAGCCACCCATCCGTAACCGATGACGCCGCTTTTGCCCTCCTTCTGCTCTTTTCATATTTTGTATTTTACCCCACTTTGAAATAAAAATTAAAAAATTTTACTTCTGACCTCATTCTCTACGGAATATTTCTTGATAGTTTTCTAAATATCCGATCCTCACCAAGCATGCGAATAAGAGCTCACTTTCTATCAGAACACCCCACCATGTGGGGTATTCTGATTCACTAGGGGGTAGTGAAATGTCCACACTGCCCCCCTGTTTGGCACATCCACGGCTCAGAACCTCCCGCACCTTGCGGGAGGTTCTGAGAGGATGTGTACTCTGTGAGTAAGTAGCTTGGTCATGTGATGTGCCATCCAATTCTTACATCACAGGTAATATTCATGTTTTTATATGTTTTGAGAAAATTTGTTTGGTATACAAGAAATAAAAATGTAGGCATATTGCTCATAGTTAACCCTTATTTATCTGTTAGGAGTGTTATAAGCCTATAAGTACGGAGGCAAACTATGCAAATCAAGGATATGTGTATCGGTGTATATGTTGTATTCATTCCCTGGTGAACAAAAATCACGGGTACCAAATTCCACTAAAATGCGGATATATGATTGCGGGTTAATTTTACAAAACTCGGTTAATTTTGGTCGGTTTGCACATAACCCCAAAAAATTTTATCTTATAAAACTCCATAATTTTTGGTGTCTCACAAAACTCCCATAAAACTTATACATTTTTGGTGGAACCCCTAGGTATAATTAGTAAATAACTAAAATGTTCTTGAGAGAGAGAAAAAACCCTCACGTAGGCATGGTTTGGTAGGAGGAGAGGTAAGGTGGAGTATGTGTGTGTTAAGCAAAATCCTCAAAATAGGGTTAGGACTGATCCTAGCCCAGTTTGAGGTAAACTGGTTCTTTTTTGAAGCAATGGAGGGGTGGTTCCCATTGCTTCAAAAAAAATCAGTTCTAAGCCTCTTTTTTGGCCTAAAAGAAACTGGGCCAGAACTGGCCCAATTTTTGCCAATCAAGAAACAAACCCAAAACTAGGCAAGTTCAGTCCCAGCTCAGTTTTAAGAGTTTGCCAAACACACCTTAAGGGATAAAAGATGGATTTGTGTTTGATAGATGGTTTTTTGAGGAGGAGTTAGAGTAAGAGAAAGTAAGGTAAGGAAAGGGACAACACAAAATAAGCTAAAAATAAGAGAGAGAATAATCCCCAAAATTGAGAGAACATAAGAGGAGAGAGAGAGAGAGAATGAACTATAAAATTATGCACCTCCCCTCCAACCAAATATGAATGCTTAAAGGTAGGGGTGGAAATGAACCAAATTATTATAAATAATTCGGTTATTATTTATCAGATATTCGATCATATTCGATTGAGTTCATTTAATAGTAAATGAATATGGTTTAGTATTCAATTCATAAGCGAATAGAATTTGACCAAAGGTATATTCAATTTATTTGATTATTAAATACTCACTTATATTTTTCTACTTCTATATTACTACATTATATTTTCTATAATGCGTGCATAATATTATAAATATTGCTATTTATAAGTATTATATTAATAATTTATAAACATGCAATATAATAGTTCTTATGATGAAATATCATAATAATAATTAAGTAAAATGTTATAAATAATAAAGAGTTCAAACATAGGGTTTAAACTCAAGACCTCATGCTCAATAATCTTATAACATACCAACTATGTTGGTGAGATATTCATGAATATTTAACAAATATTCGTCTAATTAACGAATCGAATTTGAACGCTTTTTCCTTATTCGACATGAATTCAAATTCAAATTCGTGAAAACTAACCAAATACGAATCTGGACACAATGGTATTTGATTCGATTCAGTTTGTTTCCACCCCTACTTAAAAGGGATACCAATTCCTCTACCTCATTGTAGGTTCGCTTACTTTACCTTTCCTCCTCAAACCCTCTACTAAATCAAGAGGTGTTGGGAAGTAATCGGGCCCAATCGAAATTTAATCTTCTATAAATATAGATTAGAAACTAATTTTAAGCCAAAAGTTATAGCTACTAGGTATTAACCCCAACTCCTATTTTAAACTCATCACCCTTTCTTATTATATCATGTTATAACACTACAAATTATCCAAAAATTAACCTATGGATAGTAGCAGACAAGTATCCCACATTAGAGACACAATATAGCTAATCTACTTTAAAGGAACCGAACCAGCAGCTCTGACTACTCAAACGGCCGACACGGCAAACAGCCCACTCGACCGCCTTCCCTGCCGACATCTTGCGAGGCCGGCTCAAAAGGCGGTACATGCCATCATCTCGGCATTCTCGCTCGGCCGACACGGCAAACAGCCCACTTGGCTGTTCCTTTGCCGGCATCTTACGAGACTGACTCAATGGGCGGTACGAGTCGACCTCTTCGAATGCAACTACTCCATGGAGGACTTGCTTGACTGACTAGTCGACATCTTGCGAATCCGACTCAAAAGGAGGGACCTCTCGACATGTCACCTATGATAGGAAGACGACGATGTGCCTCGAACTTCCCGCTAGCGATGAGTCGTCACTGCATTGAATGCAAGATCAGAGCCATCAATTCTCTATGCTCATAGATCTTTAAGACATGTCGTACCACGTGCCCCCTAGCACTTAACATTAAATGCCAACACGATCTCGTCCACTCAGCTGGCGATACTTATAAATGCAACTCTGACTCAGTCGCCGACCCATACCTGATCGAAGTGACCCTCATCCTCTCGTCGGCCGACACCTGTAAAGTAGGAGCTGACTCAGCCGCCAGCTATCAGTATGCCAAAGTTACTAAACTATCCTCCTATTACTACTATAAATAGGGGAGCTGTTTACAAATACAGGTAAGCAATTTCTATGTATTCGGAACCTATATTTAAGAACGCTCAGTTCAATCTCTATTTCCCCGCTCAAGATTATCTACTAACTTGATCGTCGGAGGAACCACCGAGGATCCAACCCCAACCTCTCATGATTTGTGATATGTGCAGGACATCTCAGGGAATTTCAGGCTCGGATATCTAGAGGAGTTAGAAGATCCTAATCATTTTACAACTTAATTAATTGACTGTGTGATCCATAGCATCAACATATCCGATGTGTACTCACATATTAATAACCTTAACTAGAGGGATGCATTATTCGTGAATGGCAAATGATTAAAATTGGATTTTCTATCGGTATCTCTTTAGTTATCTTTCAATTACACGTAGACGGGTCCAAGTGAGAAAACTTTAAACTCCCAGAGTGTTTTGTGATACACTCTAAAGTTCAAGAGGATTTGTGAGGGAAGAAAGTGCAAACCCCCCCAAAATTGAGGGTTTTTTAGTGAAATTAACCGATTTCCAAACCTCTCTCTAATGAGGTAATCATACTTGATGTAATATGAATATGAATACATAAAAGATGACCATTGAACACTTCCTCTATTTTCTCTACGGCGGGGTGAGGATAAGCTGCCTACCTGTCACTAGATCAATATTCTAATAAAAGGTGCCGAAAGGCGTATCATGTCCTGAGGCTAAATAATGCATTAAAAAATAAGTCACAAACTAAAAGGGGAAGCATGTTTCCATATGTGATGTGCTTCATTAACAACATCAATCTTTTAATATCCAATATTAATATGTTAAAGTTTTCTAAAGGTAGCTGGTTATTTTATAATTTATCTCTACGACTTTCTTTATAATATCGCTGCTGATAGCATGACATCAATGGGGAATCACAGCTAGCTCCTTTCAAAACCATTCGTTTGCATGGGATTATAGAAATTTTGTTTGAAATTTTTTAAAAAATATAGATTAGCAGTTGTTGATATTGGTTATCAAACAGATAATTAAGTGTGAGTTGTTGTGGTGTTAGGGTCTATTGACCTCCTTTGATGGCTGATACCCCGATAGACTGCGGAGATTCCTGCAAAATTGCAACACGTTAGAGGACCGGAATTGCGTTCTCCGGTTGTTCCTCCGACGATCAAGTCAGTATTTGACCTTGAGCGGAGATGAAATCAATGAACTGAAAAAATTCTCAACCTAAGTGTGCAGAAATTACATACCTTGGTGCTGAGAGTAGTCCCTCTATTTATAGTAGGTTCAGATGGGCAATTCTGTAATTTCGGTCGAGTCCAAGCAAACAGTTTAGTCAGCGGTCACTTTACACATGTCAGCTGTGGGTGGTACGAGTCACCAATGACCTAATATGATGGTTGTTGATGTATATAATCACAGTCACTAACCTCGTTGCGAGCTTAGCTTTAGGTTGAAGATGACAGGGATCCGCTCACTCCCCCGAATACCTAGCTCTGAGTTGGGCTGTTCTTCCCCCCTGCACAGGTAGAAGCTCGTGAGAGAGACGGACTTGGCTCCCCGTTGTACCTCAGGCGATCAAGTCGGTGTTTTGAGCTTGAGTGGAGAAGAAAATGAACGGTAAGCTTTTCTAATTGAAGAGCGCAGGGGGAGAGAAAAAAATGGCGTACCTCAGTATTGAGAATAGCTCCTTTTCTTTGTCGGAATGAGAGAGGGCAGTTTGATCATTTCAGCATTAGTTTTACACATGTCAGATTATATGTGGAAAGAGTCACCATTGATTTGATGTGAGGTATGGGGAATGGCTACAAAAGTCATGTGGCCAGCACAGCGCCATTAATTGTGATGTTGACTTGTTGTTGGCGCGGAGCTCAAGGCCAACAATTACAGCAGGAAGTACTGTAGACTGTCACTGTAGCAAGTCGTCCAAATAATGTAGCGCGTGCGCGCTTCTCATCGAGCGGACAATCGAGGACCCCTTTCGCCGCCAGGCAATCGTGAGCATCCCGCGACCGTAGCAGCCGTCCGAAGTTATCAGAGCGTGCATACCGACTTCATCAGAAGGTGACTACCGATGACTTACGCCTACCTGTACTCGCATCGTAGAGCGCCGTCCGAGATATCGTAGAGCATCTGCTACCGCAAAGAACGCACTTAAGAGGGCCAAACACCGTGAAATGACCGGCCGGGCTTCGGCCGGAGTTATCTGGTAGCCGGCCCATCGAGCAACCGAGATCGGCACTGAGCGCAACGACCGCGTGGGTAGCCGAGCACTTGTGAGGGCAGAGAGATCCCCTTCGGCCTTGAGTTCGCTTACTTTGGCGTGAGATTTGGTACGTGTCGATTTTCATACAGGGATTAATAAAAAATCTTTTTGGGGTACCAACAATGGTGATTGATGAGACATGGTGGGTGATGGGTCATAAGGACTTTTGGGGCTAGAGTAATGATGACTCTGACAATGCATTTAATAATGGTGATTGACTGTTGGCGTGGGGCTCGAGGATGGCCGCCTTTCGACTCGGACTGACGAGAAGGGATGTCTGTCTCGGCTTGGCGAGAAATGACGCCGTGCTTGGCGAGAAGGGACGCCTCCTGAGGAGAAGGGACGACTTCTGGCGAGAAGGGATGTCTGTCTCGACCTGACGAGAAGGAGCGACTGGGCCTGACGAGAAGGGATGCCGTTGTAGGCGGGAAAAATCGCCAACCCCACCAGTCAAGGGGATGACACTCGCCTGCACGAGCGCAACACAGCTTATTAGGCAAAACTCGCCCGAAACTCAAGAGCCGCCTAACGAACTCGCCCGCACGAGGTCGCCCCACTCGTTGAGCTTCGCTGTAAGAGCTCAAGAGCTGCCTAACGAACTCGCCCGCACGAGGTCGCCCCACTCGTTGAGCTCGCCCACATGAGTCCAACGTCGCTTATCAGTCGACCCCGCCTGTGCGCCAAACACGCCTGCAAGGGGTTCGCCTGCACAACGAACACCGGCTCACACGTTGAGGGGGCTCACCAGTTGGCCCCGCTTGTTCGAAGCTCGCCCTGGAAGCGCGAACACTCTCAAGCTCGCCCGCTCGCCTGTTTGAACAGTGCTAGTGGCGGCTTACTTATGGAAGTGGGCCCACCCACTTTCCACGTCCTGGGTAATGATGAGACATGGCTCTCATTACCCCTATAGCGGTCACATCCCGCAGCTGGAGGGCACGGTGCTCCTCACCTATTAGTAGTCACATCCCACAAGTCAAAAGGGATGGACACTTGCTCGGCAAAGCCTCGCCCGTTAGATGAACTCGCCTATGCAAGTTCAACCGCGCCTGCATGCTTCGTTGGCCTGCGAATCAAGCACGCCCGTAAGGGGCCGCCAGTTGACCCCGCCTGCGAAGCAAGCACATTCGCAAGAGGCCCGCCAGTTGACCTCGTTCGGCAAGCTCGCCTGAGCATTCGAAAGGCTCGCTTGCCCACCCACTTTGCACATCCTGGATTATGATAAGGCATGGTTCTCATTACCTCATCAGTGGTCACATCCCACAGCTAGAAGAAGGCATGGTGCCCCTTACCTACCAGTGGTCACATTCCACAAGTCAAAGGGGTAGCCTATCCTACCCCTTGGCCTATTTATAAGCCTCCTTGGCAATAAGAAAAGGGGGCTGGAAGGTGGAAGGCTGAGATCTGAGGCTGGTGTAGGCATCGAAAATTGCTGAAGAACCTCAAATATGACTAAATCATGAGAAGATCGAAGAACAACGTCGTCGAAATCTCAAGAAGTCAACACATGGGGAGATTGTGTCTCGCCACGCTATGGAGACACTTGTTTGTGTCTCGCCATGGCGAGACACTTGATGTGTCTCGCTATTAGCGAGACACTTGATGTGTCTCGCTATTAGCGAGACACTTGATGTGTCTCGCTATTAGCGAGACACTTGATGTGTCTCGCTATTAGCGAGACACTTGATGTGTCTCGCTATGCGGTGGCATCTTACTTGTGTCTCTCGCTAACTCGGTGACACCCGTAATACTTGGAGCGAGCTCTTAAAGGGTCTAAATCAATGCGATGGGGCCCACTTGACTTTATCAATGCAGAGACGCTCGTGACGCTAATAGGCTGCTACACGCCGAAGATGCCCAGGGCGTAATTCTAGGGCATTTAATCGCGCTCTAAAAGCAGAAAACCGCTACAGCACTGAAGCGATCAAGACCGCCAGCTGTCAATGAGGTACCTATCGCCGCCGCTACCGGTAAGGCAAACGACAACGCCGCCAGTTGAGCAGGCAGCCTTAGCACGGAAGGCTTTGAACCGCCAAGGCTAACCGCAAAATCTCCAAAGACTTATGACACTTGTGGGCACGTTTCCCAAAGACTATAAATACCCTCCTATGTCCACTGGGCAGGGGTCGGCCATCGAAAGGGAAAAATCGAATCCAAGCTCCGGAGTTCAAGAACACGATCCACGGAGATTCCTCGAGATTAAGCCTTGCCTTAATTCTTGAGAAGAGTAGATATCTTACCTTGCTAAGATATTTCTTTGAAGTTCTTGTTTCCTTTGCGAAGCATCAACTAAACCCGGCCGATTCGACGATCGCCGCTCTGGTCCACGGATTACGCGTCTCCCAAGACAGCAAAGTCCCACAAAAACAAGAGATCTACACTTGTAGCGTCTTTTGTTGAGTTTGTGAGAGAGTTATGAAATTTTGTAACCTAAAATTAAAGTGTAATTTTCTTAAGTTTTACAAATGGAATCAACTTTCGACCCAAACACGATGGCTAATTACGTTGGAGCCAACGGTCTCAAGCCCGAGATCGCTTGTGTCGCTACTTGCAAAGAATCAAATAACCTCATGGTTGATGGAATAGACTACTTCTTCGATCAAGCCAAATTCGAGCGTATCTCTCCTCTTCCTCGTCGAAGTCCTCCTCACCCCGCAAACATCGGAGGATCTCATCCCCTAAGAGGAGGTTCGTTGTGATGTGCAGCGATCTTCGTTAAACTGCGGCGAGGCGATTCCCTCTCAACAAGATCTCAAGCGATCGGCGAAGAGCTTCGCCAAAGACGGCGTCAAAGATGGCCGTCGGTTCGCCAAGGCTCGGAGTCAACGGATGGAGTTCCTTATCGAACTCACGTGATCAAAGGCATCAACAAAGCGCAATCTCTCAATCCGTCGGCACTCACGCCAGGAAGAATGGGTTCGTCAAAAGGCCCGATTGACAAGGAAGGATGGAAACGCCGTGCACGCTTGCTCATGCACGCGCTATTGTTCGCAAGGCTAGAGTCTAAATCAACCCGACAAGCGGCTCAAAATCGCCAAGTTTGGGTCCCAAGTCAACGCCAAAATTGTTTCAAGATTCCGCCAATTCTTCACCAGATACTGAAATGCCGCCGCCGACAAGCTAAGCTGCCGCCAACGCCGAAGCAGTAAATCGCCTCGCCGAGACAGTCAATCGCCGCCAAAAGCTGGCACCTCCATGCCTTAGCGAAAATTTGACTTTTCGCCCTTTCTTCCACTTTTCCTACCGAGGTATCAACTATTAAGTCGGAAATCATCAACTTGGTGTTCAACGCTTTGGTCCACAATTGAGAACCAAAGTCAAAACACCGTAATGGAACGTTTGGGTCACGATCCATAAACAACGATGTCAGTCGTAACCCAAATTCCAAGTGATGTTCAGAATGTGCCGAGCCATCCGGACGCACCAAACCGAAAGAATTTATGTTGCGTCTCGTTTGAGCATCCCACAAGGGGTCCACGAGTCTGCTGAGAAGAAGAAATTGAGGCAAGTGACTCGCAAAATCACGAGAGATGACCGGACCCTTGTGATTCATACGTGCATAAACTCGGATGACGGCTGCTTAGCGGAAGTTGTCTCTCAAATCAAATGGTCGACGTCCTCAAAAGAAGACATGTCCTCCAATTAAGGACAACATTACACTTGGGGGTGGAAGTGCAATTCGTGATAAACCACACCAACCACACCATCAGGCTGGGAGTGGCAACACACGAAAAGAGGACGATCGATGAAATAAATTGTTCTTGCTCGTGTGCACAACTAATCAAGACGTTGTTGTCAGGATGTGCCTGTTCCGAGTCAAACGCTCAACCACAAAGAGCTTCAGTATTCGAGAGGCTTTCCCTGCCAGCAACGGAAGATTTGAAGACGGAGTCAAGGCGACCCCGAAGAAAGAGAAGATCCACCATTGAGCGAGATGAACTTCACGAAGTTACTATTAACATGGTGAACAAAGGAAAAGGACTGGCGATGGATGCAGATCCCGACTTCACTCCGGAGGAAAAGTCAAGACCGAAGCTTCAGCCAGATGTCTCGGTTATAATTGCGAGCTACCCAACGCATCGACTATAGAAGGATGCATGAGGAGAGTCATCGATGATGAAGCTTCGACATCAATTCGGCGATAGCTTCCGATGACACAATGTCAAGTGTTGGTAGCCATCCCGCAGAAGCTTTACCATTACTCGATGTCACGGCTCAAATGTTACAAGAAGCCTTAGCTAAGCAAAGAGAAGAGCTTAAGGCGAAATGAGAACAGAGATGGAGCTAGCCATGCAAAGATGAGGAATTGCAAACCCAAACAGTTGTACAACAACTGGGTCCATCAACAAATGAATCCAATAACAAGGTGGAGTAACCCACCATAATGTTGAAGACAGCGATTGGAGATTGATGAACACATTTACCGATCAACCTCCAAAGAAAGCCGATTCGCGCCAAGGTGGAAATGATCCAATTCTTCCTATTGGAAATAATCCAAAACAAGGGGAAGATGATGGCGAAAGGATGAAAGAGCTTGAAAATAAAATCAATGCTTTGATGTCCACACAGAAGTCAAAAGGACTGGTATCCGTGTCCGTATCCGAGAATGGGATTCAATCCCTTACCCAACAAATTCAATTTGATCAACTTCGCCATTTGGCGGAGGGGTTCACCTTCACAACACGATTTACTTCAAATCACATTTGGGGTAATCTCGAAACGAGCCTCGATGGTTCGGTCATTCGCCTACTTTCATGAGTCGCCGATGGTATCAAGACTCAAGACCGAGTATTAACCGCTGAGGACATGGAAAGTTCTTTTCAAGAACTTCTTCGATGGCGACACGAAGTCTCAATTGGAACTCTCCTAGACCTAAAAGCGTAAAGGTGGGGAGACAATCGACACCTTCGTTAGTTTATCTAATAAAGCTATGAATTGCGGGGATCCAATTCGAAAAGTTCATATTGAAGACTTGCCACAACAATCTTTCTATAGAATTCTTTGGAAGTCATGGGGTCGCCCCACCAACTACGTGGAAAGACCTAAAATACGAGGAGAACAAGCCGAACGCCTCGGGAAGAAATGGAAGAGGCTAAAAGATCTACCGACCTTTAGAAGTAAATTTTTCCTCTCGTAATAGAGGAAAGGCATCCGGATCGCTGTTGGTCAAACGTCGCAACAACGGCCGCCAAAAGCTTCTAAATCGAATTCCACAGACATACTCTTTCAAGGGCGAAGAAGTTCCAATCATCTTCAAACACCTCCTTGATAACAACAAAATCAAGTTGCCTCCAATTACAAATCAAGAGGAGGCTAACAAAACTTCGGACCCTAAATACGTATGCGCATTCACGAGGATCCTTCATCCTACAAAGGATTGCTTAGCTCTCAAGGCCATCATACAAGCCTTGGTTGAAGCCAGATCTTAACGGAAATAAGTGAATCAAACTTGACTCGCAGTGTATACGAGTATAAACCGCCCTCTCAGATTCGGTTGTATACAGTATAAACCGCCCTCCGACTGGCTGTATAATGAGTATAAACTGCCCCTTTCCTCCGATGAATATAAGAGGTTAAACGCTCTTCCTTCTTACTCACTCCGATGTACCAATTTTGTAAGAAAGGGTGGATAATCCATGAGCGAGAGGTCCATTTCAAGATTGAGCGATCAAACCTTCCTGATTAGGATTGTCTCAAAATTCCTATCTGGTCAAACCTTCCTGATTAGGACCACGGCCAAAATCCTCTCGATTCTTTCCATGAGCGAGAGGTCCATTTCAAGATTGAGCGATCAAACCTTCCTACGCTAGGATTGTCTCAAAATTCCTATCTGGTCAAACCTTCCTACAGTTAGGACCATGGTCAAAATCCTCTCGATTCTTTCCATGAGCGAGAGGTCCATTTCAAGATTGAGCGATCAAACCTTCCTACGCTAGGATTGTCTCAAAACTCTTATCCCGATCAAACCTTCCTACAATTAGGATCATTTTTAATTTTTACTCCCACTTGGTCAAACCTTCCTACAGTTAGGACCATGGTCAAAATCCTCTCGATTCCTTTTATGAATGAGAGGTCTACTCCCGAATGTGGTTCGCTGCCCCAAGAGAAAACACAATGTGGTTCGCTACCAAGAGAAGACACAACGGGTTCGTTTTAGCCCCAAGAGAAGACACAACGGGTTCGTTTTAGCCCCAAGAGAAGACACAACGGGTTCGTTTTAGCCCCAAGAGAAAACACAATTCCACAAGCCTACGATTCAAAATCGTAGCATAGATGTCATTACCTAATGACACCTAAACTATGCCTTCATGCATAGGGATATTATCTCTGTCCTTATCGAGAGAAGTTCCATCTAACACATGTCGCCGTAATCAATTCCGTGATAATTGATCGCTTCACGATTCAATATCGTAGCATAAAGTCTAAGAGAATTCACTCTTTTAGCACAACGTAACATGTAGAACGGACTCGATAATCTACATGCTAGCCCAACTCAAACGGTAGTTGGTAAAGGCTCATCAAATCCGTTGATGGTGAGGGTTTGCCAAAATCCTATATCTATCATACAAGCAATAACTTGAGACAGGGTTCACTCTTCGCCGGTCAAGCACTTTCTCCTACCGTGATTTTAATGCACTTTGTAAGCGTGCCATTACATCGCCTCCCAGGAAGCTCAAGCATGCTCGCATTTATTCGGTCGGTCCTTTGAGCGAGACACTTCAGATTGCCCCGCCGCTTTGTGGGACAATTCGGATATTACATATAGAAGCTTTCCGAAATCGATATTCAAAACCGACCACGCTTTTCTCGAATGATTCTCAAGGCATTTCAATTATAACCCAAGTGGTAACTTTCAAGATGAAGATGATTAGTCCAAAATCGACTTGACATTTCAATCAATCCAAATACAAATGCACAAATATTGATCCCAAAGTATGGTCACGACGCCACAGAGCTGTGATTCAAGAAATCAAGCAAAACATGGGCCTCTTCTACAAAGTTCAACGTTGAACAAGAAACAAGGCATCTTATCCAAAGTATTCCGCACTCTCGACAAAATACGAGGAGTCCGAAAACTTTGGAGGGTATCTGTAGGCATCGAAAATTGTGAAGAACCTCAAATATGACTAAATCATGAGAAGATCGAAGAACAACGCCGCCGAAATCTCAAGAAGTCAACACATGGGAGATTGTGTCTCGCTACGCTAAGAGACACTTGTTTGTGTCTCGCCACGAAGCAGACATTTGATGTCTCGCCTAAGCAGACATTTGTGTGTGCCTCGCGACGAAGCGACACCTTGATGTGTCTCGCTATTAGCGAGACATTATGTGTGTACCGCGACGAAGCGACACCTTGATGTGTCTCGCTATAGGCGAGGTACTTGTGTCTCGCTAACCGGGCGGACATGTAATACTTGAACGAGCTCTTAAGGGTCTAAATCAATGCTGATGGGGCCCACTTGACTTTATCAATGCAGAGACGCTCGACACGCTAATAGGCGGTTACACGCCAAGATATGCCCACTAGGCGTAATTCTAGGGCATTTAATCGCGCTCTAAAAGCGTGAAAACCATTACGCCAGCCGGAGGATTCGCATCGCCTCGCCAATACCGAGGTACCATACCGCCGCCGCCAACAGGTACTGATCGCCGCCAGGAGCGAGGGGTACTTTAGCGGCAGGCTTGAACCGCCGCGCTTAATCGCAAAATCTCAAAGACTTATGACACTTGTGGGCACGTTTCCCAAAGACTATAAATACCCTCCTATGTCCACTTGGGGTCGGGCCATCGAAGGGAAAATCGAATCCAAGCTTCCTGAGTTCAAGAACACGATCCACGGAGATTCCTCGAGATTAAGCCTTGCCTTAATTCTTGAGAAGAGTAGATATCTTACCTTGCTAAGATATTTGTCAGTTTTGTTTCGCTAGCATCAACTAAAACCGCCGATTCGACGATCGCCGCCGGTGGTCCACGGATTACGCTGGCCCCTAAGAAAGGCAAAGTCCCACAAAAATAAGAGATCTACACTTGTAGCTCCTTTGTTCGAGTTTGTGAGAGAGTTATCGAATTTCTTTGTAATCGAAAATTAAAGTGTAATTTTCTTAAGTTTTACAAATGGAATCAACTTCGACCCAAACAGGTTGGCAACAAGGTTGTAAAACTACCTGGCCGAGAAGAAAAGAGCAAGCCAAAGGGTCGTTCTCTTGCTCCATTAGCTCGGCTCGAGCAAAAGCTTGATTGTTAAAGTAGACTCCATCCAACCCTCGATTGGAGGCTTTCGAGCTTTTGCAAACTCTCGCGATCGCATCAAAAGCAAGCTCGGGTAGAACCGAACTCACCGCCGAGCTTCATCGGCAGATCAAGCTCGACCAACGCCGATTGATAGTCCAAGGGAAGCAAACTCGACTGAAAGCATCGAGGGAGGCCCCTACCACACGACGAACCCATCTAAACAAGAAGGGCCTTCCTTCGCTTCGTCAGAAAAGAGATTCTTGATTTGTAAACAAACAATTCAAATAATACAAATCCGAAAGGAGATTTTTACACCAAACAGCCGTGCCTGGCGAGAAGGGATGACTCCTGGTGAGAAGGGACGACAAGTACCTTCTTTTTAGTCGGCCTCGAGAGTTCTCGACCCGGTTTGGGGAGAAGGGACGACTCTTGACGAGAAGGGACGAATCGGCCTGGCGAGAAGGGTCGACTCGGCCTGGCGAGAAGGGATGTCTACCTCGGCCTGGTGGGAAGGGACTACTTGACCTTTGCCTGGCTGGAAGGGACGACTGGGCCTTGCCAGAAGGGTCGACTCGGTCTGGCGAGAAGGGACGCCCCTGGCCAGTGGGAAGGGACTACTTCCTGGCCTTAGCCGGAAGGGATGACTGCCTCAGCCCAAGGAAGGGAAGCATGTCTCCTTTATTGGCCTATCTCGGTCGAGTTGGGGTGCGGTCTGCTTAAGACACGTGTCAACCAGTTGAATATGATTAACACTTGCTTATTTCTATGGCACAACAGCAGCTATAGCTTCAACATTTTTATCTCCTTTACTTGGTTTAATTAGCTTTCACACTTGCTTATTTCTATGGCACAACAACAACTATAGCTTCAACATTTATATCTCCTTTACTTGGTTTAATTAGCTTTCTGAATAATTCATGATACTTGTTTTAATTAGCTTTATGATACTCCACGAGTTTTCTCAACTTATAGCTTGGAGCTACAATATCGAGCATGAAAATTGTCAATCTATAAAGAAATTTCAAAATATGAATTTAAAATCATCATAGCATACCAAAAAATGAGATAGTGTTAATGAAAAACAAGATTCTAGACGAAAAGGTTGAGTTCAAATAAAAAAGTGTACTGATGTAATAACACACTTGGTTAGGGTGTTTTCTGCAAAGGGCCGGCGTGCATAGATTATAGATTATACACCTTACTGTTTGTTACCAGTTGTAAATTAATTAATGAGATTTGCAGTAGTTGAGGGGGCTCTGGGGGTCCTAGCTTTCCACTCCTCTTTATATAAATGCAAAAGGTGACAGTATTACCCTGTTAATAAATGAGAATGGAAACCTTTTCAATTAAATATCTACAAGGCTGTCATCTGGACTGAAGGAAAACTACTTTAATTAAACAAGTTTTAATCAAGAAGTGGACCACTGCCAGTACTGAGACCGAGGAAGGGGCTTTGAACTCAGAGGTCACTTTTATTTTGTTTGTTTATTTTTTTTTAATTCGAAAACACCATCAATGGATTAAAAGGATCTTTGATTGCTGACATGTTGAATGTCCAACATGGATTACCAAATAAATAAATATATATTGACAGAATATTTTCTACTGCCCTACCTAGTTGTCAGGGAGATGAATTGATCTGCTGTTGTTAAGCTTAATTAGTTCTTTACTAAAATGTTTATTTTGGTTATTTAGCTAGCTGCGCATCACTAGCTAGGCACGGGGTCTACCTAGTTTTGCACAATATTTTACATAAGATAATTTAGCACTTTGAAGTTTGTCCAATGAGACTGATATGGCTGTGTTAGTGGTAAATACTAGTGAGTGGGATAAGCGTTTTGGTGTCCAGTTTTGTGAGGGGCTGTGGGCAAATGCGTCGGAATTTCTAAGGGGTCTATTTGGTGTTAATGGAGTTTATAATAAGTTGCTTATATTTACAATTTATAGAAGCGACTTATATAAGTTGTTGAAAATAATCGCTCTAAAAACAATAAGGTATTTGATAAAACTATGTTTAAAGATTATTATAGGTTAAAATGACAAAAGTTGACATAACTTTGGCTATCAAAATAGACAATATATATAATTTTAGAAAGATAAAGTAATAATGTCAATAGCTAAAGGGTATGTAAGGTATAAAACTACAAAAATAGAAGTTGCTTTTAAAACATCCTCAGATTGCTTAACATGCAAATAAATGTTTGAATATCAATTATAACTCTCAAACTTCATGGTATAATGGATTTTTTTACCGTGAATCCATTAATCACAAGGGAAAAAGTTTGCATTCCTTTGTTCTGAAAATTTATTTTCCTTTAACCTCCTATTCAACTTTCTTTGTATCGTATCCTACCTCGCTCTCCTCACCTAATTATGCACTTATTATATATCTTTATTTTTCTGAATCATAATGTTTGATCTCATAAGTGGTCCTGGGTGCAAGAAAGATTGTAATTTGGAAAAAGAAAAAAGAAAAATCATATATAATCAAACGAGGAGCATGGTAGAGCAAACATTCCTTTTGAATGTTTTACCCAAAGAGCTTTCTCCTCTGGAATGAATACTTTCTTCTTTATTAATTAGAGGCTTTATTTACCTTTTTCATGGAAGATTTTCTTTTTCCTCTTCAAGAAATATATACACTGCTCTAATTATTCTGCAAGTACCATACTCTATAAACTGCAACGTACCGGAGTTTTGATACCTTGGGCATATGTCAAGTTCCTCTTAGTGCATGTTTGGGAACCCTAGCTTATAATTCAATTGGCTTATAATCCACAAATAAATAATAAGTGTAGGCGCTAAAATTGCTTATCAATACCCAAACAAGACTCAGAAACGTGGTTGACAACCGACGCATCCATCCGGACGCCGACCTTAAGCTGCCGACGGATTACCGCGAAAACGATAAAGCGAAGTCGACGAACCCATGAAGTGAGTCGGCCACAGCACGAAGCTACCGAAACGACACGCCGTGGAGAAAACCCGACGACGGCTCAACGAGGCGAAGTTGGCTAAACTCAAACGCCGGCGACTCCGAATCAACCGTACTTAGTCCGTCGATGCAAACGAAGCCGCTTGAACCGAAAGTTGATCGGACACGAACCCAACGGCGACATCACCGAGCAAAACTAAGCCCGAAGACCGAAGAGTCGACGGAACGACGAAGAATCGACGATGAACTTCCCGGTTACTATTAACATGGTGAACAAAGGAAAAGGACTGGCGATGGATGCATCCCGACTTCACTCCGAGGAAAGTCGACCCGAAGTTTCCCAAACAGATGTCTCTTATAATTAAGAGCTACCCAACGCATCGACTATAGAAGGATGCATGAGGGAGAGTCATCTGATGATGAAGCTTCCGACATCAATTCGGCGATAGCTTCCGATGACACAATGTCAAGTGTTGGTCCCCATCCCAGAGAAGCTTTTACCATTACTCCCGATGTCCTCGCTCAAATGTTACAAGAAGCCTTAGCTAAGCAAAGAGAAGAGCTTAAGGCCGAAATGAGAACAGAGATGGAGCTAGCCATGCAACAGATGAGGGAATTGCAAACCCAAACAGTTGTACAACAACCTGGGTCCAGTCAACAGCATGAATCCAGCCAACAAGGTGGAGTAACCCACCATAATGTTGAAGATGATTCGAGATTGATGAACACATTTACGCCGATCAACCTCCAAAGAAAGTCAGACCGCCGCCAAGGTGGAAATGATCCAATTCTTCCTATTGGAAATAATCCAAAACAAGGGGAAGATGATGGCTAAAGGATGAAAGAGCTTGAAAATAAAATCAATGCTTTGATGTCCACACAGAAGTCAAAAGGACTGGTATCCCGTGTCCAGATCCCAGAGAATGGGATTCAATCCCTTACCCGCCAAATTCAATTTGATCAACTTCACGCCATTTGATCGAGAGGGTCACCTTCACAACACCTGATTTATTTCAAATCACATTTGGGGTAATCTCGAAACGAGCCTCGATGGTTCTCATTCGCCTAGATTTTCAAGGAGTCCTTCGATTGGTATCAAGACTCAAGGCCGAGTATTAATCCGGGAGGACATGGAAAGTTCTTTTCAGAACTTCTTCGATGACTACACCAAGTCTCAATTGGAACCTCCTACCTAAAGCGTAAAGGTGGGGAGACAATCGACACCTTCGCTAAGCGCATTCCGCAATAAAGCTATGAATTGCGTGGATCCACCATCAAAAGTTCATATTGAAGACTTGCCACAACAATCTTTCTATAGAATTGCTGGAAGTCATGGGGTCGCCCCACCAACTACGTGGAAAGACCTAAAAATACGAGGAGAACAAGCCAACGCTTTCTCAAGGAAGAAAGCCGAAGAGGCTAAAAGACTACCGACTCTTAGAAGTAAATTTTCCTCTCGTAGAGGAAAGGCATCTCGCGGATCGCCTGGTCAAACGTCGCAACAACCACCAAAAGCTTCTAAATCGTAATTCCACAGACATACTCTTTCAAGGACTAAGAAGTTCCAATCATCTTCAAACACCTCCTTGATAACAACAAAATCAAGTTGCCTCCAATTACAAATCAAGAGGAGGCTAACAAAACTTCTGACCCTAAATACCGTATGCACTCACAGAGGATCCTCCATCCTACAAAGGATTGCTTAGCTCTCAAGGCCATCATACAAGCCTTGGTTGAAGCCGCATCTTAACGAAATAAGCCGAATCAAACTTGACTGACAGTATACGAGTATAAACCGCCCCTCTCGATCTCGGCGTGTATACGAGTATAAATCGCCCCTCCGACTCGGCTGTATAATGAAAGTATAAACCGCTCCCTTTCCTCCGATGAATATAAGAGGTTAAACCGCTTTTCCTTCTACTCAATTCGGACAAATTTCACTTTTGTAAGAAAGCCGGGGTGGATAATCCATGAACGAGAGGTCCACTTCCACATTGAGCAATCAAACCTTCCTACGCTAGGATTGTCTCAAAATTCCTATCCCGGTCAAACCTTCCTACGCTTAGGACCACGGCCAAAATCCCTCTCGATTCTTTCCATGAACGAGGTCCATTTCAAGATTGAGCGATCAAACCTTCCGCTTAGGATTGTCTCAAATATCGCCTGGTCAAACCTTCCTACAGGACCATGGTCAAAATCCCTCTTGATTCCTTCCATGAACGAGGTCCATTTCGTGATTGAGCGATCAAACCTTCCTACGCTAGGATTGTCTCAAAACTCTTATCCCGATCAAACCTTCCTACAATTAGGATCATTTTTAATTTTTACTCCCACTTGGTCAAACCTTCCTACGCTTAGGACCACGGTCAAAATCCCTCTCGATTCCTTTTATGAATGAGAGGTCTACTCCTAATAGTGGTTCGCTGCCCCAAGAGAAAACACAACAGGTTCGTTTCCAAGAGAAGACACAAAGTGGTTCGCTTCCCAAGAGAAGACACAACGTCTGCTTCCAAGAGAAGACACAACGGTTCGGTTACCAAGAGAAAACACATTCCACACGCCTCATGATTCAAAATCGTAGCATAGATGTCATTACCTAATGACACCTAAACTATGCCTTCATGCATAGGATATTATCTCTCGCCCCTTATCGAGATAAGTCCGTGATCTAACACATGCCGCCGTAATCAATTCTCGCGATAATTGATCGAAGCCTACGATTCAATATCGTAGCATAAAGTCTAAGAGAATTCACTTTTTAGCACAACGTAACATGTAGAACGGACTCGATAATCTACATGCTAGCCCAACTCAAAGGTAGTTGGTAAAGGCTCATCAAACCGCTGATGGTCGAGGGTTTGCCAAAATCCTATATCTATCATACAAGCAATAACTTGAGACAGGGTTCACTCTTCCTCGCCGGGTCAAGCACTTTCTCCTACCGTGATTTTAATGCACTTTGTAACCTGTACATTACATCGCCTCCCGAAGCTCAAGCATGCTCGGACAGATTCTCATGGCGGTCCCTTTGAGCGTGACACTTCAGATTGCCCCTTTGTGGGACAATTCCAGATATTACATATAGAAGCTTTCCGAATCGATATTCCAAAACCGCAGACCTTTTTCTCAATGATTCTCAAGGCATTTCAATTATAACCCAAGTGGTAACTTTCAAGATGAAGATGATTAGTCCAAAATCGACTTCGACATTTCAATCAATCCAAATACAAATGCAATGCCTATTGATCCCAAAGTATGGTCGACGACAGAGCCGTGGATTCAAGAAACTCAGCAAAACATGGGCCTCTTCTACAAAGTTCAACGCTGAACAAGAAACAAGGCGATCTTATCCAAAGTATTCCGCACTTCGACAAAATACGAGGAGTCCGAAAACTTTGGAGGGGTATTCAGAGGCATCAAAATTGTCAAGAACCTCAAATATGACTAAATCATGAGAAGATCGAAGAACAACGCCGTCGAAATCTCAAGAAGTCAACACATGGAGATTGTGTCTCACGCCATGGAGACTTGTTTGTGTCTCGCCACGAAGCAGACATTGATGTGTCTCGCCGCGAAGACATTGTGTGTGCCTCGCACGAGCAGACATTTGATGTGTCTCGCTATTAGCGGCGACATTGTGCCTCGCGACGAAGCGACACCTGATGTGTCTCGCCATAGGCAGGCATTTACTTGTGTCTCGCTAACGGGCGCAGACACCCTATACTGGAACGAGCTCTAAAGGGTCTAAATCAATGCCGATGGGGCCCACTTGACTTTATCAATGCGCAGAGACGCTCGCACACGCTAATAGGCGGTTACACGCCAAGATATGCCCACTAGGCGCAATTGGGCATTTAATCGCGCCTAAAAAGCAGAAACCATTACAAAGAGCCTGGAAGGACGGGCATCGCCACAATAGGTAGCCCATACCGCCGGCCGCCAACAGGCAGCCGACATCGCCGCCAGTGAGCGAGGCAGCCTAGCGCTGCAGGTACTGAACCGCGCTTAACGCAAAATCTCCAAGACTTATGACACTTGTGGGCACGCTTCCCAAAGACTATAAATACCCTCCTATGTCCACTCGCGTGGGGTCGGCCATCGAAAGGGAAAAATCGAAATCCAAGCTCCTGGAGTTCAAGAACACGATCCACGCGAGATTCCTCGAGATTAAGCCTTGCCTTAATTTTGAGAAGAGTAGATATCTTACCTTGCTAAGATATTTGCTGAAGTTCTTGTTTCCTAAGCATCAACTAAACCCCGCCGATTCGACGATCGCCGCCGGTGGTCCACGGATACGCGCCCCTAAGAAAGGCAAAGTCCCACAAAATAAGAGATCTACACTTGTAGCGCTTTTGTTCGAGTTTGTGAGAGAGTTATTTAATTTTTTGTAATCGAAATTAAAGTGTAATTTTCTAAGTTTTACAAATGGAATCAACTTTCACCCAAACAAGTTGGCAACAAGGTGTAAAACTACGCCGAGAAGAAAAGAGCAAGCCAAAGGGTCGTTTTCTTTCCATTAGCCGGGCCTGAGCAAAGCTTGATTGTTAAAGTAGACTCCATCTCAACCCTCGATTTGAGGCTTCGAAGTTTGCAAACTCGCGATCGCAGCCCGCCAAAGCAAGCTCGGTAGAACCGAACCAACCACGCCGGAGCTTCATCACAGATCAGCTCGACCGAACGCCGATTGGATAGTCCAAGGGAAGCAAACTCGACTCGAGCATCGAGGGAGGCGCCCTACCGCTACCGACGAACCCACGCAAACAAGAAGGGCCTTCCTTCGCTTCGTCAGAAAGAGATTCTTGATTTGTAAACAAACAATTCAAATAATACAACCGAAGGAGATTTTACACCAAAACAAATGCTCGGCAGAAGGGACGCCTCCTGGTGAGAAGGGACGGCAAGTACCGCCTTTTTAGTCGGCCTCGAGAGTTCTCGACCATTTGGGGAGAAGGGACGACTTGACGAAGGGACGAATCGGCTGGGCGAGAAGGGTCGACTCTACCGGGCGAGAAGGGTCGACTCCTACCGGGCAGAAGGGATGTCACCTCGGCCTGGTGGGAAGGGACTACTTGACCTTTGCCTGGCCGGAAGGGACGACGGGCCTTGCCGGCGGGTCGACTCCTGGCCTCGGCGAGAAGGGACGCTCCCCGGCCAGTGGGAAGGGACGACTTGGCCTCGGCCAGTGGAAGGGATGATGCCTCACCTGGCGGGAAGGGAAGCATGTCTCCTTTCTTGGCCTATCTCGGTCGAAGTTGGGGTGCGGTTCTTAAGACACGTGTCAACCGTTGAATATGATTAACACTTGCTTATTTCTACGGCACAACAAAGCAGCCTATAGCTTCAACATTTTTATCTCCTTTACTTGGTTTAATTAGCTTTCACACTTGCTTGTTTCTATGGCACAACAACAACTATAGCTTCAACATTTATATCTCCTTTACTTGGTTTAATTAGCTCAATAATTCATGATACTTGTTTTAATTAGCTTTATGATACTCCACGAGTTTTCTCAACTTATAGCTTGGAGCTACAATATCGAGCATGAAAATTGTCAATCTATAAAGAAATTTCAAAATATGAATTTAAAAATCATCATAGCATACCAAAAAAATGAGATAGTGTTAATGAAAAACAAGATTCTAGACGAAAAGGTTGAGTTCAAATAAAAAGTGTACTGATGTAATAACACACTTGGTTAGGGTGTTTTCTGCAAAGGGCCGGCGTGCATAGATTATAGATTATACACCTTACTGTTTGTTACCAGTTGTAAATTAATTAATGAGATTTGCAGTAGTTGAGGGGGGGCTCTGGGGGTCCTAGCTTTCCACTCTTTATATAAATGCAAAAGGTGACAGTATTACCCTGTTAATAAATGAGAATGGAAACCTTTTCAATTAAATATCTACAAGGCTGTCATCTGGACTGAAGGAAAACTACTTTAATTAAACAAGTTTTAATCAAGAAGTGGACCACTGCCAGTACTGAGACCGAGGAAGGGCTTTGAACTCAGAGGTCACTTTTATTTTGTTTGTTTATTTTTTTAATTCGAAAACACCATCAATGGATTAAAAGGATCTTTGATTGCTGACATGTTGAATGTCCAACATGGATTACCAAATAAATAAATATATATTGACAGAATATTTTCTACTGCCCTACCTAGTTGTCAGGAGATGAATTGATCTGCTGTTGTTAAGCTTAATTAGTTCTTTACTAAAATGTTTATTTTGGTTATTTAGCTAGCTGCGCATCACTAGCTAGGCACGGGGTCTACCTAGTTTTGCACAATATTTTACATAAGATAATTTAGCACTTTGAAGTTTGTCCAATGAGACTGATATGGCTGTGTTAGTGGTAAATACTAGTGAGTGGGATAAGCGTTTTGGTGTCCAGTTTTGTGAGGGGCTGTGGGCAAATGCGTCGGAATTTCTAAGGGGTCTATTTGGTGTTAATGGAGTTTATAATAAGTTGCTTATATTTACAATTTATAGAAGCAACTTATATAAGTTGTTGAAAATAATCGCTCTAAAAACAATAAGGTATTTGATAAAACTATGTTTAAAGATTATTATAGGTTAAAATGACAAAGTTGACATAACTTTGGCTATCAAAATAGACAATATATATAATTTTAGAAAGATAAAGTAATAATGTCAATAGCTAAAGGGTATGTAAGGTATAAAAACTACAAAAATAGAAGTTGCTTTTAAAAACATCCTCAGATTGCTTAACATGCAAATAAATGTTTGAATATCAATTATAACTCTCAAACTTCATGGTATAATGGATTTTTTACCGTGAATCCATTAATCACAAGGGGAAAATGTTTGCATTCCTTTGTTCTGAAAATTTATTTTCCTTTAACCTCCTATTCAACTTTCTTTGTATCGTATCCTACCTCGCTCTCCTCACCTAATTATGCACTTATTATATATCTTTATTTTTCTGAATCATAATGTTTGATCTCATAAGTGGTCCTGGGTGCAAGAAAGATTGTGATTTGGAAAAAGAAAAAAGAAAAATCATATATAATCAAACGAGGAGCATGGTAGAGCAAACATTCCTTTTGAATGTTTTACCCAAAGAGCTTTCTCCTCTGGAATGAATACTTTCTTCTTTATTAATTAGAGGCTTTATTTACCTTTTTCATGGAAGATTTTCTTTTCCTCTTCAAGAAATATATACACTATTGTAACATGCACAAAACATGCACGCCAGCTTTCGGTTAAATTTAATTAACTCAGCAGTAGCCTAATTAATCCGCACTAATGCAGCGGTGTGTTTCGCTGTAACCGAGTAGTCGATAATCGGTTGTAGTCGACTAATCATGTGGCGAGTAGTCGATAACTGAAGTAGTAGCCTAACTAATCTGGCAGATTCGAAAACGGGTTTTGGTTTTAAACCCGTTCGCTTAGAGTTTATAAATAACCCTAAACCTCGATTATTTGAAAGCAATTAAGCACGCTTGGAGCAAACTTTTCGTGAGGGTTTTGTGCATCTTTGGAGAGGAGATCTTTGAGAGATTGAGAGGTTTGTTTTAGGGTTTTGTGAGAACTTGTAATCCTAATTTGTATTCTCTCTTTCTATTAGTGGAAATCCTCCTTACCCCGCGGACTAGGCAACTTGCCGAACCACGTAAATCTCGCGGTCTTTACCGCTTTATTGTGTTTTGGCTTTCGCTTATGCGGTTTCTTCTCGACGTCGCTCATGGTCCGCTACCAACAATTGGTATCGAGCTATTGTTCGGATTAGTGGTGTAATTTCTAATTTGAGGGGTGTCGGTGATTCCCGAGAAGCGGATTCACGAAGACAAACAGAGGATGGCCAACCAAGAATCACCAAAGTGAAAATTCGAGATTGAAAAGTTCAATGGGAAGAACGACTTTTCTTATTGGAGGATGCAGATGAAAAACTTTCTAATTTCGCAAAAATTGCACAAGGCTTTGGATGGAAAGGAAGAAGAACAAGGATATGTCCGATGAGGATTGGGAGGAGTTGGATCTCGAAACACACGCCGATTATCCTATGCCTTGAGAGGGATGTAGCTTTGGTAGATGGAGAGGAAACGGCCATGGGCGTGTGGAAGAAGTTAGAGGGTACCTTCATGACTAAGAGTCTAACTAACCGATCTACTTAAAATCCAAATTGTATACTTGCAAGATGGAGGAGGGCTCATCAATCCGAACACATCAACAAGTTTGATAGGATCATATCGATTTGAAAGACATAGATGTTAAAGTAGGAGACGAGGATCAGCGCTTCTACTACTTCTCGCCAAGTCTTATGAGAACCTGTGCAAACACCGAGGCTTGTGGGAGAGAATCAAGATGGATGAGACTAGAACCGGACTTAGCGACGATCTTCTAAGATCAAGAACTAGTGACATGGCCACGGGCGAATGTAGGGAACTTCAATTGGCTTATAATCCACAAATAAATAATAAGTGTAGGCGTTAAAATTGCTTATCAATACCCAAACAAGACTTCGTAAGCGGTGGGTTGACAACCGGCGATCCATCCGAATTGGCGCGACCGAAACGCCGTCGGCGTGATTCGCATGCCGCATAAAGCGGTCGGCGAACCCATGAAGTGAGTCGGCGATCTGGCAATGGCGACACGTCGTGGAGAAAACCCGGCAGCCGAAGCTCAACGAAGCGAGTTGGCTAAACTCAAGCGTCGGCGGAATCATGCCAGATCCGTGTCGATGCAAGCGGCGTTTGAACTCGACGAATTGATCGGACACGGACTCAAACCCGGCGACATCACGAACAAAACTAAGCGGAAGACGAAGAGTCGGCGAATCGGCGAAGAATCGGCGGAGAAAGCGAAGCGTGAGCGGCAGGCGACACCTCGGCCAAATGGCCAAGGTGGCTCGGCCACTGGCCCTCGTGGCGAGTGCCAGCAAAGTGGCGAGGAGGCTCGACCAACTTGGCGGGTACCTCGGCCAAGTGGTAGAGTGGCTCCGACCACCATGGTAGAGCCACCTCGGCGTGGCAACGGCCAGATGGCGAGCCACTTGGCGTAGCCAGCACCTTTTGTATAAATGGGGGTCTTGCTCATGAGGGGTGGATTTTGGAGACTTTGAGGTCGGTTGGATTTTACGGGTTTTGGCGGACTTGAAGAGCCCTCGCGAGATCTGGCCTGCGGTTCCGAGCACCGGCGAGCTCAAGTCGATCGGCGTCCGGATCTGGTGGAAGGTAAACTTCGGGTCGAACTCTGAGATACCCTCTAGGTTAAGCTTCGTCTTAACCTCGGGGATATTTGTGATTTCTCCTTGTAGATCTCACGCTCGGCGATCCTCTCCGTGAGAGTCGATCGCGGCGATCCTCTCCTTAGGTGTGATCCCCTCGGTAACCGTTTCCTTGGCGAGCCCCTCGTCTGTAGTTCGGAACCGGGTTTACACGGGATCCGGAATTGCGCGGTGGTCAGCGGACGAACAAAAGTCCGTACGGGCAAAGAACCCGCATAGCGAGGATCCGTAAAATAGAGATCCTCGTGTTTGTTCACAAAAGGAAGAGTTGTAATTTTCGTTTTCATTTATGCGCCTAAAATAAAGGCATTTCTTTTTTTGAAATTTTGTTGTAGGCCAGCGAAGTATGCGAATTCAAGCGAGCAATGAATAACAAACCAACTTTCCCGAACAAAATGGCGACCACGGTGGAACCAGCGGCTAATTAAAGCGCGTGCGTGTAAATTGCGGATCGGATCGGTCGAAGAAGAAGTCAAAGGCCTCAGGGCGGATGAGAAAAAAAAAATTCGGTAGCGCCGGACCCAAAGGGAGCGCTGCCTTGACCCCCGCCCGCTAAGCGGCTGGCGGGAGCGCTTCTGCGTAGGGTGTAATAATGCAGCTCGGCGAAGTCAGCGAATCAAGTTGATCCGGGTTCGGCTGAGTATCATACTATCGTCCTTGTCGGATCGTCCTCCCCACAAATCGAAGGATCTCCGCTGCAAAGAAAGATCCATTTGTCCTCGGCTCCGAACTTTAAGGCGAGGATCTTATCGCCGTTGCGAGATTGCACCAAATGGCATCCTTCCGGCATCAAGATCGCCGGATCTGCGAGATGCCCGCTGATGGCGTGCTTGACTCTCGGCGTGAGTTGCCAAGGCCTAGAATCGGTCGGCGGTGTCGCTACAAAGTGGATCGAAGTCGGAGAGGTCAAGAACCTCAATAGGTGCCGCAGCAACTCCTCCAAGCGCCAACAAATGATTGGTTCAGTCAAAGCGGAACCGATCAACACTGAAGGCATATCCAGGCCGTGCGTCATTACTGCACACTGGGCTCTAGTTGGGGAGGCGGATGTAGAAGAAGGAGAAGTGGACAAGAAGCGAGAAAATCGCCAAGTTTGGAGTCGAAATCGGAACAACGATTCGGACGAAGGCCGCGTTAGTCAAGAATCAGCCACCTCAAAGCTGATTGACTCGTGCTCACCGGTCAATCTGTTGGTATCGGAAGCAAAGCGGCTTTGGAGCACCTCGGCTCATTGCATGATGATGCGAGGTAAAATTTTGATCAAGAGCGATTGGGCGGGTCACTCACAGTACGGAGGTGCGCGCACCCACCTCAAGTGATAAGAAGATTCTGGAGCTGCTCTCCTTTGGAATTGGATCGAAGTTCGAGCGAGTCGAAACTTCAGCTCGCCAAGTGCGTTGAGGCAGTGACTCTTGGAACCTCGATAATGTGACTCATCCTCGAAGGAGGCGTTATCATCGGCGGCGATGGCGTTATACACGAAGTCATACCAACACCACGAAGGGTTGCCCGTTCATGTAAAGGTTCAACGCGAGTAAATCTCGAAGAAGTTCCCGAATTGAACCGCGCGTTGTCCGTGTTCTCAAACTATCGAGGCGGTGTTGTCGAATGTAAGCGCACCAAGCCCTCACGTCTAGAGTTCGGAACCGGGTTTACACGGATCGAATTGCGCGGTGGTCAACGGACGAACAAAAGTCCGACACGGGCAAAGAACCCATAGCGGGATCCCGTAAAATAGAGATCCTCGTGTTTGTTCACAAAAGGAAGAGAGTTGTAATTTTCGTTTTCATTTATGCGCCTAAAATAAAGGCATTTCTTTTGTTTGAAATTTTGTTGTAGGCCAAGGTAAAGCGAATTCAAACGAGCAATGAATAACAAACCAACTTTCCCTTGAACAAGGCGACCACGGTGAGACCAGCGGCTAATTAAGAAGCCGGTAATGCGTAGCCGCGGATCGGATCGGTCGAAGAAGAAGTCAAAGGCCTCAGGGCGGATAGAAAAAAAAAATTCGGTGCCGGACCCGAAGGGCGGCTGCCCCTTGACCCCAGCCGCTACTTAGGCTGGCGGGACCAAAACTCTGCGTAGGGTGTAATAATGCAGCTCCAGCGAAGTCAACGAATCAAGTTGATCCGGGTTCCGCTGTGAGTATCATACTATCGTCCTTGTCGGATCGTCCTCCCCACAAATCGAAGGATCTCCGTGCAAGAAAGATCCATTTGTCCTCGGCTCCGGAACTTTAAGGCGAGGATCTTAACTCGCCGTTGCGAAGTTGCACCAAATGGCATCCTTCCGGCATCCAAGATCGCCGGATCTCGCGAGAGATCGCCCGATGGCGTCGACTCTCGGCGTGGAGTTCGCCAAGGCCTAGAATCAGTCGACGGTGTCCGCTACAAAGTGGATCTGAAGTCCAGGAGAGGTCAAGAACCTCGTCAATAGGTGCACGGCAACTCCTCCAAGCCGCCAACAAATGATTGGTTCCGCGTCAAACGGAACCGATCAACACTGAAAACGTATCCAGGCGCCGTGCATTACTTTCGCTGCGGGCTCTCTAGTTGGGAGGCCGGATGTAGAAGAAGGAGAAGTGGACAAGAAGCCCGAAAATCGCCAAGTTTGGAGTCCGAAATCCGGAACAACGATTCGGACGAAGGCCAAAACGTTAGTCAAGAATCAGCCACCTCAAACTGATTCGGCTCTGTGCTCACTTCGGTCAATCCTGTTGGCGTATCCCAGAGCAAGAAAACGGCTTTGGAGCACCTCGGCTCATTGCATGATGATCGAGGTAAAATTTTGATCAAAGAACGATTGGGCGGGTCACTCACAGTGCAGAGGGTCGCACCACCTCAACCGTGATAAGAAGATTCTGTGGTGCTCTCCTGGAATTGGATCGAAGTTCGAGCGTCGAAACTTCGCTTCGCCAAAGCGACGTTGAGGCAGTGACTCTTGGAACCTCGATAATGTGACTCATCCTCGAAGGAGGCGTTATCATCGGCGGCGATGACGTTATACACGAAGTCATACCAACACACGAAGGGTTGCCGGCATTCATGCCGATGAGTTGTACTATCGTCTTTGAAGTACGAGTAAATCTCGAAGAAGTTCCCGAATTGAACACGCATTGTCCGTGTTCTCAAACTATCGAGGCGGTGTTGTCGAATGTAGCGCACCAAGCCACCGAAATGGCTCTTTGATAGGCTTGGCAACAAGATCGAGTCTCAAAGGCGATATGACCAACGAGGGTTGGGATACGAATCCTCCTCGAAGATGAATGCTCGTGGGTGATTGATAATAATCCACCCGGTGAAGAGGACATTCGATCGACTCTTCGGCTTGGGATTGACACCGGCCTCCGGGCTTTCAAGGCTTTAATGTCAAATATGGCTACGATCGATCACGCTCGCTTGAGAGTGATGAAGACATGCCAACATGGGAAGACCCATGGATCCATCAACTCAAGAAGCGGTTTGGTGATAGGTTCGAACAAAGAGAACCCCCACTAAGGGCGAGGTAGTCAGTTAATATGGGTGATGAAGAGCATCCTAAGTTCATAAACATCAGCAATACTCTTCCCTCGGAAGAGAAGGAAGAGTTGATTGCCTTAATCGGGGAGTATATCGATGTATTCGCTGGAGTTACGAGGACATGCGAGTTCGACCTAATGTGCGACATCGCCTCAACATTAAGGCGGATGTCAAACTGTCAAGCAACGGCAAAGGCGGTTCGTCGCCAAATATTGGAGGCAATTGTTGGCGAAGTGAAGAAACTCATAGAATCGATTCATCGGGAAATTCAACATCCGGATTGGGTGGCGAATATAGTCGGTCATGAAGAAGAATGGCTCAATTAGGATCGTATGCGATTACAGAGATCTGAGCGCGGCTTGCGAAGATGACTTTCCTCTTCCAATCAACGATGTCATAGTTGATCAAGTCCGGAGAGGTCAAGAACCTCGTCACATAGGTACGCAACTCCTCCAAGCCGCTAACAAATGATTGGTTCCGCCAAACCGAACCGATCAACACTTGAAGAACGATCCAGAGGCGTGCATTACTTGACACACACCTGCTCTAGTTCAGAGGCCGGATGTAGAAGAAGGAGAAGTGGACAAGAAGCCAAAATGCGCCAAGTTTGGAGTCCGAACGGAACAACGATTCGAAGGCCAAAACGTTAGTCAAGAATCAGCCACCTCAAACCGATTCTACCGTGCTCACTTCGTCAATCCCGCAGCGCATCCCTGAGCAAGAAAACGGTTTGGAGCACCTCGCTCATTGCATGATGATCGAGGTAAAATTTTGATCAAAGAACGATTGGGCCCGGTCACTCCTCGGTACGAGGGTCGCACCCACCTCAACCGTGATAAGAAGATTCTCGTGAGTCGCTCACCGAATTGGATCGAAGTTCGAGCCCGCCGAAACTTCACGCCGCAGAAAGCTTAACGCTGAGACGAAAGTGACTCTTGGAACCTCTCGATAATGTGACTCATCCTCGAAGGAGGCGTTATCATCGGCGGCGATGACGTTATACACGAGAAGTCATACCAACACACGAAGGGTTGCTTCGGCATTCATGCCGATGAGTTGTACTATCGCGGGGTACGAAAATCTCGAAGAGAAGTTCAATTGAACACGATTGTCCGTGTTCTCAAACTAATCGTATGTGTTGTCGGTAATCGCACTGCCAGCCCGGAAGGCGCCGCTTTGATAGGCTTGGCAACAAGATCGAGTCTCAAAGGCGATATGACCAACAGAGGGTTGGGATACGAATCCTCCTCAGAAGATGAATGCTCGTGGCTGATTGATAATAATCCACCCGGTGAGGGAGACGGACATTCGTCTGACTCTTCGGCTTGGGATTCTGACACCAGCCTCGGAGAAGCTTTCAAGGCTTTAATGTCAAATATGGCTACGATCGATCCTGCTACTGTTGAGAGTGATGAAGACATGCCAACATGGGAAGACCCATGGATCCATCAACTCCAAGAGCAGTTTGGTGATAGGTTCGAACAAAGAGAACCCCCCACTAAGGACGAGGTAGTCCAGATTAATATGGGTGATGAAGAGCATCCTAAGTTCATAAACATCAGCAATACTCTTCCCTCGGAAGAGAAGGAAGAGTTGATTGCCTTAATCAGGGAGTATATCGATGTATTCGCCTGGAGTTACGAGGACATGCCAGGACTCGACCCTAATGTGGCGACACATCGCCTCAACATTAAGGCGGATGTCAAACCTGTCAAGCAACAGCAAAGACGGTTTCGTCCGCAAATATTGGAGGCAATTGTTGACGAAGTGAAGAAACTCATAGAATCGGGATTCATCGAGGAAATTCAACATCCGGATTGGGTGGCGAATATAGTCCCGGTCATGAAGAAGAATGGCTCAATTAGGATCTGCAGTCGACATGCAGATCCGAACGCGTTTGCCCGAAAGATGACTTTCCTCTTCCAATCACTGATGTCATAGTTGACAACACGTGTGGATTTGAAAGAATGTCCTTCATGGATGGCTTTTCGTATAATCAAATCAAGATGTACCCCAATGACGCCAAACACACAAGCTCAACTTTATCGGCATATATTGCTACACGGTCATGCCGCTCGCCTCAAAATGCCGCGCCGACATACCGTAGAGCAATGACGGAGATTTTCCAGATCATCTTCGATAAAGCTATGAATTGCAGGATCCACCATCGAAAAGTTCATATTGAAGACTTGCCACAACAATCTTTCTATAGAATTGCCGAAGTCATGGGCCCCACCAACTACGTGGAAAGACCTAAAAATACGAGGAGAACAAGCCTAACGTTTCCTCGTAAGGAAGAAAGCCGAAGAGGCTAAAAAGACGACCCTTTAGAAGTAAATTTTTCCTCTCGTAATAGAGGAAAGGCATCGCGGATCGCTGTTGGTCAAACGCCGCAACAACGGCCGCCAAAAGCTTCTAAATCGAATTCCACAGACATACTCTTTCAAGGACGGAAGTTCCAATCATCTTCAAACACCTCCTTGATAACAACAAAATCAAGTTGCCTCCAATTACAAATCAAGAGGAGGTTAACAAAACTTCGACCCTAAATACCGTGCGTACTCACGAGGATCCTTCATCCTACAAAGGATTGCTTAGCTCTCAAGGCCATCATACAAGCCTTGGTTGAAGCCGCATCTTAACAAATAAGTGAATCAAACTTGACTTATTGTATACGTATAAACCGCTTCAGATTCATTGTATAAAGTAGTATAACCGCTTCCTCTGACTCCCATGTATAACAGTATAAACCGCCCCTTTCCTCCGATGAATATAAGAGGTTAAACCGCTTCTTCCTTCTTACTCATTCGGACGTACCAATTTTGCTAAGAAAGTCGGGTGGATAATCCATGAACGAGAGGTCCACTTCCACATTGAGCAATCAAACCTTCCTACGCTTAGGATTGTCTCAAAATTCCTATCCCGGTCAAACCTTCCTACGCTAGGACCACGGCCAAAATCCCTCTCGATTCTTTCCATGAACGAGGTCCATTTCAAGATTGAGCGATCAAACCTTCCGCAGCTAGGATTGTCTCAAATATCCGCCTGGTCAAACCTTCCTACGCTAGGACCATGGTCAAAATCCTCTTGATTCCTTCCATGAACGAGGTCCATTTCGTGATTGAGCGATCAAACCTTCCACAGCTTAGGATTGTCTCAAAACTCTTATCCCGACAAACCTTCCTACAATTAGGATCATTTTTAATTTTACTCCCACTTGGTCAAACCTTCCTACGCTTAGGACCACGGTCAAAATCCCTCTCGATTCCTTTTATGAATGAGAGGTCTACTCCTGAATGTGGTTCGCCCCCCAAGAGAAAACACACAACAGGTTCGTTAGCCCCAAGAGAAGACAATGTGGTTCGCCGCCCCAAGAGAAGACACAACGGGTTCGCTGCCCCCAAGAGAAGACACAACGGGTTCGCCCCAAGAGAAAACACAATTCCACAAGCCTACGATTCAAAATCAGCATAGATGTCATTACCTAATGACACCTAAACTATGCCTTCATGCATAGGGATATTATCTCTCGCCCTTATCGAGAGAAGTCTGCATCTAACACATACGCTAATCATCAACCTGATAATGATCATCGCTTCCACGATTCAATATCGTAGCATAAAGTCTAAGAGAATTCACTCTTTTAGCACAACGTAACATGTAGAACGGACTCGATAATCTACATGCTAGCCCAACTCAAACGGTAGTTGGTAAAGGCTCATCAAACTGCTGATGATGGTGAGGGTTTGCCAAAAATCCTATATCTATCATACAAGCAATAACTTGAGACCGGGTTCACCGCCGGTCAAGCACTTTCTCCTACCGTGATTTTAATGCACTTTGTAACTGCGGCCATTACATCGCCCGAAGCTCAAGCATGCTCGTACGCATTCTCGCGGGCGGTCCTTTGAGCGTGACACTTCGCATTGCCCCGCCTTTGTGGGACAATTCCGATATTACATATAGGCCGAATCGATATTCGAAACCGCAGAACGCTTTTTCTCTCGAATGATTCTCAAGGCATTTCAATTATAACCCAAGTGGTAACTTTCAAGATGAAGATGATTAGTCCAAAATCGACGACATTTCAATCAATCCAAATACAAATGCAAATGCCTATTGATCCCAAAGTATGGTCACACACAGAGCTGTGATTCAAGAAACCGAAGCAAAACATGGGCCTCTTCTACAAAGTTCAACGCTGAACAAGAAACAAGGCGCATCTTATCCAAAGTATTCCGCACTCGACAAAATACGAGGAGTCCGAAAACTTTGAGGGGGTATCTCAGAGGCATCGAAAATTGTCGAAGAACCTCAAATATGACTAAATCATGAGAAGATCGAAGAACAACGTCCGTCGAAATCTCAAGAAGTCAACACATGGGGAGATTGTGTCTCGCCATGGCGAGACATTGTTTGTGTCTCGCCACGAAGCGAGACATTTGATGTCCGGTCAGTACAGACAGGTGTCCTCGCGACGAAGCGAGACATACCTGATGTCTCGCTATTAGCGACATTTGTGTGCCTCGCGACGAAGCGACACCTTGATGTGTCTCGCTATAGGCGTAGGCATCTTACTTGTGTCTCGCTAACCGGGCGAGACATTAATACTTGGAACGAGCTCTTAAAGGGTCTAAATCAATGCCGATGGGGCCCACTTGACTTTATCAATGCGCAGAGACGCTCGTACACGTTAATAGGCGGTTACACCGAAGATATGCCCACTAGGCGTAATTTAGGCATTTAATCGCGCTCTAAAAAGTGAAAACCATTACGCCAGCTGGAAGGATCGCGATCGCCGAGCAAATACCGGTGGTACCCATACCGCCGCCGCCACGTATACCGACATCGCCGCTGAGCTGGAAGCGTTTTAGCGCCAGGTAGCTTGAATCGCCAGGCTTAACGCAAAATCTCCAAAGACTTATGACACTTGTGGGCACGTTTCCCAAAGACTATAAATACCCTCCTATGTCCACTCAGCGTGGGGTCGGCCATCGAAAGGGAAAATCGAAATCCAAGCTTCCTGAGTTCAAGAACACGATCCACGGAGATTCCTCGAGATTAAGCCTTGCCTTAATTCTTGAGAAGAGTAGATATCTTACCTTGCTAAGATATTTGCTGAAGTTCTTGTTTCCGCGGCATCAACTAAACCCCGCCGATTCGACGATCGCCGCCTCTGGTCCACCATTGACACGGCCCCCAAGAAAGGCAAAGTCCCAAAAAATAAGAGATCTACACTTGTAGCGTCTTTTGTTCGAGTTTGTGAGAGAGTTACTGAAATTTCTTTGTAACTGAAAATTAAAGTGTAATTTTCTTAAGTTTTACAAATGGAATCAACTTTCGACCCAAACAGTTGGCAACAAGGTTGTAAAACTACCGCTGAGAAGAAAAGAGCAAGCCAAAGGGTCGTTCTCTTGCTCCATTAGCTCAGTTCTGAGCAAAAGCTTGGATTGTTAAAGTAGACTCCATCTGAACCCTCAGATTTGGAGGCTTTCGAGCTCTTTGCAAACTCTCGCATCGCAATTCGCCAAAGCAAGCTCGGTAGAACCGAACTCAACCACGCCGAGCTTCTATCGGCAGACCGGCTCGACCGCAACGCCGATTGGATAGTCCAAGGGAAGCAAACTCGACTCGAGCATCGAGGGAGGCGCCCCACCGCACCGACGAACCCATCGCTAAACAAGAAGGGCCTTCCCTTCGCTTCCGAAAAGAGATTCTTGATTTGTAAACAAACAATTCAAATAATACAACCGAAGGAGATTTTACACCAAACAGCCGCCCTGCGAGAAGGGACGACTCTCGGTGAGAAGGGACGACAAGTACCTTCTTTAGTCGGCCTCGAGTTCTCGACCCGATTTGGGAGAAGGGACGACTCTTGACGAGAAGGGACGAATGCTCGGGCGAGAAGGGTCGACTCGCCCGGCGAAGGGTCGACTCTACCGGGCGAGAAGGGATCACCTCGCCCGGTGGGAAGGGACTACTTGACCTTTGCCCTGGCCGAAGGGACGACCGGGCCTTGCCGGCGGGTCCACTTCGCCTCGGCGAGAAGGGACGCCTCCCTCGGCCAGGTGGGAAGGGACGACTCGGTCTTCGCCTAGCTGGAAGGGATGACTGTCTCAGCCTGGCGGGAAGGGAAGCATGTCTCCTTTATTGGCCTATCTCGGTCGAGTTGGGGTGCGGTCTGCTTAAGACACGTCGCAAACTGAATATGATTAACACTTGCTTATTTCTATGGCACAACAGCCAGCCTATAGCTTCAACATTTTTATCTCCTTTACTTGGTTTAATTAGCTTTCACACTTGCTTGTTTCTATGGCACAACAACAACTATAGCTTCAACATTTATATCTCCTTTACTTGGTTTAATTAGCTTTCTGAATAATTCATGATACTTGTTTTAATTAGCTTTATGATACTCCACGAGTTTCTCAACTTATAGCTTGGAGCTACAATATCGAGCATGAAAATTGTCAATCTATAAAGAAATTTCAAAATATGAATTTAAAAATCATCATAGCATACCAAAAAATGAGATAGTGTTAATGAAAAACAAGATTCTAGACGAAAAGGTTGAGTTCAAATAAAAAAGTGTACTGATGTAATAACACACTTGGTTAGGGTGTTTTCTGCAAAGGGCCGGCGTGCATAGATTATAGATTATACACCTTACTGTTTGTTACCAGTTGTAAATTAATTAATGAGATTTGCAGTAGTTGAGGGGGGGCTCTGGGGGTCCTAGCTTTCCACTCCTCTTTATATAAATGCAAAAGGTGACAGTATTACCCTGTTAATAAATGAGAATGGAAACCTTTTCAATTAAATATCTACAAGGCTGTCATCTGGACTGAAGGAAAACTACTTTAATTAAACAAGTTTTAATCAAGAAGTGGACCACTGCCAGTACTGAGACCGAGGAAGGGGCTTTGAACTCAGAGGTCACTTTTATTTTGTTTGTTTATTTTTTTTTAATTCGAAAACACCATCAATGGATTAAAAGGATCTTTGATTGCTGACATGTTGAATGTCCAACATGGATTACCAAATAAATAAATATATATTGACAGAATATTTTCTACTGCCCTACCTAGTTGTCAGGAGATGAATTGATCTGCTGTTGTTAAGCTTAATTAGTTCTTTACTAAAATGTTTATTTTGGTTATTTAGCTAGCTGCGCATCACTAGCTAGGCACGGGGTCTACCTAGTTTTGCACAATATTTTACATAAGATAATTTAGCACTTTGAAGTTTGTCCAATGAGACTGATATGGCTGTGTTAGTGGTAAATACTAGTGAGTGGGATAAGCGTTTTGGTGTCCAGTTTTGTGAGGGGCTGTGGGCAAATGCGTCGGAATTTCTAAGGGGTCTATTTGGTGTTAATGGAGTTTATAATAAGTTGCTTATATTTACAATTTATAGAAGCGACTTATATAAGTTGTTGAAAATAATCGCTCTAAAACAATAAGGTATTTGATAAAACTATGTTTAAAGATTATTATAGGTTAAAATGACAAAAGTTGACATAACTTTGGCTATCAAAATAGACAATATATATAATTTTAGAAAGATAAAGTAATAATGTCAATAGCTAAAGGGTATGTAAGGTATAAAACTACAAAAAATAGAAGTTGCTTTTAAAACATCCTCAGATTGCTTAACATGCAAATAAATGTTTGAATATCGAATTATAACTCTCAAACTTCATGGTATAATGGATTTTTTTACCGTGAATCCATTAATCACAAGGGGAAAATGTTTGCATTCCTTTGTTCTGAAAATTTATTTTCCTTTAACCTCCTATTCAACTTTCTTTGTATCGTATCCTACCTCGCTCTCCTCACCTAATTATGCACTTATTATATATCTTTATTTTTCTGAATCATAATGTTTGATCTCATAAGTGGTCCTGGGTGCAAGAAAGATTGTGATTTGGAAAAAGAAAAAAGAAAAATCATATATAATCAAACGAGGAGCATGGTAGAGCAAACATTCCTTTTGAATGTTTTACCCAAAGAGCTTTCTCCTCTGGAATGAATACTTTCTTCTTTATTAATTAGAGGCTTTATTTACCTTTTTCATGGAAGATTTTCTTTTTCCTCTTCAAGAAATATATACACTGCCAGAACATGCACAAAACATGCACAGCTGGGCTTAGTAGTCTAATTAATCTAAAGAGTAGTCGACTAATCTGCATCTACGTAAAGGTGTGTTTCTCAAGTCCGAAAGTAGTCGATAACGGTTGTAGTCGACTAATCTACAGTGAGTAGTCCACTAATCAAGTAGTAGTCGACTAATGGCAGATTCAAACGGGTTTTGGTTTTAAACCCGTTCGCTTAGAGTTTATAAATAACCCTAAACCTCGATTATTTGAAAGCAATTAAGCACGCTTGGAGCACTTTTCGAGGGTTTTGTGCATCTTTGAGAGGAGATCTTTGAGAGATTGAGAGGTTTGTTTTTAGGCTTTTGTGAGAACTTGTAATCCTAATTTGTATTCTCTCTTCTATTAGTGGAAATCCTCCCACCCCGTGGACGAGGCAACTTGTCGAACCACGAAATCTCGTGTCTTTACCGCTTTATTGTGTTTTGGCTTCGCTTATGTGGTTTCTCTCGACGTTCGCTGGTCCGCTACCAACAATTGGTATCGAGCTATTGTTCAGATTGGAAGTGGTGTAATTTCTAATTTGAGGGGTTCTGGTGATTCCCGAGAGAAGCGGATTCACGAAGACAAACGAGGATGGCGCCAACCAAGAATCACCAAAGTGGGAAAATTCGAGATTGAAAAGTTCAATGGGAAGAACGACTTTTCTTATTGGAGGATGCGATGAAAAACTTTCTAATTTCGCAAAAATTGCACAAGGCTTTGGATGGAAAGGAGAAGAAGAACAAGGATATGTCCGATGAGGATTGGGAGGAGTTGGATCCGAAACACCGCCGATTATCCTATGCCTTGAGAGGGATGTAGCTTTCTTGGTAGATGGAGAGAAACGGCCGGCGGGGAAGAAGTTGGTACCTTCATGACGAGTCTAACTAACCTGGATCTACTTAAAATCCAAATTGTATACTTGCAAGATGGAGGAGGGCTCATCAATCCTGAACACATCAACAAGTTTGATAGGATCATATCAGATTTGAAAGACATAGATGTTAAAGTAGGAGACGAGGATCGCTTCTACTACTGCTCAAGTCTTATGAGAACCGTGCAAACACCGAGGCTTGTGGGAGAGAATCGAAGATGGATGAGACTAGAACGGCACTTCTAGCTGACGATCTTCGAAGACTGCAACTAGTGACATGGCCACCGGCGTAACAGGAACAAGCGCAGGGATCGCTTGCAAGAGGAAGGAGCAATGAGCGAGAAAAGGCAAGGGAGGAAAGTCTAGATCTAAATCAAGACCCTTAGGGAAAAGGATGTTTCAAGTGCGGTGAAGCGGGCATTTCAAAGTCGATCAGTCCAAATAAGAGAGTAGGTGGAAAGAAGAACAACAACAAGACCGAGAAGAGAGAGCAAGGAAGAATCGAGCTACGCTGCAGAAAGGAGCGATAAGGAATGCTATGTCGCCACGGGTGGCGAGGAGATCTCCGAAGTGGATACTTGATTCGTTGTTCTACCATATGTGTCCAAATAGGAAGTGGTTTACTACCTACGAGGCATTGATGGTGAAACTGTATTGATGGGGAATAACCATGCTTGTAAAACAAGGCTAGGTAATATCAAAATCAAGATGCATGATGGAGTGGTTCGAACCTTGACGGATGTGAGGCATGTTCACTTGCGGAAGAATCTTATCTCAGCTTGGTGCTTTGGACTGCGGGTTGCGGATTGTGACGGAAAACGGAGTGAAGAAGGTTGTTCGTGGTTCCTTAGTAGTGATGAAGGGTGTTCGCCACGGTAATCTATATACCTCAGTGCACGACGCGCGACGGGGAGATGCAAATGGTTGAACTGGGAAGTGGTGGAGACCCATGTGAGCACACAAGCATGGCATAGGCGGCTTGGGCATATGTCGAGAAGGGTCTAGTTCTCGCTTGGTAAAGAGGGTCTCAACAAGAATCAAGGAACCTAGCATGGATTTATGCAGGATTGTGTGTATGGAAAGTCACGGTCAAGTTCCGAACGCAGCAAGTCTAAGAGCGAGGATACTAGATTATGTGCACACGGATGTTTGGGGTCCGGCTCGCACAACTTCAAGGTGGTTCCGTATTATGTCTCGTTTATTGATGATCATTCTAGGTATGCTTGGATTTATTTTCTAAGCACAAGAATGAGGTGTTCGGAGACATTCAAGAAGTGGAGAACAATGGTTGAGAACAGACAGAAAGAAATTGAAGACCGAGATCCGATAACCGCATGCAGTATACTGATGGTGCTTTCAAGGAGTTCGCGGATCGAGGGAATTGTTCGACACCGACAGCCGTCTACACCACGCAATGGGGTCGCGGAGAGATCGAACCAACACCGCGAAAAGGCGTGAGTATGCGATCTTATGCAGATTGGGCAACGAATGGTGGGCGTAAGCTGTGGCTACGCCTTGTCACATTGTGAACCGCTCACCACATTCGACATTGATGGTGATACACCCTATAGGGTGTGGTCGAGAGCATGCATTATGATAGCTCGGAATTTCTGGATGTACCGCTTACTATCACGCCAACGAGGGAAAGCTTGACGCGAGGGCCAAGAAGGCAATATTCTTGGGATATGCAGGGCGTAAAGGCTATCGCCTTTGGTGTACGGAAGATTCAAAGTTCGTGATCGCAGGGATGTTACCTTTGATGAGAAATCCATGATTGCTAGGGCCCAAGGATGATGGTGTTAGAGGACTGGTGAGACTTCTAAGTCTCGTGTTATTGAAATAGAACCTAAAGACCAACTAGGTTCTAATCGCGGCTCAAGTGGGAAGTCGTAGATGATGAGCTTGAGCAGAGGAGGTTCAGCAGAAAATACAGTGCACTACAACAACAAAGAGCTCGTGGATAATTTGGCTTCCACTAGGCCAAAGCGAGCATACAAGCAGTATCGGCCGGGCTGATCAACCCCAAAGCACTAAGGGTGTGCTAATATGGTTGAATACGCACTCGGTGGAGGAGGACGAGCCGGCTCCTTCAAGGAAGCTATTCGACAAGGATAGTGAGAGTTGGTTGGTTGATGGAGGAAGAGATGGAATCTCTTCTGAAGAACCAAACATGGGAGGTGGTCCCATTGCCCGTGAGGGAAGAAAAAGCTATTGGTTGTAAGTGGGTGTATAAAAGAAAGGAAGATCTTCGTGAGCTCGGTGGTGTAAGATAAGGCGAGGCTAGTGGCTAAGGGTTTTGCACGTAAAGAGGGTGTGGATTACAATGAGATATTTTCTCCGGTGGTGAAACATACTTCTATTCGGTGCTATTGAGTATTGTTGCTCATGGTGATTTTGAGTCGATCAACTCGATGTTAAAACGTTCTCTGCACCTGGAGACTTGGATGAAGAGATCTACATGCATCAACTGAGGGCTACAAGGTTGAGGATAAGGAGAATCATGTGTGTCGCTTGAGGAAGTCACCGATGGATTAAAGCAATCTCCTGGCCGTTTATTTGACTCCTTCATGCCGAGGCATGGGTGTTCGCGGAAAGTTGGTTTGTTATTCATTGCTCGCTTGAATTGCTACATGGCTTCGTTGGCCTACAACAAAATTTCAAACAAAGAAAAATGCCTTTATTTTAGGCGCATAATGAAAACGAAAATTACAACTCTCTTCCTTTGTGAACAAACACGAGGATCTCTATTTTAGCGATCACCGACTACTTCTCCAAGTGGGTCAAGCAATCCCACTAAAGGAGGTCAAGGCGAAGTACCATCGATTCATCAAACACCATGTCATCTATCGACATGGTGTCCCAAGACGGATCGTGCATGACAACGGTCCCCAATTTATCGCCAATTCCTTCATCAAGTTTTGCGAAAATTCAAGATACAAGATGTCTCGCCGATGCTCTATAATCCAAAATAATGGGTTAGCCGAGGCGCTCAACAAGACGATCATCAAGATTTTGTCGAAGCTTGTGAAGAATAACAAGCGAGGCTGGGGCGATAAACTTCGGAGAAGCACTCGGGCATATCGACAACTGCGATGCATGCAGTGAGCTACCCCGCACTCTCCGGTCACGGGTGAAGCAATTCTCGCTGGAAATCCAGATTCATTACTTCTTGCAAATGTAGATGACGATCAAGAACAACATCAAAACGCCTCAAGAACTTGAGATGTTAGATGAGAAGCTGGAGGCTCAACAATGCATTGAGTTCTATCAAGCTAGAATGTCGAGGGCTTTCAACAAGAAAATTCGACAGAGAACCTTTAGGAGGGAGATCTCGCCCCGCCGCAGATCGACCGATAATTCTCAACTCCAAAAGAAAGGTAAATTCGAACCCAAATGGGAAGGACCGTTTATAATAGACACGGTCTATTCAAGCGGTGCATATCGCCTATCACACGAATGCTGCACTGCAATTAATGCCGATAAATGGGAAGTTTCTGAAAAAGTATTATCCTTAATACATTCAGGATAACCCGTTTGATGGGAAGTTCCTCAGAGAATATCTCACTCATTTTCATGAGGATAACCCTAAGTTATTATGTTTTCCTCCAAAATTCTCTCACCGATCAAATTCATTGACGGTGGGCCCACTAAAATCTCCCTGGTCCAACCACCAGCAAAATCCCCTCTCGATTCCCTCCACGAACGAGAGGTCCACTTTCAAATTCAGTTGCAATCCTACAAAAGCCAAAGCTATCCGCACTCCTTCCAAGATTCTCGGAGTGGAGATCCCACTCTTAGTTTCTCATTGGGAAATAGAGTACATTCTTTCTTTCCCACATTTTACCTGGAGATAGAATACATTCTTCCTCTCCAGAAGCAAGAGATAGAATACATTCTTCCTCTCTTGTCTTAGATTCTCGGAGTGGAGATCCCACTCTTAGTCTCATCTTTCAAGATTCTCAAAATGGAGATCCCATTTTTAGTCTCTCCCACTGGAAACAGGACAAAATCCTTCCTTTCCAATATCCTGAGATAGAGACAAGATCCTCCTTCTTCTCCATCAATAAGAGATAGGATACAAAACCTTCCTCTCTTATTTCAAATTCGTGAGCACCTGGAGATAGGACACAAAACCTTCCTCTCCACTGGCAAGAGATAGGATACAAAACCTTCCTCTCTTGTTCATCCCTTACCCGGAGATAGGAGACAAGATCCTCCTTCCTCTCCACCTTGGAAATAGAATACATTCTTCCTTTCCCACCTCAATCAACCTTATGACGGTTCAATCCTTCTCCGGTCAAAAGAAGGCGCCAAGATTCATCTTGGGGTGTTTCATCCCGAAGCCTAAGAAGGGATGAAGTCGACGCCTAACACGCCGGGTTTAGTCTTTCTCCGATTGAAGAAGACACGAGTTCGATTAAGGGTATTCCATCCGGAACCTAAGAAGGGATGAAGTCGGCCTAACAGCGTCGCGGTTTAGTCTTTCTCCGATTGAAGAAGACACGAGTTGATTAAGGGTATTTTGTCCGAAGCCTAAGAAGGGATAAAGCCAGCGCTACCACGCGTTGCGGGTAGTCTATTCCGTGACAAAGGCGAAGCCTCGTATTCAACATCGTAGCATTAAGTCTAAGAGAGTCTCATTCTTTTAGCACAACGTCGCATGATCCGATAATCCAAGACGCTAGCCCAACTCAAACGGTAGTTGGTAAAGGCTAGTCAAATCCGTTGAGGGTCGGGGTCGGCCAATAACCCTAAAGTCGGCCTAACACGCGTCGCGGTTTAGTCTTTCTCCGATTGAAGAAGACACGAGTTCGATTCGGGGTATTTCATCCCGGCCTAAGAAGGGATTAAGCCAATGCCTTACACGCGCTGTCGGGCGATCTCTTGCCCGTAAAAGAGTAATTAGCCTATGTATTCAATATCATAGCAACAAGTCTAGAAGAGTTTCATTCTTCTCGCACAACGCCACGTATGGAACGGATTTGGACAATCCGCACGCCAGCCCAATTCAAACGGTAGTTGGTAAAGGCTAATCAAACTGCTGTACGGAAGATTCAAAGTTCGTGATCGCAGGGATGTTACCTTTGATGAGAAATCCATGATTGCTAGGGCCCAAGGATGATGGTGTTAGGATCGGTGAGACTTCTAAGTCTCGTGTTATTGAAATAGAACCTAAAGACCAACTAGGTTCTAATCGTGCTCAAGTGGGAAGTCGTAGATGATGAGCTTGAGCAGGAGGAGGTTCAAGAGAAAATACACGCACTACAACAACAAGAAATGGATAATTTGGCTTCCACTAGGCCAAAGCGAGCATACAAGCAGGCATCAAGCCGGGGCGATCAACCCTAAAGCACTATGGGTGGCTAATATGGTTGAATACGACTCTGGGAGGAGAGTCGTCTCCTTCAAGGAAGCTATTCTGACAAGGATAGTGAGAGTGGTTGGTTTCGATGGAGGAAGAGATGGAATCTCTGAAGAACCAAACATGGGAGGTGGTCCCATTGCCCGTAGGGAAGAAAAAGCTATTGGTTGTAAGTGGGTGTATAAAAGAAAGGAAGATCTTCGTGAGTTCTGGTGTAAGATACAAGGCAGGCTAGTGGCTAAGGGTTTTGCATGAAGAGGGTGTGGATTACAATGAGATATTTTCTCCTGGTGAAACATACTTCTATTCGGTGCTATTGAGTATTGTTGCTCATGGTGATTTTGAGTCGATCAACTCGATGTTAAAACGCCTTCTTGCACCTGAGACTTGGATGAAGAGATCTACATGCATCAACCCGAGGGCTACAAGGTTGAGGATAAGGAGAATCATGTGTGTCGCTTTGAGGAAGTCACCAGATGGATTAAAGCAATCTCCCTACAGCGGTACAAGCGATTTGACTCTTCATGCCGAGGCATGGGTGTTCAGGAAAGTTGGTTTGTTATTCATTGCTCGCTTGAATTCTTCAACGCATGCCTTGGCCTACAACAAAATTTCAAACAAAGAAAAATGCCTTTATTTTAGCATAATGAAAACGAAAATTACAACTCTCTTCCTTTTGTGAACAAACACGAGGATCTCTATTTTACGGATCCTCGCCATGCGGGTTCTTTGCCCTGCGTCGGGACTTTTATTCGTCCGCTGACCACCGCAATCCCGATCCTGGTGTAAACCCGTTCCGAACTACAGACGAGGGGCTCGCTTCACCAAGGAAACGGTTACCGAGGGATCACACTCACGGCGAGAGGATCGTCATGGGGATCACACTCACGGGAGAGGATCACGGAGCGTGAGATCTACAAGGAGAAATCACAAATGCTATCCCCAGGTTAAGACGCTTAACCTAGAGGGTATCTCAGAGTTCGACCCAAGTTTGCTTACCTTCCGCCTATAGATCCGACGTCGACCGACTTGAGTCACGGGTTCGAACCGCGGCGTCAGATCTCGCGAGGGCTCTTCAAGTCCGCCAAAATCACCAAGTCCCCAACCAAGATCCCAAATCCAACCCCACCATGAGCAAGACCCCCATTTATACAAAACCAAGTGGGCGCTACAGTCAACGCAGTGGTTCTACCATTGCCGCCACTCGCCATTGGCCGAGCACCGCAAGTCAGTTGGAGGTGGCTCTACCAAAGCGCCGAAAGCCTACCACGCCAGGCACTTCGCCTGTTGCACGAGGCGCTTTGGCCTAAAGTGGCCGAGCCTCCTTGGCCATTTCTGTCGGCATTCGCTGTAATAGGTGGTTCGGCTAAAGTGGCCGAGCACTGGCCAATTTGGCCGAGGTTTACGCTGCCCGCTGCTTTCGCTGTGCTTCCGCCGACCTCCGGCTGATTCGCCGTCGATTCTTCGGTCTTCCGGGCGTTTTGTTCGGATGTCGCCGTTGTGTTCGAGTCCGTGGTCCGATCAATTCGTGAGCTCAAACGGTTCGTTTGCATCGACGGATAAGCACGGTTGATTCCGCTTTGTCAACGTTTTGAGTTTACTAACTTCGCGTTGAGCCATTGCCGGGTTTCTCCGACGCTGTTGCTTCATTGTCAGCGCCGACTCACTTTACGCTGCTTTTGCGGCGTAATCACGCCGACGGTTTCGAAGTCACCGTCGGATGGATCGTCGGTTATCAACCCACCGCATTTAGTCTTGTTCGGCACCGATAAGCAATTTTAACGCCTACAATGGGTTTTCCCGGTTTATCATGATTGTTGTGTTTACATTCTGAAGCTTCATGGAGGTAATTTTATCTATCTTCTTTGTATGTGGATGACATGCTTATTGCTTCTAAGAGGGTGGAGATAGATAGGTTGAAATCTCAACTTGGTGAAGAGTTCGAGATGAAGGACATGGGTGCCTAGGAAAATACCGGTATGGAGATTAGAAGAGAGGCTTACATCGAATGCATTGTTCTGAGTCGGCTACATAGAGCGGTGATCGCGAGGTTCGGGATGCAAAGTGCTAAGTCGGTGGTGACTCCATTGGCTCCACACTTTAGGCTTTCTCGGTAATCAATCCCACCACAACCGAAGAGAAGGCGCACATGGAGCGGTTCCCTATGCTAGTGCGTTGGCGCTTTAATGTATGCATGGTGTGTACACGCCTGCATATTTCACAGCGGTTAGTGTGGTTCAGGATTCATGGCTTAATCCGAGGCGCCGAGCGAAGAAGTGGGTCCCGCAACTTTAGCCAGATACTGATACGGGTCATGTTTTGGAGAAACATGTCGATTGACGGTTTGTGGACTCGATTATGCGGGCGATCTAGATAGACTACGATCTACTCATGGTTATGTATTCAAGATACATGGGGCTCCGGTTAGTTGGCGCATCGATTGCAGGCTGCAGCACTTTCTACTACGAGGCCGAAAGTACATGGCCATGACAGGAGTGAAGGAAGCATTGTGGTTGTGGGTCTTCTAGACGATTTGGGATTGAGCAGAAAACGTGAACTTGTGGTGTGACAAATGAGTGCAATTCACTGGCGAAGAATCAGTTCATCATGCTCGCATCAAGCATATCGATGTCGTATCATTTTGTGCGATGTCATAGAGGAAGGTGATATTTCTCATGAAGGTGCACACGAATGAGAATCCAAATGGACATGTTAACCAAGGTGGTCACAGTAGTAAGTTTAAGCATTGCTTGGACTTGCTTCATATCACTTGTTGATTTGCCCAAGAGGGCATGAGCCTTCGGGTGTAATGGGTAAGGTGGAGATGATTTGAGGTGAACTACGGTGAGCTTGATCCTGTGGAGGGTACGTGAGGTCAGCTAAGTAGTGACGCTAAATTGGATTGGCCCGGATTGGCTAATGGTGATCTCTCTAGATGTTCTTGGTGTTCTTCGTGTTCGGCCCAAAATTTGAGGTAAATCAAATGATGTACGAGGTGGAGAATTGTAGAACATGCACAAAAACATGCACAAGCTGGGCTTAGTAGTCGACTAATCTGCAGAGTAGTCGACTAACTGCAGACTACGTGAAAGGTGTGTTTCAAGACCGAGTAGTCGACTAATCGGTTGTAGTCGACTAATCTATGGCGAGTCACTAATCAAGTAGTAGTCGATTAACTGGCAGATTCGAAACGGGTTTTGGTTTTAAACCCGTTCTTAGAGTTTATAAATAACCCTAAACCTCGATTATTTGAAAGCAATTAGCACGCTTTTGGAGCGACTTTTCAGAGGGGTTTTGCATCTTTGGAGAGGAGATCTTTGAGAGATTGAGAGGTTTGTTTTAGGGTTTCTTTGTGAGAACTTGTAATCCTAATTTGTATTCTCTCTTTCTATTAGTGGAAATCCTCCTTACCCCCGTGGACGAGGCAACTTGTCGAACCACGTAAATCTCGTGTCTTTACCGCTTTATTGTTTTTTGCCATGCTGTTTCTTCCGACGGCTGTCCGCTACTTCAACAACCGCTTCTAATTATTCTCGTAAGTACCATGCTCAAACTGCAACGCATCGAGTTTTGATACCTTGGGCATATGTCAAGTTCCTTTAGGGCATGTTTGGGAACCCTAGCTTATAATTCAATTGGCTTATAATCCACAAATAAATAATAAGCCAAGTGGATTATAAACTAAAGTGTTTGGAAAAACAATGGATTATAAGCCGCTTTCAACAGGATAGTATTTGGCAAATGAGTGGATTATAACCCATCATTGTTGTCAAAATGACAAAAAGACATGGCTCTAAATTTAAATATTAAATATACTTTGAAATCATCTTAAATGTTGAGGGTAAACTTGATATTTACTTGGTTAAACTATATAGCTTATAAGGCACAAAAAATAAATTGAGTTAGGGGAGCTCACTGAGCGAAAATGTGCTTATTTGTAAAAGAAATTTTAAAAAAAAGGGTAAAAAAAAAAAAAAAAGCTGACCCCAAATCAGTCTAAAAGGAACATTATGACATGCGGTCAATTGAAGTAATTTGGTTCGAATTATGTCGACATGCAAAAGAGAATAATAAAGGTACTCATGATATACCATGCACTAACTAATTAATCAGGAGAAATTCTCTCATATGTCATGAGATTTAACAGTTGAACACCATCTACTTAATTTGTCTGCCTCATTCCCTTATACATACATTACATACATACATACACTTTATGACACATATGACATAGCTAGGAGCAAGATTGATGCAGCATCTTCACTAGACACCTTTTTTCAACCTTTTTCAAGAAGTGGGGAAAGCAATTAAGTCACTTAATTTGGACGCTAGCGTCCATGGAGCTACATATACGTGCATATAAAATATCATTTGAATTTAGTTTTCATATATGGTTCCTTAAATCAGACAATCTACAACCAATTACCATGCTACCAATTAAAGCTCCAAAGTAAATTAATGTTTTTTTTTGAGCCCGCCGAACGAACTAATATTATTTTATTGATTCGCATAACCTGATCTTGGGAATTAATTATCTCCGATCAAAAAATGTAGAGAATCTCAAGCTCTCTTTGTATAATCGCATGTGGTCAATAAGACATTATTGCAAGGGTTATTTTCAGGGGGTTATGTCAAAACCCCTCAAAGTTTTGGGGGGTTGTGAAATTATTAAAATAGTGAAGGAGGTTCTCCAGCAAAACTAAAGACACGCGGCCACCGGGGAATTTGTCATGTCGCTGTTTCAAGTGCTGCTTAGAAGTGCTGATCAAGTCTACAAAGCTCGCACCAAGGTCTATTTCTTTGGTGGGCCTCCCGGTTGGGCTGCGTTACACTTTGATTGTGAAGCAAAATTGTAAAGAACACGCTTCCTTATCTTTTAATGCACCGGAGAACCCGAGAGAATTAGAGGAATCAAATCTGAAGCCAACCTCAAAAGAAATTCATCTATCGACTTCTGGTCGGGATTTCACAACCACGACAAAAAAAATGCAAGATCGCAATATCTTCAGAATCCTACAAAGCACCGAAAGATCAAGGGAATGGAGAGATCAAGCGCCGGTCATTCACAAGTCCTATCCGCCAATTAAAGAGTGAAGGGCTCATCATGTCAAAGCATCGGACTCATCAAGAATCGAGGCGAGGCGCTTTGGAGGGTATCTGTGGCGTTAAAATTGCTTATCAATACCCAAACAAGACTTCGTAAGCGGTGGGTTGACAACCGACGATCCATCCACGGCGTTGCACTTAACGCCGCCGACGCGGATTACGCCGCGAAAACGATAAAGCGCAGTCGACGAACCCATGAAGTGAGTCGGCAGGCGACGGTGCCAGCCAACGACATCGCCGTGAGAAAACCCGACGACGGCTCAACGAGGCGAGTTGGCTAAACTCAAACGTCGGCGAGGCGGAATCAACCGTACTTAGTCCGTCGATGCAAGCGAGCCGTTTGAACTCACGAAAGTTGATCGGACGGACTCAAACCATGGCGACATCACCGAACAAAACTAAGCCGGGAAGACCGAAAGAGTCGACGGAAATCGAAGAATCGACGGAGAAACGGCTAAACGGCGAAAAAGCGACGCGAGCATACCTCTACCAAATGGCCAAGGTGGCGCACCACTTTGGCCGAAGCCACTCGCCAACTTGGTCGAGGTGCTGCCAAGTGGCCGAGGAGGCTCGCCAACTTACGAGGTACCGGCCAAGTGGCCGAGGTGGCTCGCCACCATGGCCGAGCCACCCGGCCAACCCGCCGAAGGGCGCTCGGCCAAGTGGTCGGAGCCACTTGTCAGCTACAGACTTCCCCTTTTGTATAAATAGGGGGTCTTGCTCATGAGGGGTGGATTTTGGAGACTTTGAGGTCGGTTCTTTGAGGTTGGATTTTACGGGTTTTGGCGGACTTGAAGAGCCCTCGCGAGATCTACGACGACGGTTCCAGCACCGGCGAGCTCAAGTCCAAGACGCCGATCTACAGCGGAAGGTAAACAAACTTCGGGTCGAACTCTGAGATACCCTCTAGGTTAAGCTTCGTCTTAACCTCGGGGATAGCGTGATTTCTCCTTGTAGATCTCACGCTCGGCGATCCTCTCCTTCGTGAGGCGATCCCCGCAGCGATCCTCTCCTTCGTGAGTGTGATCCCCTCGGTAACCGTTTCCTTCGTGAAGCGAGCCCCTCGTCTGTAGTTCCGGAACGGGTTTACACGGGATCGGATTGCGCGGTGGTCAGCGGACGAACAAAAGTCCCCAAGACGTAAAGAACTGACGCAAGCGGTGATCCCGTAAAATAGAGATCCTCGTGTTTGTTCACAAAAGGAAGAGAGTTGTAATTTTCGTTTTCATTTATGCGCCTAAAATAAAGGCATTTCTTTTGTTTGAAATTTTGTTGTAGGCCAAGGCGTAAGCAATTCAAGCGAGCAATGAATAACAAACCAACTTTCCCCGCGAACAATAAGCCAAGTGGATTATAAACTAAAGTGTTTGGCAAAACAATGGATTATAAGCCGCTTTCAATAGGATAGTATTTGGCAAATGAGTGGATTATAACCCATCATTGTTGTCAAAATGACAAAAAGACATGGCTCTAAATTTAAATATTAAATATACTTTGAAATCATCTTAAATGTTGGGGGTAAACTTGATATTTACTTGGTTAAACTATATAGCTTATAAGGCACAAAAAAATAAGTTGAGTTAGGGGAGCTCACTCAGCGAAAATGTGCTTATTTGTAAAAGAAATTTAAAAAAAAGGGTAAAAAAAAAAAAACTGACCCCAAATCAGTCTAAAAGGAACATTATGACATACGGTCAATTGAAGTAATTTGGTTCGAATTATGTCGACATGCAAAAGAGAATAATAAAGGTGCTCATGATATACCATGCACTAACTAATTAATCAGGAGAAATTCTCTCATATGTCATGAGATTTAACAGTTGAACACCATCTACTTAATTTGTCTGCCTCATTCCCTTATACATACATACATACATACACTTTATGACACATGTGACATAGCTAGGAGCAAGATTGATGCAGCATCTTCACTAGACACCTTTTTTCAACCTTTTTCAAGAAGTGGGGAAAGCAATTAAGTCACTTAATTTGGACGCTAGCGTCCATGGAGCTACATATACGTGCATATAAAATATCATTTGAATTTAGTTTTCATATATGGTTCCTTAAATCAGACAATCTACAACCAATTACCATGCTACCAATTAAAGCTCCAAAGTAAATTAATGTTTTTTTTTAAGCCCGCCGAACGAACTAATATTATTTTATTGATTCGCATAACCTGATCTTGGGAATTAATTATCTCCGATCAAAAAATGTAGAGAATCTCAAGCTCTCTTTGTATAATCGCATGTGGTCAATAAGACATTATTGCAAGGGTTAATTTCAGGGGGTTATGTCAAAACCCCTCAAAGTTTTGGGGGGGTGTGAAATTATTAAAATAGCGAAGGAGGTTCTCCAGCAAAACTAAAGACACGCGGCCACCGGGGATTTTGTCATGTCGCTGTTTCAAGTGCTGCTTAGAAGTGCTGATCAAGTCTACAAAGCTCGCACCAAGGTCTATTTCTTTGGTGGGCCTCCCGGTTGGGCTGCGTTACACTTTGATTGTGAAGCAAAATTGTAAAGAACACGCTTCCTTATCTTTTAATGGGGGGACTCTTCGTGGTATTTTTAACCTTTGATTGCTCAACACGCTTGGTCGCCACGTCCATGTTCTAATTTGCATGCATCGTCCGCAGATAAATGCTTGTAGTGGGTGCCTTCAAAAACTCGCATCTGAAGAATGAATAACATATATCTCATTGCCTCACCGTCCTTTTCTTTTTCTTTTTCTTTTTTCTTTTTTTACTTCCGTTCCAATTTATCACTAAATCTAAAAATTAAAACTTATGGGTTGTATCATTGTCACTTTTAAGATATTCATTATTGTACATGGGCAATTTCTCAGTCAGGATGATATGGGCTAGTAATTACGTAAGAATGTGCTAAAATCTAAACTATTACGAGGAAATTAAAGGCCGTATAAATAGTATACTCCATAAAAAATCATATAGAGCGAAGAGCTGTTATACGTGTTCCACTTTCAATTTTAAATTAGCACAAACGTTACCTAACAACAGTTAAAAACAATGTTACTGCGCGCTGAAAAAAAAATGAAGTTGATATACATTGTGGACTTCTTATTCTATATATAGCTCTGTATATGTCCCATTTACAGTGACTATATTTCCAGATCATTACATGCACTAGGAATTAAACGCTCTAGTCCCTAGCCACTTAACTAATGATGAAGGGAATATGGTGTTTAATTAGACTAGATTCTCCGATCCACTGTGCTAACAGTCACATGCACCATTGTTTGACAGGATATATCTACATCCATATATACAATTACCTCTAATTGTTACCTCTTGATAACTAACGGGTAGAGACCCTCTGCATCCTTGATTGTAGGGATTCTCGATAACTAACTACTTACAGGCTCCGCGTTAGTGAACTTTCCAAAAAAGCTGTATATTTTCATATATTTATCATCCTACAAAGTCATATTTGAAGTAATCTTGGTCAATTCTAATGTCAAGTCTCAAGGATGTCACCACAACAACTCCTGGATGTGGCATCCTCTATTTAGAAGAGGATCTTCCCCTAAGGAGAGAAATGATATCTTTGCATTGTATTTACATCTTGAATCTGCCAGCAGACCAGATAAATCCTCTCAATATAGTCTTTGGTGGCCTCTCCTCTCATCGGGAAATTTTTCAGTTAATTCATTTTACTCCCTGATTAACTACGGAGGTAGTTTCTCAAACTCATATACTTTCATTTGGAAGTCTTTCAATCCCTATCAAGGTGAAAATCTTTTTTTGGATTCTCATTAAATGGAGACTCCAAACTAAAGAAAACTTGTTGAAAAAAGGATGGACGGGTGACACGAATTGCCCCTTTTGCAATTTGGAGCTGGAATCTAATAGTCATCTATTCTTCGCCTGCCCTTACACCAAAGTTGTATAGTCTCACTTTCTCCCTTGTTTTCCATCAGTACAATGGTCAGATGACTTTGATAGCCTTATTGCTTCTAATGGTAGCTTCCTGCCAAATAGCAGACTTAAAACTCTATGGAAAGTGCTCCTCCCTACCTTTTGTTGGTGCATATGGAGTAGTCGGAACAACATTATTTTCAATAATTCTCAGATTCTTCCACAAAAGCTTGCATCTAATGTGGCACAATTTGTGTTATTCTGGACATGGTACACTAATATTAGAAAGGCTGAGCACGTCCATAGAACTGCATGTGATCTTAGAGTGAAGAAACTGCTGCAAGATGTTGCTGAGGACGCCGTTGGTGACAACTTCCCTCGTGCTCCATAGCCACTGTTAGCTTCAGCGATCTCGACTACCTAGTTTTGGTTTATGTCAGTTGATAACAATTTCTGTGTATGGATTTTTTGTTTGTACATATGGATATGCTGGGTGTTCCAGCCTTTAAACAATCAGGTACTTAGCTTTAATATGGGGTTTTTGTCGAACTTATCGAACGATTATTACTATGCATTAGGTGACGACAATGTCCTCTCCCTAATCTCTAGTCTCTAATCGTTTTGATATTTTCCTCTTCTCCCCATTTTTTGGTATGCATCCTCCATGTCTATTTAATGAAATGAACAGGGCACCTCGCCCTGTTTTTTACTTTAAAAAAATATATCTGAAGTAATCTAAATAAAGGTTAGAGTTTAATTTACTCTTGTACAAATTGTTCAAGAAATGACCAATTTATACCTGTATAACGTATATGCTAATAATATACATCTGAAGAGGTTTTAAAACCGACTATATTTCCCCACATATATATATATATATATATATATATATATATATATATATATATATATATATATATATATATATATATATATATATATATATATATATATATATATATATATATATATATATATATATATATATATATGATATGCGCCTTAAAAGCTAGCTAGTATAATCATTGAATAGAAAAGAAATTAAATGCCTCCTAAAATCACGTGCACAGGATTGAGTAAACCAAGACTTTATCCTAAAAACATTTGAGAGGCTTTTCAAACTTGTCAATATATATATCATTCTCTTTTATTGTCTTTCAGCGTTGCATTAAAAAAGCTAACAATTTCTAATTAAATTGACTAAAGTTTCCTCTCTCATCTCCCTCTTGCTTGTTAAGATGATGTAATGTTCCTCCTTAATAAGAAGGATAAGCACGATAAAAAGTAGGTTTAAATGTAGCTAAAATAGGTTGTTAGAGGGTTGTTGTTGCCACTAAAACACTTTGGATGGAAAGGAAACATAAATTTGTGAAGAGGTGGTTTCCCGCAAAGATATATATACAAAGTAAATAAACAAAATTGATGATAATGACATAGTTTCTAAATTGTTGGAACGCACTGCACTAAACATGGATTAGATTCTGTCAGGGTTTTAACCACCTGATTAATCCCCTTACCTAATTGTCTACTTAGGATTTCCTGATTTGCCTTTGTAATCTAATCAAAGATTATGTCTCTCGTCTTTAATTAAAGTTATCGTTTCAATTAATTAAATATGATGGTAAGGTTTCTTTGCTCCACTCTGTAATGGGAAAGTTCAAACAATACAAGCAACCAACTATTGGACTCTGACGTTTGCGGATGCAATCACCTACAAATCTTAGATTGATTTGATTAATTGATTATGTTGTATAATAACTTTAGCCGTGACATCAACGATTAGATAAATAAGCTATATAATCCTATCTATATTGAATTGCGGATATATCAATGATAGAATCATTTCGGATTGAAACAAATATGGTTCATACAATAGAGATGAAACGAGAGGGGATATCCAAAAAAAGAAAAAAAATAGGAGTATACGCTATTTCGATATAGGAATCATTCTACAATGAATTCAACGGTTCCAAAATAAATGAAAGAGGTGGGTAGAATTAAAACGGGATCCTTGTCTAAAAAGGGGATATGGCGAAATTGGTAGACGCTACGGACTTGATTGGATTGAGCCTTAGTATGGAAACCTGCTAAGTGGTAACTTCCAAATTCAGAGAAACCCTGGAACTAAAAATGGGCAATCCTGAGCCAAATCTTTATGTTTAGAAAAACAAGGGTTTTCATTTAAAAACTAGAAGAAAAAGGTATAGCGTATATATGGGCTGGACTAATTAGAAGTGACCAGGCCTCTCTTGGGCTTAAAGTGTATCAAAACACGTAAGAGCCATCAATGAGATGACATAGTTGCGCGTAATATTTCAGCCCACCTTTAAAACTACTCCGGTTAAGATCTTAACCTGGTTAGGATTGAACCAAGACCATGGTGGTACAAAGATAACCTAGTTAAGGGCTTCTATTTTTAACTGAAAAAACCAGTCCAATCTTGTACAAGCTTTTTCCAATTTTCTCGTTCTCTTTTTTTAAATTATAAATTTTATTGTATTTTACTTTACTATTATCGTTTTCTTACTGATTAAAGAAAGTATAATTATCTCATTACCACACTTCCACCTAATCTCTCATGCATGTACTCTTCTGCCCATAATCTTAAGTTATATATGGAGGAAAATCTTGTTGGACCTCCCTAGCTAGTTGCATGTTGCTAGTATTAAACTCGACATTTAATAATGTTTACGGACTCTTGTCTATTTAAACTTACCTGTTTTACTATACTATTATCGTTTTCTTATTGATTAAAGAAAGTATATACTAGGTGAGATGCACGTACATTGTACATGCTTAAATATCATGATTATTTGGTTTATTTCTTTAATATGACTTGGTTGTGAAGTTGTTTCTTTTAAATCTCTACTTGATGTAATATTGTCTATGAACTTTCTTAATACTTACGTTTATGTACATTTACATTTCATTTTATATGTCGTTGTGATCATAAGCGGTGTAAACAACATAACATTCTAAAAGATTAGTCACTCATATTAAAAAGAAAAGGAAAAAAAATCTTCTATGTTAATCCCTATAGAATAAGAAAGCCTATCAACATTTAAGAAAATCTCTTCATAAGCTTATAAAGATAACCACATTCAACTATCAGGTTGCTTAATTCTTATTATTTTGAAATTAATTCATCAAATCATTGAAATAGCTATTCTATCCCCAATTCTTAAGTTATTTTGATATTAGTTCCTCCAATCAAGAGTAAAAAAGCAATTAGAGGGAAATTAGTCATTCAATTGCTAATTTCAAAATAACTTAAGAATTAAATTACCTAATAATAATTTCAATGCTTTGTTGGAGTAATTTCAAAATATGAAAGATTTAAGGAACTAATACAAAAGCATTTTAATCAATCAACTGTTGTTAATAAATTAATTAATTCCATGATTTGATATCAATAAATTGGTTAATATTTACACATTGCATATTATGTTTACAATAGTAATATCCTCTAAGCTTCTTTCTACTCTTTAGTTGTCAACCAATTCTAATTAGATCAATTTTTATTAATTAGCTTTGAATAGAGAACTTTAGTCTCAAGTTTAATTTTGACTTAATAGTTGTAGTTGATAATCAATTATAATTAAGATAAGAATATTAATATTGAAAAGATTAGGGTAGAACTGACTAAGAAAAGTTTTACAAAGAGAATGCCATGTTTGAGCATTCCATATTTAGTTCAGATCATATAGCTATACAAAGAGAAGTAGAAAAACTGACGATAGAAATTAGATTTTCCTTCCCATTTTTATTTGTTCGATTCTATTCCATTAGTTTCGGTCTCTTCGTCTGCATCCAATTCTCGTAGAAATTTTGTTATCGTCTCCACGAGCACTTCATCCACGTGAGTCCTTTGTGATCCTGATGATGTTCCACCTGCCCTTGAGCTCTGCAAGAAATAAAGAGAGAGAGAGATTGTTTTGAACATTTTAGTTAAATATTATTATGCAATTTATAGATCCAACATTTTTGTTTGTTTGATTTTTAATTGGCTTGATTGTGAGGGAATTAAGTGGTTCCTTCGAGTATAAAATGCAAGATACATGTTTTATTTTAGGGCTTGTTTGGATTTGCACCTAGTGAATGTAAGTTAATGGAACATAGATAAGTTACGTTAAGGGAAGATAAGTGAATATATAAAACTTATTTGATAAATTAGTAAGGGAATCAAGTGGAACTTATTTCACCATGTATGAGAACTCTAATAAGGTGAAGGGAAGGTAATGAAATATATGTAAATTTACATAAATATCTTATTTGTTATTTCATCCATTTGAATCTCATCTTGATAAGGGCAGGATAAAATTATCTTTGTGTAATATTCTCTTATTTTAAGACATTCCCCTACCTTCCCCACCATTACACGCCAATTTGGTGGGAAACAAAATCTAAAGTTTTTTCCCTCCATTACCTTAACTCCCCCCTCATTAACTATCTCAAATGACTTCCCAAACAAGAGTATTGTGTTCCCTATCTTCCATTTACTCACATTACCCCCAATCCAAACAAGCCCTTAGGAAACGTTAATCCCAAAGTTATAACGCTTTGCATGATATGCCAGTTTTTGTAACAAAAACAACCAAATCTTAAACCTAGCTTAATTGAAGCATTTTTTTAAAAAAAACCTAAATTTAAGCTAGGCTTAATCTTAAGACTAGCTTAATTTAAGCATTAAAAATAAAAAAAAACCTAAATTTCATAGTAAGAAATTATTAACTCACAGTTGATAGCTTACGCCTCTTTGGCAGTCGTGTTTTCGCATCCCCAACACAAATCAGCTCATTAAACCGAAAAGTATGCACAAAAATAAAGTCATTATGAGATCTGGCAATCTTTATACAACGCCAAAAGATGAAAATTAAGAGGTTAATGCAAGAAAAATATAACTAAATTTGGACATCAATCATAACATACTATACACTTTCTTATTGAAACACAATGCGTCTGCGTGAATGCTAGTCCAAAGTCAAGGCCATTACATATAGCAAATTTTTATACCCTATATATATTCAAGCTATAAAGTTTTCCTTTTTCGTCCCAGTGCACTATACTTTATAAAAAGAACGATAATTCTAACTTAACTATATTCTTTAAACTACTTCTATACTGCTACACACAAAAATGTGGGATCCTTATAATTGAATTGCAATAAAAAGTACTGATGAGTTATTAAGGACCCACAATCTTTGAGTGTAGTAGTGTGAGAGTAGTTTGAAAAGTGCAGTCTAGTTATCACTTCTATCTCTTGTTACCACAAAAAAAAGTGTAGCAAAAAGTACTAAATTATAGACAACTAGCTCGTTAAGATAGTAGCTAGAGACTAATTATTCCTTAACTAATAGCTTCTCAAGGCAGCAAGCTACCTGTTTTGCAATAACTTCATACTTCCTCAAACACTGAAATTGTCGCTTATCATCCTCCATTGAGATAAACCCCTTTGTTTTTATATATGATTAGATACAATTGGAGATTGAAGTGGCTTGAGACGCAGTTTAGCTTGCTATTTATAGAAGAAAGGAGAGAGGAGGTTAACTAAATTAAGCCAAAGTGCATGAGATTTGCATGAAACTACATATAATCAGAAGACCAAGTTTGTTAGCATCTGTTTGTTTTATTTTATTTTCTTTTTTTTTTCCTCTTCCTTTCTTTTAGTGCAGGTTTGTATAGATAAGCTTAATTAATTAACAAAGTGGCGGTTATTATAAAAGCTTCAGCTTTCGTGGAAGAATGCTTGTAGGAAAAAGAAGTAGAAAACCGTTATAATAAATTGTGAGAGGAACATGAAGCTCGTGAAGGAATAAAAAAAAGGGGAAAGATGATAAAAACCTTTTGACCATATTTGAGAGTTAAAAAAAAAAAAAAAGGAATATGAACAGTAATGGTTGATCTTTTACCTCTCCATTGGTGCCGGAGGCTCAACCGTCATTGTCAAAAGAGCGACCGGTAAAAGGCTCAACAAATAACGGATTAACAAACAACCGTCACCTTACAACTGGATCTATAGCAACAAATAATGCAGAAAGGTCTTTCTTCTCAGTATTAACAAAACTACGATCTTTCATCTTCTACAATACGTTCAAGTTTTTTAACTGAGATTGGTATCATACAAGTATAGTATTGACTTAACTGTCAGAGGAATTTTGGCCTGAATGGCTACACTCTGTCAATGGATGGATTCCAATCATTAGGATAACAATCATGTACCCTTTAATGAAGCTGACTTGGCCCATCGCTGCATTCGGAAACTTCTTAAACCAACAACATCGATAGCCTGTTCAAATTATGTTGTTTGGATCTTGCCATATAAATGCACTATAATGAAAATTAGCGAGTTACCCGTTATTGTTTGTTTACTCTATACACATCTGGGTCCCATCATCACGTATTGGCTTAAGGGCTGTTTGGTTGGAAGCCATCTATGCATGGAAAACCACTAATTATTTTACTAGCACCAAGAACAGAAATTTTAGATAATCAAAAGTATTGACTTTAATTATACAGTTTTCACTATTGACCATCCCTATCATCAACCTTTCCAAAATCTGTCCTCGGCCTGCACATGTAAAACATAAGTAAATCCCTGCTTGAGGAAGTTAAAAGGTAATGAAATCCACCACATCTTAAAAGAATCATTATTTTCTTTGACAAACAATTTACAATGTCCTAATCCTATACCAACGATTTTTCCTCTGCATGCAAAGTTCATCTATTGCCACAAGCTCGATAAAATAATTTTACAGCACATAAGGGAAAAACACATTTCCAGCAAGGAGAGCAATTTTAGTCCATACCGGGGTCTCATAACTCACCTATGGTGACAAAGCTCAATAAAAAATGCTTTTAACGGCTACTCTCTTCTCGAAGAGTATATGCAGAAGACAAAGAAGACACCACCGTCAAAAGTTAAGAGTGGCTGAACCACTACTCTCTTCTCGAGTCAACAATAACAAATTTACTGAAATGGGTCCACAGTCACTGAAAGAAAGGCAAAGATTGTTCATATTTGCTGGTTTGAGGAGAAATTTCACCAACAGCCAGTACCCATTTATCCATCTGACGTAGGATCTAAATTTGGAATTTCAAGACTTGTCTCACTTCATCGCGACTTTGAATAGTCAAAAGCAGTGATTCAGAACCTATTTTTTTCACACAAACTCATCGTTTTGTCGTACTTGTTCAGCAGAGGCATGATGGGAACTCATAGTTGATCACACATTATCCTTCACATCTGCCACCACAGAGGACAAAAGAAGGATAAATGTACGTAAAATATGTTTTTTCCCAAAAATTATAAACAAATCCTCCTCGCATTTTCTTTCTTGAAGTGTAGGAGAAAGTCGCACTGCCTTAAAACAAGGGTAGGATAATGTGACACTGCCCTTAATTTGATTACTGTAAGAAAAAACCAACTCAATATTGTTCAGTCTGTGCATCACATGATGTACATAATCAAGAAGAAAGTCCTGCAAAATTTAAATGGCCTTACAAATAAAATAAATAGTACAGCAACAATGTGAAGCATACAGCAACAGTGACAAGTACTGAGCCATGCTCTACTTAAAGGCAAGGTATATTTCACTTTCAGGCCGATGGGGCTACCAGCTCCATTTGGTTTTGATGGATGGTTAGAACTAAAAAATCAGCAGTTACCTAGATATGCTTAGAAGGATGTAAACTAAACCTGAACTGCAATTGCCACCCAAAGTAATGGTAATTCAGACTCGTTTTTAGTTGACTACAATATCTTTCTCTCAATCATATACATCTTTCTACAATGTAGAATAAAGTTTGGAAAACAATAATACGGTAAGATCCATATTATTCCAGTTCCATCCTTCATGTACATGTAACATAGTTTGCAGCAATGCTGAGGTGATTAAAGATTGATTAAAGTACTCACGCGGAAAAGAGGATACAGAATGTGCAGGTTGTGACAGGATACTAGTAATAGAAAAATGTTTGGCCCCTGTATTAAGTGACAGCAAAACGTACATTGACTGTGGTTGAAAATGCACACCCTCAGCATATCCCAAGACTATCACTTCTAAGTGGAAAAGAAAGAAAAATCAACACATGCAGAAACAACAGAATCTAAGCTGAAAATGGTATAAAATGCCAAAAAAAAAAAGATAAAAAAAAACTTTTGAGGGATTATAAAGTTTTTTCATGCATTTGGAGTCATAACTACTGATGAACATTAAATGCAATATCCAGAACTATCAAGAAATTGGACCTAGTGTGTCTATTGTAAATATAGGAAACAAGCATATGGTCAATGTCGATCATAGTGAAAAATCATCCTGTGTAGTATTAATAGTATAGTTGATGTTTAGAGTCAATAAGTTCTCGCCCTACCTGGAATAACAAGATAAACTAAAAGCACTCAACATACTCCAGTAACTTGTAGTACTCCTGTATTAATAAATTGGGCAGCAGGAAGTTCCTTAACCTTGCTAGTAATATCTTCATGAAGGTCATTTCTTAAAAAGTGTCAAGTGCTAAACAACATGTAGTTACCAACAATACATCAATTAAAGAGTTGAGTATGCAATAGCATCTTTTACAGAGCAACATTTGTTGATAAGATCTCCTAAACTAATAAAAACAAGAGTTTTCGCAAAGATACCTTTATACTCACGAGAAATAACGATTTCCAGCTTGCAAATAAGCCCTCCATCAGCTGCTTGTGATTTTTGCAAAGATAACCCTATTTTTCAGATGTTCCTTGTCACAATGCCTTTTTTTTCGGTACAAGGGGAATACAAGGTTACTACCTTTCTCATGAAGGCACCTCATCATCGCACCAAGATAAGTTCAGTAGAAACTAGCCAGCAGAAGCCCACCTACTTGCCATACTTGAGAATTAGAAGTTTATGAGAGATTCCTGGAGTAATTGAAGAAAGTGGGTCTACCAAGACAAGCTGCAGCTACATACGATGCAGTCATTATGGGAACACTCGAAATTTTAAACTCTTCCGGAACCCAATATCTAACTGCCAAGGCTTTACCTCCGCGAATTCAGAGAGCTGATCTTCTCAACTTTATCACATCCTTTTTTTGTCTCAAGAAATACTAAGATCCGACTTGAAATCACCAATTTCCCCAACAGCTTAACCAGCCTATTGATAAGGGGGTAAGAAAATAAAAAAGAGTTTCACAAAACTACAATATGCGCTAAATCTATCAAACAATATAGCTTCCTCAATTAGGAGAATGTGAATCCTATCAGAACACCCCACACTGTGTGGAGCATTCTGAACCATTGAGATCTTCTGTAGTGTTGCAAAAGTGGCTTATTTTGGCTTATAAGCCACCAAAAAATAAGCCGGGGCATCCTAGCTTATTGTTTGATGGCTTATAAGCCACAAGGTTTGACCAAGTAATAGTCCATTGTACCCTCCACGTTTCACAAAATCCCAAGCATCATTTATCTCTCACCAATCCCATTAAATATTTTTTTGGTCATTTTGACAATAATGATGGCTTATAAGCCACTCATTTGCCAAACACTACTATTGAAAATGGATTATAATCCACTAAATTTATGAAACACTTTTGCTTATAATCCACTTGCTTATAATCCACAAATTGATTATAAGCCAAATGGATTATAATCCAAAGTTGCCAAACATGCTCTATGTATATTCTAGGGGTGCACTTACACCGCTAAAATTTTATAAATTTGCATCTATAGTGTTGTAATGTTTACAATTCGCCCCCCCCCCCCCCCCCAAAAAAAACCCCAAAAAATTTAAAATTGCATCCCAAGATCCAAGCTATCTAAAAATACTAAAGAAATTAGTAACAAATTTGAATTAGCCCATTTAAAATTCAACAATGAAGTGTATCAATATGCATTCCCATCGAGAACTATAGTCTTATAAAATTATATTTTTATTTTTAGTTAAATAGACACTCAGTCTCCACCCCTCAAAGGAAAATTTTCAGGATCCGCCACTGAGTTCGGGTATTTTACTGCCCCCTATAGAGCACACAGATCTCACCATGCGGTGTGCGTTCTCTTAGAACATGCACTCCAATCAGGAACTACTTGATAACTACAAAGTATCATGTAAAAGGCATTATGCACCTACACTTTTTAACCACTTCTGCACTCATACCTGGGGGACTTTTCGTGGAGTGACATGACTCTGAGTCTCTGACAATTTCAATTATCGATTGACTGGCTTTCTGATCAGGTAACCCGATGGCTACCTGCAAACTCATGTTAATAGGACACCTGCAGTGGTCATTAAATGGAAAAGATTAATATCTACAGCAAGCAGAGAAAAATATTAAAGGCAGTAACCTAATGTTGCTGTTGTTATTCACCTTGCATGGATTATGCAACAACTGCCCTGCCATAATCTTGACCGCTCTTTAGCCAGGTGTCACTCCAATACAATGTCTGTCTATCAGGACGAATCTTCAAATGCCAGAAACATTTCCAATTAACCTGAAATTTAATTCTAGAATTTCTTGATAAAGAATGGTAGACAGAAAACAAATAAAAATCATAGATGCATGTTGATGCAGTACCAGATCCTTGGTAATGAGAAATGAGTATAATGCATAAATATACATATTCAACTATATGTCATATGAGTTATGAAGGCACAGAAAGTGCATAATCAAGTGAAAACAAGGTATTGCAACTAGCCTATTCACTCCACTTTTATGTTAGAAACATAGAGCCACTGCATTTCTAGTAATTGTCAGCCAACACACCAAAAGTAGAAATCCTCAACTTTAAGTTGGCATATTTTTCCTCATTCATAAGAACCAAAAATGATTGCAAACAGACATGCATCTAAAATAAGTAATATTTGCTATTATGTGATATCGTAGAACGTGAACAAAATAACAAACGAGTTCATCACCATGATCACACAGGCAAAAGAATGTCAAAAGCAATATCCTAATCAACTCATAACATACTGTCAATGCATGACTAAGGATGAAGGCAATTTCTGAGCACACTTTTGAAAGCTCAAAAGCTCAACGTTAATCAGAAAGCAGAATTTGAAACATGAAAGCATATTCTTGTGAGGCTAGTTAAAAAGACAGCTAAGTTTATTATAGTATAATTAACTTGTGCAATTCCAATGACATTTGAAGACAATTTCTCAAACATTAAAGGTTACTTGCAAATAGACCCCCTGCACTAGCGCCCAATCGGATGGACCCTGTGGGATGGATCTCCTGTAGTTCTATTGGTGCAGATAGACCCCAGAGTGAATTTTTTTAACTCTTCGGGGGTCAATCTGCACTTGGGCAAATAGTACAGAGGTGGTCTATCCACGATTAACCCAACACTAAAAGATCAATTAACAATAGCAACATTCAAATGCACGAAGACGAAAAAAAGTACAAGTATATTTTATCCCAATAGTCAAATAACTATCAACTGTTGCCACATGGGTTGCTAGTATGGGTGCATATGGTCCAGATACGGCTCACATATGATACTTGCCATATCCGTATCCACTTACCCATTACAGATACGGTTACAGATACGGATATGCCTCGATAAGGAAAACTCATATCCATATCCGCTAAAATCGGATATGGATACGGATATGCATGCGGACATATAAGTGGATATACATGTGGATACAAAACGGATATGAGAAAACTAGATAATATTGAAAAATATATAGGTCAAATTATACAAGAGAGTTCATTAGTGTGTTCTTTATATCTGAAAAGCTAAGATTAGATATCTTGATCATCAAAATTAACCTCAAATCTACTAATCTATGGATTAAAACTGTTTCAACAATATGACCAATATATATATTCGGATATTTCGGGTACGAATCCGAATATTTCGCTATATAACCATATCCGTAACCATATGCTATCGGTTATAGATTTTAGTAATCATATTCGCATCTTAATGGACACGGAAAAGGATATTTTTGTGCACCCCTAGATGCTAGTCTTAGACCCTGGCACCTTTGCCAATTTCATATCAAAATTTTCGAACCTGGGTCAAAGATCATAACCAACATGCCATCAGCTTCATCCAAAGCAAGATAAGTCACTCTCTGTAGCTTTTATCCCAGGCTTCCAATATATCAATCAACTGACCAGCAATTTCAACCCTTACAAGAGTAAAACTTTTCAGCTTGGACATCTTATCAAAGCTGTTAGATTATTGAGGGCTTATTGGTATAGCGGATATGTATCCGCATATTACCCGGCTGTATTGATATATATATTACTTTTCCTCAATGAATAAACTATCTAGCTGGGTATTTTACAATTCCACATGGTATCAGAGCATTGGATGTTGTAAAATACTCAAATTAATCACCACCCTCCATCTAAAAGCACAAGTAATCTCAACCCTCCATCTAAACAAACCCTAACTCCTCTCTTCAACAAGATCTAAAGTCCGTCACAACGCGTCAGCCGCCATGAACAAGTTGTTGCCTCGAACAAAGGTTACAGCCTACCGTGAACGGTCGAATGCCGAATAAGTTGAGCGTGTCGTGAACAGTGCTATGTGAATTTCATAGCAATCGTATCTCCTGCTGCTGATCTCGGATCTAACTCCTCTCTTCTCTATGTGGTAGTCACCAGATCTGACTTGATATTCATGATTTCGGTGATCTGTTTTTACTACTGCTGCTGATCTCTTTGTTCCCTATTATTATGGCTGATGATGATAAATCCTCTACTGCTGCTGCTTCTCCCTTGATGGAGAATCTACTTCCTAGAACTTTAACTGCTACTACTGTGAAGTTGACTGGAGTTAACTATCTATTATGGGCTCAAGCTTTTCGTGTGTTTATTGGGGCTCAGAAGAAGTCGACTCATCTCCTCGAGGATCCTCCAGATGATAACGACCCTACCTATTCAGACTGGCTAGCCAATGACTACCGTGTGATTACCTGGTTACTAAACAATATGGATGCCAATGTGAGCTCAGGTGTCATGTTCTTGAAGACTGCTAAGGATATCTGATTTACCTTGAAGGAAGTTTATGGCAATGAGAAGAATATTTCTCGAGTTTTTTCTCTGTATGAACAATAGTTCACCCTCCAACAGGGGGAAAAGTCAGTGGCTGAGTATTACTCTACCCTTAGAGGGATTCTTGATGAGCTGGATGTTCACCAACCCCTTGTCACTGATCTGAAGACTCTGAAAGAGTATCATCAGGATCTTGCTGTGGCGAAGTTTCTTTCTGGATTAGATCCTACATTGCTGAATCAGGTGCGAGGGCAGATACTACCTGGAGATACTATTCCATCTTTGACCTCTACATACTCCAAAGTTCTTCGGGTCTCGACAGGATCTACTATTCCATCCCCACCTTCTATTGAGCGATGCGCCTTATACTCGAAGTCGTTGCCGTGGCAGGTCGCGTCTCCCCTCGTGAATCGTGGGAGGCGTGTCTTTGTTGGTGGCCGACAGAGTGGAGATCGTGGACATCGATATTGCACTCATTGTGACAGAAATAATCATATTTCTGATAGGTGTTGGGCAAAGTTTGGAAAGTCAGAGTGGGCACATCTGGCACTCTGATCCTTCCTCTGCGGTGGTTCTACTTGACTTTCACTCGGCTACGCTCTACCACCGTTGTAGCTACATCTTCATCAATGGTTCGGATCTCTCGGTGATTTTGACCAATTGCTTCAGCCCCGGTCCCCTCAGACAAGTCATACAGCGACTCATGCGTCCTCTTCAGGTATAAATGCTTACACTGCTTCCTCTGACAGACCTTGGGTACTAGATTCAGGAGCCTCTTCCCATATGACAGGTATAAAAAATAAATTTGATTCCCTGTAATTTTCCAATAAATTTCCTTCCGTTCATATTGCTGATGGGTCATTTTCCCCTGTTCTTGGTGCTGGAGTCGTTCATGCTACTTCATTTTTGACTCTAAACAATGTTCTTTATGTTCCAAAATTTCCAGTCAGTTTATTATCGATTAGTCAGCTTATCAAGAATAATAATTGCTCAGTAATATTTTTTCCTTCGTATTGTACCTTTCAGGACCTCCAGATTGGGACAAGGATTGGTTCGGGTCGTGAGAGAGGAGGCATGTACTACTTGGACGATAGTGTGCCACAAACTGGTTTTACAGCAAATCTTTGTGTTACTCCTTTACAGTGGCATAGACGTTTGGGACATCCTTCATTACAGAAGCTTCGTTCGGTCTTACCTATCGAGTCATCAGTTTTATCTCTAGACTGTGAGTCATGTCATTTAGGAAAGCATCATCGTGCTTCCTACCCTAGTAGAGTCAATAAGCGTAGTAGTGTCGCTTTTGAGTTAGTTCATTCTGATATTTAGGGTCCATGTCGGTTTCCTTCTGTGAAAGGATTTAGGTATTTTATCATTTTTGTGGATGATTTCTCTCGTATGACTTGGCTTTATTTGTTAAAAGAAAGATCTGAAGTTGCTAATGTAATTCAACTTTTTCATAATAAAATAAAAAATCAATTTTCTACTTCCATTCGTGTGCTTCGTACAGATAATGCTTTGGAATATATGAAAAATGAAGTTTCTGAATTTTGTGCCACTAATGAGATTATTCATCAGACCTCTTGTCCTCACACTTCACAACAAAACGGTGTAGCTGAAAGGAAGCATAGACATATTTTAGATGTAGCCCGGACCTTGATGATCCATATGCATGTTCCAAAATATCTATGGTCTGAGGCTGTCTTGTGTGCATGCTATTTGATTAATAGGATGCCATCTTCTGTTCTTCATGGGAAAATTCCTTTCTCTTGTCTGTTTCCTGATAAAATACTATTTTCTATGACTCCTTAGATTTTTTGTTGTACTTATTTTGTTCAGAATATGCGTCCTGATCTAGATAAACTGTCTCCTCGATGTATCAAGTGCGTTTTCTTAGGTACTCCAGAACTCAAAAGGGATATCGGTGTTATGATCCTATGTCTCGAAAGTATTTTACTTCTGCAGATGTCACTTTTTTCGAGTCCATTCCATATTATTCATCCGTGTGTACAGGATCGCCGTCTATTTCTGTTCCTCTACCTCAACCGATTACCGCATGCTTACGCTACCCTTACCGGCTAGTGCGAGTTAAGGTTGACGTAGATCGTGCATCAAAACCAGTTCTGGTGTATACTAGACGGCCAAAGGTATTTGCACCTCTTTTGCCTTCGGCCGATCCTTCGTCTGCAGTTGAAGGTTCTTCCCATCAGCATTCATCTGATCTATCTGACCTTAATATGCCTATTGCTCTTCGAAAAGGTAAACGATCTACTACTGCTCATCAGATATCTCGTTTTGTCTCTTATGATCATCTTAACCCATCATTTCGCCAGTTTGCTTTGTCATTGTCTTCTATTTCTATACCCAAATCTTATCAGGAATGTAGGCAATAAAAATTACCTTAATCCCTGCACAGCAACTCGGAACAAGCAAAAGAGCTAAAGGGTTCATCTGAGTGAAGTCAGGCCCACCTGAGGAAAGTCGGGCCCACCTAAAGGTTAAGTTCACCTGAATACTTGACTTTACAAAATAGACAAAAGTGCTGATATCTCTCAAACCGGAAGGAATTTGGCAAAATGACCGGAGCAAACCGAACCCTTCGGGTGGGTTTGGTTGGCTCCGTCTCGTCGAGATAGTCGATTTTCATATATAATTCGTCTAATTCCGACGTACGGATTGAAAGTTATGACCTGTTCTTCGTGGCATATTCTGGAGCTCGCCTGTAGAGCAAGCTCGCTTGCAAAGGAGCCTAGCTCGCCTGAAGCCCTAGAGCTCACATGCACACTTAGAGCTCGCCAGCACAAGACAAGCTCACCCGCAAGCTCGCCTGAAGGCTTGAAGCTGGAGCTCGCCTGAAGGCATGAGCTCACCTGAAGGCCAAGCTCGCCTGAACCATGCTTGCCTGATAGCCCAAACCTCGCCTGCATGATCCAGTCTCGCCTGAAGACCAAGAGCTCGCGCTGTAGCTTGAGCTCGCCCGAACTTGTGCTTGAGCTTGCCTACACTGTAGCTCTAGCTCGCCACCAATGCTCGAGCTCGCCATCCATACCTAGCTTGCCTTCTTGGAAGCTCGCCTGCAGACCCTTGGTTCGCCTGCATGCCAGAGCCCGCCAAAGACCAAACTCGCCTGCAGAGTCGCCAGCTCGCCCGCATGCTTGAAGCTCGCCTGCATAAGGCAAGCTCGCCTGCAGACTTTTCAAGACCACCCACTTGAAGCATGGGAGATGTCACATCCCATAGTGGTCACATTTCACAGAGGGCATGGTGCTCCTCACCTATTAGTGATCACATCCCACAAGTCATAAGGATGGCACCATAGAGAGTATAGCTCTCCTCAACTGGGCATGGTCATATCCCACAAATCAAGAAAGTGGTCATGCCTCTCCTTACCTATTTATAAGCCACCATCTCCACATGAGAAGGGGGTCAGCATTTTAGAGAGGCTTGCTATGTTTCTAAGACTCTCAAGCTGAACGCCTGGTCTTGACCTTCTTTAGGACTTGACCTTTTAAGAGGCTCTTGAGCTCTTTGCAAACTCTTGCATCGTAGCCCTATCCAAGCAAGCTCGGGTAGAACCGAACTCAACCACGCCGGAGCTTCTACTGTGTACTGAAGCTCGACCGCAACGTCGATCGGATCGTCCAAGGAAAGCAAACTCGACTCGAGCATCGAGGGAGACATCCTATCGCCACCGACGAACCCACGTTAAACAAGAAGGGTCTTCCCTTCGCTTTTGTTAAAAGCGATTCTTGATTTGTAACAAACAACTCGACCAATCTGATCCGAAGAGATTTTACACCAAACAAGGAAGCTGTGGTAGTCCCTGCCTGGAAACAGGCCATGGATGAGGAGATGAATGCACTTAATTATCGGAGAACTTGGGATATAGTTCCTGCTCCTCAAGGAGCGGATATTATCGATTATTGCTGGATTTTCACTGTGAAATATAGGCCGGATGGATTCGTCGACAGATACAAAGCTAGATTGGTCACCAAAGGCTTTACTCAAACATATGGAGTTGATTATTTTGAGACTTTTTCTCCTGTTGCTCGTCTCAATTCCATCCGTATTTTATTCTCCATTGTTGTTAATCTCGAATGGCCTATGTTTCAACTTGATGTGAAGAATACTTTCTTGTATGGTGATCTTTAGGAAGAGGTTTATATGGCGCAACATCCAGGGTATGTTGTTCAGGGGGAGTCTCATGTGTGCAAGCTTAAGAAGGCGATCTATGGACTCAAACAGAGTCCACGAGCTTGGTTTGATAAGTTCAGTCAAGTGATATCTAATGTTGGTTTTCAGCGATGTCATTCAGATCACTCAGTATTCATTCGCCGCACTACTTCGGGGATACTAATCTTGGTTGTGTATGTTGATGATATTTTGCTGACTGGGAGTGATGCAAATGGTTTAGCAGAAACCAAAAAGTATCTCAAGCAACATTTTGTGACCAAAGATATGGGAAAACCAAAATACTTTCTTGGGATTGAAGTTGCGTATCAGAAATATTGGTTACTTCTCTCTCAAAGAAAGTATGCATTAGATCTTCTAGAGGAGACTGGTCTTCTAGGTTGCAAACCGGCTGGTACACCGATGGAAGCTAAGGTGAATTTTTGGGATGAGAAGAGTAATCTTTATAAGGGCCTTGGCGGTATAGGAGGCTAATTGGCAAGTTGATTTATCTCCAGATCCACGAGGCACGATATATTATTTGTTGTGGGCCTCTTGAGTCAGTTCATGCACATGCCTAGAGAGGTTCACTGGAAAGCAGCTCTGAGGATTCTTGCCTATATCAAAAGCCCTCCTGGAAAGGGCTTATTATACAAGAAGCATGGACATCTACAAATCTCTGCCTATTCAGACTCGAGTTATGCTGGAGATAAGGGGGACAGAAAATCTACTACTGGATATTGCACATTTGTTGGTGGAAATTTAGTAACCTGGAGGAGCAAAAAGCAGGAAGTTGTATCTCGGTCTAGTGCAGAGGCTGAATATCGAGCAATGGCACATACTACTTGTGAGATGATGTGGTTGAAGAACTTAATGACAGAGCTCGACTTTATTCAGCCAGGACCGATGCCCATGCATTGTGATAATCAGTCTGCTATCTATATTGCAAAAAATCCTATTTTTCATGAGAAGACAAAACATATAGCCATTGATTGTCACCTAATTAGAGATGCCATAATGAAAGATGTGATCTGTACTCTGTATACTCCTTCAGAACAATTGACGGATGTTCTCACCAAAGCTACTTCTTCTAAGTTGTTCTCAATTTTGTGTAGCAAGCTGGGCATGATTGATATCTATGCTCCAGCTTGAGGGGGAGTGTTAGATTATTGAGGGTTTATTGGTATAGCGGATATGTATCCGCATATTACCCGGTTGTATTGATATATATATTACTTTCCCTCAATGAATAAACTATCTAGCTAGGTATTTTACAATTCCACAAAAGCAAAGACATGGAAATTGTCACTGGAACTTGAAAGACAAATTGGTATACATGAACTATATAGAAAACTCGATATGCAGTCTAGGCCATTTTTAAGATCGTGCATCTATGGACTTTTGTGTTCATCTACAGATGCACGTATAAGATAAACTTCTATGCTGCTTCTGGCATCTGAACTGTCAGTTCTGTACTAGGTGCTAAGATCAGGACATGGGCGATCGTCATAAGCTGAAATGTTTAAGAACCTAAAAAAAGCATAGACACTGTTTAAAATAAGTAGAAAGAGGAGTGAAACTGCAAGATATGACTAAGGCTTTACGGGCTTTATCGGCAAAAGTACAAGCAGCATTTTGAATAAGTTAGAAAAGCAAACTAACCAAAATTTTATTTTAAAAAAATAGAAAATTTAAGGAACTTTTAAATTAAAAGGGTTAGCTTTTGTGGTTTAAAATTTGCAGGCAATTACAAATACTATAGCTCAAGCATTTCAAAGACAAATACAACAATATCTCAATAATATTTAAAAGCCAGATCTAGAAATTAATAATGTAGCGTGCTTATTAATATTTTAGATATTTAATACACTTTGTTACATACAATACAATAATGGAAAATGACAGTTATAAGGATCAGAACAATATCCATGAATGAGAAAACATGTGATGTGTTAAATGTAAACATGTGGATACCAAAGAAGACATTGAAGTTTGAAAATGGATGAAATTTTCAAAAATAAAATAAAGATAACAACACACTTGCTAATGATCTTTACTTGTACATGCAATTCAAATGTTTATTATAGTTATAAGTGAATTATAGTCCAATAGGCGCTAGAAAGGTCTTAAAGATCGATTGAGTAGAAAACACATTTCCTTAAAGGACTACAAGAAAGAAAGGAAATTTTGAACACTCATTTCCCATGACCATCAGGAAAAAAACCTCTTCTAATGATAAAATGGGATTTCTAAGATGGGCTTTAACTACTTTAGTACTATGGTTGAAAAAGAGAAAGAAATATAATCTACACTACAACACTACAAGACAAGCTAATTATGTCAACCAATGATAAAAACATATATTAAGTTATGAAATTGTCAATATTTATGACAAAATACTGGAAATCCTCATAACGGTAAAAGACATAAACTCTAAAGAGGATTACAGGAAATACACTCAGGAGTTTTGTTCGAAAAGATGGATAAGAAAATCGATTTTTGGATGGAAAAATTGAAGGTGATTTGAATGACTAGATTAGAATATACAAACAAGGTTTGTATAGGCCATGACAAGTCAAGTATTATGACACTCCAAAACAGACGATATTCACATTGAACTTCCATCAGTCTGGGCTGCTGTAAAGGATTTTCAGGAATAAATGGAAAATGTTGGAAAGTGACACATAAGACCATCAGATAGGATAATAAACATGTACAACACAAGACAGAATCGAGAAAAGAACTTTGAGCATTTGAGACAAGATGAAGGCACTGGTTCATGATCTGTGACATGGTTATGAACAAACAAGGGCCACAAACTTCGAAAGCACAACTAAAAATTTGTTGTCATACCTCGTAACTGCTAGATCACTGTAATTAAGGCACCCAATTCATCACCAAAGTAATTCTCTAAGAAGAAAGAAAATGAGGACAATAAAGAAGAGTTCTATTTTAAACTTACCACATGAACAGTTAAATAAAACTTTAACAGACTTTGGGTTGAGCAGGAAAGCTGTTACTTTTAACGTCTGCTGCCCAGTTGGTTTCTGGTTTAGCTTCTTGCTTTAGCCTTCCAGATTCATAACTTGAAGGACTTCAACAAGGATGATAGTTCTAAGATAAACGAAAATAACCTACAGTAAAAATTAAACAAAACTAAGAAACGGAAGGGAAGAGTAATTAAAGAATATCATGTAATTGCTTTGTCCTATCGATATTGTGTATGATAATTCAGTAAATGGAAGAGGAAAAAAAATTACCAAATGTCAGCCCATTGTCCAATCCTCTCGCCATAACCTAGAACATGTAGTGGATTTCTGTAGAACAAAAAATGTGTTAAAAGAAGGCACAATAATTAAAATTACTAGAATAAAAAGAATCAAAGCAAAAAACAAAAAAAAAGGGTCTTTTATAGAAAATACCAGGCTGCCTGCTCAGTTCATCTCTTTGCTTGAAGAAATTGACTCCTATTGCCATTACTAGGTTACTTTGTCGATGATATGCTCTCTTTTGAAATACTCAGTTGTTAGAAACCTTCACGTATTACCTCATCCTTCTTCCCTCTTAGTCCAAACATACAGCCTGCTCGTTGCTCCTAAGTCCGCAGCAGTGCACAGTCAGACAATCCTCAAACAATCACGTGATCATAATGTCATGTTCCTTCCTTTGTCGTAAAACTGACCCCTGGCAATGATGAGGGCTGGGACCTAACTCGGCAGAAAAGCCCCTACCAGCAAAAAAAGAAAAATCATCAACAAAAGGAGAGATAATAGAAAGTTTGTATGGGGTATCTATAAACAAATAAATTAAGGATTGAACTAAATTTGCACCTGCAGTGAAGAAACAAAAAATGCTTCAAGAAATGCCTTCCCTCCCAAGTGGAAAACCCGCATGTAATAGCAATCTTTAGGATTGTAGTTGAAATCTAATGCTAGTTGTGTTTATCCAAGTCTGAATATAGGAGCTAACATTAGATAAATTCATATCTTCCACAAATGAAGAAATCTATTAGATATGCAATTTAAAGTTAAAAATGTATTTAATTCAAATACAAGGCCCGTCTTTGAAATTAGTGCCAGAATTGAGTTGTATCATGCTCCCAAAGTAAATTGTCTCTATATAGATATCAACGACAATATAACTCACAAGCCTCAGCTAGTGGACTAGTATCCCAAATCACTTGATGTGTACATGAAAGACGCTTGGTTAAAGTGCATGCCTGAATGAAAAAGATTCTTTGGCTTCCTCCTAAATCCAAGATTGTTCCTTTGTGCAACAAAGACATACTACTCAATCAGATACACAAAATACTCAATAGAAGAAGAAGAAGAAGAAGAGATGATAAAATGATACATACAACATGAGAGATATCGTTTTCATAGATTCCCTGAGAGTGGCCTTCACGCAGGGTGTATAGACCTAAGGAAATGATCTGATGGGTTCTTAGCGATGGACATGGGAACCAGTTTGAGCAAAAACTGTAAATTTAAAATAAAAAATTACTTCTGAAACAGTAATACTCCAATGAAAGCAAAAAAGATTGTATCATCTCCTTTTTAAATAAGGTAGAGTATCCGAACTTTTTTATTTTTGCTAAAACGATGAATTGTATCCAATTGGGATTTCTTCCAACCGAAAAGTTCACGAAGAATCTAAAAAGTTGACCTATGCAGGTAAAAGATTCAGTGAATGAAATAATATATTTTACCTTTCTTCAAGGACATTCTCGGCCGAACAAACCGAACCCCGGGTGGGTTTGGTTAGCTCGTCTCGTCGAGATAGTCGATTTTCATATATAATTCGTCTAATTCGGCGTGGATTGAAAGTTATGACTGTTCTTCGTGGCATATTCGGGCTTCGCGTAGAGCAAGCTTCGCTTGCAAAGGAGCCTAGCTTCGCTGAAGCCCTAGAGCTCACATGCACACTTAGAGCTCGCCAAAGACAAGACAAGCTCACCCATAAGCTCGCTGAAGGCTTGAAGCCGGAGCTCAAGGCATGAGCTCACGAAGGCAGCTTCGCTGAACCATGCTTGCACGATAGCCCAAACCTCGCTGCATGATCCGTCTGCTGAAGACCAAGAGTCACACAGCTTGAGTCGCCCGAACTTGTGCTTGAGCTTGCCTACATCAGTAGCTCTAGCTCGCCACCAATGCTCGAGCTCGCCATCCATACCTAGCTTCTGCTCGCCTCGGCAGCACCCTTGGTTCGCTTCGCATGCGAGCCGCAGACCAAACTTCGCTGCAGAGTCGCCAGCTACCAAGCAGCTTGAAGCTCGCCGCATAAGGCAAGCTCGCTGGCAGACTTTTCAAGACCACCCACTTGAAGCATGGGAGATGTCACATCCCATAGTGGTCACATTTCACAGAGGGCATGGTGCTCCTCACCTATTAGTGATCACATCCCACAAGTCATAAGGATGGCACCATAGAGAGTATGGCTCTCCTCAACTGGGCATGGTCATATCCCACAAATCAAGAAAGTGGTCATGCCTCTCCTTACCTATTTATAAGCCACCATCTCCACATGAGAAGGGGGTCAGCATTTTAGAGAGGCTTGCTATGTTTCTAAGACTCTCAAGCTGAACGCCTGGTCTTGACCTTCTTTAGGACTTGACCTTTTAAGAGGCTCTTGAGCTCTTTGCAAACTCTTGCATCGTAGCCCTATCCAAGCAAGCTCGGGTAGAACCGAACTCAACCACGCCGGAGCTTCTACTGTGTACTGAAGCTCGACCGCAACGTCGATCGGATCGTCCAAGGAAAGCAAACTCGACTCGAGCATCGAGGGAGACATCCTATCGCCACCGACGAACCCACGTTAAACAAGAAGGGTCTTCCCTTCGCTTTTGTTGTAAAAAGCGATTCTTGATTTGTAACAAACAACTCGACCAATACAGATCCGAGAAGAGATTTTTACACCAAACAAGGAAGCTGTGGTAGTCCCTGCCTGGAAACAGGCCATGGATGAGGAGATGAATGCACTTAATTATCGGAGAACTTGGGATATAGTTCCTGCTCCTCAAGGAGCGGATATTATCGATTATTGCTGGATTTTCACTGTGAAATATAGGCCGGATGGATTCGTCGACAGATACAAAGCTAGATTGGTCACCAAAGGCTTTACTCAAACATATGGAGTTGATTATTTTGAGACTTTTTCTCCTGTTGCTCGTCTCAATTCCATCCGTATTTTATTCTCCATTGTTGTTAATCTCGAATGGCCTATGTTTCAACTTGATGTGAAGAATACTTTCTTGTATGGTGATCTTTAGGAAGAGGTTTATATGGCGCAACATCCGGGGTATGTTGTTGAAGTCTCATGTGTGCAAGCTTAAGAAGGCGATCTATGGACTCAAACGAGTCCACGAGCTTGGTTTGATAAGTTGATCAAGTGATATCTAATGTTGGTTTTCGGCGATGTCATTGAATCACTCGGTATTCATTCGCCGCACTACTTGGGATACTAATCTTGGTTGTGTATGTTGATGATATTTTGTCGATGGGAGTGATGCAAATGGTTTAGCGAGAAACCAAAAGTATCTCAAGCAACATTTTGTGACCAAAGATATGGGAAAACCAAAATACTTTCTTGGGATTGAAGTTGCGTATCAGAAATATTGGTTACTTCTCTCTCAAAGAAAGTATGCATTAGATCTTCTAGAGGAGACTGGTCTTCTAGGTTGCAAACCGGCTGGTACACCGATGGAAGCTAAGGTGAATTTTGGGATGAGAAGAGTAATCTTTATAAGGGCCTTGGCGGTATAGGAGGCTAATTGGCAAGTTGATCTATCTCACAGTCACGAGGCCTGATATATTATTTGTTGTGGGCCTCTTGAGTCAGTTCATGCACATGCCTAGAGAGGTTCACTGGAAAGCAGCTCTGAGGATTCTTGCCTATATCAAAAGCCCTCCTGGAAAGGGCTTATTATACAAGAAGCATGGACATCTACAAATCTCGCCTATTCGGACTTCGAGTTATCTTTGGAGATAAGGGGACGAAAATCTACTCTTGGATATTGCACATTTGTTGGTGGAAATTTAGTAACTGGAGGAGCAAAAGCGAGGAAGTTGTATCTCGGTCTAGTCACGGTGAATATCGAGCAATGGCACATACTACTTGTGAGATGATGTGGTTGAAGAACTTAATGTGAGCTCGACTTTATTCGGCCGGACCGATGCCCATGCATTGTGATAATCGATCGCTATCTATATTGCAAAAATCCTATTTTTCATGAGAAGACAAAACATATAGCCATTGATTGTCACCTAATTAGAGATGCCATAATGAAAGATGTGATCGTACTCGTATACTCCTTGAACAATTGTGGATGTTCTCACCAAAGCTACTTCTTCTAAGTTGTTCTCAATTTTGTGTAGCAAGTGGGCATGATTGATATCTATGCTCGGCTTGAGGGAAGTGTTAGATTATTGAGGGTTTATTGGTATAGCGGATATGTATCCATATTACCGATTGTATTGATATATATATTACTTTCCCTCAATGAATAAACTATCTAGCTAGGTATTTTACAATTCCACAAAAGCAAAGACATGGAAATTGTCACTGGAACTTGAAAGACAAATTGGTATACATGAACTATATAGAAAACTCGATATGCAGTCTAGGCCATTTTTAAGATCGTGCATCTATGGACTTTTGTGTTCATCTACAGATGCACGTATAAGATAAACTTCTATGCTGCTTCTGGCATCTGAACTGTCAGTTCTGTACTAGGTGCTAAGATCAGGACATGGGCGTCGTCATAAGCTGAAATGTTTAAGAACCTAAAAAGCATAGACACTGTTTAAAATAAGTAGAAAGAGGAGTGAAACTGCAAGATATGACTAAGGCTTTACGGGCTTTATCGGCAAAAGTACAAGCAGCATTTTGAATAAGTTAGAAAAGCAAACTAACCAAAATTTTATTTTAAAAAAATAGAAAATTTAAGGAACTTTTAAATTAAAAGGGTTAGCTTTTGTGGTTTAAAATTTGCAGGCAATTACAAATACTATAGCTCAAGCATTTCAAAGACAAATACAACAATATCTCAATAATATTTAAAAGCCAGATCTAGAAATTAATAATGTAGCGTGCTTATTAATATTTTAGATATTTAATACACTTTGTTACATACAATACAATAATGGAAAATGACAGTTATAAGGATCAGAACAATATCCATGAATGAGAAAACATGTGATGTGTTAAATGTAAACATGTGGATACCAAAGAAGACATTGAAGTTTGAAAATGGATGAAATTTTCAAAAATAAAATAAAGATAACAACACACTTGCTAATGATCTTTACTTGTACATGCGAATTCAAATGTTTATTATAGTTATAAGTGAATTATAGTCCAATAGGCGCTAGAAAGGTCTTAAAGATCGATTGAGTAGAAAACACATTTCCTTAAAGGACTACAAGAAAGAAAGGAAATTTTGAACACTCATTTCCCATGACCATCAGGAAAAAAACCTCTTCTAATGATAAAATGGGATTTCTAAGATGGGCTTTAACTACTTTAGTACTATGGTTGAAAAAGAGAAAGAAATATAATCTACACTACAACACTACAAGACAAGCTAATTATGTCAACCAATGATAAAAACATATATTAAGTTATGAAATTGTCAATATTTATGACAAAATACTGGAAATCCTCATAACGGTAAAAGACATAAACTCTAAAGAGGATTACAGGAAATACACTCAGGAGTTTTGTTCGAAAAGATGGATAAGAAAATCGATTTTTTGGATGGAAAAAATTGAAGGTGATTTGAATGACTAGATTAGAATATACAAACAAGGTTTGTATAGGCCATGACAAGTCAAGTATTATGACACTCCAAAACAGACGATATTCACATTGAACTTCCATCAGTCTGGGCTGCTGTAAAGGATTTTCAGGAATAAATGGAAAATGTTGGAAAGTGACACATAAGACCATCAGATAGGATAATAAACATGTACAACACAAGACAGAATCGAGAAAAGAACTTTGAGCATTTGAGACAAGATGAAGGCACTGGTTCATGATCTGTGACATGGTTATGAACAAACAAGGGCCACAAACTTCGAAAGCACAACTAAAATTTGTTGTCATACCTCGTAACTGCTAGATCACTGTAATTAAGGCACCCAATTCATCACCAAAGTAATTCTCTAAGAAGAAAGAAAATGAGGACAATAAAGAAGAGTTCTATTTTAAACTTACCACATGAACAGTTAAATAAAACTTTAACAGACTTTGGGTTGAGCAGGAAAGCTGTTACTTTTAACGTCTGCTGCCCAGTTGGTTTCTGGTTTAGCTTCTTGCTTTAGCCTTCCAGATTCATAACTTGAAGGACTTCAACAAGGATGATAGTTCTAAGATAAACGAAAATAACCTACAGTAAAAATTAAACAAAACTAAGAAGCGGAAGGGAAGAGTAATTAAAGAATATCATGTAATTGCTTTGTCCTATCGATATTGTGTATGATAATTCAGTAAATGGAAGAGGAAAAAAAATTACCAAATGTCAGCCCATTGTCCAATCCTCTCGCCATAACCTAGAACATGTAGTGGATTTCTGTAGAACAAAAAATGTGTTAAAAGAAGGCACAATAATTAAAAATTACTAGAATAAAAAAAGAATCAAAGCAAAAAACAAAAAAAAAGGGTCTTTTATAGAAAATACCAGGCTGCCTGCTCAGTTCATCTCTTTGCTTGAAGAAATTGACTCCTATTGCCATTACTAGGTTACTTTGTCGATGATATGCTCTCTTTTGAAATACTCAGTTGTTAGAAACCTTCACGTATTACCTCATCCTTCTTCCCCTCTTCGTCCAAACATACAGCCTGCTCGTTGCTCCTAAGTCCGCAGCAGTGCACAGTCAGACAATCCTCAAACAATCACGTGATCATAATGTCATGTTCCTTCCTTTGTCGTAAAACTGACCCCTGGCAATGATGAGGGCTGGGACCTAACTCGGCAGAAAAGCCCCTACCAGCAAAAAAAGAAAAATCATCAACAAAAGGAGAGATAATAGAAAGTTTGTATGGGGTATCTATAAACAAATAAATTAAGGATTGAACTAAATTTGCACCTGCAGTGAAGAAACAAAAAATGCTTCAAGAAATGCCTTCCCTCCCAAGTGGAAAACCCGCATGTAATAGCAATCTTTAGGATTGTAGTTGAAATCTAATGCTAGTTGTGTTTATCCAAGTCTGAATATAGGAGCTAACATTAGATAAATTCATATCTTCCACAAATGAAGAAATCTATTAGATATGCAATTTAAAGTTAAAAATGTATTTAATTCAAATACAAGGCCCGTCTTTGAAATTAGTGCCAGAATTGAGTTGTATCATGCTCCCAAAGTAAATTGTCTCTATATAGATATCAACGACAATATAACTCACAAGCCTCAGCTAGTGGACTAGTATCCCAAATCACTTGATGTGTACATGAAAGACGCTTGGTTAAAGTGCATGCCTGAATGAAAAAGATTCTTTGGCTTCCTCCTAAATCCAAGATTGTTCCTTTGTGCAACAAAGACATACTACTCAATCAGATACACAAAATACTCAATAGAAGAAGAAGAAGAAGAAGAGATGATAAAATGATACATACAACATGAGAGATATCGTTTTCATAGATTCCCTGAGAGTGGCCTTCACGCAGGGTGTATAGACCTAAGGAAATGATCTGATGGGTTCTTAGCGATGGACATGGGAACCAGTTTGAGCAAAAACTGTAAATTTAAAATAAAAAATTACTTCTGAAACAGTAATACTCCAATGAAAGCAAAAAAGATTGTATCATCTCCTTTTTAAATAAGGTAGAGTATCGAACTTTTTATTTTTGCTAAAGCGATGAATTGTATCCAATTGGGATTTCTTCCAACGAAAAGTTCACGAAGAATCTAAAAAGTTGACCTATGCAGGTAAAAGATTCAGTGAATGAAATAATATATTTTACCTTTCTTCAAGGACATTCTCTTGAAAAAATTTGAGCATGATTGTCAGACTGCAAAACAGACACATGTGAAGAGAAATAATAAATGATCAATCCTCTATTCCACTAGACATGAAAGAACAATTTATTAATACATTTACCTCTTCAAACTTCTCAAAATTTTGAGTCTCTAGTTCATCCTCCACTCCAAGTATAAATGCAGCCTTTCCATTTGCACCTTCAAACAAGGGTGATCCTAGAATTGACATAAATATAATCAATGAGAAGATTCTAACATGTACAGAACTTTAACTCCATAAAATAGCCTGAAAAAATAAAAACCTGTATTATCAGCACCATTTCTGCCAGGCCTCAGGTCAACAGGTAAGGTCTTTAGCTTCTGGAGGTAACCCAGCTTCTTCAAGAAAATTCAAATGAGATCTCTAATTTACTAATCTGTAAGAATCAATCAACAAGAATGCCAAAGTTAACTTTTGAACGAAAGAAATTAATAGTTGCAAGAAAGTAATTGATAAAGGAAATAAAGATGAAGATACCAAATGTCACCCACAATCGGATTTTACTGGACAATAGCAATGGTATTTTCATCTTTGTCCTCAATCACTCCGTGAAGAAAGAAACAACCTGCATCAAAGAGAGCAACAACAAACTTACAGTCTAAAGCATCCATAACAAAGATATGTCAATATAAAGCCAAATTATAATAAAATCAGTAGGAAAAATAGCACAACGAATAAAGAAAGATAAAAGTGAAGGTACCCAAATGCCCTGTCATGGCCCTGACCTGTTACCTTTACTAACTAACTTGTCAAAGAAAAAGCTATTTGCTTAAATCCAGGCCTAAAATCATAAGAATCCATATGCATTGAGATTCTTATTGATTAAAAAAAAACAGCCAAAGGTAGAGAGATAAAAAAAAACTGACCTTTGTGAAAATATCCAATTTCTTCTCGATTGATAACCGATCCTTTAGAAATAAAAATAAATAGATAAAGTTTGTCAGCAAAAAATTCCTTATTGCCTTAAAAATATTAAGTAAAAACAAGAGAAAGATTTTACCAAACAACCCACATTGTACAATTCTCTTTGCCTTTTCCCACAATTGCCCTGAATCCAAAGCTACGACTGATTCCTGTAGACAAAGTGGGGAGAACAATAAAAAAGCTAATACTCACTGATCTCAAAACAAAAAGGAGACAGGGCATAACATAACTAACGAATGAAAATTTCCAAATTGATTAGAAAATTTCACTAAAAAAAGAGGAGAAACGGGACCTTGACGGAGATACATATCAAATAACTTCACACTGTACAATTCTTCTCTTCGGCGGTGAAAAAAAAAACCCAAATGTGAGGAAATGAAACTGTAATTATGCTCTCCTCAACAGTAAAACTAAATGGGCAACGAAAGAGAAAAAACTGACCTTGGTGCAGTTATGCAGCTTCTCCATAATCGATCCCAGGTAAATTAAAGAAAAACAAATAAAAATCAGTAAAAGGGAGGGAGAGAGATTATCAAATGCCATACGGAGTGTAGAAGCCCTCTCAAATTTGACCTGAATCCAGACCTGCGACAGTACAAAGGGGGAGAGAAAACCCTAATCCTAATGAGAAAATGAAACTCTAAATATGATTCCAATCGGAGTGAAGAGAGCACTGATCTTCTGAATATATTAACTACTGAATCGACTATAATTTTATAGAGGAGGTTTCCTTAATTAGCTTTAGCGTTGCAAGAACGCTACGCGTGTCCCGTCTCAGATCAAATGAACCGGTTTTGTTTTGAACGAGCCAGACCGGTTTATTTAATTTGGTTTGAACCGACTTATGAACTTTGGTCACCTATTTATGGGCTTTTTGCTAATTAAGATGAGAAATGACGATGATTGACGAGGTTTTTATACAAGGTTGGGAAGCGCTGGCCGGTTATTAAGGTTATTTGGTCGGATTATTATAACTTATCCTTATGAATCTTCGAAATGAGTCACCCATTTCTGATCCTGTGATTGATAATAAATCGGTGTGGGCTTGGACTTTTGTTGTCATGGATATACTAAAGTTATGAAGTGCGCTTTAAATAAATCGGTCAGTGATTGTATACTGAGACTATAGTTGATAAATAAATGGGGGGAGTGTAAATCCTATCAGAACATTGGACCGGGGGCAGTGAAATACCATCTTTGCCCCCCTCCTCCACCTAGGTGCGGTGTGGGGCGTTCTGAGAAAACCCGCACTCGGGTGTGGGGCTTGAACTGGGTTGGATTATTAGTACTCTATACACATATGCAATGCGCGCATCACAAAGCTGTGCCACATATTTGTGCAAAAAAAGCAATTTGTGGGACTCTAAATCAAATTGAGGAAGAGTTGGTCTTGAACTGTGTTGGGGTTAAAATCTATTTGTGGGCTAAATCAAATGGGTGAAGGGTGTGCATGGGACAGGCGACAGTATGAAACTCGGTTGTTGTCAGCTTTGATACAATCTTGGAAAGGCTGGGTTACCATTCTAAATATGTTTTGTGCTTTGATATAAACCATTTTGTTGTTGTTGTTACGACACTTATCGACAATAATCACTGCCCTCATCACCATTTTAGCGACCAAAAGAGGTTGTTATGCCAAAAAAATCTGACCTCTCAGAGAGGCTAATAACAATACGCTGCGTGTGCTCTGAAAGGTAATAAGTTACCTGGGTACCCTAAGCACGATCGAACTTTATCTCATGCAGCATGGCTACTTATACGTTGTCTAACGTAGGCCATCACCAACTCGCTCTCCATCCCACCTCGGCCATCAGAGCTAAAGGCGAGTTTATCCTCTCGTTGGGCTAAATGGATAAGACGAAATCCCTCCTCACAAGGGTTAGTGATTCCTAATGAACTCATGTGAGAGCACAAATGCAATCTTTAAATATATCCTCCCCCTGACCTCTTTGAGCCATCATAACAACCTTGGCTAGTGATAGAGGGGACGGGTTGAGGATTCAGTTACGACAGAAGCTTCCTTGTGACCCATCTACACTGACCAGATGATGGTACATGGACTTCCCTCTATTCGCAATCGACCCATCCAACCTAGTATACGAAAAGTTATTGTCTAATTTTTCATTCAATCTCTATTATTATTCTACCTTCTTCTTCAAATCACTAACTTGAGCAGTAGAGGGTCATCAAGTGCGTTAAGCATTAGTGTCTTCTAGTGATTTCAATGCACGAGGCGCAATGAGGGGCGCAAAGTCAGTTTACACGTACTTGCGCATGGCGCAATGCGATGTGTTCGCCCAAGTGAAGCAAGGCGCACTCCAAACACATAATTTTTCAAGATATACAAGCATGCATGAAAAATATATATTTGTGAAATTTCACATAAGAAAATGTCAAGGACTCAAGATAAATAATATATACTACCAAATCACAAAATAAAGTCTTACCCATCTGTTGATGTATATAATCACAGTCACTAACCTCGGATGAGTTTAGCTTTAAAGAGAGCGGAGTCCGCTTTCTCTCCTAAAGCCCAAAGAATGCCGACTCCGACCAAAGGATTCTACAACAAAGAAGGACTCGGAAGAGGCGGAGTTGGGATCTCCGGTGGTTCCTCCAGAGCGGTCAAGTTAGTAGAGTGGGGATAGTCTAATGGGCGGGAATTCATTGAAGAGATTGCTTACCTTGTTAGGCGTTCACGTTTCTCTTTATAGGTAGGGTTAAGGGGTATTTCCGTCTTTCCATTAGTTTGGGAACCACCGGTGAGTCACCCTCCCCTCCGCGTGTGGCCAGGATTGGTGAACATCCCTCCTTGCTAGAGTGGTGGCCTTCTGAGTGTCAAATTGGGAGTATCGAGGGTTGGTGTGGTCTATTCGCTATTAATGGGATGGGATTGGCTACCAGAATGCATGGGTCCGAGGTGCCTTAAATCTTGTGAGAGATGGGGAATTAAAGAGTGTCGGTGCATTTAATCACGATGTTGATGGGCTCGAATCTTGTGTGGCCGTCGTTTGAGTGGAGAGAATCCGCAGGGTGAGAGAAGGGGGCCGTGGCGGATGGCCGACTCATCTGACCTCTTAGGGCGTCCCTTAGGATGATTCTTGAGGGGCGATTGGGAGCGCCTTATCGTCGCCCTAGAGGGCGAGTGGTAGAAGGGTAGGCTGGATTCGTTCCACATTGTTTGGAGAGGTCGGCAACTTGTAGGAAGGGATCGTAACGCGCGCGTCGGAGGACGACCGACACCGCCTTCCGCCGTCCGAGAGAGAAGCTGTCGATGGGCGACTCGCACCGCCAGGCTTGGCCATGGCGATAGTCGTCTAATGGACCGGACTGGCCTGCATACGCAGCCTACGGCGGGTTGAGTGTGGAGGTTCATGTTGTTCCAAGTTAACGAGCAGAAATGCTTATCCATATTAACACTTGGTTTTCCTCTTTAATCACTAATTAGTGGTTATGACCATAACACCATCGAAGCAAATCAAGTTGTCCACTAAATCAACGCAAATAAGAAGATAACACACCCAAGAAGTTCACTAACATCCATCAAAGCAAATAGTCTAATAAAACAAAGCAAATAAGTAGCAAAATAATAGTTTAATCATCCTCATCAACATCATCATCATCCCCCTAAAGGGGAATATCCTCCTCTTTAGTTTCCTCCTCATCATCATTAAACCCCTCTTCATCTTCTGACTCCGAACCGGCTCCCTCCTCCTTGATGATGAACCAATACCACTCAAAGATGCTTGAACCCTACTAGTCGATCTAAGACTTAGTTATCTAGCATCATCTTCTTCAACTCCCATTGCATTTTCTATGACACCATGTGTAAGGTCCCCACATTCCATCAAGTCATTCTCTGCATTTTCACCTTCACAAAACTGCCCTAACAACCACTCGTTGCTTTCATCTATATCAGACAACTTGATCGGATCAATGTAATCTCTGCAGTCATATCTCTCATTCAAAACTTGGTTGTACTTGCAATAAACTAGATCTTGCAACCTCTTATAATCAAATCTAAGCATCTTCTTGAAGTGTATCTGTAATTCATACAAATCAATCAAATTAATATCTATATCCCTAAGAAAATTAAATCTATATTATTGAATTAAATAAAATTAAACATACTTGCTCAAAAGTACTCTGATTTCTTTCACAGCTAGAGGAGCTACAAGTAAGGCTGAAGACTCTAATAGCAAGCTTCTGCAACTCTGGAGCTGATGCATCATAAGACTCCCACCAATCAGCTATTAATTTAAATAGAGAGTGATTACCAATGTATTCCCTACAAAAAAATCTAGTCAATTGAGGGATAATATTATAGATATTTATCTGGAGACTTTTCTTTTTGTTTCTATTGGCTATCTCCATACGAAAAGACCCCTGACATGCCTATATATATCCAATATATCCAACTGTCTGTCAACCTTGTCTTGGTCTTGTGTGGGCACCATATTCTCAATGCCTTCATAAATACCTTTCATGACCTCATCATCCCCTTGAATGTTAGGGCGGTCATAGAAACATATAGGATTAAGGTAATATCCTGCAGCATGTAAAGGCTGATAAAGCCGATCCTCTCACCTCTTACCAATGACATCAAATACCTCAGAATATTTTATTGAATTATCATTAAAGGCTCTTGCAATAGCCTCCTTAGCCTCTATCCATCGCCTCATTAATGTATCCCATAGCGGGCTTCTTGTCACCATCAACAAGCTTCAAAACACCAACAAGAGGAGTTGTGAGCTTGAGAATACGAACAATATTGTTCCAAAAAGATGGCATATGATTTATCCTTTTAGTTAATTTGCCCTTTGAGTCTCTTGCCCAATTACTTTGCTTCCATTTCTCCAAATTGAATATCTTCCTAAGGTAATTTTTTTATTTATGGATGCATGCTAAAGTCATAAATAAAGTGGCAAATCGTATCACCGCCGGTGTAAGAAGCTCTCTGCCGTTAGTTGCACCTCTCATCAGCTTCAAAACCTACGCATGTGAGTAGGTGAATCTCTTCAACTCCATAGCTCTACTTAAGGTCAGCTTCACAGTTGGTAGTGTAGGCATCAAAAATTGCTGAGGAATCCCAAGTGTGATTTAATCAGAAGAAGATTGAAGAACGACGTCATCAAACTCTAAGGGAATCAACCATGGAGGCAAGAATGGCATATGCAAGACACAAAATGTGTCTCGCCATTCTTGAGACACCAAGAAGTGTCTCACCATTGACGAGACACCAGAAGTGTCTGAATTATTTTCTCGGATATTTTATTGATATTTGTGGGGCCCACTTGACCTTTTCAATGTGTGGAGATATTTAGCTACATTGGTGGGCGGTTTCACGCTGAAAATACGCCCACTAACGCATTTTTAGGGCATCAAACGTGCCTAAAAAATGGGGAAGCCGTTCTGATGGCGAGAACCACGACCCTTTTGGGCGAGACAAGAAAACCGCCTCGCCACCAAGGACAGCTTTGGTGCGCTGCACCTAAAGTGTCAGCGCCCGCTCGTGATTCGGCACTTCATGACTTGTGTTCTCTTCAATGGGGACGCCTCCCAAAGGCTATAAATACCCCCCTACACCCATCTGAGGGGGGATCTGACAATCAAGCTTTGCACACGAGATTTTGAGCTAGAAATTTGCACAGAGAGAGAAGAAGATTTTAGATTTCGAAGCAACAAAGGAGATTTCAAGAACGTCATCCACGTGGAGATTCCTCGAGATTAAGCTTTGCCTTAATTCTTGGGAAGAGTATTTTACCTTGCTAAGATATTTGCTTAAGTTTTTATTTCCTTTGCGAAGCATAAACTCAACCCCGTCAATTCGACGGTCGTTGCTCGGTGGTCCACGGATTATGCATCCCCGGCACAGGCAAAGAACTCACGCAAGCAGGAGATTGCTACGTAGCGACTTCTGTTCGTATTTGTAAGAGAGTGAGCTTATTTTCTTTGTAATCGAGAGATTTACATGTGTAATCTTTCACTTGTTTTCATTTTCAAAACATTTTGGAATGGAAATGATGAAGAAACTTGCTTTCTACCGAAACACGATGGCGACCACAGTGGGAGCCAATAGTCTCAACGTTGAGGCCATTGTGTCGCAACCAAGCAATGATCAAGCCGACCTCATGGTCGATGGGTTGGATTATGTCTTCGATCAAGGCAAGTTCGAAGAGTATCTCTCCTCCTCTTCATCGAAATCCTCCTCGTCTCGCAAGCATCGGAGGGTCTCGTCTCCAAGGAGGGAGATCCGATCTGTCATAGTGCGTGATGAATCTCACCCACTCGCGACGGAGGTTTCTCCTCGCAACAATACCCCGGCAAATGGCAAAATCGGGAGCTCTGCTCAAGGTGACTCTATTCAGAAGAAAGAGTCATCTTACAAGATCTCTGCAACTCTGACGAAGAGGGCTCGTCAGAGGCAACGTCAGAAGATGGCCCGTCAATTTGCTAAGGCCATGGAGTCGACAGACGGAGTTCATTATCATACGATGAACTCACGTGATCAGAGGTGTCAGGAAACCACAGCGCCTCAATCTCAATCTGTCAGCACTCACGTCAAGGAGGAATGGATTCTCGTCAAGAGGACCCGTTTGACGAAGAAGAGTCGCCAAAAGCGTCGTGCATTACGCGTGCATGTGCTTATTATCACGCCAAAGGCGAAGTCAAAATCAACCAAGGGATCAACTCAAAGTCACAAAGTTTGGATCCCAAAGTTTGCACAAAAGTTGGCCCGAGGCTTTGCCTTTGGCCGAGACACGTCCAACTGTCTCGGCTAAAGAGCCTTCGGCCGAGACAATCTAAACTGTCTCGGCCAAAGAGCCTTCGGCGAGCAGTTCAAAGCTGTCACCGGCGAGCTACTGGCAGAGACACTTCCAACTGTCTCGGCCAAGGGGTTCTCCTCGGCTCCGTCCATCCGCTTCTCCTGCTGTTGAAACAATGACAAAACCCGAGAAGCCGTCTAAGCTCACAACTTCGATGCTTAATCGCCTCGGTCCACAGCCCGGGAACCAAGGCAAAGCACCGGTGAAAGAACGTCTGGGTCACATGGTCCGTACACAACAACAGACTGAGGGTCGTGTCCAAACTCAGACTGGTCTTGAGCAAGCTGGGACGTCTCAGGCCTCAAGAATTCCTATCGCATCTCGTTTGAGCATCCCGCAGGGGGTCGCGAGTCTGCTGAAAGGAAGAATTTGAAGCGTGTGACTCGCAAAGTCATGAAATATGACCAGACACTTGTGGTTCATGCAAAGACGACTTCAGTTGATGAAGCCGAACGATTAAAAGTGTCTCCCAGGTCGAATGGTCGACGCCCCCAAAAGAAGACGTGTATTTCAGTTAAAGACAACGTTACACTTGGGGGTGGAAGTGCAATCCACGATGAACCACACTAACAAACAGTATGGCGCACTGGTCATCATGCTCAGTCCAAGGGTGGCGACACACGAAAGAGGACAATTGATGAAATAAATTGTTCTTGCTCGTGTGCACAGCTAATCAAGACACTACTATCAGGATGTGCTTGCTCTGAGTAGAAGGCTCGTCCACAAAGGGCTGCGGTATTCGAGAGGCTTTCCCTGCTAACAACAGAAGAATCGAAGCCAAGGTCAAGACGCTTTCGAAGAAGAAAACATGCTGTCCAACGGGATGAATTCCCTGAAATTACCATTAACATGGTAAACAAGGGAAAAGGAGAAGTCGCGACAGACACAGATCCTGATTTCACTCCAGAAGGGAAAGTTGGTGCCTAAATTTCCCAGAGGATGTCTCGGTTGCAACTGCGGGCTACAAAACGCAGAGATTTTAAAAGGATGCATGAAGGAGATTCATCTGAAGATGAGATCTCCGATGCCTGCTCAGCAATAGCGTCTGATGACACGATGTCAAGCGTAGGTCAGGCTAGAGAAGTTTATACCATCACTCCTAAAACACTAGCTCAGATGTTGCAAGAAGCCTTAGCTAAACAGAGAGAAGAGCTTAAGGCCGAGATAAAAATAAAAATGGAGTTAGCCATGCAGCAGATGAGGGAGTTGCAAAGTTAGAAAGCTGCACAACCTGAATCCAGTCAACAAGGCGGACCCAGTTGTAGGCATCAAAAATTGCTGAAGAACCTCAAATATGACTAAATCATGAGAAGATCGAAGAATAACGTCGTCGAAATCTCAAGAAGTCAACACATGGGAGATTGTGTCTCGCTATTAGCGAGACACTTGTTTGTGTCTCGCCACGAGCGAGACACCTTGATGTGTCTCGCTGTTAGCGAGACACTTGTGTGTGCCTCGCACGAGCGAGACACCTTGATGTGTCTCGCTATTAGCGAGACACTTGTGTGTGCCTCGCCTGGCGAGACACCTTGATGTGTCTCGCCATAGGCGCAGGCATCTTACTTGTGTCTCGCTAACGCAGACACCTGTAATACTTGGAACGAGCTCTTGAAGGGTCTAAATCAATGCGATGGGGCCCACTTGACTTTATCAATGCGGAGAGCGTTGAACCGTTAATAAGCGGTTACCGCCGCCCACTGGCGTAATTCTAGGGCATTTAATCGTGCCTTAAAAGCGGTGAAAACCGCATAAAGAAATGAAGGATTTGCTTCTCGCCATTCGCCAGTGCAAACATACCGCCGCCAGGCGTACCGACATCGCCGCCAGGAGTTAGGTGAAGCCGCAGGCGCCTTTGAGCCGCCGCTAATCGCAAATCTTCAGCACTTATGACACTTATGGGCACGTTTCCCAAAGACTATAAATACCCTCCTACGTCCACTTGGGCAGGGGGTCGGCCATCAGGAAGGGAAAAATCAATCCAAGCTTCGGAGTTCAAGAACCACGATCCGCGAGATTCCTCGAGTTTAAGCCTTGCCTTATTCTTGAGAAGAGTAGATATCTTACCTTGCTAAGATATTTGATTAAGTTCTTGTTTCCTTTGCGAAGCACTAACTAAACCCCGCCGATTCGACGATCGCCGCTTCGGTGGTCCACGGATTAGCGTCCGACACGAGCAAAGTCCCACAAAAGCAGGAGATCTACGCTTGTAGCGTCTTTTGTTGAGTTTGTGAGAGAGTTATTTAATTTTCATTGTGGCGAGAACCAAAAGTGTAATTTTCTCTAGTTTTACAAATGGAACCAACTTTGACCCAAACACGATGGCGACCACGGTGGGAGCCAGCGGTCTCAAGCAGAGATCGTTGTGCCGACCTTGCGGCAATCGAGTAGACCTCATGGTTGATGGACTAGACTACTTCTTCGATCAAGCCAAGTTGAAGAGTATCTCTCCTCTTCCTCATCGAAGTCCTCCTCACCCGCAAACATTGGAGGATATCATCTCTTAAGAGGAGGTTCGTTCGTTTAAGCTTGCGGCGAGGCGATTTCCCTCTCGGTAACACCTCGGTGGATCTCAAAGCGAGAGCTCGCTTTCGACAAAAGGGCTCGCCAAAGGCGGCGTCAAAAGATGGCCGTCGGTTAGCCAGGCTCACGGAGTCAGCGGATGGAGTTCACTATCGAGAACTCCGTGATCAAAGGCATCAACAAAGCTGCAATCTCTCAATCCGTCGGCCTCCTCCCGAGGAAGAATGGGTTCGTCAAAAGGGCCGATTGACAAAGAAAGCGCTCAAAAGCGCCGTGCGCTTTGCTTTCGAGCACGTCTTTGTTGTTCGCAAAGCGCAGGAGTCTAAATCAACCCGACAAGCGGCTCAAAATCGCCAAGCATGGATCCGAAGTCGACATCAAAATCGGCTCAAGAATCGCCTCGCCAATAACATTCACCGAGATAGTAAATCGCCCGCCGAGATAGCTGAGCCGCCTCGCCAACAATGGTAGAAACCGCTCGCCGGAGACAGCTTAACCGCCGCCAAAAGCGAGGCAGCCTTCCATGCATTGACAGAAAATGGGCTTTTTCGCCCCTTTCTTCCACTTCTCCAGCTGAGGTATCAACCGTTAAGTCTGGAAATCCGGCAACTTCAGTGTTTAGTCGTCTTGGTCCACAGCCAAGAAATAAAGTCAAAATACCAGTAATGGAACGTTTGGGTCACCCGATCCATAAACAACGACAGGTTGGGGGCCGTACCCAAATTCCAACTGATGTTCAGAAATGTGCCGAGCCATCTGATGCAACTCAAACTGAAAGAATTTCTGTTGTGTCTCGTTTGAGCATCCCACAAGGGGTCCACGAGTCTGCTAAGAAGAAGAAATTGAGGCAAATGACTCGCAAAATCACGAGAGATAACGGACCCTCGTGATTCATACGAAGCAACTTGGATAGCGAAGCGACGGAAGTTGTCTCTCAAGTCAAAGAGTCGACGTCCCCAAAAGAAGACGTGTCCTCCAATTAAGGACAACGTTACACTTGGGGGTGGAAGTGCAATTTGTGATAAACCACACCAACCACATCATCGTCAGTGGCAACACCTAAAGAGGACGATCGATGAAATAGATTGTTCTTGCTCGTGTAAAATTGATTAAGACGTTATCGTGATGCCCGTTTCGAGTCGAACGCCACCCACAAAGAGCTTCGGTATTGAGCGGCTTTCCACTGTCGACGCGGAAGATCTGAAGCCACGGTCAAGGCGGCGTCGAAGAAGAAAGAGATCGTCCATCGGTTTGATGAGTTTCGAAGTGACTATCAACATGGTGAACAAAGGAAAGGACCGCACGATTCAGATCCCGACTTCATTCCCCGAGGAAAGGTTGGGTCTAAGATTTCTCAAAGATTGTCCGTTGCAATTCGAGCTACTGCATGCGACTATAGAAGGATGCATGAGGAGAGTCATCGATGATGAAGCTTCGACATCAATTCGGCGATAGCTTTCGATGACACAATGTCAAGTCTTTGGTCCCCATCGAGCTTTTACCATTACTCCGATGTCACGGCTCACATGTTACAAGAAGCCTTAGCCAAGCAAAGAGAAGAGCTTAAGGCGAAATGAGAACGAGATGGAGCTAGCCATGCAGCAGATGAGGGAGTTGCAAACCCAAGCGGTTGCACAACACAGGTCGATCAACAACACGAATCCAGTCAACAAGGTGGAGTTACCCACCATAATGCTCATAATGTCGAAGACAGCGATTAGGAGATTGATGAACACATTTACGCCGATCAACCTCCAAAGAAACGCATCACGGTGCTCAAGGTGGAAATGATCCAATTCTTCCTATTGGAAGCGATCCAAAACAAGGGAGGATGATGGCGAAAGGATGAAAGAGCTTGAAAATAAAATCAATGCTTTGATGTCGTCTGAGAAGTCAAAGGGCGGCATCCGTGTCCGTTATCCTAGGGAGTGGGATTCAATTCCTTACCATAAAATTCAATTTGATCAACTTCACGCCATTTGTGGAGAGGGTCACCTTCACAACACGATTTACTTCAAATCACATTTGGGGTAATCTCGGAAGCGAGCCTCGATGGTTCGGTCATTCGTCGGTACTCTTGGGGCTGCCGATTGGTATCGAAGACTTAAAGCCGGGAGTATTAGCTGCTGGGAGGACATGGAAAGTTCTTTTCTCAGCAACTTCTTCGATGACGACAGAAGTTTCCATTGGAACTCTCCTAGGCAGCGAGAAAGGTGGGGAGACAATCGACACCTTCGTTAGCGATTCATAATAAAGCTATGAATTGCAGGGATCCAATTACTGAAGAGTTCATATTGAAGACTTGCCACAACAATCTTTCTATAGAATTGCTGGAAGTCATGGGGGTCGTCCCACCAACTACGTGGAAAGACCTAAAAATACGAGGAGAACAAGCCGAACGTTTCCTCAGAAGGAAGAAAGCTGAAAGAGGCGAAAAGATGGCTGACCCCTCAGAAGTAAATTTTTCCTCTCGTAATAGAGGAAAGGCATCTGTTGGTCAAACGTCGCAACAACGGCCGCGCCAAAAAGCTTCTAAATCAGAATTCCACAGGACATACTCTTTCAAGGACGAAGAAGTTCCAATCATCTTCAAACATCTCCTTGATAACAACAAAATCAAGTTGCCTCAATTACAAATCAAGAGGAGGCTAGCAAAACCGGACCCTAAATCATGCGTACCACAGGAGGATCCTCCATCCCACAAAGGATTGCTTAGCTCTCAAGGCCATCATCAAGCCTTGGTTGGCCCGTCTTAGCGCCAAAATAAGTTGAATCAAACTAGACTCAGAGCGGTATCACAGTATAAGCTGCTCCCTCGTACTCAGAGCGGTATCACAGTATAAACTATTCCCTCTTCTCCAGATGAGTACAAGAGATTAAGCTGCTCCTCCTAATTCCTCCAATGAATATAAGAGCCCAATTTTGCAAAGAAAGGGGTGGATAATCCATGAGCGAGATGTCCACTTCAGTTGGTGGTCAAACCTTCCTCTGATTAAGACCATAATCAAAATCCTCTCGATTCCTTCCATGAGCGAGAGGTTCACTTCAATTGAGCAATCAAACCTTCCGACAGTTAGGATTGTCTCAAAATTCCTATCCTGGTCAAACCTTCCTACAGTTAGGACCACGGCCAAAATCCCCTCTCGATTCTTTCCATGAACGAGAGGTCCATTTCAAGATTGGCGATCAAACCTTGGCAGTTAGGATTGTCTCAAATATCACACTGGTCAATGTTGCGAGGAAAATTATAAAATTGATCTATTCTATTTGAAGAATAATGAATACAATCTCGAATGCAATCTCTCTCTCTCTCTAGCGGCTTAGATAAAAGAAATTACAAATTCCTCGATCGGTTGCCGATTTACAAAAGAGGAAAGGTCAGCGAGTCCCTTCCCTTTATTTAATCTGGGTTCTTCACGGTGGCGGTGGGAGCTTGAATCTTGTATCCGTTGGCGATCCGACCGTCTTGACTTCGTGGGGCGAGGTTGAAAAATAACTCGCGGGAGCAAGTTTAGAACTCTGGCCGAGTTAAGAACTCTTTGATAGAGTTGATTTTAGAAAAGGATTAGTAATCCTTTTAGCCAAGAATGGCGGAGAAGAACTTGCCGTGCAAGTTTGAAAACTGTAATCGAGTTGAACTCTCTAGGAGAGTTGATGCCAGCAAAGGAGGTTTGATCCTTTCTTTAAAAAGAGACGTAGATCTTCGGTCAAACCTCAATATCTCTAAATCTAACCGGTAGAAATCAATCTCCACCGTTCAGAATTAGGAACGACGAGTGTTGAGGTTGCCCTCCAAATTTCAGTCCGATCAGACTGCGGATGAAGGTCCGATCGTCACGCCGATCGCAGCTGCGCAGAAGAAGCCGTTCTCTGCACAATTGGCTTCGGTAAAACCTCGATATCTCCAAATCTAACCGGTAGAAATCAATCTCCACCGTTCATAATTAGGAACGACGAGTGGTGAGGCTGCCCTCCAAATTTCACTCCGATCAGACTACGGATGAAGGTCCGATCGTCACGCCGATCACTGCTGCGCAGAAGAAACTGTTCTCTCCTTTTTTTTAGTTCTCGGCCAAGCTCTCTCAACCCCCCCATTTGGCTGTGAAAACCCCCCATTTATAGGGATTAAAAGGGTGTAACTGCCCCCTTGAATTGCTCCTCAATGGGGGTTTAGTGGGGTGTAACCACCCCCCTTAAATCTCTCAAACGGTTTATGAACCGTTCAACTCATGTTTGAATGAGTGAAGCGAAGTTAGCGTTACGGAGCAAGCCTGGCGTCTGCGTTTTGAGCTTGAGCGGGCCATGTGAGCGCGTTTTGAGCTTGAGCGGGCCATGTGAGCGGCGTTTGAGCTTCGAGCAGCGGGCGTGTGCTCTGCGTTTTGGGTTGAAAGCGGGCCCGTGCTCCGCATTTTGAAAATGAAGCGGGCCATGTGCTCCGTGTTTGGAGCTTCGAGCGGGCCATGTGCTCAGCGTTTGGGGCTTCGAGCGGGCCATGTGCTCAGCGTTTGGGGAACGAGCAGCGGGCCATGTGCTCCGCGTTTTGGAGCTTGACGGGCGCGGAGCCATGTGCTCAGCGTTTGGGGCTTCGAGCGGGCCATGTGCTCCGGCGTTTTGAATTAAGCGGGGATGAGCCGCATTTTGAATGAAGAGATCAAAACTTGTGATCTCTTTTCACAAGATTGTCAACTTGTAATCCTTGTACTCTGGAAGACATTAACCGATTCTCCTTTGTCATCGTGAAAGTCGTCGACTTGTAACCTTCATCGATAGTGTTTAGCGGATATTGGTACGTCTTGATAATTTTTTACGACCCTCTGAGAACCCCCTCAAAGTTTTGAAAGTTTGCGGTTGGTAGGGGCGAGCTTTGAAATACTTTGGATATCTTCTTTGTTTGATCACGAGAAGGTATTGCTCCTCATTACGTCTTCAGCGAAGTTGTGTCTGCTTTGCCCACGCTAGTCATTAGTCTTGCATGGATGAACTCGGCGTTTTGCCTTTTGAAATGCGAGGGTGGTAGTAGCGTCTTGAACTTTGCTACGTGAGGCTGATCCTCGCGATTTGAGGTTGAAACACGGAGATAGCCATGGCGTTCTTTGTTTAAAGCGTGGAAGCAACCCTGGCGTGGGTGGTCCCGGCGTTTCATGAGTAAAGCGTGGGGATGAACCCCGTTTCCAACTAAGTCTTTTAGACTTTTCTTTAAGGTGCCAAAGTATAGTGTTAACTTGGCATGCCTTTCATACTTGTTGTTTGAACAAGCTTTTGGGGACCTATCACTCTATTGTAAAGAGTTGATAAATTGGTTTTATCATCAGAGGTGAAATTTTTAACTTGATGATGATTTTTGAGGACTTATCGCTCTATTGGAGAGAGTCGATAAGTTGATTTTATCAGAGGTGTGGGGTTAACTTGATAAAGTTGGGTATTTGTGATTTGAACAAGATTTTGAGGACCTATCGCTCTATTGATGAGAGTCGATAAGTTTAGGTTTTATCGGGGGATAAAATATGAAATCAAGGTTTAAGGCCTGTGATGTGAACAAGGCTTACGTGGCTTGTGGTGTGAACAAGGCTTTGGGCTTGTGGTGTTAACAAGGCTTTGGGCTTGTGGTTTGAACAAGGATTTGGGCTTGTGGTTTAAACAAGGCCTTTGGGTTTGTGGTTTGAACAAGGCTTTGGGCTTGTGGTTTAAACAAGGCCTTTGGGTTTGTGGTTTGAACAAGGCTTTGGGCTTGTGGTTTAAACAAGGCTTTGGGCTTGTGGTTTAAACAAGGCTTTAGGCTTGTAATGTGAACAAGGCTTGGGGCTTATCATCCTATTGAGGAGGATTGATAAGTTGATTGTCGAGGTGTTAGGTTAACATGACAAGGATGCGTTGCGATTGGAGCAACTTTGTGGACTTATCATCCTATTGGAGAGGATTGATAAGTTGGTTATCAAACTCTGGCGAGGATGTTATGATTTTGATAGGATTGTGTTGTAATTTGAACAACTTTGTGGATCTATCATTCTATTGGAAAGAAATGATGAGTTGATTGTGAGGTTTAGTTGTGATTTGAACAATTTTGAGGAACTTATCTTTGGGGAGGATTGATAAGTTGATTATATCATCGAGGTATAGTGTCGACTTGATGAAGATATGTTGCGTCGAACGCTTTGAGGACCTATCATCCTATTGAGGAGGATTGATAAGTTGATTGCGATTTAAGCAAATTTGAGGAGTTAAGCCTGCATGCGTGGCGTTGTGCTACGATGTTGAATCACGTAGACTTTGTCGTCTTTTATGGGTAAGAGACTAGCAGGCAGCGTGTTGGCGTTGACTTTAGGGTTATTGGCCAACCCCGACCATCAGCGGACTTGATGAGCCTTTCTGGGTCTGGTTTGAATCGGGCTAGCATGCGGTTATCGAAATGGATTGCATGTGGCGTTGTGCTAAAGAATAAAACTCTTTTAGGCTTAATGCTACGATGTTGAATCGTGAGCCGTCTTTCTCACGGGGAATAGACTACGGTGCATGTATTAGATGCGGGCTTATCTCTACTTAGATTTGAGATAAAATTCCCGATTTGAATTACGGTGTCTTCTTTGATCGGTAGAAGACTAAGCGGCAATGTGTGTTGGCGTTGACTTACCTACTTAGGATTAGGGATAAAATTCCCCTGCGTGTGGCGTGGATTGTGGTGTTATTAGAACAACCTTGAGGATTTATCGCTCTATTGAAAAGTCGATAAGTTGATTGTCGAGGTGTTAGGTTAACATGACAAGGATACATTCGTCGAACAACTTTGAGGACTTATCGCTCTATTGAAGAGAGTTGATAAGTTGATTGTCGAGAAGAGTTAAGCCTTGCTAATAGCGAGGCGAGCTAATCTTAACTTTGTGGGGATTGCGTTGCGATGCGAGCAACTTTGTGGGCTTATCATCCTATTGGAGAGTTGATAAGTTGATTGTCGGAAGGTCGCCTTGCTAATATGAGGCGAGCTAATCTTAACTTTGTGGGGATTGCGTTGCGATGCGAGCAACTTTGTGGGCTTATCATCCTATTGGAAGGATTGATAAGTTGATTGTCGAGGAGGTGCCTTGCTAATAGCGAGGCGAGCTAATCTTAACTTTGTGGGGATTGCGTTGCGATCGAGCAACTTTGTGGGCTTATCATCCTATTGGAGAGGATTGATAAGTTGGTTGTCGAAGGTGTTATGTTAACATGACAAGGATACATTCGTCGAACAACTTTGAGGACTTATCGCTCTATTGAAGAGTCGATAAGTTGATTATCGAGGTGCATTGTTAACTGGCAGTTGTGTTACGATTTGAGCAATTTTGTAGACTTATCATCCTATTGGAAGGATTGATAAGTTGATTTTAGTGGTGCTGCGTTGAAGTGCTTACATTGTCAAAAGTGTTTTGTTAACTTGACAATATTTAGAATTTATTATTCTACTGGAAAAATAACAAAAATCAACCCCGGTCTTTGGGATACATGGCGTCTTTTGACAAAATTGGCGGCGTCTGTAATTATCTAGGTTGATACTAACGAGTCTTGACCTCGCGATTTAAATGGGTCATCAATAGCCAGTCTTGGTCGACCTCCTCTTCTTGACTTCAATCCTAGCAATAATTGCTTGACTGTTAATACAGGAGACTAGTTGTTTCGAGAGCGACATTTTGCAACCCCATTCGAGCTAGGAGATTAGTTTGTAAATTGTCTTGCGGGTGTCAATTAGAAGCGGTATGTCATACTGTCGAGCATCGAAGAGCCATGCCGGAGGATTCGGCGAAGACTTTGATAGGCTCTCCCTCCTTTTGCTTAAGGGCAAGGAGAGAAGTGGCAGTGATCTCTGTGTCATCTTCAAAGAATCGTGTGAGGAAGAGTCTCTCTAAATCGCCCATTTGGATACATCACGTAGGCGGTTTCATGAACCATTCAAAGGCAACCCCTTGAGGGTGCCCGATGAACAAGCAGTTGTTATGGCATCGTTTGACATCCCATTCGATCGTGACTTAAAATGGTAGATGTGTTGGTTCGGTGATCCGTGCGTCGAAAGCTTGTAGCGTCGGGATTTTAAATTTTGGAGGATAAGGAACCGTATCCCATTAGCGGGATACGGTCGACAACCCCGATCTTGGAGCTGCACCTATTAGCCATGGCATTGGCGGGCTTCGGTTCTCGCATTTTGCCGATTGAGGACTATGCTCATTTTGGCCTATTTTCTTCTTCAAATGAAGATTCTCGTGATGAGCTTCTTGATGGAGCTTCATTCACTTTTCTTTTCGTTTGAGGATCGATCCCTCCTCAGTGATGATTTGGTGAGGTGTTGAGCGAACATGTGTCTGAGCCCTATCTGCAACAAGTTGGTTTATCATATCTGAAGTTGATCGATGGACTCTTGTTGTGATCGCGGGGCTTCTTGCATCATAGCGATGCTCTTGAGCCTCTTCTTGAAATCTTCGGCATTCTCCGTCGTGTAGCGGCTCACATGCTCCACGAAAGAACTAGAGGATTGAGATTAGCGATGGTGAATGCTCTTCATCGGACTCAATTCCTTTAGCCAATTTTGGTAGTTGGCGGAGATATGACCCTGTTAGAGTCGAGTATATCGGTAAACTCCGTCGAGTCATTCAAGGTCTCTTTCAAGGCGGGGACTGATTTGCTTGGCTCGCCGGGCTAGAGATTGACGACTGTCTACTCGATCATGTTAGAAGTGACTCCAAGGTATTGACCTCTGAAGTCTCCTTCTATGAGATTAATATTCGTTGGCGGACCAAATGCTATTTGTCAATTGGTCAAACACCGCGGCTTGGCGCATGTGGCGGCGTCGATATCGCGATGATTTGGCACTTGGAGCGAAGATCAGCGTTTGAGCATTGAGCGAGTTGGACCAGCGTTTTAGATTGTGAGCGCTAGGTCAGCGTTTGAATGCTTGGGCGGGCATAAGACCAGCGTCTCGGGATAAGGGCTTGAGGTTAACGCAGCCTAGCGGCGAGGTTCGTGTTTGAAAAATTGAGCGCGGGTTGTGACCAGCGTTTTATAGTGGGGGCGCGAGGATGGCGTGCAACTGGCTGAGCAGTTGGCGTTTGAGCAATTGAGCGGGGTTGTGACCGCGTTTTGGCAATGAATAGCGCCATTGAGGTTGCGTTGATCGGCTTTCGCGAGCTTCGTGTCCGGGCACATAAGCGAGCTTGCGTTACGTAAAAAGCGAAGCTTCGGGATCGCGTTTTGGTTCGCAAGCGAAGTTCGCGTTGGTTGGTCGATTGGCCATCTGGGGTTGTGTTCTTTGGCGGCGGCTCCTTTTCGCTGATTTGAGGCTTTTGCGGCGACATCACCATCTTCAGCGTCGGGTTAGCCCGTAAGCGAATGGGCTTTGGCCTCCTTAGAGCTTTGTGGATCTTGCATAGCCTTGGGGCTAAGGGATCCGGAGGAGAGTGCCTCCTCGAACTTGGCTTGTCGAACTCTGATCGAGTTTCAACGGTCGTCCCGATGAGCTTGGCGTCGGTTAGCCACCACTTCTTCATCGTGAAGCTAGTCCCAGTGAGCGCCATCTTTTGTTGTGAGAAAATTATAAAATTGATCTATTCTATTTGAAGAATAATGAATACAATCTCTCGAATGCAATCTCTCTCTCTCTAAGCGACTTAGATAAAAAGAAATTACAAATTCCTCGATCGGTTGCCGATTTACAAAAGAGGAAAGGTCAGCGAGTCCCTTCCCTTTATTTAATCTGGGTTCTTCCGCGGTGGCGGTGGGAGCTTGAATCTTGTATCCGTTGGCGATCCGGCCGTCTTGACTCGTGGGGCGAGGTTGAAAAATAACTTCGCGAGGAGCAAGTTTAGAACTCGGCGAGTTAAGAACTCTTTGATAGAGTTGATTTTAGAAAAGGATTAGTAATCCTTTTAGCCAAGAATGGCGGAGAAGAACTTGCCGTGCAAGTTTGGCTATGTCGAGTTGAACTCTCTAGGAGTTGATGCCGACAAAGGAGGTTTGATCCTTTCTTTAAAGAGGCGTAGATCTTCGGTCAAACCTCAATATCTCTAAATCTAACCGGTAGAAATCAATCTCCACCGTTCAGAATTAGGAACGACGAGTGTTGAGGCTGCCCTCAAATTTCAGTCCGATCAGACTGCGGATGAAGGTCCGATCGTCACGCCGATCGCAGCTGCGCAGAAGAAGCCGTTCTCTGCACAATTGGCTTCGGTAAAACCTCGATATCTCCAAATCTAACCGGTAGAAATCAATCTCCACCGTTCATAATTAGGAACGACAGTGATGAGGCTGCCCTCAAATTGCACTCCGATCAGACTACGGATGAAGGTCCGATCGTCACGCCGATCACTGCTGCGCAGAAGAAACTGTTCTCTCCTTTTTTTTTTAGTTCTCCGGCCAAGCTCTCTCAACCCCCCCATTTGGCTGTGAAAACCCCCCATTTATAGGGATTAAAAGGGTGTAACTGCCCCCTTGAATTGCTCCTCAATGGGGGTTTAGTGGGGTGTAACCACCCCCCTTAAATCTCTCAAGCGGTTTATGAACCGTTCAACTCATGTTTGAATGAGTCAAACGCCGGTTCCTCGCTCGGAGCAAGCCTCGCCCGCTGCTTTGAGCTTCAACGCCGCCATGTGAGCCGCCGCTTTGAGTCGAACGCTGGCCATGTGTGCCGCTGCTTTAGGCTTCGAACGCCGGGTCGTGCTCATGGGTTGAAACGCGGCCACGTTCTCGAGATTTGAAAATGAAAGCGGGCCATGTGAGCAGCGTTTTGAGCTTGAGCGGGCCATGTGAGCAGCGTTTTGAGCTTGAGCGGGCCATGTGAGCAGCGTTTTGAGCTTGAGCGGGCCATGTGCTCCGCTGCTTTTGACTGAAACGCCGATGAGCCCCAGATTTTGAATTGAAGAGATCAAAACTTGTGATCTCTTTTCACAAGGATTGTCAACTTGTAATCCTTGTACTCTGGAGACATTAGCCGATTCTCCTTTGTCATCGTGAAAGTCGTCGACTTGTAACCTTCATCGATAGTGTTTCGCGATATTGGTCGCCTTCGAATTTTTTACGTACCCTACCAAACCTTCCTACGCTAGGACCATGGTCAAAATCCCTCTCGATTCCTTCCATGAGCGAGAGGTCCACTTCGAATTGAGCAATCAAACCTTAGGCGATTAGGATTGTCTCAAAACTCCTATCGATCAAACCTTCCTACGGTTAGGATCATTTTTAATTTTCACTCCCACTTGGTCAAACCTTCCTACAGTTAGGACCACGGTCAAAATCCCTCTCGATTCCTTTTATGAATGAGAGGTCTACTCCGATAAGGGTTCGTTTTAGCCCCAAGAGAAAACACAACAGGTTCGCTACCAAGAGAAAACACAAATTCCACAAGCCCTCATTATTCAATATCGTAGCATAGATGTCATTACCTAATGACACCTAAACTATGCCTTCATGCATAGGGATATTATCTCTGTCCCTTATCGGAGATAAGTGCGCATCTAACACATCTTCTTAGGGTAATCAATTCGTGATAATTGGCCAGAACCTCATTATTCAATATCGTAGCATAAAGTCTAAGAGAATTCACTCTTTTAGCACAAGCGTAACATGTAGAGCGGACTCGGATAATCTACATGCTAGCCAACTCAAGCGGTAGTTGGTAAAGGCTCATCAAATCCGTTGATGGTGAGGGTTTGCCAAAATCCTATATCTATCATACAAGCAATAACTTGAGGCAATGGGTTCACTCTTCTGCCGAGGGGTCAAGCACTTTCTCCTACCGTGATTTTAATGCACTTTATAACTCATTGCTAATGCAAATGTGCCATTACATCGCCTCAGGAAGCTCAAGCATGCTCAGGCGGTTGTGGCGGTCCCCTTGAGCAAGATACTTGGTGCCTGGCACTTTTTAAGTGGGACAATCCCGGATATTGATAATTATTCTCCGTACGGGATTCAAGGCTGATATATTCAATAAATTGGTTCCATACTACATCTGAAGCTTTCACGGAAATCGATATTGAGAAAACCGGGCAGCGCTTTTTCTCTGAATGATTCCCAAGGCATTCAATGCATAGCAGTGGTGACTTTCAAGATGAAGATGATTAGTCAAAATCGACTTCGACATTTCAATTCATTCAAATACAAATGCAGCAGTTATTGATCCCAAAATATGGTCGGCTGACGGCCAGTAGCAGAGTTGGCCAGAAGAAGCAAAACAAGGCCTCTTCTACAAAGTTCAGCGATGAGCAGTAAGGCGCATCTTATCCAAAGTATTCCGGACCCCTCGATAAAATCTGAGAGGAGTCGAAAACTGGAGGGTATCTGTAGGCATCAAAATTCTTTGAAGAACCTCAAATATGACTAAATCATGAGAAGATCGAAGAACAACGTCGTCGAAATCTCAAGAAGTCAACACATGGGGAGATTGTGTCTTCTGATCGCGAGACACTTGTTTATCTGCAGGCGAGACACCTTGATGTGTCTCGGCTGTTGGCGAGACACTTGTGTATGCCTCGCCTGGCGAACACCTTGATGTGTCGCTATTAGCGAGACACTTGTGTATGCCTCGCCGCGGCGAGACACCTTGATGTGTCTGCGCTATAGGCGAACACTGTCGCTAATGCAGCTTGAACACCGAGAATACTTAGAGCGAGCTCTTGAAGGGTCTAAATCAATCGCGATGGGGCCACTTGACTTTATCAATGCGAGAGGCGTTGAACCGTTAATAAGCGGTTACCGCGAAAATCGCCCACTAGGCGTAATTCTAGGAGCATTTAATCGTGCCTTAAAAGCGGGGAAAACCGTTCTGGCCGGTGGAAGGGCTGACCTTGCCTCGCCATTCGGCCCGAAGGCGATATCTGCCGTAGCCGGTAGCCGACCTTACCGGTGGCGAAGCGGCTTAGCATGGCGGCGAAACGCCGGCGTACTTCTAAATCTTCGGCCTTATGACGCACTTATGGGCACGTTTCCCAAGACTATAAATACCCTCCTCACGTCCACTTGGAAGGGGTGGGCCATCGAAAGGGAAAAATCAGAAATCCAAGCCACGGAGTTCAAGAACCACGATCCAGCGGAGATTCCTCGAGTTTAAGCCTTGCCTTATTCTTGAGAAGAGTAGATATCTTACCTTGCTAAGATATTTCTTTGAAGTTCTTGTTTCCTTTGCGAAGCACTAACTAAACCATGGATTCGTGATGTTGCTCGGTGGTCCACGGATTCACGGCGTCCCGGCGCGGGCAAAGGCTCATCAAATCCGTTGATGGTGAGGGTTTGCCAAAATCCTATATCTATCATACAAGCAATAACTTGAGGCAGTGGGTTCACTCTTCTGCCGAGGGGTCAAGCACTTTCTCCTACCGTGATTTTAATGCACTTTATAACTCATTGCTAATGCAAATGTGCCATTACATCGCCTCAGGAAGCTCAAGCATGCTCGGAGCGGATCGTGGCGGTCCCCTTGAGCAAGATACTTGAGTTGCCTGCCTCGCTTTCTTCAAGTGGGACAATCCCGGATATTGATAATTATTCTCCGTGCGGGGATTCAAAGGCATTATTCAAGATAAATTGGTTCCATACTACATCTGAAGCTTTCACGGAAATCGATATTGAGAAAACCGGGCAGCGCTTTTTCTCACGAATGATTCCCAAGGCATTCAATGCATAGCAGTGGTGACTTTCAAGATGAAGATGATTAGTCCAAAATCGACTTGACATTTCAATTCATTCAAATACAAATGCAGCAGTTATTGATCCCAAAATATGAAGTTACGTGACGTGGCGTAGCGAGTTCGGCCCGAAGCAAAACAGACTCTTCTACAAAGTTCAACGATGAGCAGTAAGGCGCATCTTATCCAAAGTATTCCGGACCCCTCGATAAAATCTGAGAGGATCTGAAAACTTTGGAGGGTATCTGTAGGCATCAAAATTGTGAAGAACCTCAAATATGACTAAATCATGAGAAGATCGAAGAACAACGTCGTCGAAATCTCAAGAAGTCAACACATGGGGAGATTGTGTCTCATTCTGATGCGAGACACTTGTTTTGTATCGCCGGCGGGACACCTTGTCTGTCTGTTGCGAGACACTTGTGTACCTACATGCGGCGAGACACCTTGATGTGTCGCTATTAGCGAGACACGTGTATGCCTGCGCGGCCGAGACACCTTGATGTGTCTGCGTATAGGCCGAGCACCTGTGTCTGCTAGCGGCGAGAACACCAGAGAATACTAAGGCGAGCTCTTGAAGGGTCTAAATCAATCGCGATGGGGCCCACTTGACTTTATCAATGCGAGAGGCGTTGAACCGTTAATAAGCGGTTACCGCGCGAAAATCGCCCACTAGGCGTAATTCTAGGAGCATTTAATCGTGCCTTAAAGCGGAAAACCGTTCTGGCAGGCTGGAAGGGCGGCCTTTGCCTGCGCCATTGAGGCGGCAGCCCATCTTGCTACCTACAGCCGGCGGTAGATAACTGCACCATGGGTGGTATGACTGGCCTGCAGGCGACTTGGGCAGCTTACTTCTATCTTGACACTTATGACACTTATGGGCACGTTTCCCAAAGACTATAAATACCCTCCTCGTCCCTTTGGCGGAAGGACCATCGAGAAAGGGAAAAATCGAAATCCAACTACGGAGTTCAAGAACCACGATCCGCGGAGATTCCTCGAGTTTAAGCCTTGCCTTATTCTTGAGAAGAGTAGATATCTTACCTTGCTAAGATATTTCTTTGAAGTTCTTGTTTCCTTTCGCGAAGCACTAACTAAACCACAATGGATTCGGCGATGTTGCTCGGTGGTCCACGGATTATGCATCCGTACGGGCAAAGTCCCACAAAAGCGAGGAGATCACGCTTGTAGCGTCTTTTGTTTGAGTTTGTGAGAGAGTTATTTAATTTTCATTATGGCGAGAACCAAAAGTGTAATTTTCTCTAGAAGACACGCATTCCATGTCCATACCCAAGAGAGTGGGACTCAATTCCATACCCACCGAAGTTCAACTTGATTAACTTCACACCATTTGATGGAAGAGGCTCACCCACGCAACATTTGATCTACTTCAAATCTCATCTGGGCGTGATCTCGGGAAATGAGCCTTTGATGGTTCGGTCATTCGTAGGAACCCTTCAGGGGCTGCCTTCAATTGGTATCGAAGACTCAAGCCAGGTAGCATCAACTGCTGGAATGACATGGAAAGCTTGTTCCTCAGCAACTTCTTCGATGACGACACCGAAGTCTCGATTGGAACCCTTCTGGATGAAAAGTAAAGAAGTGGAGAGTCAATTGACTATTTAGTCAAGCGCTTAGTAATAAGGCCATAAATTGCAAAGATCAATCACAGGAGTTCATATTACAGGCGTGCCACAATAATCTCTCCATTGATCGTTGGAAGTCTTGGGGTTGTCCTACCAACTACATGGAAAGATCACGAAAATCTGAGGAGAACAAGCGAGCGTTTCCTCGGAAGGAAGAAAGGCTGAAAGAGAAAAATGGCGGTGACCCCTCGATAAAATACGAGGAGAACAAGCGAGCGTTTCCTCGGAAGGAAGAAAGGCTGAAAGAGAAAAATGGCGGTGACCCCTCGATAAAATACGAGGAGAACAAGCGAGCGTTTCCTCGGAAGGAAGAAAGGCGAAAGAGAAAAATGGCGGTGACCCCTCGATAAAATACGAGGAGAACAAGCGAGCGTTTCCTCGGAAGGAAGAAAGGCTGAAAGAGAAAAATGGCGGTGACCCCTCGAAAGTAAATTTTGCCTCTCGCAATAAAGGAAAGGCACACATGGCTATTGTTGGCGTAAGTCAAGCGTCATAATTACGATCGCGCCAACAACCTCGAGAGCAACAAAAGCTTCTAAATCGAATTCCACGGGACATACTCTTTCAGGGACGAAGAAGTTCTGATAATTTTCAAGCACCTCCTTGACAGCAACAAAATCAAGTTATCACCTATTACAAATCAGGAGGAGGCTGACAAGACTTCAGACACTAAATACTGTGCGTACCACAGGAGGATCCATCACCCTACTAAAAGTTATTTTGTCCTTAAAGGCGATATCGGGCTCTAATTGGCGTCGGGATCATAATGTCAAAATGGCGAACTTGGTAAAGCTCTTGGGCCTATCGTTACTACGGCGGACACTACAAAGCAACCCCATGGAGTGCAATCCAGCTTGCTCACCAAAGGTGGTAGCAAGGCAGCGATGTCGATTAGTAGGAAGTTCACGAAGAATCTTGTCCTTAGTATATTGAGGATAACATATAACCGAGTTCGGCCGAAAGATAAGAAAATACCTTCTTTCCTTCACCTACGCCAACTCTTCCAAATCCCTTACCAATCCTATTCAGCGGGATGGTAGGTCCATAAAAATTATCTCGATAACTCCACTAAAATCTCCCACCAATCCTCTTCAATAGGATGGCGGGGACCCAAAAAGAAAAGAACTATCATGTTAACTATTACCTGCGATAGTTCTTTCCCTCCTTAGTTTAATAAACTAAAACTCCCATTGTGAGGTGAAATATGTTCTTTCGACCCAAACACCGGTCACCATGACATAGAAGATAGCGATACGGAAGTGGATGAACACATCCTTGCCGACCAACCTCCGAAGAAAGCTACATCAGGCATCCAAAGTGGAGATGGCCCAATCCATCCTACCGGGAGTAATCTGAAGCAAGGGGAGGATGAAAGCGGAAGAATGAAAGAGCTTGAAAGCAAGATTAATGCTCTAATATCCGCTCAAGAAGTCAAGAAGACCGGCATTCCATGTCCATACCCAAGAGAGTGGGACTCAATTCCATACCCACCGAAGTTCAACTTGATTAACTTCACACCATTTGATGGAAGAGGCTCACCCACACAACATTTGATCTACTTCAAATCTCATCTGGGCGTGATCTCGGGAAATGAGCCTTTGATGGTTCGGTCATTCGTAGGAACCCTTCACGGGGCTGCCTTCAATTGGTATCGAAGACTCAAGCCAGGTAGCATCAACTGCTGGAATGACATGGAAAGCTTGTTCCTCAGCAACTTCTTCGATGACGACACCGAAGTCTCGATTGGAACCCTTCTGGATGAAAAGCAAAGAAGTGGAGAGTCAATTGACTATTTCGTCAAACGCTTCCGCAATAAGGCCATAAATTGCAAAGATCCAATCACCGAGGAGTTCATATTACAGACGTGCCACAATAATCTCTCCATTGATCTGTTGGAAGTCTTGGGGGTTGTCCTACCAACTACATGGAAAGATCTGAAAATACGAGGAGAACAAGCCGAACGTTTCCTCAGAAGGAAGAAAGCTGAAAGAGGAAAAACGACGGCTGACCCCTCGAAAGTAAATTTTGCCTCTCGCAATAGAGGAAAGGCACCTGTGACTGCTGTTGACGTAAGTCAAACGTCATAATTACGATCGCGCCAACAACCTCGAGAGCAACAAAAAGCTTCTAAATCAGAATTCCACGGGACATACTCTTTCAGGGACGAAGAAGTTCTGATAATTTTCAAGCACCTCCTTGACAGCAACAAAATCAAGTTATCACCTATTACAAATCAGGAGGAGGCTGACAAGACTTCAGACACTAAATACTGTGCGTACCACAGGAGGATCCATCACCCTACTAAAAGTTATTTTGTCCTTAAAGACAGTATCCAGGCTCTAATTGACGTCGGGATCATAATGTCAATATGACGAACTTGGTAAAGCTCTTCGGGCCTATCGTACTACGGCCCGGACACTTACAAGAGCAACCCCATGGAGTGCAGGCGATCCGCTTGCTCACCAAAGGTGGTAGCAAGGCGGCGATGTCGATTAGTAGGAAGTTCACGAAGAGATCGTCCTTAGTATATTCAGGATAACATATAACGAGTTCCCCTTTGTGAAGCGAAAGATAAGAAAATACCTTCTTTCCTTCACCTTCTGCCAACTCTTCCAAAATCCCTTACCAATCCTATTCAACAGGATGGTAGGTCCATAAAAAGTTATCTCTGATAACTCCACTAAAATCTCCCACCAATCCTCTTCAATAGGATGGCAGGACCACAAAGAAAAGAACTATCATGTTAACTATTACCTCTGATAGTTAATTCTTTCCCTCCCACTTAGTTTAATAAACTAAAACTCCCATTGTGAGGTGAAATATGTTCTTTCCTTCAACATTTCTTAGAAATCAAATCTTCTCCCACTGGGTCCAGTACGACCAAACCTTTGAACAGTTAGGATCATTTTAAATTTTCACTCCCACTGGGTCCAGTACGACCAAACCTTTGAACAGTTAGGATCATTTTAAATTTTCACTCCCACTGGGTCCAGTACGACCAAACCTTTGAACAGTTAGGATCGTTATTCATTTTTCAATATGACCAAACCTTTGAACAGTTAGGGTCATTTTAAATTTTCACTCCCACTTGGTCAAAACTTTGAATAGTTAGGGCCAAACCATGTAAATTGGGTAATCAGACCTTCATGCAGTTAGGGTTATCTAAATTCCACCTTTTACTCACATGAGTTAAAGGTATCTTGAAGTCAATGCCATGTGGCGACTCAAATTTGATTCCTAGAGTGGAGATCCCACTCTGAGTCTCCTTCCAGATTCTTCAATGCGCGTGCATTCAGAATCTTTCAACTCTAAGTTCACGTGAACGACGAGTTTTCAGTTGAAGCGGGAAAATACCTTCTTCCTCTTCAACACAACGGGTCGTCTTTGCCCGGAAGACACAACTTCAAAAGCCTACACTTATAGCGGTCTCATTCTTGACTTAATGATGCATTAAATCTACGCTATTTATGCGTGGTAGGCGTTATTCACGTCCTTAAATCGGGAATAAGTCAACGTCTAACACCGTAGGGTAGTCAATTCGTGATAATTGACCAAGTCTACATTATTGACATCGTGGCAAATAAAGTCTATGTATTCAATACATAGCCGGTCTCATTCTTGACCTAATGATGCATTAAATCTACGTCTATTTATGCGTAGTAGGCGTTATTCCTGTCCTTAAATCAGGAATAAGTTAGCGTCTAACACACATCGCCGGGTAGTCAATTCCCGTGATAATTGACAAAGTCTACGTATTCAGCATCGTAGCAAATAAAGTCTATGTATTCAATACATAGCCAATCTCATTACTGACCTAATGATCTGTTAAATTTACGCCTATTTATGCGTAGTAGGCGTTATTCCTGTCCTTAAATCAGGAATAAGTCAGCGTCTAACACACGCCGCCGGGTAGTCAATTCCCGTGATAATTGACAAAGTCTACGTATTCAGCATCGTAGCAAATAAAGTCTTTGTATTCAATACATAGCCAATCTCATTACTGACTTAATGATCTGTTAAATCTACGCCTATTTATGCGTAGTAGGCGTTATTCCTGTCCTTAAATCAGGAATAAGTCAGCGTCTAACACACATCGTAGGGTAGTCAATTCGTGATAATTGACCAAGTCTCATTATTGACATCGTGGCAAATAAAGTCTATGTATTCAATACATAGCGGTCTCATCTTGACTTAATGATGCATTAAATCTACGTCTATTTATCGTGGTAGGTGTTATTCTGTCCTTAAATCGGGAATAAGTCAACGTCTAACACCGTAGGGTAGTCAATTCAGTGATAATTGACCAAGTCTACGTATTGACATCGTAGCAAATAAAGTCTATGTATTCAATACATAGCGGTCTCATCTTGACTTAATGATGCATTAAATCTCGCCTATTTATGCGTAGTAGGTGTTATTCATGTCCTTAAATCGGGAATAAGTCGTCTAACACCGTAGGGTAGTCAATTCCGTGATAATTGACAAAGTCTACGTATTGACATCGTAGCAAATAAAGTCTATGTATTCAATACATAGCGGTCTCATCTTGACTTAATGATGCATTAAATCTCGCCTATTTATGCGTGGTAGGTGTTATTCTGTCCTTAAATCGGGAATAAGTCGATCTAACACCTGCGCCCGGGTAGTCAATTCAGTGATAATTGACCAAGTCTACGTATTGACATCGTAGCACAAAGTCTAAGAGAGTTCATTCTTTTAGCACAACGTAACATGTAGAATGGACTTAGACAAACTACATGCTAGCCCAACTCAAACGGTAGTTGGTAAAGGCTCATCAAATCCATTGATGGCCGAGGGTTTGCTAAAAATCCTATATCTATCGTACAAGCAATAACTTGCGACAGCGAGTTCGCTTCTCCAGCCGGGGTTGAGCACTTTCTCCCACCGTGATTTAATGCACTTTGTAGCTCATTGCCAGTGTAAATGTGCCATTACATCGCCTCCAGAAGCTCAAGCATGCTCAGGAAGATTCTCATTCCGAAATTGTCCTTGGAAGTTTAACTGCGACTCAATCGCAAGCCTCCGGACGAAGATGATCAGTTTAACGTCAACTCTCATCAATATCAATCAATTTCAAAATACAACAACTATAGCTATTAACCCCAGAATATGGTCAGCGACGTCGCGTAACCAGGGTTCAAAAGCTGGAGCAAGATATAGGCCTCTTCTATAAAGTTCAACGTTGGACAGAAGCAAGACTCATCTTATCCAAAGTATTTCAGACTCTTCGATAAAATACAGCAGAGTCTGAAAACTTTAGAGGGGGTATCTGTAGGTATTAAAAATTACCGAGGAACCCCAAGTGTGATTTAATCAGAAGAAGATTGAAGAACGACGTCATCAAACTCTAAGGGAATCAACCATGGAGACAAGAATGGCATATGCAAGACACAAAATGTGTCTCGCCAGTGCCGAGACACAAAATGTGTCTCGCCAGTGCCGAGACACAAAATGTGTCTTGCCAGTGCCGAGACACCACAATGTGTCTCACCATTGGCGAGACACCAGAAGTGTCTGAATTATTTTTTCAGATGTTTTATTGATATTTGTGGGGCCCACTTGACCTTTTCAATGTGTGGAGACGTTCAGCTACATTGGTGGGCGGTTTCACGCGAAAATCGCCCACTAAATGCATTTTAGGGCATCAAACATGCCTAAAAGATGGGGAAGCCGTTCTGGCCGAGAACCACGATCCTCTTTGGGCGAGGCGGTAAAAGCGTCTCGCCCGACTCTTGCGATAGTTTGGTGCGCGACACCTAAAAGTGTCGCACCCACTACGTGATTTCGGTACTTCATGACTTGTGTTCTCTTCAATGGGGACGCCTCCCAAAGGCTATAAATACCCCCCTACACCCATCTGAGGGGGGGATCTGACAATCAAGCTTTGCACACTAGATTTTGAGCTAGAAATTTGCAGAGAGAGAAGGAGATTTTAGATTTCGAAGCAACAAAGGAGATTTCAAGAACGTCATCCACGTGGAGATTCCTCGAGATTAAGCTTTACCTTAATTCTTGGGAAGAGTAGATATCTTACATTGCTAAGATATTTGATTAAGTTCTTGTTTCCTTTGCGAAGCATAAACTCAACCCCGTCAATTCAACGGTCGTTGCTCGGTGGTCCACGGATTCGCATCCGACGCGGGCAAAGAACCCATAGCGGAGATTGCTACGTAGCGACTTACGTTGCGTGTTTGTAAGAGAGTGAGCTTATTTTCTTTGTAATCGAGAGATTTACACGTGTAATCTTTCACTTGTTTTCATTTTCGAAACGTTTTGGAATGGAAACGACGAAGAAACTTGCTTTCTGCCGAAACAGGTAGTTTATCAATATCCTTCAACATGAGATTAATACAATGAGCGTCGCACGATGTCCAATATAATGAGAATATTCTTTTTCAAATTCGGCTCCTATAACAAAAAAATAAAATAAAATTCAATATCAAAACATCCTAACATAGTAAAAGATTCATAGCCAAAATAAAATTAATTGCTTAATTTTTACCTGCATATTTAAGACTAGAATGGTTATTTGTGATGACCTGGACAAAATTCTAAGGTCCTATGAGTTTAATCTGCTCACTAAGTATCTCAAACATCTTGTCACTGGTCTTGATCTCATTAGAAGCATCAATAGAGGAAAGAAACACCGTACCATGAGGAGACTTCATAAGAAAGTTAATTAATGTCCTGTTCTTCCTATCACTCCAACCATCTAACATGAAAAAAAAACATTTGGTAGCCTACACCTCCTTATGGGGTTGTATCAAATCATCGGCGTACTTTTTCTCCTTTTTAAGCAAAGACTCTCTCAAGTGGTGTAATGTCGGAGGAGTCAAGTTAGGCCCAAAAGCCCTCACGGACTTCAACATGATTTTGAAAGACCTAAGTCGAGCCGCATTAAAGGGAATGCCGGCTTGATACCACCACCGAGCTATGTATTGATACACTTTAGCCATTGCATCTTTGTTGAGGCTTTCTTCAATACACATCTGCCTCAAATTTCTCCTTCTTTCATCCTCAGGAAGCTCTAGAGCGGGATCGAAGGTAAGAAATACATCAATCGGCCCCTTCCTCTTTGGGCTAGTGAAAGATCTGTGTAAGCTAACACTCTCCCATCCTCTTGCCATTACCGAATATGACCTAAGTGCCACTAGGCCTTTTCCCTTATCTCTAGATACTTATATTTGTACTTCTTCAGCTTCAAGCTCTTTATCATCGATTTCACCATGTTCTCATCTCCAAGATCGAGAAGATAATCATTCATAGCTTGTTGTCTTTTAGCTATCTTTTGCATTTCTTCATAATCCTTTAGCTCTTCAACTACATCCGGGGGGGGGGGGGCTTTTTGACGAAGCTTCACATTTTTACATTTCCTATCCATCCCGATAACATGCTCCTTTTGTCTTGATATGCCGCCATTTGTGATCTTATTACAAAATATGCACTTTTATTTATTGGCGTTCCCACCATTGACTAATGAAGTGTATTTCCACGTATATCTTGTCTTCTACCACCACCTGCTGATGAAGACATATCTAGAAGACTACAACAAAATACATAAAATTTTCTATTAGTCATATACATTGTACAAAATTCATAAACTAACAAATATACTAATACTACATAGATTTAGTGAATCACACTTCTATATTATTTTCCATGCAATCATACAAATTATTCATCCTACTGAATTTCTATCAACACTGAATTTGACCATTACTACTTGCTAACATTCTAATGCATATGATCCCTTGACATATCTGCCATCACCAAAAGCCAACCATCATTTTTTCCCTCAAAAATACAACAATAAAACATAGCAATAGCAGGAACTCAACTCAAGAAAAAGAAGAAAAATATATAGCAAAGAAGAAGAAGAAGAAGAAGAAGAAGAAGAAGAAGAAGAAAAAAAAGAACACAATAGCAAAAAACATCAACAAATAGGGAAAAGCAACAAAGAAGAAGAGAAAAACGTGAGCATCAACAAAGAAGGAAAATGCAGTAGCAACAGAAATAAAAAAATGAATTGCAGCAGCAAGAACTCATCAATAAAAAGAAAGCAAAAAAGAAAAAAGAAAAAAAGAAATGAAACAATGGAGCAACAAGAACGATCATGAATTCAACGATAAAAAAAAAAAACTAACCTAATTGATGAAGGAAAAAGAGCCACCTCACGCAATAAGGAGAAACATGAAGAGAAAGCATCGCTGTGAGCGCTAGTCTTGTGATTGAGGGTTAATTTTATTTTGGGTTTAAGTGGGAAACAGGTTCATACTCAATAACCCGCTGTTTATTTAAAAAAATCACATCAGAACGCCCGATACTTTCAGGCGCTCACCTCACGTAAGGCACGAGGCGCTATCGAGACGATCCAAGGCGCGCGCCTATTGGAAGTGAAGTGCCCCTCATCCTATGCAAGACACTCCTCCACAAGGCACTGCGGATGCAGGGCGCTCCTCCACTGCGTCGGAGCACCTTTTGCCCAAGGCGCACGCCCAAGATCACCTTTAAAAATATTGGTGTATTCTAACCATTTAGTGATTTCAGGAGGAGCTCAGTCCGTCAAACTGCCAGGGTAGAAATCAAAGGACTCTAATGACAACCTCATATTCGACGATCTCTCACGAAATTTTCTCCTTAGGTAAACTCCATCCCGGGCTATGAAGAAAAAAAAAAGAATAACCCCAATCCGCTTATGCATGAATTTTCAATGGAGAGAGTTAGACCTTTTTGTGAATTTAGGAATTGCATTACTGGGACTCGAAGTAAACACTATAATATATTTTATCTTCTACAATTAAATATTGGCAAAAGTTTAATATAAGTCCCTAATATTTTAGCCTGATTTCATTTGGGTCTTTAACATTTGGAACTCATCAATGGAGGTCCTTAACGTTTACCCTATTATCAAATTTGGTCCTTTTTTATTTTTGCTGTTAACTTTTGCTGATGTGGCATATGACTTTTTGGTTATTTTTGTTTGGAAAATTTGCTTCCAACCCATGGTTTTTAAAAAAAATTCAAGCCCCCCAAGTGAAAACTTAAAAGATTTTACCTCTCTAAACATTTAATTCACATTGTCAAACCTCCTCTTTTAACTTATCCCAAAAATAACCCTAATTTTTCATATTTTAAAATTAGTCCTTCAAATCATGGAAATTGCTATTGGACACCTCAATTCATAAGGTATCTTGAAATTATTACCTCAAATCATTAAAATTGCTATTAGGTCCCTCAATTTTAAGCTATGTTGAAATTACTCCATCAAATCAATAGTAAATTTAGCAGTCAAAGGGATTGACTTGAAATAACTCTTGGTAATTGTGTGACCTAATAGAAGTTTAGATGATTTGAGAGACTAATTTCTCTCAATTTGATATTTTTACTCTTGATTGGAGGGATTAATTTCAAAATAACTTAAGAATTAGGGGACCTAATGGCAATTTTAATGAGTTGTGAACTAATTTTAAAATTTCTTATGAATTGAGGGACCCAATATCAATTTCCATGATTTGAATGACTAATTTTAAAATATGAAAAATTAGGGGTATTTTAGGGATAAATAAAAATATTGTTGGGGAGAGGTGATTTGACAATGCTAATTAAATGTTTAGAGGGGAAAATATTTTAAGTTTTGACTTAGGGACAAAGTTTGATTTTAAAAACAAGGGGATGGCAACAATTTTTTGAAATAAAAAAATGATCAAAAAATCATGCCACATTTGCAAAAATTAACAGAAAAAATAAAAAAGGGCCGAATTTGATAACAGAGTAAACGTTAAGATCCTCTATTGCTGAGTTTCAAACGTTAAGCACTAAAATGAGTTAGGCTAAACATTAGGGACTTATATTGGAGCTTTCCCTAAAATTTTTATAAGGCTTAATAGTGTTAGTTCCTTGGTTTTGATGATGTTCTAACAAATAATTTATAACTAATCTTGTTTTTCTAGTGTTTGTGTTTTCATGTTTATTTTAGGCAAACAAGGTGTTGGAGGATGGATGGAATTGCACCTACGATCATATCCATTGGAGGATGGGAGGAATAGTGGAGTGAAGCAATGCAATTCAAGTCAAGATTTAAGATCAAGCTTCATCCGCAGTGAAGACAAGCTTATTGTAAATCTCAAGCTTGGGTATATTAGATTAGATTTATACTTGTGTGTTTATACTTAGAGCTCAAGATTCATACACACACACATTTATTTTGATTTATCACCGTTTTGGATTATAGACTTAACGACATGATTTTATATTTTTTTTCTCAAGTTTATAAATCCATTGGAAAGTATTTCAAAACGTGTTTGAAAAAAAATCAAAAAATCTCAAGTTTATATCTTTTCAAACATGCACGAACATGCACGCATACACACTTTTTTGTTTCTATTGCAAAACAAGTTAAAATTGAGAATTTATTGTATCCATGGTTCATTGACTTTATCACATTAATTTATATCTTATATAAAGTTCATAAACCAAATCACAAGATCTCAATACTTGTTCATGTTCAAAATCATGCTTTTCACATATCATATTTTTGCAAAACAATTGAGTTTTAACAATTGGAAAATGCAATTTGAAAAATTTCTTCGTTTACATGTTTATCTTTATATATACAAACATTTTCCCAATTTTACTAATTTTGGAGTTGTTTTGTTATTGAGTTTACAAAAGAAGTTTTCAGCAGTTTTTAGAAGCTGTTTATTTGTGTTCAAATAATTATTTCTCACAAATGGGAAGTGATATTTCAGAAATTCTTTTTGTAACATATTTATCTATATCTTTATAACCTTTCCTAAATATTTCATAATATTTGGAGTTGATTTACTATGTCAAATTGATTTTACAATGTCAAGCATTTTAGCAGTTTTTAGAATCTGAAATATCTGTCCTGAAACAATTATTTATCACAAATGGGAAGTGATATTTTAGAAATTCTTTCTCTAACATGTTCATATACATGTTTAGAAAAGTCTCTTAAAATTTCATGATTTTTCGAGTTGATTTACTATTTTTAATTGATTTTACAAAGCCATATATGCAGATTTCCGTGTTTCGAATTTTCTGTGATCGCTCACGCCGTCCGCTACAAGGACTATTGCCTAACGGCTATTTTTCCAGTTTCTATTTTTTAGTCATTTTTGCTGGAATTTTCTTGGATTTTGGGCTTTGTTTCTTCATCCTATATATACCCCCATGCCCTCATTTATTTTAAATATAATTAAGAAGGTTTTAAACACGTTTTTGAAGAGTTTAAGTGTTTGTTTAGTTTGTTTGAAAGTTTAGTTTGTGAAGAAACTTTCACAAGAGCTTGAGGAGATCATCCATTGGTGTTTGAGCATTCAACTCTTCTCCTTCTCTCTTGTCATCTAGAGAAGTTTTTCTAAACTCATATCTAGCGATTTATATGTTTGATTTTCATTTCCATAAGCTAGAATTTATTTGAGTTTAGTATTGATTATTTCTCTTTGTTTACACACACAACCATTGAGCTTATAGTATTTGCATACATTGTAAAATTTGAGTTGTGGGTAGTGTGACTTAGAGAGTGAGCTACATTGAGTTCTCATCCATTGTAGAGAACAAAATTTGTATTTGCGAGCTTATTGTGAGGACTCACATTGTAATACACAAGGACACCGAGAGAAGTGTGCTGTGAGAGACGGGGTTGTCCCAAGAGGAGTGACGTCGGTAGTAAAGCCTAGGGAGAGGTAGTAAATCCGAGCACTTGAGGGAAATATGGGTTTGAGACCGGCACTTAGAGGGTGAGGTTGTGTGATTGCAATTGTGAGAGATTGTAAAGTTTTCGGTGAGCTAAAAAACCGAATGTGTAGATGTTGTAAACGTTATTGGTGGCGTGAAAACCGGTTGTGATAGTGGAGATCTCCTCGAGGCGAGGAGCGGAGACGTAGGTCGTGGGGACCGAACTCCGTGATCATATCGTTTGTTTGTGTTTGTTTGGCGTTCATTTCTATTTGTGCTTATTGCCTATTTCGCCAATTTTTTATTGATCATTTCATCCTCTATTTTGTTTACTATTGCGTACATATCCTTGCATATAATCTTGTTGAATATCATTCTTGCTAGGATATAATTTGTTAATTAGTTTTAACTGGCATTAATTCGGATTAGATTAGCATATTGCCCTATTCACCCCCCTCTAGGGCAATTTCAAATAGTACTTAAGTGCAAGTTTTACAAATTTTAGGGTATTTAAGTGCTGCTAAAAATAAGCGAGGGTATATAAATGCAAAGTAGGGGAAACTATTTGGGTATTTAAGTGCAATTAAGGTTGTTTATAATCATTATTTTTCTGTTTATTATTTTATTCATTAGTTTCTCTTCCCAAAGAAAATATAAAATAAAAGGGGTTTTTCGATATTAGTCCCTTAAATCACTCCTATTTTGATATTAGTCCCCCAAATCTTCATATTTTGATATTAGTCCCCAAAATTTCATAAGTTTATTGATATTAGTCCTATGGTTAGTTAGGGTTAAAAATAGAGGGAATATTCCTTTAAAGTTAACTGAAACCCATTACACCCCTAAACCTCATACCCAAACCCATTAAACCCTCATTCCTCTCCTCCTCCTCCTCCTCCTCCTCCTCCTCCTCCTCCTCCTCCTCCTCCTCCTCCTCCTCCTCCTCCTCCTCCTCCTCCTCCTCCTCCTCCTCCTCCTCCTCCTCCTCCTCCTCCTCCTCCTCCTCCTCCTCCTCCTCCTCCTCCTCCTCCTCCTCCTCCTCCTCCTCCTCCTCCTCCTCCTCCTCCTCCTCCTCCTCCTCCTCCTCCTCCTCCTCCTCCTCCTCCTCCTCCTCCTCCTCCTCCTCCTCCTCCTCCTCCTCCTCCTCCTCCTCCTCCCCTCACCTCCTCTTCCCCCATTGCAAACCCAAGTCAAGCTCTAACTGCGCCGACGACGCCTCAAGCGTGTTGTCCGCATTCCTCAGCACCGGATTTTCACCGTCCGTTGGGACCTCTCCGCCGACACCTACAACTCCAAATGCTCACACACAAGACTGGGCCTACAACAGAGAAAAGGAGGGGTGATTACACAGTTGTTTTTATATAAATTAAGGGTGGGTATTTTGGTAATTTCATACCATGGTTAGTCTTAATCTAACCATGGTTAAGAGTTTTAAACGGAAATAGTAACAGAGGGACTAATATCAATAAAATTATGAAATTTGGGGGACTTATCAAAATATGAAGATTTGAGGGACTAAATCAAAATAGGAGTGAAGTAAGGGACTAATATCGAAAACCCCCCAAAAAAAAAACGATTTCATTTCTTCATTAGGCATATGGAAATTATGGTGGAAAAATGTCAAATACTAAAATTTGAAAATAGTATAATTTTCGAAATTCATATAAGCTCGGGAAAAAAGAAAAAGAAAAGGACAAATTTTGGATTTAGACCGTTTTCGTGATTTAATTACAAAAAACGATCGGTTTTGTATTTATTTTTAAAATCCAACCTGGTTTCAGCCAACTGCCGAAACCAGGTCGGATTTTGCAAATAAATCTTCACGAGAAATGATTTCCCGTGAAGATTAGTGGTGATTAGCAAGGTAATTAGCCAATGTTAAGATTAGAAAGGTGATTAGTAAGGTAATTAGCCACTAAACTTCACGGGATTTCCCGTGAAGTTAGCTAACTTTTTTCGACGCGGTAGAAACTAGGTCGAAATCGGCAATTAAGTTCGAAATAGGTCTTTTTTTGGAATTTAAGTTTAGAAAGGGGCTATTTCAAAAATTTGTCCAAAAGAAAAAGAAAAAGAATCCATTACGCTGGCGCTTTGATATCCAGAGGCGAACCAATTCGTTGACTTGGGCTACAGATATCACTATTGACCATCCCAATCATCAACTTTCCGAAATGGGTCCTCGGCCTGCACCTGTAAAAACATAAGTAAATCCGTCCTTATTTGCAAATTAGCGACAAATCTTGCACTGATTTACCAACCCACGCCCCTCCCACCAAATATCGCCTCATTTGGCTTTCTCTTTCAAACAAAAAAAAGACGCCCCCCTCCCCCAAAATCTAGGGTTTCTCTCGCTCTCTTCAGCCCCCTTTTCTCGCTGCTCTCGCTCTTCTGCTTTCTCAATCCCCTCGATTTCTCAAGCGGACTCTGATTATTCTCTCGTCGACGGTGACCAGATCCCCGATTCGTCACCCTAGTTCGGTTTATTTCGCTTTGCAAAATATTGTCATTTGAAGATGTTTTGGAGAATTCCCAACTTCTCTGCTTCGTCTCCGGTGAGTATCACTAACTATTAGAACTTCGATTTGTGTCTATACGTTTGAATTTTAGGTTAATTTGCTGGATTTGTTGTCTTGGTATAATTTAGGTTGCTTTACGTGTCTTTTGTTCAATTTTATTGGTAAGCCGTAGGCTTTTTCATGTTTCTAACTTAATTCATCTTTGCTATTAGTAGATTGATTTAATGTTTTTAAAAAAAATTGATTTTTGGTTCTTTTTGCAGTAGGAATCCAACACCTGTTTACAGAATAAGTTTTCTTCAAGACAAATTAGGGTTAAATTAACCAGATATTGACTTTGGGTAGTAGTTATTTAGTCAGTTGTTTATTGGGGCTTCAATAAAAATGCTTAGAGGCTATGACACTGATGAACATAGATCTGTATGGGCTAAATTTTATATAAATTACTCGATTGGTAAGTTTTTTTGACAAGTCCAATTTTGGTAGTCTGGAAAGAGGACTGAGGGAAGATATTAAATTGATGAGCAGCGTGCTACGTAATATGCATAGTTAATTTTAGATAAATTCACTGAGTATAGCTCTCTGTCAACAAGATAGGTGTATTCATTACCCTAAAGAGGTTTGTAAACACTGAGTCATTAGTTTGGCATCACCCTTTATTTTGGGATAGTTCCCGATGTGGCTTATTTGATGAATCCTTTTCTGAACTTTAGTATTGAAGGAAGACCAATGATTTTTAGCGGTAAATGTTGATTATGTATCACCATCTTCAGCTAAAACTAGATTGTAGGCCTCTTTTTGTCTCATGCATAGTTCATTACATCAGGCTTGTTCTCATATTAGTTTTTCAAGTCTTGGTATTTCATTTTAAGTTAAACTAGACTGGTCTTTTAAACCATCAAACTTGAATATTCCGTTAACAAGTGTGTCAGTGTTTTGGGATCTGACTTTTGTCGTGACTTGATAATTCTTTTTTTCTTAAATATATCTTTAATCATCATTTACATATTATGTTATTCATGACTGATACTGCATTTTTTTTCCAGATTGAGACCATATTGGACAAGGAAAACTTCACGCTGGAAGAACTTCTGGACGAAGAAGAGATAATTCAAGAATGCAAAGCTTTAAACACTCGCCTTATAAATTTGTAATATATTTTTTCTATTTCTCTTAAAATATTTTCTGTAATTGGCAATTCACTTATTGAGCAGAGAAGAGTTGAAATTATCACTTGTTCATTCTGGGTTGGGTTTAGTAGGACTAGTTTTGATTTTAAATATAAACAGATAAACAGAAAAGAAATGGCTTGATTGATCCCTTCCGTTGGTTGGCTGGCAGTGGTATTTCACCAATTCCTATGCTGATTGGCTTTTTGGTTTCAATCATTACTGATCCTTTCTTTCTGCTTCTCCAACCTGAGAACTTAATCTAGTTTCAAAATATTTTGTTTCTTACACACATGATTTTCTTTGTAGTTCACTAGAAAATACAGGCAGAAAGCATATGTATATAACTATTAGTACGTTCTACTGAATAGAATACGTAAGTCCATCCAAGGTACTGGCCTGTGCAACCGATGCTGAATGATGTCTGGTTTTCAGGGGGAAAGGAAACCAGCTTGTGAATCGGCGAGCAAATTTTTATGTAACTTTATTCATAAAAAGTAATGTTAAATTGAGAAAATGGACTAACCTGATACTTTATGTATCCAGTCTTAGAGACAGAGCTCAAGTAGAGCAATTGGTGCGATATATTGTGGAAGATGCTCCTGCAGATGCTGAAAGCAAGCGAGCCTTCAAGTATGCTTTATTACTATTTTAAATTGTGGCTGTTGTATTCTTGGATTTCAGTGTAGTTTTGTTTCTGTTTTTTTTCACTAAAGTTATTTTGTGAACCAGGTTCCCTTTCATTGCTTGTGAAATTTTCACTTGTGAGATTGATGTTATTTTGAAGACATTAGTAGAGGACGAAGAGGTAACTGATTGACAATTGTTCTTGCGAATCCTCTCTGCTAATAATTATTTGATCTGTTCTGCAGAATATATCACTTTCTAGCTACCCCATTAACTATTGTTTCACTTTGGCAGCTGATGGATCTGCTATTCTCCTTTCTTGAACCAAACCATACACACAATTCCTTATTGGCTGGATACTTCAGCAAGGTGACATGAAATTTCCATATTTTGTTTAAAAGATTATGTTGTTTAAACTTCTAAATAACAGTCTTACATTTTTGTTACTCTAGGTGGTTGTATGCTTAATGTTAAGGAAGACAACATCACTTATGAAGTATGTCCAGGTAAGTTATTGACCCATGTGAGCTGCTTTTTTGAAAAACTATTTTCTTTCACAGCTTCAAATAATTTTTTTATTTTCTTTTTAGCTTATTTCCTGTTTAAACCTGAATCTAGCTATATACAACAACAACAACAAGCCTTTATCCCAAATATTTGGGGTCGGCTACATGAATCCTATTCTTCCATTCCATCCTGTTATGGGTCATCTCCTCCGTTAAGTTAGTTCTAATCATATCCTTCTTAATTGCTTCTAACCAAGTCATATTTTGTCTGTATGCTCTATTGATTGTAATTGTTAGTTTTATAACCTTACCTTAACTTTTATGATTTTACCGTTCACATTCCTCTGAAATAGAAACAACAGAAAAATAATGCCACAGTAAAAGTTGTTCAGAGAACTGCTCTTGCAAATATAATAACAATTTTTAAGAATATGATGAATGTATATTAGGAGAATCAAGAATGATTTAGTTTTCGAAGAGGTGCTTGTGAGTATTAGGTGGGGTCTTTTAAACTCTTTGCTGAGAGCCAATTACTCAGCAAAAGCAGTGCTTCATACTGTAATAGAATCTTATGGAGGATGGATAACTGCCTGTGTCATGTGGACCTTGTATGAGATTTGACACTTTGTCCCGGTGCCTTATTCATATTTGGTGTGTATCAAATGTACCATGTTGTTTTCGCGTCTCCAATCTCCATTTCCGTGTCTGTGCTACTTAGTTAGAAACTTCGAATCCGTCATGCTTTGTATACTGACCATGTTGGTATAATTTACACATGCTTTGGGTTAAGTAATATAAAGGTTTTGAACTGTACAAACAGATGTTGTACATTCACGTCTTTCCATTTTGGAGCAAGGCTAGGTATTCAATCTGTACAATTCCTTTGTTTCACATTCTTGAAATACTATATTTTTTTCTTACATCATTAATTGCCCATCTCTGCCTATATTATGATCTTTCTAGACTAGTCGTAGTATTTTCTTTCATGATTTTTGTCCTTCATTTTTCATGCTTAATCTGTATTTTCTATTAATATACTGTGCTGTACATAACAATTGTTTCATTGCAGACCCATGATAAAATTTTCCGCCAGTTGGTTGACTTGATAGGCATCACATCTATCATGGAGGTTAGGAGTTTCTCCCAATGGTGATCTGTTGATCTTTTTTTTTTTTTTTGGGTGGTGGTGATATAGAAAAGAGCCATGCAGTGCTGTGCCAATCGCAGCTGATTATGATATATCCAACTTTAGCAATTACTGTTTCTTCTCAAAGTTGTCAATTTAGTGATGATGCTTTTTTCTTCAATTAATAGTCTTTGATTTTCTTTTTCTGACAGATTCTGGTTCGACTTGTTGGCGCTGATGATCATTTGTATCCAAATTTTATGGATGTTATGCAGTGGTTATCTGACAGCAATCTTTTAGAAATGATTGTGGATAAACTAAATGCATCTGTAAGTACACAGAAAACTTTTAACTATTTGTTGATTTTATTTTTAATTGAAATAGTAGCTTGAGAGTCTTGCTGCAGCACTGTTAAAGGACCGTCACACTTGCCTATATTTCCTCCTTATCGTCCTACTTGTGTTACTTTTTTAGTTTAAATTTCATTTTCTTCCTTATTCTTGAATTCGACAAAAACGACAAGTGCAGTATTTGTTATTGAAACGTCTCCTGTTATACTTTTTAGTTTTGGCTATTTGCTCTGTAGTTGTGTAACTCAGCTTCCAATTGAAAGGCAAACTGTTTACTAACTTTATATCTGCGCAAAATTGAACAGTGTTCACCTGAAGTTCATGCTAATGCAGCTGAGGTACTGGGGGCTATAATCAGAAACGCACCATCAGCATTAGCTGCAAAACTTGCCAGCCCGAGGTATGTTTCTTTACATTGTGGAATCATCTACTGCTATGTCCATTGTGTTTATTTGCTTTTGTAGTATATGGGGTGTGATATTGTTGTCGTTTCTATGCAGCTTTGTTGCTAGGATTTTTGGTCATGCGCTGGAAGATTCACCATCTAAATCTGCTCTTGTTCACTCACTCTCTGTATGCATCTCCTTGTTGGATCCCAAAAGATCGGCTTCAGCTGTTCTTGTTCATTCCTTCAGGAGTCAACATTTGTATGAACCATCTTTTCATGTTGATCCTGAGACCATTACTGCGATGCTACCAGGGTTGGGTAAGTTACCATGAACATTATCAGATAAGTGGCCATTTTCCATTACCTCACACCTTGAAGGGTACCTAAACAAGCCTTGTTTGGTGTATATATACTTGTTGCTTTTATGACTTAATTTTCTCTAGCAATTTGTACCTACTCCTTATAGCTGCTCTTAAGCACCAAGTGCTAGCATATTCCGGATAGTGTACTGGTTTAAATCAAGATTGTCCTGTCCTATTCAAAATTTCTTCTCTAATTCCTGATTGTTTGTGTATGTATATAGTAAAACTGAGGAGCCTTTTATCTGGTCTAGATCTGTGCAGGAGCAAGTGGTATATTGGTTCTAGTTCTATTATTTGGAAAGCCTAGTTCTATTATTTGGAAAGCATTATGTAGTATTTAGAGTATAAGTTTCTCTTGCTTTCAGTTTCATCCTTTTATTTATTGTAACTATAATTGACACATCTGGATTAATGTTCCTTCTAGCTCTTTGGCTTATATCCTGATGATGTGGAAAACAGTAGTGTGATGATTTGACTATCTGTTCTTTTGCGACAATCCTCGTATCTCTTCATTTAGAGAGTATTTAGGAGGATACATGCTTCCTTTTGCCCCTTTGACTCACAATATGACCTGCATGCATGCATTTCTATACCAAACATTGTCATCTTCTGCTTTTCTGGACTCTTTTTAGTGAGGTGAATGTCGTGGATTGCAACATGTCTGAGAAGTGATTGTAGCTAGAATGAGATCATATGATGGATTTGCAGCAATGTGATAAAGCTTCAACATAGGATAAGATGAGGCATAATCACTAGAGATGGGGTAGATGTGTCCAACGAAAGGGGTGCACCAAATTAACTGAGATGGGTCAATGTTAAGAAGTGCCTTGAGTTCGATAAAAAAGAACATGCTTTGAGGTTAATGAAAGCATAAAGGAATTTCATGTATCCGCTGAAAAATTTGGCATGAAGCTTTACTGGTTTTCTTTTTCTAATTTGTGTTGGGATACGATCTCTACAAAATAAAATTTTAGTTTCTTCTTGAAGTTTTTATACTTAATAGCTTGTCCTCGGTTCCTTCGAGCTCAAAGCTCATTGAACATTGCGAAAAGTGTGTGTGGCTATATAAATGAAACTTCTTTTTTTTTCCCTCTCTTTTCTGTGATATTGGCTGGTTGAAAGCAGTAGCGCTTGCACCCACTGTAACTATTTTAGACTTTCAACTGTCTTTGAAATGTGTACTTTTTCCTATGAAATTTAAATTGTTTCTGTGAATTGTTTTTAAAATTTTTCTTTTTGAAACCCCTTTTTCTGCGTTTCAGGATGGAGTCAGCATGGAAGAGTTTTACCACTGCTTTACTAGAATTTTTTTCTTCTTTATTTACTTGTTGGGGTAGCCTAATTGTCTATATCTAGCTATTTAGCTCTTGCAAGACTTGAAATAACTCCTGCTTAAATTTGACAAGCACTTTTCCGCAGTCGTGATAATCTAAGAAACATCTTTTAATAAAATGTTTCCACCTCAGTTTTCTCTTTCATTCTGAGTGTTTACTGGCATTCTTTTAATCATGCAATTTTACAGGTGCACTGATTACACTGCTGGACGTGTCTTCTGATGCAAATATCCTTCCCACTACTTACGGTGAACTAAGACCACCACTCGGGAAGCATCGCCTAAAAGTATGTTATTTCATTTGTGTCGTGGTGCCATAAAAGTGAAGCAGGAGATAATATGAGTTCTCTGTACTGAGCATGTTGGTCAAAAATGATTATTTAAGGAGAAAATTTAATTTGTTACCCATCTTTACTCTTGTATGGGTAAACACTAGATGCCAAAAGTTAACATGATATAATTGGTCGGGCCTTTTTGTAATACTAATTTTGGACCTAATTTGGGCAAAGATCTAACCTAGAGCCGGACCCAGATCTATAAAAAAGACGGATATGGATTTTTAGATTGGATGCCATCATATCAAACCCATTTAGACCTGATTAGACCAAGTGATGTTTACTAAAAAATTAAAAAAGTCTGGTTTTTAATTTTTTTTAATGATCATATTGGACGCACATGAACCAAATATCCGTGTGACCAACTATAGAACAAGTTGATAGACATACAATATTACAAACAGATTTAGAATGCCTGCATTTTCGAATAAATTAACAGAAGATCATAAACAAATTCTGGATGCATGCATTTGAAACTCCTTCCTCCTGACCAAGTCCTATGCACGTGTATAGTTGACATGTTGAGAGATGCGGAAATGCCTACCTCCTCAACTTCCTGTTTTGATGATTTTTCACTCGTGTACTGTCTTCCATTGTTGTATTCTTTAGGAGAATGCATGGCCTTGGAAGCTTCAACTTGTTCTGCATTCACGAGTTCCAGGCTTCACGGAAACTCTGGGTTCCTATGGTGGTGCATGTTTGAAGACCATTTGGTTGCATTTAGACTAGGTTGGTTTCAACCAGAACTAAAGCTAGGTACACATACATAGTTTCTAGGTAATATTTTGATGCATTTTGCTGTCACATCTTCAAGTGAAAAATCCCAAATCAATACCTGAGTTTGTGAGGTGATCGTTAACAATGAACCTTAATGCTTATGCACTTAATTTCCCATATCCAGTTAGTTGCTAATATCCCAACTTGTTTTTTTTATTTTCAGATTGTGGAATTCATTGCAGTGTTATTAGGAACTGGTGAGGAAGCTGCTGAGAAGGAACTTGTTAACTCTGGTTTTATCCAGAAAATCCTGGATCTCTTTTTTGAGTAAGAACAATTTTTTTAATTTTCTGGCAGCCATAGCACACGAGTTTCATTAATTCTATCAATAATCAAATCTTGCAGGTATCCCTTCAATAATTCACTGCACCACCATGTAGAGAGCATAATAACGGCGTGCTTGGATAGCAAGAATAATGCCATTGTTGATCATCTATTTCAAGACTGCAATATAATTGGGAAGTTTCTACAAGCAGATAAGGGTTCCAACCTCTCCGCTGATTCAAATCTGGTAAATATATACACAACCTTTGTTGTCGAGTAGTTGTATCCTATGCCCTGTCTGCCATGAACTGTGATACCTATCATATGAAAACACCTCAGAATCTGTACCTTTACTATTTTAAAACTTTTCGGCTTTGCAGCTGACAAAACCCGCTGCTGGCAGACGGCCACCTCGTGCTGGCTATGTTGGACACATAACACGAATTGCTAACAAGCTCATTCAAGTGGGTAATTGCAATGATCATATTCAAAAGTATTTACAGGTAAGAATTCTTTCTTTATCCATGTCTGATTTATATGATTACCTGCAGTTTTTGTGCTTCATATATCTTAGTATAGTAAATTGCAGGCAGACATAATGATATGCTAATCTGATGTTGTCTCACACTTATGATGGGAAAATGACCATCTAATTAAATATCACCAGTCGCAGAGATGACATGCAGCATTATCCAAAAGTTACTGAGTGGATAGAATTGCAGATCATCTGTTTGTGTTCAGCTCAACTTGGTGCTAATAAATTTGGCTTAAGCGAGTACAGGAAGTTTTGTAAACTTCACTGCCACAAAATCTTGTGAACATGGTTAATTTGTAAGAAAGCACTAGTTATAAGTGAGAAATAAGTTTTTCCGACAACTATACAGTAGAAAGATTCAGGGAAAAAAATGTTACGGCATTATCATTCTGATGGTGATCAGAGCCTAAAAGTTGTCTGGTTTTTGTTATCCGTAAAGTTACATGTGGACAATATTTTTTCTAAGGTCAACTTTATATCGATTATGTAGAAATGGATTATGGGTCCCTGAGCTAAAGACCAATGTTTTGAACAAAAAATGTAGGCATTACGCGTATGGTCGGGTAATGCACAAGCAAATTATATGCTCATTTATTGAAATGTGTGGAACTACACAAAATAATATTTTTTATAACTTTTAGTTACATAACTAAACATTTTTTAATGGAGAGTTACATAACTAAACATTTTTTAATGGAGAGTTTAGCCATATAAACTTGCTATATTTTGTTTTCATTTAGAGTAGAGCCCTAATGCATGGCATTGGGGTTACAAAGAAAATCACATTCAATTACACTTTATTTAAATTTAGGTCTTTTTTGTTAATATTTTTCATCAATGGATCTCTTTTAGTTGGAAATTTGATTGGTAATCTAAAAAATGGATGTAGAACGTACAGGCTACCTTTTAACATTATATGGCGCGCTTTCTGTTTTATATTTGGTGAATGAGTGAGGTCAAGGTAGCAGAATTTTCTCTTCCGAAGTACATTAATTTCTTGCAATAGCCATATAATGAGAAAGTTAAACTAGAAATTATGCTTCGTTGCTTACATTTAGAACTCCTTGTATTAATTGCTTTTGTTTGGTCAGAAACACAGCAAACAATCAGGCTCTACTCTAATTGAGGTTGTCTTGGGAATGTTTGAGCAACAGAACTTACTAATCTGTAATTTGCTTGGTAGTTTCCGGAGTGGTTTATGTTTATATGTTCCTGTTTCTGTTTTTATATTTTTGGCAGTCAATAAGTTTGAGTACCAGAATTGTCAATTATCATGTATGTTACTTTCTGGCTACCCATCTTCAAAAGGCTCAACTAGCAATTATGCTTGCACTTAAATTCCTAAAAAGTGTATAAATTGTTTTTAACTAATTTTCTATGTATAGGAAAATGCTGAGTGGAGCGATTGGCAAACCAATGTCTTGGAAGAACGCAACACAGTAGAAAATGTTTATCGATGGGCCTGTGGGTATGTATCTGGTTACTAAGTGCCAATCATTCGTTGCTGTGATTGTCAATTATTTCTTAAAACACACTTAAATCTTCCGAAGACCGTCAGTTGATAGTATTCAGTATGAAACGATTCCTGCAGTTAACTGAAATCTCCTTTGCAAATGGCTAATTTGTTGCCAGCTTCTTACTGCCCTGGAGATATAACTGCGCTTATAAATTAATTAACTTATTATTTCCGTAGTAAAATGTAGGCATGATGCCTGGTTAAATATTTCATAGTGAATTAAAGGTAAATTGCTATGTTTTTTTTTGCAGCCGTCCTACTGCAATGCAAGAAAGGAGAGATAGTGATGAAGACGAGATCAATGATAGAGACTATGATGTAGCGGCCTTGGCAAATAATCTAAGTCAAGCCTTCAGATACAACTCTTATGATAATGATGATGCTGATGAGGTGAGATGTTTAGTTTTTGGTCTGGTACAGTGGATTGGATGCCTTTCTTCTGTTTATAAATTACAGTTATACTTTTTATCTTTTTTAATTCTAACTTATGGTGAGGCAGTTGTCATTTTTATTCAATGTATCATTTAATTGCCAGGTAGTTCCTCAATTTGTTTTCAATTTTTTGCGTGATAACTAATATTGTACTTGATTTTCTTTCAAACATTTTTTTAAATGACTGATTTGCATGTTGGAATATAACATCGAAAGGAGGATAAATAAAAGATTAAAAACTTTTAAGACTTCAACAGTTATGCAAGGTACTTGAAATACTAACATGCTCATGTTTTTGATGTATAATGAAAATAAACATTTTAATTTAAAAAATTTCTTCTTCTTCTTCTTTCTTTGTTTTCTCTTTTTCTTTTTTGTGTGAAGCTATTCTACTGCTCCTGATCTTGTAATGTTAAGAGTATAATCCATTCATCAGTCGTAGAAGGGAATCAGGCTATGCTCCTGACTTGAGGTCTTGAAGATACAACTTTCTAAAACCTAATTTACCTCCTGTGTTAGTGTGGATAGACGGACACTTAAAACACTTAAAGGGGGTTCGAAGAGTCTTATTTATATCTGAATGAACCATCTAATCTACCAAGATTGAATAACATGTTTTACTTGCGGAACATAGGCGGGAAGTGTATGCCCATCATTTTAGTAATATTTACTTCTATTTTTTTAACTACAATATTGCATCTTTTTCCTTTTTTTTTTGTTTTTTGTTTTTTTTGTTTTTTTGGGAGGGTGGGGGGTTGCGTCGTCTGCTTCTCGCTACTATGGTATTTAAAGTATAAGTTTTATCAGAGAAATGGGAAAGCATTGTACTTCATATGAGTGCTGTCTACTGCATTCTAAAGAAGTTTCAGACATCCCTGGTAAAGAGTGTTGAGTTGAAGGTGAATTTCCAGTGGATATGGAGAAGCATAATTCAGAAGGGCCATTTGAAAATTTAATAATTGGTGCAGAACCATACACTGATTAAGCAAATTTGGTGACTTAATGGGATAATAAGATCTTAACTGACTAGGTATATGGTAGACTACTATAGCTGGCTTCTCTATAGCTTATTTGGACTTTCCGATATAAAGCATGTACACCTCTTTGGAAGATTTACATAGTTTTTTCTGTCGTAGTGATTAAAACTAGGGTTAATTGTGGATAGACCCCCTGTACCATCGCCCAATTGTGGATAGACTCCCTGCAGTTCTATTGGTGTGGATAGACCTCCTTGCGTGAACTTTTTTGACTCTTTTAAGAGAAAAATCACTCAGGGGTGTATCTGAACTGGGGCAAATAGTACAGGGGGTCTATCCGCTATTGGACCATAGTACAGGGGGTAATATCCGCCATTAACCATAACATGAAAAGCCTGAAAGGAATGTTGAAAGCTTTTAAGTTTATTGTGAGGAATACATTCTGACAACCCAAACAACTGCAGGATGTATATTTTGATGATGAGTCTGCTGAAGTTGTGATCTCTTCTTTGAGACTTGGGGATGATCACGAGAGGTATTTTTCTCTTATGTTTCTTTTCTAATTCTAAACTTTCGTGCCTTGGTTTTCTTTATTTATGTTTCACATTCATAATTGAGCTCATTTTTCTTATGTTTGGCAGTAATCTGTTTACAAACTCCAATTGGTTTGCTTTTCAAGAAGATAGAGTGGTTGAAGAACCTCTGAGCACTTCTACCCTTGATAGGATGGAAGATATCAGCTTGAATGGTAACAAGGAGGAGGTGATGGTTGTTGAGAACGGGGAATTTGGAAATACTGCAGACAGATCCAGAACTTATGCGGATGTGGTTGCCAATACCACTTCAAATGGTGTTATGAATCAGATGTCAACAGACCCACAAAAGGTAAGTGCACTAGATGATGATATGAGCATGTTCCGGTTTGAGACAGGAGTGAACGATGATCTATTCAATGATCAGCAATTGCCCGATTGGGTTGGTTGGCGCGAGCCATCTGATATCCAAGTGGACAGCACAGATGATGTTTCAAACATGGAAGCTGTTGCTGAAGAAAGCTCTGTCACAGTTAGCATGGACCGAGCTGATACAAACCCAACAAGCACATCGGAACCAAGTGGAGCTAAACCTGAGGAATCTGCGCCCTCATTGTTTGAGGAGGATGCAGAGTTTGTAGGTGTTGATCTGGAGAGCCCAAAGAAAAGCACTAATCCCAATTCTCATGAAATCGAGTTACATGGAGAGGATAAGCCTGCAATGATGGAATTCAACAAGAATCACTGGCGAGCGGAGCCGGAGGTGGGTGTTGTTCAGGAATGATGAGTTTTGGGGTTCCATGTAGTTGGTTGTTTTATTGTGGCAGCGGGTGTACATGTACTGTATCATGTTGTAGTTTATGCTTTTCTTAGTATTTCTTGTCTCCCATTAGGGAAAGAACGGTGATATGTGATGGCAATAGTACTGTTATAGACGACTAATATTTCTGTCTCGGGGTTTTTCGCCCTGTTGGCAACTTCTTGGTTATTTAACTGATCTGGTCTTTACTAATGTCAGAAGGTTGCAAGCTTCAAACTGATACGGTCAATTCCGTGGCGCTCGCTGGTTTATTAATATAAAGAAATTGATTCTTTTTTCCTCTACTTTTTATTGTACGATAATGATAATTGTGGAATTAAGTTATATTTTAAACCTCTTTCTTCTGCCAATGTCTTCTGATAATTGTGGAATTATGTCATAGTTTAACCTGTTTCTTCTGCCTGTCAATATCTTCTGACGATTTCTTTATAAAGTGCTCTCTTTTTTGGGGGAAAGATGTCTGGAATGGTTGGTAATCTTGATAACATTTGTGCAATTGGTAAAAAAGATAACAAAGGAATCAACAAAAATACCATGAAGACTTTATCCCAAGATTTAGAATCAAGTATATGAATTTTATTCTTCCATTGGGCTATTTTCAGCTTTTTTTTTTTAAAAGCACTTCATTAACTTCGGATCATTTTACACCTGGATTAACCGCATATACCCGGTCGCTCATCTCCCTACAACCAGTTGCCATAAACAGTAACATTGCAAAGGTTTCAAAAGTTTACAACATCACTGCAGAAGAACATCCATGCCCCTCACGACCATGGGAAACATCGGTCAATAATCAAGCAGAGAGACTACCTGTTTTTAAGCAACTGTTAATAGTTTCCCCATATTTTAGCAATCAAATAGTACATGCTTCACATTAGTCACACATACATTCCACCATACACGAAGGAAATCCCACCTAGCTGAACAACAGAACCAAAAAGTAAACAAACAAGGCTAAAATGATTCTGTTCGTTATTTTTTGATTATTAGATCAAAATTTGAGCAACTTGTGAGAGCTGTGGCACAAAAAATAGTTGGCGCTTCCATCGAAGCACAACCGAATGGTTATAGAGGAGGAGATGAAAACAATGAGTTGGTTTGCATTTTCAAGCATGGATTCGTGAAGACTCCCCAACAACAGTTTCCATTCTTTGGTACCAGTCACCAATTCCTGTGTACTCTACCATATCTCTACCAGACTTCAAGTACCGAATTGGTCTAAGAACACCAAAAACCGAAAGATCTGCTAAGTTTGGTTTAGATCCCCCTGGAAGATACAAGTAACAAAAAACATTATGATAGTGGAAGTCCAAGATGGTGAGTTACATATAAGAATTTAGATGTAGCATGACATACCAAGGAAATCTCTTCCTTCTAGAGCTTTGGTCCATGTCTCAGCAGCCTCATAGAGAGCTGCACGTTCATCAGTGATATTATATTTCTTCTTTAGCTTCTTGGATATTACGTACATAACTGCTGCTCCAGCATACTTTACTGTGAGCTTCTCCGTAAAGCTAAAGTTACCTACAGTTTAAAAACTTATGTGAGCATGAAGTTTCCCTATGAATGTTCCAAGTTCAATAAAACAGTTAAAATTCTGCCACAGCAAAAGTTCAATAAGAGAACGACCATTTTTGTTATGTTAAATTTAAGTTGTAATGCAGCCAAAAGCTCAATCAATCAGCGATGTGAAATTACTAGAAGCATACATGCTTAGACCAATGATTGTTACTGTCCCTCTCCATCATCCCCTCAGCAGAAGAACTAAGTTACTGGTTACTCAATGGATTAGATCATTTGTCTTGACATGCTGAAGGATATGAATGCAAGAATAGATATGCAAGAAACAAATAATGATGGGTAACAAGAGATGTAAGATTCTTAATGGTTAGCATCCCCTGCACCAGAATGAATTCAGAGAACATCTACTGTGGTAGTCAAATTGGACAGTTATGTGCACGTTCTTTGGCAGCTAGGTACAGTTACAGAAGACTCTTATCCCCTTACTAGTCACAACTAGACAGCTCTAGTCATCTCCCATCCTCATCATGCATGTTCGTCATGTAACATTATACTTTCTCACGAATGTCTCCTGTATACTTGCAATATGCAAATTTTTACTATACTAATTACCAGGAAAAAGCTCGTGCACTATAACAGCTGATAAGCTCAAATTACATAAAATGCATGGGTAGGTTTTCCTTTTTCTGCATTCAACTCCAAGAAATTGTAGGTTTCATGGAGAACCATGACATCAGCAAGGAGAATTAACACCAACTAGGACAAAAAAGATAAGACCACCACGAATAGATTTTAACTCAATTTTTTCCACAGAGCAGCCTAAATATAAGGAACCAGATTCTTCAGCCAAACATATAGAAAGGCTTATTTGATGAGATGAGAAATGCATGGTTACTCCTAATTGAAATAGTATTCCATGTTTTGCACTTAATCAAACATGAGAGGCTTCACGTAGATAACTATGATTGTTGGACATCTACTGGAACTGCACATCTAGATTTGTGGACCATTAAGGTGGTACAGCTTCAGGAGCCTCTATCCTCCTAGCATCGAAATCTTTAAATTGTACAAGATAGTACCCTGGCACTCTCCATATGGGAATAGAAGAATTGATCTGCATATTGTCGTCAACTATAGCTTGTTTCTTAGGGAGCAAACACTCACAAAGATTATCATTTATCCATATTCCACACTGAGAAATAAACTGATGTATGGTCCTCCACGTATTAGTGAATAGTTAACCCCTCAAAAGATTTAGTTGCATAGAATTCCACATCAAGACATGAAATTTACTTGATTAAAAACCCAAAATTTTAATGTATACCAATAGTTCTTGCATATGAATGTTTCAAGTTCAAGAAAACAGTTAAAATTCTACCACAACAAAAGTTCAATAAAAGAACAACCATATTTGTTATGCTAAATTCAAGTTATAATTCAGCCAAAAGCTCATTCAATCAGCGGAATGTTAAATTACTAGAAGCATACATGTTTAGACCAACGGTTGTTACTGTCCCTCTCTATCATCCCCCCAGCAGCAGGACTAAGTTATGCTGGTTACTCAATGGGTTAGATCATTTGTCTTGACATGCCGAAGGATATGAATGCAAGAATAGATATGCAAGAAACAAATAATGATGGGTAACAAGAAATGTAAGATTCTTAATGGTTAGCATCCCCTGCACCAGAATGAATTCAGAGAACATCTAGTGTGGTAGTCGAATTGGACAGTTATGTGCATGATCTTTGGCAGCTAGGTACAGTTGCGGAAGACTCTTATCCCCTTAATAGTCACAACAAGACAGCTCAGGTCATCTCTCATCCTCATCGTGCATGTTCGCCATGTAACATTATACTTTCTCACCAATGTCTCCTTCCTACTTGCAACTATGCAAATTTTTACTACACTAATAACCAGGAAAAAACTCGTACACTATAACAGCTGATGAGCTCAAATTACACAATAGGCACAGGCTAGGTTTTCCTTTCTCTGCATTCAACTCCAAAAGACTGTAACCATGGCATCAGCAAGGAGAATTAACACCAACTAGGACAAAAACAGATAGACTACCACGAATAGATTTTATGTCAATTTTTCCACAGCAGTCTAAATATGGAATTGGATTCTTCAGTGAAATCAATCTATATATGGAAAGGCTTATTTGATGAGATGATGAAATGCATGGTTACTCCTAATTAAAATAGTATTTCATGTTTTACACTGAATGAAACATGAGAGGCTTCACGTAGATAACTATGATTGTTGGACATCACTGGAATTGCACATCCGGATTTGTAGACCATTTATTTGGTACAGCTTCGGAACTCCCTTTCCAATTCCTCCTTGCATCGAAATCTTTAAATTGTACAAGATAGTACCTTGGCACTCTCCATATGAGAATAGAAGAATTGATCTGCATATTATCGTAAATTGCCACTTGTTTCTTAAGGAGCAAACACTTAACAAGATTATCATTTATCCATGTTCCTCACTGGGAAACAAATTGACACATGTATGGTCCTCCATATATTAGAGAATAGCTAACCCCTTAAAGGATTTAATTGCATAGAATTCCACGTCAAGACAAGAAATTTACTTGATTAAGAACCCAAAATTTAATGTATACCTATAGTTCTTGCACCCTCAGTCTAGTATAATGAGTAATGAATATTGGAAATCATAGCTAACGATAAAGAAGGCTTTACACCAACTTTTCTTTACAACTTTAATCTTGTTACATTTAAAATTTAAAATTAACATTTGTGTAGTAGTTTCAGCGGTGATATTTTACACCAGCTGATTTCCTTTTTCTTTCTTTGTTTTCAACTTTTTGATTAAAATCTGATTTTTGCAATCATATTATTTTGAATGCTATTCAGTTTCTACCATAATGATGTATGGTTTTCTAAATTTTATACCTCAAAGCAACATTTTGTTCTTGCAACTTTTCCAAAGTGTAAAACTAGTTATATTAAAGAAGCTATCTAGAAAATACAACTAGCAGGGAAAAAATGACGTTAACAAATAGATCATATGCTATTTTGATAATCCAAAACCAGACTAAATAAAACCTGACATGAAGTAGTGGAAGCATCATACCATTATTTGCTATATAATTAAAAGACTCGAGAGCCTCAGAAGTGGTACGATATATATTTGGGGCCAATACGTGCACAAGGTGATCATCCACCCACCTGGTTTGTGAAAGATGTAGAAATTGTCAATATATGCACTTTAGTCAGAGATAAATGCGCTTGAATGAGTTAGAATTGAACATAATGAATTACTTAGTAGGTAAAATTGATCTTACTAATCAAAATCTACATGCCTAAATTGATTTGGTTCATTTACAGATGAGATATAAAGCACAGGATATGCATACAGTTTCAGGTGCAAGACATAAAATCATAAAGTTTTCATACTGAAGTTGCATAATAGATACAGCATCAGGTTGATCAAGAGCCATTTCCAGTTGGTTTGGAGTCTGTCTTAACTTTAAGCTTCTTGATGATTTATATACAATAGGTTAATTTTGATTTTTGACATAGGTAACCTTCTCAATTTTATATTGATTTTTTGACCTTTTTTTGGGGGAAAATCAACAGAAGTTATTGCAAATCACTTGATTAAATATGAAATTCATACGATATTCTTAATTTTTCATGTATTAATAGGCTTGCTCTTCTGCAAGTTATTCTTTGATAACTGAAAAGTCTAAGTGAATGGGAGGACAGAAAGTCTCACATTCACTTTCACACGTACAGTATAAGTATTGGCCACTTCCAGCCAGTGCAAGGAATAGGTCATTCTTCAAGTAAATGTGATTTTTTGAGGAACAAAGCAGGATGGCTGGTAAATGAAGCATGGAGGGGAAACAGTAATAAGTGACTCTTAACTTCCAAAGCACCGCGTACAGGAACACGATAGAAGCAGAATAAAAACTGAGTGAAGGAAAACGGCATACCTTCGCCATTTTGTTTCTTCCTCACCAATGCAATCATCAGGATGAATCCTGTGGCTCAAATTCTCTATTATGTCTGAAAGAAAAACATTCAATCTTATGCTACATCCAAGTGGTTTCAGAAATAAATTAGTAAAAACCTGCAAGATATACTTCCAGCAATAGAGAAAAACCCACTAGAACATAGCAAGAAAAACAATTCAAAACACATGGAATAATTTCCTCTGGAAGTGTAAAAATTATAAAGAAACCTGATGATTCAACAAGTTGTTCGCCATCCACAACAAGGATCGGGACCTTTTTATAGTCGGACCACTTGATTTCCTTCTTACTGAAAGGATGGACCTCCACGACTTTGTATGGTATATCATGATAATCCAAAAATGCTGAAATAAAGAGAATAAGAATGATGAGTTAGTTCCAACAATTACACCAAATACAATTTTGCCAGATTCCTTTTGTTCATCCAAGACCAAAACATATGGAGTGACAGGTTCATAACAGTAAGAGAATAAGATAATTCAGAAGGAACACATAAAGCAGAAATAAAATATATTGATTTTGTAACGGATCTGTTACAAATTCACTTCAGCTGAGCTCTTGTTGATTTAGGAATTGTGGTTCCAGGAACTACCTGCTAGTGGATTTCATGTGGGAAAGAAAATGTTCCACACTAAAAGCTTTGGGCCCATAACCATGGGTTTCAATGCCAGATGTTGCAGAAATTATCTGTGATCTATTAACTAGTAAAAGATGTTTTTCATGTGAAAAAGGGGAAGCCGAAAGACACACTAATGTGCTTATCAAAAGCATACAATTTGCTCTTTACATCAAGTGTTTGGATCCTCTCCCCAACCAGAAAATGTTCCATGCCAAATTACCTTCTCAATATGATTGACTTCGAAGAAAAGTTCATCACCCCCTTGTGCTTGCCTTACCGAGAGACTTGTAAACTCTTACGAAAGAAAATTACCTATAGGCTCCTATCTGCTCTCTTAAACATATTGGTGAGAATGGAGTTGTTATTTTGAGGTCAACTTTAGGTTCATACTTTCTACGTGATCTAATACTATGATAAGTAGACACGGACATGAGTGTTGTTTCCTGGTATGGGCATGGGATGCCTTATACAGGACATGTACGCAGGGTCTGCCTACATGGAAATCTTGGATATAACTACATGTAATTTTTCCAAATATACATGTGCAATTGATACAAGTATATGTCTTGTGTTTTATTAATGAAGCTATTATACAACAATCCGTATTGGGACTAAATAAAAATATTCCCGAGACAACAAATACAGATGTAACCAGATTCTTGATTCAGATGAAGTTTGAGGACACACAATATTTTGACATATATTGTTCTATTTAGGGGACAACAAGCATCTACAAGTTATATTAATGTGGTTATAGTATGTATGATGGAGTAGTAGTTCTATTTAGGCAAGCTTATACTTCAATTAAAAGAATAATCATTTGACCTTTGGGTCTGTAACCTTTAGGATAGCAAGAAATACCCTATTGGGTTTATCGTATCCCCAAAAATACCTTGTGCTTTGATATTCTCTGACTTGGTTTAAAGGATTTGATCCGTCTCAACTTGACTTGTTTGGCTTACCAGTACTCGATGCATCCCGTGAACCTACACCCCGTTTCTGACGAGTCCAATAGCAAATACAACAAGGGGTTGTATCAAGCTTAATTTTCGAGTTTTCTTCTTCTTTTTCCTTGCAACAGTGATTTTTTCTAGTACTTTTTATACTAGTCATGACTCCATAACCTTTTGTCAAGTCATAATTCCGTAACTTTGCAAGCCCATTTTCAGTACGTACCCAAACATGGAAGTGGCATCCCTCGCATATTTCATGATCAACGTTTTGTATCAACTTTTAAATTTTTGCATGCTTTAAAATTGCAGCATTGATGCTATGGCTCCGTATATCTATCTCAAGGTTATAGAAGATATTTTTTTTTTTGAAGTGCTGTTATTATTCTCTTTGTTTGGCATTAAATATATGTCGATGCTCCTATGCTGTGTCCTCAGAAGGCTAAATGACATCATCATAATGCTTAATTACTAAATGTAATTGAGTGTTTTAGCTCATGATAGAAATACCATAGAGAATCTTTCCAAATAACTAAATAGGTAAATAAACTCCATATTTCTCTGCTAATACTCCAACTTCCTCTCCAAAAGTGAAATTTTACATGACTATCGCCGATGTTGTACTCAGAAAAACAATCTAAACAGCAATTTAACAGAAAAAATCGAAATAATAACCAGAGATTCGTTACCTTTAACCTTGTTGCAAAAGGGGCAGGCCTCGTACTGATAAAGCACCACATCTTTCGGTAGCAGATCGGGCGATGGCGGCGCCTTCGCCTCCGCCGTCGCGGCGATCGCAGCGAATGATACAGCTCCAGCGATGCCCAAAGAAACGAATCTCCAGGTGGTCGAACGAGAAGAAGAAGAAGAAGAAGACAGCCATTTCAATCGCGAGGGATTTGCGGCGGTGGTGTGCGTTGCCCTGCGGAGGAGCTTACCGCCGCCGGCGACGAAAACGTCACCGGCGGCGGTGGAGGAATGATGATTGATTAGTGAGCGAAGGGTTAGGGTCGGAGCTCTTCGCATCATCTTTAATTTTATTTATTCCTCTGCCTACAATCAAATTGACGGAGCTCTGTGGATTGTTCTTAGGCTAAATGGCACTTAAATACCCTCATGTTTTACTATCTTTACATATAAATACACTAAGTTGTAAAAGTAGCATAAAATACTTAGAGTTAGACTAACACCGTTAATTTTAATGAAAATGCCCTTCATTAAAGTATTAGTAATAAATTAAAGGGTGGATAAAATGGTAATTCAAGTAATAACTAGGGCAATACAATAATAAAATCCTGTATTATGCATATGAGAATATTCCTAGAATATTCGCATCATCTTTAATTTTATTTATTCCTCTGCCTACAATCAAATTGACGGAGCTCTGTGGATTGTTCTTAGGCTAAATGGCACTTAAATACCCTCATGTTTTACTATCTTTACATATAAATACACTAAGTTGTAAAAGTAGCATAAAATACTTAGAGTTAGACTAACACCGTTAATTTTAATGAAAATGCCCTTCATTAAAGTATTAGTAATAAATTAAAGGGTGGATAAAATGGTAATTCAAGTAATAACTAGGGCAATACAATAATAAAATCCTGTATTATGCATATGAGAATATTCCTAGAATATTCGCATCATCTTTAATTTTATTTATTCCTCTGCCTACAATCAAATTGACGGAGCTCTGTGGGTTGTTCTTATTATTAAGGGTCGGTCTTATTATTAAGGTTTAGAGAGAAAACAAATTACTAGTTGGGTTATTTAGATAATAGTCCCTTAAATCATCCATAAATTTTATCAGTCCCTCAAAACTGAGTAATTGCTCATTAGCCTCTCAAATCTATAAGGCTCTTACAATATCATCCCTGCGTTGGTTTTTTTATTTATTTAAAGTTTCTCTAATCATGGTTGAGCTGACCCTTAACCCAATATCTACAATTATCTAAATACCCTCTAGTATGTGTTTCCCTCTCAAATAGCCCGCATGCATTAAAACATGAAGCTTCGCTAGAGGTAGAAGATGAGCCTTGCAACATAATTTGAGATGCTAAGAACACATCTCTATAGTTTAAAACGTTGGAGAGAAAAGAAATTAAGAGGATTACATATATTTTAGAGGGAATTCTATTAATTGAAAAGGCTAAGGTATGAATTTAGGGTTGACCGTGGGAGAAGATGAAACAATTGTGTTCGAGTTTCAAGGGGAACGAGTTGTCAGATTAAAACCGTTAAGAAATAGATTGGTATGTTATAATTGAGGGAATAATGGAAAGTCTTCCTCAAACCGCTAAATGTGAAGGGGACCACTTACCCGTGCTAGCTGGAAGGATGAAATTGCAATAACACTATGGTTTTATGGTCTACTGAGCAATTATTGGGGTTTTAATAAATAATATGGAATTATATAAGATTTAAGGGACTAATATGTCAATAAACCTACCTAGTTTTGTCCGAGTTGAAGGGTCGGAAACGGGTCGGATTTTCTCCGTCTGTGTACATGGGTATGCATACTTGAATATCCAACCATATGAGATAGATTATAATTCTCAATTTCAATTCGATATACCCAAGAGGATCTAGGTGAGTTGGCAAGCTGCCTATAAGTAGTATTCTAGGGCTTGTTTGTTTCGTCAAAAAATAGGTTGAAATGTGATTTCCATGCCCTGCCATCCCTTCCACGTAAGATTTTGATTTCGAGGGTTTTACATTTTACATGTTTGGTTCGCAGAGGGTTTTCATGGAAATGGGGACCAAATAGTGTCGCCACGTCAGAAAACTTGTAAAAGTCATTTCGGCCCCAAAAGCTCTGAAATGAGCTTGAAATGTAGTACTTGAGCAATAAAATAATCCCCACTCTCCTTTTTGGAAACGCGGGAATAAAAAGTTGGCAATAAAATAATACATTGTCAGGTTTTCAAACGCTTTAACCAACAATGAACCAAACAAATAAAATGAAAATATGACATTTCCACCCTATCATTTCCGTACAAAAAAACACAAAATATCTATTGTTTTGAAAACCTTCGAAATGCTCCGATATTAATTTCCAACTCTGTTTTCACATTTCATGATATTTTGGAAATCAAACAACCAGGCCCTAAGTAGAAGAGGAACTCGAAATGTCTCCCCATCTAGAACACAAAACCCTTGCGCCCATTAGAATTCGACCCGAACCCGATCCGATAGGACCCGGTAAATGACGGCCAATGAAAAGTCTCAGCGATCGAGACGAACAAGTGGCTATTTTCAATTCCCAGATTTTGACTTTCTTCTCAGTTTCTCTCTCTCTCGCGTCCTTTTGACTCTCCTCCGAATTCTACGAAAAGGTAATTCCTCTTTAAACCCTAATTCTCGTCGAATCCTTACATTTATTTTTTCTTCTTCTTAATTTAGTTTAATTTGATTAGTACTAAGAGGGAGAATCAGTAGTTCGATCAGTTTACCTGAAAAATGCTGTTTTTTTCCCCTTCATTAAAGAGGGAGAAAGAGTAATTCGAAGGCTTACTTTTTTTTTTTTGGCCTAACAAGAAGCCAAGAAGATCCTGAGAATTAAAATGCTGAACTTTTTAGCTTGGAGATTATTTGTTGACACAAATAATTCATTAAAGCGTAAAACTTGGTCTAAATCAGTTACGAAACTAACCATCAATATCATGTTACTCTTTCAGTGGCTACTCAAAAGAAGAGCAGCATCAATCTGAAATGTGTTTTAGATCATTTTTAATGACTGTTACTGTTGGGTATTAACCATATTTTCATACCATTAGGCATGAGATATGAGATGCTTGGTATTGTGCATATAAACCTTTCATTTGTTATTTTGTATCATGCTTAACATCATGGCATTTTTTGTCCACTTGATTGTCATTTAAAAAAGTAGTCATCGTTACTCAGGTTATCTGAATGTACTTCTAAGATGCCAAGGAGAAGCAACACGTCTCCACCAGCGGTGTTGGCATCAGCTGCTGTTTATAATGAAACTAGTATTGAACAAAAAAGTGACAGACCCCAAAGATCGGCATTCTTGTGGATAGCCTTGTTCATACTCCTACTAAATGGTTCCTGGGCAGTTTACCATTATCAGATTCAGAATCTCCCTTTGCCTGTAAATACTGAGCAGGCAGGCAAGCGGGGTTTCTCAGAAATTTCGGCAATGAACCATGTTAAGTACCTGGCAGAATTGGGTCCTCATCCTGTCGGTTCAAATGCCCTCGATGTTGCATTAGAGGTACATGTCAAGGATTTCCGGTATTCTTGATTTTTTGCTTTCAAGATTCTCTTTCTGGAGTTTTTTCTTTCTTTCTTTTTTTTTGTTTGTTTTGTTTAACCGATATCTTTAATAGCACGTGTTAGTTCAATCACCCCATCAATTGCTGTACCTGCACATTGGGTTTTTTTTTTGGGGTAATGTAACAACTAACATGTGTGTTATATAATGTACCTGACATGTTTAATATCCATGATATAATATATTATGCGGACAAACAGCCTCCAATAACAAACATGACCTGAAGAATAAGAGATTAAATTACCAGTCTTTTTATCTCGTGCTGCTTGTTTACTGGTTTGTATGCAGTGGCGGATCTATAACTTCTAGATAGTGGTGTCACTATATAGTTAATATTTAAAAATTTACAACTATTTGTCGACGGGTTTTTATACTTAGAAAAAAGTGCAATATTAACTTCAATTAGTAACTCTATCAAGGAGATAAGCACAATATTAACTTCAACCAGTTGGTTACTTAACATATGGGAGCTCTACTTACTATGCATATTTGGGGGAGAAAATATTGACAATACACCTTACTCTTGAAAATTTTAATTTATTCCAAGAATACTACTAATATGGGCTAGCAATCTTGTCAGATAGTCTACGATATGGACTTACTAGACATGTGTTATTGTGGTTTTGTTTGAATGTCATTTCTTGAAGGCTTTAAGCGGGGTGCATTTGAGAACATGATTCTTGTATAGGGATTAGCGACTGATACATAATACGGGAGGTGTATAGTTTATAAGCAAGAATATGTATAATGAGTGCCTGAAAACATGATTCTTTTATAGTCCCACATTTGACTCAGTTTGGGGATTCGTTAGCTGCCTTTATGCTGCCCATCAACTGAATTAAGAACCAAAAATATTAATATGAACATTGAAGATCATATGGTTAGTTTATATTTAATTTATATATCTTTGCTTATCAACTTATCTTCTACTGGGTTTTATTATAAGCTGTTCCTAGCTCTTTTTTTTTTTCTTTTTTTCTTTTTTTTTATGAAGCTGTTCCTATCTTTTTCATTGCCTCTTAGATGTTTTTCCAACCAATGGGAAGTGGTGTCATGTGACACCACTTCCCATGGGGTGGATCCGCCCCTGTTTGTATGGTTCGATTCTATAAACTGGAAATTCGCTTCATAGTTTGTAATAATCGTTACACTATGTAATCTATTGTACTTGTTACCTTTTTGAGACTGTTGTGGCAGCAAAACTCATAACCTTCCCAATGAGAATCGTCACATATGTTGATTTGTGTTTACTTTCGCAGCTAGCTCATCTGTTGTCAGAACCAAAAAATGTTAGGGCGCAGGCTTTATTGTCCTTGTTAGCGAGTTCAAATTTCTTCATGTCTACATATGTTATTTCTAGAGTGCTATCAGTCCTAGCATAATCTTTATATAACTTTAATGGATTTATTGTTTTTTCCATTGATGATTCGTTATCACTTAATTCATTAATGCTGGCTTTTTCTTGACATTTTTACATTAGTATGTTTTGGCAGCAGCTGAAAATATAAAACAGACAGCGCACTGGGAGGTTGATGTTCAAGTGGATCTCTTCCATGCTGACACCAGTGCTAATCGTCTCGTGAGTGGTCTGTTTAAAGGGAAAACCCTTGTTTATTCTGATTTGACACACGTGGTCTTGAGAATTCTACCGAAATATCTACCGGAAGCAGCAGACCATGTGATTCTTGTTTCTTCTCACATTGACACAGTTTTCTCAGCGTATGTTTAAATTTTCTTTTCACTAACTTTTCTCTGGTATAAATTGAAACATAAGTTATTGTCACACTAAGGGTAAAGATCTGTTAACATGAATGAATTGAAAACTAAAATTGACATATCGGGACAATGTCGACACACAGCACATCTTCTGGGTAAAGTTACTTGAAACTCTGGAACCTATTGGGAGATTTGTAGTTAGATGGTAGTTAAAGAAAACATTCTAATTAGAGCACTAGAGGTAGCAATCCAGCGTTGTTAGATCTTAGTTGCCAGTGGCAGATAGCTGTCTGCAGATAGCAACAACGTGAGGTATTAGTATTTTTAATGCATAACTCGCGAGGAAAACTTTTAGCTACAGAATGGTCTTTGTTCAGGTAAGCGATGTTAATAAAAATGAGCAACACAATATGGAAAGGTTTGTTGTATGCAGTTGACAGCCAGGGAATTGAAAACATGCAACACGCGATGGTCATCTGTGCTGATCTCTCCTATTCCCATCTATACAGTAACATGAATCTTTCACCCAAGTTGCCCTCCTGATTATTTTATGTCCCTCTATATGGTAAAAAAGATCATGAGTGAATTATAGAGGATAATAAATTTAAGGGTAAATTACAGATAACCTCCTCATCTGTACCTTCAGTAGCACTTATCACCCCTCAATTAATTTATTAGCATTAACACCCCTTGATTGGTATTTCTAGAGGAATAAATTTCAAATAACCGTCTTTCCCTCATGATTTTAGGGGTGTTAAATGCTAATAAACCAGTCGAGGGGTGTAAGTGCTACTAAAGGTATATATGAGAGCAATCAAGGTTATCGATAGCGGATAGCGTCGCGTAGCGGTGAGGCATCGCTAAGGCTATTTGGGGCTATTGCGTCAAAATAGCGGTAAAAAGCGCAAAGTGAAATAGCGGTCTAATTTAAATATGTATAAATATTTTTTAAAAAAAAATTAAAGAAAAATCTCGAAAATCTAAAAGTGCATATTTGATGATTTAAAGAGATCCTAAATATAAAATAGACATGTAACCGTCACATAATACCGAAGACGACTGGAGGAGAAGTCAAAGAGTCATCGTTTTCGAGAAGATGAGCTGAGCGGTGAGAGGACTACAGTAGGAGGAGCTCATCGCGAGAGGAGGTGAGAGGAAGTGCTGAGGGAGGTGCCGGAGGCTATGGGAGGTGGCGAGAGTACGCCGGAAATCGCGGGAGGCGGTGGGATGCAGTGGTTACAGGTCGGGTTTAATTTAAAAAATAAACCTCAAATTGCTTTTAAATAACGGTCAAGAAATCGCGGGAAGCAGTGGGATGCAATTGTTGCAGGTCGAGTTTAATTTTAAAAAAATAAACCTCAAACCGCTTTTAAATAGAGGTCAAAAAGCGGATTTTGCTCGCAATCGCCCACTATTCACCGCTATGGCGCGCTATTGGCCACTTTTACGAGCGGAAAGCGCATATTTCGCAATGTCACCGACAGCGGGCAATAGCGTCGCGGGAAAGGACCGCTAACGCTATTAGCGCCGCTATTGCGGGGCTATTTATCGCTATTTACAACAGTGAGAGCAATTATCTGCTATTTCCCCTAATTAATTTTACGACGATCCTAAGTAATTAAATAAAAAAACTTGGACATGAAAAACATGTGCTTAAAATCTAGTGTATTTAATTGAAGACTTTATTTGACTGATACTAATTGAGGATTATGCTACCCTCTTGTGTATTGATTCTTCAAAGCGATGCCTCAATTCATATAAATAGGTCAGGATACATCTTGGGAAAATAAAAAGCATTTATAAATGTAATTGCATGAATGCGAACTTTGTAAATGTTATTTACTATTGCAAACATATAACTAGAATTGTTTATACTTGCTATTCAATATGACTTAAATGCCATAGTGTAGTTTATGTATTTCTGATGTATGAATTTCACTCCATGCTACAACAAATAAACTTATTAAGTACCTTTTGGTGCTATTTCTGTCTATTGCAAATGGTTGGTTTAGTGGAAGTAAAAGGTGTTTGTCTATTTGCAGGGAAGGAGCTGGTGACTGCAGCTCGTGCGTGGGTGTGATGCTAGAGCTTGCTCGAGGAGTATCACAATGGGCTCATGGATTTAAAAATGGTGTTATCTTTTTGTTTAATACTGGCGAGGAGGAGGGTCTTAATGGTGCACACAGCTTTATAACTCAGGTTTCAGGCTAACCTTCATTGATCTCCCATTAATTTTCCGACAAGCATGTAGATCTCTTATAGGGCCCATCACCAAAGGTGTCCATTTGGGTTGATTTTATATGGCTGCTTATCCATCTATTGGGCACTTACATCATAATTGGATGATCATTTTAAATTTAGTGCTTTAGTGATTTTGATATTGTTGGTCCATTTGGTTGATTAGTTAACCCAGTGTTTCAATATAACCGTGTCACACGATTCTTGCACATAAGCTTTGGCTAAAGAGAAAAAAAAGAAGATATTAGAGGATATCAATAGTTCAGGATGAACACAGTATACTAATCAGTTTTTCATAAGGATAAGGAGTATTCTTTATTCTTGTTGATATTATAAATTGTATTTATTCAGTTTTTCTCTTTTTTCCTTCACTAAAAGATTTAGAAGACTACAAACTATTTTATGTTGGAAACTGAGCTGAACACCTGAGGATCTACTATGAAAAAAGATGCCTTTTCTAACAGTTGATGGGTAAAAACATAAAGCTGAGTACAATTGAGGAATTGTTGAAAATAAGACTTGTTGGGCTAGCTATAGTATGACCCACATATATTCCTAGAAGTTTATGCAATGATATAGTTCTGAACATCTCTCACTACTTTCATATAAATTGGATTATAAATTTCAATTTTTGAGTGCTAGATATGCAACCTGAATGTAGTAGTACATGTGCAGTTTTATAGGTTTTGATTTTATATGGCTATCTATATGCTAAATCTGAACCTTAATTTGCTAAAAGGTGCATATCTTAGTTTTATATCTATATTAAATGATTATAATTGTGATGTTTATGCAAATTATCATGGCTAGAATTTGTTTAGGTCTGAAAATATCTTAGTACGTCCGTAGATAGTCTTTATCTTTTAAGCTTCGTGTTATACTTACATTGTATTGCTGTTTATGTAATCCCCCTAGCATATAAGTTTTGATTTTATATGGCTATCCATAAATGTTTTCTGTGCTAATACATTTCTTCATGTGCATTCTATCACATTACAGAAAGAACAGCTGATTTTCGTCATGCATATATATAGAGTTTGCTGTTAGAAGATTTTTGTAGACTAAATCTCGATGTTTATTGCTTCAAAGTCTCATATCGTGAGAACATTCAATTATTTATCATAGTAGATGTTTCATGTCATAAGAGGGTTAAGTTTGTCACTGTGAACAGCTTGCATGAGTACTTCTCTTTTTCTTTAAAAACTGGCTCATTATAAGCTATTTCTCATATTGGGATGTAAATCCAAGTTAAACACCATACGATGCACCCCTCCTCTTCCTTCCTCTTTTCATTACTAGCTTATTCATGCTGTCCTGTGACTGCATCTTGTCTTTAAGAACATGACTTCGTTCTTGGTATATGGACAATAAAATGACAACAAAGTGGAACTGCAACTTTAATTTGACCATTTTTAGCTCAAGTAGGAGGTTGATGAGGGAAAAAATGTTTGTTAGAGTCTGCATCCAAGTTTCATAATTGAATTCCCTAACAACAGTAAACAGCAATTCAGATGAGGACTTACCAGTGATCACCAATAACATTATGATGACGATTACAACGATAATAAATATAGTCATCGTAATAACCATAATACTATTAATAAATGCTAATGTTAATTTTATTATTGATTTTGTTAACTTGCATTTCTCCCTCTTTGAGATCTTGTATTTCACAAGTTAAATCGCTTGTAATTACAATTCGACATGCTTCTTCTACTCTTTATATGTGACTTCAAATATCATAATAGTTTTTCTTTCTGTTCTTTTTCGTCTCAATAATAAACATGACTAGTTTATCACATTTTAACATGTTTGGGTGTCTTATTCATCGCATTGGGTGCTAATATTTACCACATCGATTATTCATGTCACAGTGCTCTCAAAGATCTTCAAATGTCAATTTAAGTTCTCTCATGTTCAGTCTCTGTGGCTATAGTTTTTACTGGCATACTTCTAAATTTTGTGCTTGCATGAATTTTTAATTACGTTTCTTTATAATACCGAGTATGTGGTCGTGACCTCTGAGGCATTCATCATATATTACTAGTTTCTCGGAATGTTCTAATTGTTGTCTCCAATATTTTGATCTCTCAATTCCAGTGCATATTTATATCTCTCCCCAACAGTTGACACATGTTTATAGATCTAAATATTTTATAGATCTAAATATTTGTTACAATGTTATCTGCTCTTGCCTCTTGATTGTCTTTATACCTGAGTCATGTTCTCCTTATATTCATGCAGCATCCATGGAGAGAGACAATTCGTTTTATGATTGATTTGGAAGCTATGGGGATTGGTGGAAAGTCTGTCCTATTTCAGGTACATATTTCAATATTTCTTTTCTTTGGCATTTGTTAGCATTTTATTATCTCAAAAGTAAGTTATTGAGCTATTTCGTAGTTGCTAGTTTTAATTTGACTTAAATTATGCTGCCTCTTTCTTTGTTTGAAAATCTTCATCTAATTCTATTTGTCTCACTTCTATGATGAATTTTTTTTGATCTAATATGCATCTTGATTTGTTATTACATACTAAATTCAACTGCACTATGTGACAGAGTGGTTCCGATCCATGGGCTATTCAAACTTTTGCAAGGGTAGCAAAATACCCCTCTGGTCAAATAATTGCACAGGTTAGTATCTTGCTTTAGTTGTTCTTAGGTTTTTCTTTTTTACTACTCATATCTTCCATTTTCCTATTCCAATTTAATAAACGTGTGACAACCCAAAGAAGTGTTTATTCCAAATCCTCGGGTCAGTTACACGTTTTTCGCCATTAGCTCTTTAGGAAATTGCTTACTTATTATCTTGTGTCAAAATCATTATCATCAATCGTTGTGATTTGCTGGACAATATTTTATAAGGAAATTACAGTTTTTGCACCAAACCAAGCTTAGATTTGAATAAAATCATATTATCCTGGTTTTTGGATTCAAGATAATTGCAAAGTATGGGCCAGATTTGAAATGATATCTGGTTTCCTAACTGTGCTGAAGATATGATTAGGTCCCTAATGGATGAATGAACAGGTTCTCTAGAAATTATGGCCGGAGGAATTCTAACTGATAGTGTTGTACTTTCATAAGGTTCACTGGTGACAAAGGAGAACAAAGAGAGTGCAAAGTACAAGCCATCTGAATAAATATTCTGAAAGTGAAATTGGGGAAAAGAGATGTGACAAATCAGTCATCGATGTTACTTGGGCGCTTCTTTCTGATGCCATACCCGTACCCGACACGTACCCATGCCCACGCCCACACCCACACCGACACTTCCTTGGACACTCCTTGAATATATCTATACGTTTATTTCGGCATGTACTCAATTATATAATGTATGATTTAATTTAAACATTCATCATACACCTCTTTGACGTAGACCGTGCACTTCATGTCCACTCCTTAAAACTCGTTGGACATGGGTCGGATTCATTTGAGTCCATGCCCAATTAAGAGAGATGATTTTAAAGGGTTGTATAGGTTATCTTGTTAAAAATCGAGCGGTTTTCCAATTTATAATATACATAATAAAAGAAACATATATAGGAGTTTTAATTCTCATACATGAGAATGAAAAATTAGATTGCTCCTATGTAAATTATTAATTTCAACGTATGTTAATAGCTGTGTCCCTATACCCTACCGTTTGCAAATTTGTCATTTCTCGTACCCACAGTCGTACCAGTTTCCATGCAATATAGTGAGTCATATATGGAAACAATTTTTCTTTTGTAAATATTTAGCCATGCAAGGTGGAGTATTTACTAGGGTTTTTTTTTCTCATGAAAACGACCTTTGAAATAGGCCAAATCGATAGAAATCATCTTTCAAGTTTTTTTTTCACACAGAAACCACCTTATAAGTGGTTTTAGCTTTCAATCAACCACCCCATGATAATTTCTGTTCAACCCTTACCCTAAATGCCAAAAATACTCTCCCTTCTCCCTCCTCACCCACCCTAACTACCCCCACCCACCACCACCTTCCTCCCTTCTCCCTCACCTCTGCCCTCCTCATCATGCAAACCACAGTTGAGATTGGGCCTGGGGAGGAGGAGGGAGGAGGGTGAGATGGGATGAAAGATAAAGGAAGGAGGGTTGGTGGAAGAGGAGAGAGGAAGATGGAAGTAAAATGGAGGAGAAAGGAGGAGGGGGAAGATATGGAGGAGAGAGGAGGGTAGATGGAGGAATGAGCATAGGTGGAGGAGGATGATGATGAAAATGGGATGGAGGAGGAGGAGGGCAGAGGTGAGGTGGATGAGGAGGAGAAGGAAGAGGGTATTGTGTGCATTTCGGGTAAAAGTCGAAATAAAATTGCTCTAGGATGGTTGATTGAAAGCTAAACCCACTTATAAGGTGGTTTCTGTATAAAAAGGACTTGAAAGGTGGTTTCTATCGATTTGTCCTATTTTAAATGTGGTTTTCATGAAAAACCCTATTTATTATTTAGTGTTCTGAATATAAAATCCCAAATAACTTCTCTACTACCAGTCATTACCAGTCATTTGCTAATTTAGTAGAAGTTAAGATGTGTCAAAAGTTTTTCTGTGGATTTCAGCAATATAAGGCATGTTTATCTTTACTAGTATAGTGCACGTGCGTGTTTTATAATCTGAGCTTGTTTTGTGGACAAGGAAATGAGAAAGTGAATCAAGAAAAAAAGATTTAAAGTAAAGCATTGAATTTTTATCGGTTTTGTATGCGCTTGCTTCTAAAGAAAACAAAACATTCAATCACTGTATTATCAAACATTGTACTATATAATTTTTATCCTTTTTGTTTCCCATTGTGTTTTCCTTAATGAAACACTCAAATAATGAGCTGAATGGCTTTTGTAACAAAAAGATCTAAATTAGTTTTAAATTTCATATTATGCCTATCTTATATAATAACTTTTTCTCCTTTCTTTTCGCTCAACTTGTGCCCTTTTTAAATTTCTTAAATTCCAAAAAATATTCTTTGTCATCGCTTTAATAAAGAATTTGTTCATTTTAAGTTATTCAACAAGTTATCATTTTCGATATAAAATTAAGTTGATTTCAAAAGTAGTCTTGCATTTAAAAGGTTAGATATTTTCACCCAGCAGTTTTCTTTCTTTTTCAGTATTAGGACGATGAGTATGTACATTTACATTCTGATAGCATATTTGGAGATTGGTCAAGTATATACTTAATTTACTAATTGCTCAGTTTATTCTTAGAATGCTCTTTCCGTAGAAAATGCAACTAAATCAACTAATCTCTAGAGATTCAGTAAAAGATTTCTCCTTAATATGCTACAATTTACTTCATTCAAACAAAATACCATGTAATCTAATTTTTTAAATAAAACTAATTGACTATATATATCTTCCTACAATGCAACATACTCCTTCCTAGTTATGTGCTTCATCTCTCCAATTCTTTCTCACAGTTACTTATCTGACAAACAATAATTATTGAATAACTACATAGATGCAAAAGAAATTCCTAGCTCTAATATTCTCCAAATCAAGTATAGATTAAGAATGTAGAAAGTTCTCGGTTGCCATAGTACCTAATGCTTGAGAGAAAATAAATCATGAGCAGTAATAGCCTTACCTTTATCATAACCACCTGCTCGTAGAAATTAAGAGAGGGAAAAGCAAAAGCAACCAAGCTTAGTTTTAGACTCAAAGATCATGAATAAAAGCTTTGAAAGAGAGAAAAAGAACTGCGGCTTTCTCTTACCCAAATAAGCTGCAGCAGTCCGAAGAAATCCATTGCTTAACTTGTGCTATGAAGGAACATATTTTATTAACAAATTTAGAAGCTTTTACTCATTAAATCTACGAAATTAGAGGTCTACAAAATTGCACATAAAAATGTAGATCACAGACAATGCTTATGAGCACTAATTATACACTTTTTAAACAAAACTGTATAGTATTCATAAAAATCTGATTGAATGCCAAAATGAAAAAGAAAATCTAATTGAATGGCTAAACTCAAAATAAACAAATCTAAGTCTTCCTGGGTATATACTTTATAGCTAAAAAATCTGAATCGAGTAGAACTAAACTAAATAAATATGTGAATCTTCTGTCCGTCTTATTTAGTTTGGTTATATGACATAAAAAGTGGTGGACATGGAACTACAAAATAATTATCTATCAATAAGAAAGTTATGATTCTGAAGTTGTGGAAAGGACCGCTGGCTCATCAGATTCTGCTGCAACCTTCTCCACTGACTTCTTGTGCTTCTTCTTTATCTTCTGTTTTAGCTTGTCAAGCTTCTTAATGCTCTTCTCTCATTCCTTTTGGTATTTGTTATAGATAATTAGCATTATCGCTTGGGCATCTTGGATTTGAACAAGTTAATCCAGATAAACTGTGATGATTGTTTGCTAATTTACTAGAATTTAAGACCCGTGTCAAAAGTTTTTCTTTGAATTTCTGGAATATAAGGCATGTTTATCTTTATATACAGAAAGTGAATTCTACTGATCATATTTTTGCAGGATCTCTTTAGTTCTGGAGCAATCAAATCAGCCACAGACTTCCAAGTCTATAAAGAAGTTGCTGGGCTTCCTGGGCTTGATTTTGCATATCTCGATCTTAGCGCGGTTTATCACACAAAGGTTTGCATTAAAACTGATCTCCAGTTTTTTCCCCCTTGAAAACAAATTGTAATACAATTAATAGAATATTGGTTTCCTTGTATAAGATTCTGTACTCCTTACATCTTACCAGAAGAGAACATGTCTCATTAGTAATATTAAGTTTTCTGGTTCACATTTCTATCTAGAGATGGGAGTGACAAGGGTGTTTATGGTGGTTGCATAAGTTTCTAGGGATGGAATATAAAGGTTATCGAGGAAGTTTGGTTGTTATTCTCTATGTATCTATTGAACGCATGCATGTATGATGTACATATGTATGTTAGTAGGCATGCATACATTTGGTACTTTATAGGAAAAACATTATAGGAAAAACATTTCGTATAGATCAAACCGAAGATTTGTCATCAGTGGCTACCCAATGCAATCCTATATTGGACTGAGAAAACCTTATATGCTTGAGATGTTGATGGTATTTCCTTGACCCAACCTCATTATGTAACTACTTGTTACACTTATAAGTTTTAACTGATGTCTTCTCATTTGTGTTACTTATGAGCTAAGAACACCTACATAGGACTGGTGAACAAGGATTTTAAAGATACTCCACTTTGGAAGCTATATCCAACTGTGGGAACAAGTTATTAATAAAATCAATAACCTTACATATAAGATATAACTGTAGTTTGGTCCGTCTTGTATAACTGAGATAGTTAATTTTCTGAACGTTGCCCAAATGCAGAATGACAAAATGAAGCTTCTTAAGCCAGGGTCTCTACAACATCTTGGAGAAAATATGCTGGCATTTCTGGTTGACGCTTCTATCTCACCTCATCTTGAAAAAGAATTGCAGACGGAAGGAGCAACTGGCCAAACTCAGGCTATTTTTTTTGATGTCCTGGTACAACAGACATATTTTTTACTGCTTTTATTTCTGGTGTTTAATATGAATTCAGATGGCTCAATGGGACTTCATCCGACTGAATTGCTGTCCTATTTAGTTCATTGATGGCACTGCTGTAATTTTGACTCTGCGTGCTTATAGGGACTAGGGGGAAAATTTTGGAAATACTTAATTGATTCAGGGGACTAATCTCGAATTGCAATTATTTGGGGGTACTAATATCAAATATTAAAGATTTGAGGGATTAATATCCGAAAAACCCATGATTTTTATAGAGGGTTCCCTGTATAATTTCTTTTACCGAAATCTAGAAAAAAAAAGTAGGCAAAGAGAAACTAGAGAAAACAGTTGTTCAAAGAGCCTATTTTAGAGAAACTTTTGACCACACTAAGGTTAAGGAGCTGATCAAACTGCAAAAGCTAAAATAAAACTTACTACGTATTTGAACTATATACCATAGATAATAACTTCTAGTCTATTAGACATTTCTTTTACACAGGATAACTTTGCTTCTTCACAAAACTCTTTTCTTCGATGAGGCATTACTTCAAACACATAGTTCACCAAAATAGATAGATATTTACCTTAGGACTAGCGGGTTTGCAACTTTTTACGGATTGGGTCTTCATTTGGGTTCAGGTTTGGCTTCGGGTTTGCAACTTTTTATTGGATCTGCTGGTACCTCTCTTATAACTTACTCGTCTTCTTCGTCAACCTTTATCTTACCTTTACCGTTATCAAGAGCTTCATTGATGATCGCTCGATATTGTTGTTGGTGTGATAACACTTTCCGATCTAGGGTTTGGGTTTGGAGGTTTTGGTGGGAAGGGGGAAGAATGGGATGGTGACCTTCCGAGTTCCAGCACAAGAAACCTAGCAAGGGTTATCCTTAAAATTAATTTTGAAATTATATATGATTTCAGTTTAATAGCCACGGGAAACAATGGATCGAGAGAATAATGAAATGAAACACATTTAAACAAATTGTTACTTCTTGACCGGGATTAGAGATCCCACATTTTTTGTCCATCAGCATAATTTAAATGCTTCAAGTACTGGAAAGTCTTAAATTGTCAAATAGTCAAAGCTAAATATGATTTTTAGCTATTGGACAGTTATATGAATAAAGGTTTCACTATTTTAGCTATCATGGCACCTAAGGGACCAAAATTCCCTAATTGAGTTATAGGATTTTATCCTTTTGTACATTGCAATACTTTGAAACCCTAAATGAGCCAGCTGAAAAACAATTGAATGATGACAAAGTTGTCAACGTTGGTATTCCTTATTTTGATTGAGCAATACCAATAGTGCACGTCCAACTAGTCATGCCATCTATTTTTATTTGCTACCACAACTAAAAGATAGAACCAGTCTCGAATTAAATTAAAAAAATAAGGACCTAGCCCTTATCTAAAAATAAGACTAAAAGTTAGAATATAAAAAAACCCAACAAATTGTTATGCAAATCTAAATTCGTAACTAGCTATAAAGATAAGACCAACCTACTAAAAAGAGAAGGTGCTGGCTCATTTGTTCTGTTTTCAAAGTTATAAGCTTCAAAATGAAGTCAGAAAGTCGTTTTCCATCACTTTCCTTATCCATAATGTGATCTTCTGATGCTTGATGTTCAGATTTTATGCATTGTCAGCAGCAAAATTTGATCCTTTTTCCATAATAATGATTTAGATACGGTGCCTGAATTGAAATCTAGTTCTTTTATTATGCAAATTATTTTTCAGCAATTCAAACAGCCCAAATTTATATGCTCTTGAAAACTGCAGGGAATGCACATGGTTGTATACTCCCAAAGCCTTGCAAGCACGCTATACAACTCTGTGATATTGCAAGCACTTCTATTATGGGCGACATCTTTATTTGTGGGTCGTTATCCTGCTGCAATTGCATTTGGAATATCATGTTTGAACATTTTTCTCATGTGGGCATTTTCCCTGAGCTTGTCAGTTCTAGTAGCCTTTATAGTACCTTTGATCAGTTCCTCCCCCGTACCATATATTGCTAACCCGTGGTTAGTTGTTGGTTTGTTTGGTGCGCCTGCCTTAATTGGGGCAGTAGCTGGTCAGCACTTAGGCTTTCTCTTTCTTCAGAGACATTTGCGTCGCACTTACTCTGCAAGGGCACCTGGTATGTCTCCAAATGTTCGAGAAAATGCAATAAAGTGGGAGGCGGAAAGATGGCTATTCAAAGGGGGCTTTATCCAGTGGCTTATCCTTCTTATCGTTGGAAATTTGTATAAGGCTGGCTCTTCATACTTAGCACTTGTTTGGCTAGTTTCACCTGCTTTTGCCTGTAAGTTTCACCCCTCTCTACTCTTAGTTTTGTTTGCAGATTTCTGTTGTATATGACCTCTGTGACTTATTTTTCTAGATGGTCTTATGGAAGCAACACTGTCTCCAGTACGGTTACCAAAGCAGCTCAAAATTGCTACCTTAATTGTTGGTTTGGCCATGCCTATTATTCTCTCGGCTGGTGTAATTATCCAGCTTCTAGGGATGTTAACAGGGATATTGGTTCGATTTGATAGGTAGACAAACATTCTTCTGAGTGATATTTTCTTACTCTGTTATATCAGTCATATTCATATGAATGGTTGATTAGCAGAATAATCGTCTTAATCCAGTCTTATTAGCATTGCATGTCAGAATCTCAATGAGCCTTTATTGTCTTACAGATCAAGTTTAAGAATTTCTTGAATATATTTTTCGATATATTCAACTTTTTCTCATTGACCTGCAGGAACCCTGGTAGCACACCTGGATGGCTTGGGAATCTCATACTTGCTATGCTCATTGCAGCAGTTGTCTGTCTGACACTGGTGTACTTACTTTCTTATATTCATCTTTCAGGTTGTAGCTTTATTTTTTGTGCAGTCAATTATTTATGCATTTGGCATTTTTGTGCATCAATAATTTTTGTCCCTTTCAACTGAATTTAAAGTCACAATATAATAAAGCTGGCATATCTTGTTTATATGAGAAGAAATTGACATAATCCTTGAAATTCCAGTTGAATACAAATTGTTGTGAGATCAAATGCTGAAGATTTAGTAAACATGTTAATTTGTGGTTAATGTCTTAATTATCAGATATCGGGGTAATATCGGATGGCCAAAATTCATATCGGATTGCGGATATCGGGGAAATATTGGGGATATATGGTAAATATTGGAATGCCATAATGGATGTTTGTATATATAGTATAATGCACAAAAATGTAATCTCAACATACTTAATGACATCGAAACATATGAAGTATAAATAATATATGTTTAGGATCACTAATCAACATTGTAAAAAAAGAAAAGTACAAATCAAAGTTGCAACATTTTGTCTGATTTTTTTAGGCCAAAATGTCATTTGATATAATGGGAAAATCATGATATCTCGTCCAAAAATTGCCAAACGTTGTATAATATTTTTGCAACAAACCATATAAAAGGATATATCAGCCAACATATCGGTTGATATATCGGCCATATCAAGGGATATATTGCCCAAAATAGCTAAAAAGCAGTAAAGGATGTTTAGAGACCATATCGGTTGCGGCAAGCTCTGTAAAAGGATATATCGGGTGATATATCGGGCCATGTCGGGGATATTTAAAACAATGTTTGTGGTTGTGTATCCTTGTGATGGGTGGCGGACATGCATGGTAGCAGTTCTTAAAGGTGACTTTTAATTTAAATACACTTGCTTCAACATGCTATCACTCAGGAACAAGTTGTTCAACTGCGCGGAGAATCCAGCTTGTTAGGTCCTAACAATCTCTTTTCTTCTTTTCTTACAGAGATTGCATAATGATGTCTCGTAAACTGAAAGTTTTAGTTTGTTCCTGTAAAATCGACCCATGTGATAATATGAGCACCTTCTCTGAACATATGGCTTAACTGATTCAGATGCAACTCGCCATTTTTGGTGAATCCTGTTCCTTGGTGGACTTGGCTTATCACATCCGAAAATTGGGTCCATCAAAATAATCCAATTTAACTTAATAATGTAACATCAAGATACATGGCATGCTTTTTAGGCAAACCAAACATTAATGTCCTATGGCCCTGAGACTTAACTTCAGCTAATGGATTCGGGTCCGGCTACTGCATTGTTTGTTTTTGTTGCAAAAATGTTTTATTTATCCATTGTCATTGATACTATTCCCAAGAACTTGGATATATGTCTGTCAGCATTTTATGACATCAGTATCTGCTTGTGGCTGGCAAGATTTAACATTTTTGTCATCTACAGTGAACCATTAGTTACTTTCAAGGCTTGGGTTATTTGATGGTCTTTGTGGTGGTGGTGTTAGCAATATTTAACATGTTATTTTATTAGTGATAACTTATTATTAGTCACAATTGCTTGTAGTTTTCACCATTTAAATTATTTCAAATTGTTGCTTTAATAACAAAATTATCCTTTGCAGGTGCAAAAAGGTCAATACTAATTTCAGCTTGTGTCCTACTTGGTCTCTCATTGGCTGCGGTATCAACTGGCATCGTCTCTACATTTACAGAGGATATCAGCCGTGCAGTTAATGTAAGCTATTTCAAGACTATGAAAACTCCTCTTGTTTATAAATTACCTGGTATCACTTGCAAATGTCATCTTTCATCATATCCAATTCAACAAGTTAATATGGAGTCATGTCTTAATAGTTTTTTTCCCCTTTTACCTTCATTTTGGTACATTGGTGAATAAATTGCATTAATGTGACATGATAAAATATATGATGAATGTAAGATTGGCAGATGACTCTAGAGATCACCATATGCCAGCTTAGAAATATTTAAAGTATCCCCGATTATTTTTGGCATGTGAAGTGTGTATGAAAATGTGGCATACTTGTTACCCCAGTTTCACCTCCCTCCTACAGTCAACATTATTAAGCAGACATTGCTTTGCAGAGAAAATAAATATCCATGAGTATAGTCTTTCTGAAAAAACATTAGCTTTTTGGTTGCCTGAGAAGTAGAAAGTGGATTATTATTTGTTTTTAAATCAAATTAATGTGCCTTATCCACTAACGGAAATAAGATTGTCTATTCAAATTGACTAAATCCTGATGATTATAGTGAAGAGGACTTTAGAGTACTGAATGTGAAACCATATCTTCCATAAAGGCATGTACCATCACATGACACAGACTTTTTATCTGGAGTCTGAAATTGGAATTAATCTCCTGATCTTTCGAGATGTGTTTCTACTTGAAAGCATAAAGTGTCTTGCACTAAAGAAATTTAGATTTTTAACTTGCTGGTTCAATATGTAGGGAATTGTCTCATGGAGGTGTTTGAGAAGACTTCTCAAACCACACTATTATACCAAAAATTACATAGCTAGTGATGGAGGAGCTCATATAGGAATAGGTAAAATCGTTTATTTTTTCAATGAGACAAGGAAAGCCTCATAACTACATGGCATGGACTTGGATACTACACAAACACCACACCAGCACATAACGGATTCTTAAAGTACACCTATTGCAGGACTAGCTCTGACACGTGTCTGACATGGCATGGCTTTATGTTTGGAACATCCTTATACTCAGCATGAGATCAAGGAGCACTGAGGTAGCTGGAGGCTCACCCATCGGCATGCTTGTTTTCCATGAATAACGTTTTCCAATATAGTAACTGATGATTGTTATTCCGAGTATTTGATCTTATTCTAAATGATGTATATACCAAGGTGGCATCATATGTGTTAATGCAGATGACAAATCCTATGTTGGGAACTTAGGATGATGTCTGTTATAGGTTCAATATACAGGAGTATTGTGTAGATCCCATTTACTTGTATAGTCTGTATATATGATGCAAGGAGGGACAGCGGGTGTCAACTGCTACAAGAAGGGAAAATTTTTTCCTGCTACAGTTGTCTAGAAACAATTCATATCTACACTACCACATGTATCTACCTACAGCTGTGATCTGTATCCATGCCGGTCTTTCTGCTTTAAGTCGCATGGATGAAAAATTGCAGTTTATGTTCCTCTACTCATGTATTGAGTTGCTGCATGATGGAAATTATTCAATAATAGTAAAATAGGACCACTGGCTTCATGTGCTCAAACTAATAACCTTTCATCAATACATGTTTTAGGGGCAGCTGAGAACTTCTGACCCTATGCAGGTCTACAGTGCTGGGAAGCCTTGTGCAATGGGCTTCCTTTTTATCTTTTTGACCAACTTTCTTTTTTCAATTAGTAACTACTCCTTCAATGAGGGAGATTTGATGTCCTGGCTATTCATTTTTCTATCTTGCTAGCATAGTTAACACCACCATGGTAAAAGTGTTTGGAATTCATCTTAAAGTAGTAGAGGGGAATGAGCTTTTTGCTACAGTTTTGGCATAACTAATGTCAAAGGCTTTCTGCTGCAACTCTTTTTTTTTTTCCAGGTTGTGCATGTAGTGGAGACAACAGGAAAATATGACGAAAATCAACCCCCATTATCATATATTTCTTTATTTTCTACCACTCCTGGTAAATTGACAAAGGAAGTTGGAAGTTTGAAGGATGAAGAATTTGTTTGCGGAATGAACAAGAGTACTGATTTTGTTACTTTTATGGTAAAATATGGCTGTTTAAGTGTCAAGGACACTGAAAAGGGATGGAGCAATATGGACATTCCTACACTCCATGTTGAACGTGATTCGGTAACGGATGTTAGGCAAACACGAGTGCTAATTGACACTAAACATTCAACTCGTTGGTCACTTGCAATTAACACCGACGAAATCAGTGACTTCACGTTCGAAGGTAATAAGCATGTTTTTTTTTCTTTTTCTTATGCTTCTTATGAATTTCTTTCTAGTGTAAATATTGATTAATAAGGGTCAGAAGCTCAGACCTCAGTCATTCCTATAAGTATGTAACAGTACTACCTACCTGTAGAAACTATCTTTAAATGATAATTGTGGTAATATGAAATCAAAGAATCAACAAGAGCAAAACCTTCATCATCATGGAATAGAGTCAAGAAACTCTATTTTACATCACAGAAACATAAAACAAAACAGAGAATGTTATGTATAAATAATATTACATCTCATTCACTATAACTCAACCAAAAATCTAAAAAGGGTCTAGGCTATTTGTTGATGTATTTGAAATATCAAGTTTTGGAGGGGCTATAAGGAGAGTTTTTGGGGGCTTCACTCTCCTGAGGAAGAAACTTAACCATTGGAATTTAATCAGATCTGTTGGTTGAAGTTCAGTCAAGTAACCAAGTTACTGCCCTGTCATCAATTTATGTTACATAAATTTCAGATACATAGGAATTGTTTAAATGGTTTATAAAATACGGCCCCTAATTATAACAAGAAGGGGGGAAAAAAAGAAAGAAACATAAGTGTAGCTTACCTTTAAATTCTTTACAAATGCTTAAAAAAAATTTTTTATCATGAGATCATCCTTGCTAATGCTACAGTTGGATGTTCCTTTTTGAAAATATATATGATTTTGTTGCAGCCAACACTCGTTTAGCTCAGTTACTTAGATTGTGCTATATGACCTTTTCTACCAAAATTACTTATTGACTTCACTAGCTCTGCCTGCTGTTGAACATTATGAACACATGTCTCTTCTTTATTGACTTAACTAGCTCAGCCTTTTGTTGAACATTATGAACACATAATGAACACGTGAACACATGCCTTCTGTTGAACATTATGAGCACATGGCTATATATGAACTTTTGCACTCTGCAGATTATGATTAAGGACTTAAACATGTTATGGATTTTCTTGTCTGCGAACAGCTCATGCAGTGGAAGTAGTCCCATTGGGTGGAAAGACCCAGGTTGATGGATGGCATATCATTCAGTTCGCTGGAGGAAGGAACGCACCAACAAACGTTCACTTGAATCTTGTTTGGTCGACTAACGTCACACATCCTCAAGGACCACCAAATATAGAATCAGAAAGCTCAAAACCCTTGTTAAAACTGAGAACGGATGTGAACAGAGTGACTCCAAAAGTTGCTAGGGTTCTTGAAAAGCTTCCTTCATGGTGCTCTCTCTTTGGTAAATCCACATCTCCAATGACATTGGCTTTCTTGACCAGCCTCCCAGTAAATCTGTAGGTCGTCCTATGTTCTATCTTCAGCTTATATTCAGGAATGGATTTATGGATGAGCCTGTGAGGTTAAGTTTAGCTCTGTTGTATAATTCGAACCGAGTATTGCTCCATAGAATAACTTCTAAACAAATTCCTCACAAAAGTTGTTGCGTTATTTTACTTTACATCATCGATTGTGTGTTTGATTTTTATTGTTACGTTAACACTGAGGGAACTTGTAATTTACTGTGATTCATTTGAACCACAGGTGTGTAATTATTAAAGCTATGTTGGACCTTTGAAGAAGAGATTGTGGAATGAGAGATCCTGGTTTTTTTTTAATTTTCCCGACTAGAATATTTCTATTGGCACTAAATTTTGTCTTATCTGTATACTGCATTTATATGGGCCTAGTGTCACTGATATTGCCCGTTTCTATCTGATATGGGCCGTCAATCGTAAAATTTACATTTTATTTGTTTATAATTGTTTAAAGACCCATTGCCATTGGCCTATTCGGTCTCGGTCATAGATAATAGATAGTTCCTCGACGAATCCCGATATTTTCTCTCTGACCGGATCTCAGAAGGAGAAGAAGAAAAAGGCTAGGTTAGGGTTAGGTTAGGGTTTGGGGAAAGCAAAGATGATCGAGGTGGTTCTGAACGATCGATTGGGGAAGAAGGTGAGAGTGAAGTGCAACGAGGACGACACCATCGGCGATCTCAAGAAGCTGGTGGCCGCTCAAACGGGTACGCGATCCGACAAGATCCGAATCCAGAAGTGGTACAACATCTACAAGGACCACATCACCCTCAAGGACTACGAGATCCACGACGGAATGGGTCTCGAGCTCTACTACAACTGATCTCCATCGATCCCCCCCTCCGCAAGGTACTTGATACTTGTATCTTGATTCTCAATTGTGTTTATATTACTACAGTTTGCATTAACCATAGAATATAATCTTGCATCGTAAGAGAATTAGATATTGAAGCTGTTCAGTTTTGGGAGATAATATATATCATTAGCCTCCATTTTCCTTCATTCTCTCCTTGACTATGGTCACTTAGATATCACGACTTATTAAGAGGAGGATATTTCTAAAACATCTCAATCCTGAGCCCTTCCTGCTATTGCATCTCATCCTCGCATTCCCTGTGCCTAAATACCATTCACGGCCCTCTCCACTCTAAGCTTAGAGAAAAGCACCAGTTGGTTGGTTCTGTGTTTGTAGGAATTATTGCACTTGTGCCGCTCTTCTTTATATTTGTTTGAGTTAAAGTTTTCACAATCCGCCGCAACCGTCGTCGTTATGAAGATGCACTATCAACAAAACGATGCCAAATTGAAACTAAGCCATCTCCTATAGATAGGTGCAGCAATCCGATATGCAACGTCAATGACAAACGAAATCACTCTTGGGTATATGCCAAGAATGACTCATGTAGTCATCAGTACACTTCGTCGGATTTCCTAAATTGCAACCCTGTTGACAGCTAGAACAGGACATGACGACATCTATGAAATTTGCATGGTCCATTATCCGTTGTACGATTCGCTTCTAACCCTGGAGTCTCGCCATCAGAGAGTTTATCTTGCTTGCACAAGCTGTCAACTCCCTCCCTGTGGTGCATGCTCGAACCATGAAGGTGTAATTCTGTTTAGGTATTAGTTTAAAATTGTATTTTACATATATTTTAGTTGATGTTTTAGTTAGAATTTTCTTTAGTGTGTTAGTTTAAGTGGTTGTACTTTTCATGGCTATCTTACAATATAAGTTGTTTTGGTTATCGTATGGTTCTCAGTCCATACGATATTAAACTAAGATCTAATTGGAAGATATGCAGCTTCACAGTTCTGGCATACACTAACGAGGGGGAGTTGATAGCTCATGCAGACAAGGTGGACTGTGGGGTGTCAAGGTTCCAAGATGACAAGCAGATAGTACGGTGTGTAATGGAGCCTTAATGGAGCCGAAACATTTCGTACCTGTAGTTTTGTCTTATTTTGGACGTTAACTGAGTCGCAATGTAGGAAATAGGACGAAACATAGTGCTGGATGCATGAGCCATCCGTGGAATATAACCAAGAGTGATTTTGTGTATGTTGTCATTGATCGGCCTGCTGCTAGCGATTGGATTTAGTTCAGTTTCTGTTGGACATTGTTTTGTACTTTTGTTATTAGTAGGTCGTCATGACAACGACTGATCATAGATTTTGAGAACTTTAATGCTAACTAAAAAACTGGAGGTAGCACTAGTGCCATGTTTCCCATATTGTAGGTGGTCTTGTCACTCCTATGTAATCTATCTTCACCTTTAGATGCAACTTATGTCCAAAATAATCCTTTCACATTGAAAACTGATATTTTTGATCTTCAGATATATCGATCATGTCTCTCTTGTTTTGAATCTTGAATCTTTAAGTGTATAGTTTCTGTACTTAGTTTTATCGATGGTTATTCTATTAGTGACAATTGAATATGATTTTTGCCTGCTTTTGCATCTTAGGATATATGGTTTGCATCTTATTTCGTAGATCATATGTAAAAAATTTTGTCTGGATCATTCATATCCTACAATTTAAGGATCTTAGAAACTTGTCTAAATAGTAAAAGAATTTGCATTATCATATGCGTGCTTTATTGATTGCATGTAGAAGATTTATAAATCCTATTTATCTATTCCAACATCCTGCATAGGGTAGATCACCCGTTTGTGCGAGATGGTATGCATAGGAATGATAAAGGGTTTACAGCCGACATGGACGATGAGGTCCAAAATGAAATCTTGCTGGACATAATATGGTTTTAATGTACATTTTTTGAGGCCCTAGAGTTACTTGACACTGAGGTGAGGATCTTCATTGACTTTGGGCATAATTGTCATTAATTGTTGAAGGAAAAACAAAAGATTGTTCTTTTGTGGATTAAGTCTAAATGTGTGAAAATTCTAATGGGCAGAAACATGACTTCCAATTAAGTAAAGTCAAAAAAAAAAAAAGTTGCAGACTGTTAGCAAACAAAATGTTGTTATTAAGCCATGTTGGAGTCGTCAACATCTGGAACCAAACCTATCTGATTATCAAATTGTTCCTTATGAAAAAAAAAAAGTTTAATATGATCAAAAGAAATTGGAAAGGATGCTAATGATAATAGAGTTGTACTCCTCAAGGCTTGTAACTGAGGTATATTCTGTCTCTTATGGTGAGCCCATATGGTCTGAATAGTGGTTGAGTTTAACTCTTGATAAGTTTAATGTGCAATTAGTTAGGGGTGTTATAGTTGGATATAGGTAACTTAGAGAACTAACCTCGGTGAGAGGAACCGTGAAGGTCATGATTGTGAGATTCAGAATTTTTCCTAAATAAGTCTCATAAATGGTGTTGGTGAGCGTTGCCATTGATTAGCTTGCTCGATTCGATTGATGGATAGATATTGTGATTGTTAATGAGCTTTGTTAATGGCCTCATTCAAGGTCTGTGCCATCCTTATGAGTCCTCAAGGCTTGTAACTAAGGTTATTTAATCTCTTCTTATGGTGAGCCCATAAGGCCTGGATAGAGGTTGAGTTTAACTCTTGATAAGTTTAATGTGCAATTAGTTAGGGGTGTTATAGTTGGATATAGGTAACTTAGAGAACTAACCTCGGTGAGAGGAACCGTGAAGGTCATGATTGTGAGATTCAGAATTTTTCCTAAAATAAGTCTCATAAATGGTGTAGGTGAGCGTTGCCATTGATTAGCTTGCTCGACTCGATTGATGGATAGATATTGTGATTGTTAATGAGTTTTGTTAATGGCCTCATTCAAGGTCTGTGCCATCCTTATGAGTCCTCAAGGCTTGTAACTAAGGTTATTTAATCTCTTCTTATGGTGAGCCCATAAGGCCTGGATAGAGGTTGAGTTTTACTATTGAAAAGTCTTGATGTGCAATTAGTTAGGGATGTTATAGTTGGATATTTTGTTAGAATTAATATAAAACTATAATTCTCAATCCTCACCATAACTTCGGAGTTTTGGTGTAATGGTTAGAGGGACTAAAATTAAGATGGTATCAGAGCAACCCAGGTTCAAATCCCACCGGCCACTAATTTTAAGCGGATTTTGTAAAATTGACATATGAGTCCGTGTCATAAGGAGGTTCAATCATGGGATGTTAGGAATTAATATAAAACTATAATCCTCGATCCTCATCATAACTTCGGAGTTTTGGTCTAATGGTTAGAGGGACTAAAAATATGAGGTAACTTTGAGAACTAACCTTTGTGAGGGGAACCGTGAAGGTCATGATTGTGAGATTCGGGATTTTTGTAAATAACTCTCATTAGTGGTGTTGGTGAGTGTTGCCCTTGATTAACTTGCTCGACTCGATTGATGGATAGATATTGTGTGTTTTTGTTAATGTTGTTAATGATTTTTGTTAATGGTCTAATTCAAGGTCTGTGCCATCCTTATTAGGCCTCTAATCATGACTTTATTCTTCTCTACAATCAAAGTAGACTAAGACCAGAGACCAATATATGTGAGAATAAAAAAGTAACGTAAAAAAGGAAGCAGATTTTCTGCCCGCAATATGACTTGAAGAACTTTTTTAAAATCCAAAAAAAATACAGTGTCATTGTCCAGGTTTGGAGGTATAACTGGAGTCCCGGGACCATGGACCGTTGGGACATGAGGTGATTCTTGATGCCAACTTAGTAGCTTGTGTAGATATGGTATCCATCCTAAGTTTAGTCTAAAATGCAGTCATGTTTGGCAAATGTTTATCATATCAATGTTTTTGGATATCTTGAAAATTTGTTCTGAATTGTTTATTTGCTCCATCTGAGGTGTTTGGAAGCCAACCTTATTAAGTTGAAGGGTGTTTAGATTCAAGTTTTCAGTGCTGGCAATATTTCTATTGCTGTCCTCGTGTAATGCTTCCTAATTCTTCCTAATTGTAATATTTCTGTTGATGCCTCCAGGTCACTGCCCTTTGGGTTGGAAGTTGAGGGGAGCTGTGGATATGGTTGAATGAATAGTATGAAAGCCAAAAGTTGTATGCAGGCCAGTAGTATTTTGGCTTTACATAATAATAATAATAATAATAATAACTGAGTGGAATGTGGATATCAATTGTGTGTGTATAATCAGTATGACAACTTAAGGTTGGTATGTGATCAATTGGCAAAAACCAGACTCTGTATGAAATTATGAGTGAATGATTTGTCTTTCTAGTTTGCTTGTGGTCCTCAGTCCTGCTGTTACTTTTACTTCTTTCTTCTTCTATTAATATTGCTTTCTTGCTGTTCCTGCGGTAGATTTGTTGATACTGTTGGAATTTCTATATCGTCTCGCAAGTGTATGCGCTAGCTGTGCTGCGACTAAATTGATCGCGACGAGTCATAAAAAGTAGATAAGATTGTGAGGGTCAATGAGGTACTTACAAGTTAGAAGAATTATTTAGGTGCAGCAACTTATGGGAGGAAGTTGGTTGGCAGGGAGATTGGTCCATTTCTCCTGGAGTCTGCAAGACGGCAACACAATAAAATTACCAGTTAGCAGAATATCGTAATCTGATCATATCAACAAGAAGATAATACATCAACACTAGCAATACAAATTTCTTTTAGCAAATTAGGACTCAGGGGCCCACTAAATTGGGCAATGCGCCTGTTTGCTGACAACTTGATAGGAGCCATCTCATCAGTAATCTAATCATTTCAACAAGAGCAACACAGATTTATTTTAGCAAAGCAGAGGTGGGGTAGGGGCCAAAACGTAGGGTTTTTTTTTGTGGTTGTGAAATGATGACATCAGAAGGTACTTCCCAACCCGACCGACCGACCGACCGAAAAAAAACGTGAGGCGCATAAACAATGCACGTGAGGGGGTGCTCCTCCTGCTAACAGACTTTAAACTACATCTAAAAAAGTGACACTACCAACTCCCTCTTGGGCTGTGTTTGTCACATTAAACTTCTTCTTTCACATCACATGCTCGCAGTTTAGTTTAGTTTATTTTATTTTACTGCCCTTGAGAAAGTTTTTGGCGTGTTCGTCGACTCTTAGCCTTTAGCTGCCAAGAGAGTACAGTATCATGTTGGATTCTTCTTGTTCACCATCGAGCAGTGGTGGTAGCCAGTCTGCGTCATCTCTCGTCGGTAGTAGCCTAGGACAGTAACAAACAATCAATCCTTCGTTTGATTAGCATTTCATTTTTCTTGGGAATAATAGTCTTATCGTGTAGAGTGTGAATTAATGGTTTGATTATCCACTTATTACACAGTGTTGTTCATCATTTTATGATGTGTTTATTCAATTCATTTTATGTCGAAACTATTCCGTATACCATGAGAATAATAAAATCCCTTCCGGTTAACGACACAAAAAAACGTGAAATAAGGAATACGACGCGCATGATTCAGTCAAATTTAGTTGAGGCCAATCCCGAACCGATACGGTCCAAAATAGCTTATCCACGTGGCAGTTACTCAGCCGTAGGATAGCATCGGCAGCCACCCCTTTTCTTTTCTACGGTCAATTTCCGACAGAATGTTTGTCTTTTCTCCCCTTTCCCTCTTTCTTTTCTTTTTTTATTATAATAAAAAAAAAATCACGTATGAAGGCAATTCATGTCCTCTTCTGAGCTAATTCTATAATGCGTTTTTGTCCCACATTGATGAATCTTTTGAAACGTGTCAACCGGGAATCCTGTTATTCAGCTCATCATCTAACCTATGTAATATGCAAATTTATGTAAAAAAATATTCTTCTGATTAGGGGTTTCCTTGAAATTTAACCTACTGGTGAACTAAACTTCATAATACATGAAGACAAGCTATAACTGGCTAAATTCGACCAAATTAATGGGCTCATATTAATTTTAGCTCTTCTACTTACGCTTGGAAGAAAATAAATATGAAATAGAGAGAACTGTCTAACTAAGTCAAGAGGCATGTTTATATAGCGTTTATGGTAATCAGGTTATTTTGTTACAAGTTGCAGCTGTTAGAATTTATATCAATCATTAGATGCAGATTAGGGATTAAAATGGCGAGACACGGATTGAACATGCAAGAAATATATCATATTCAAAGATGGAGATGATCATGTGTATAAATAGTTGAAGGTGGTGATATGGAATCTTCAGCTTAATTAACAACTTTTGCATGCATGTGAATATTTGCTTGAAGACGCGTCTGCTGAATATTGAGTGAAGCTAATATTATTGAAACATATAGGCATTCAGTGGATGTTTCATGTGAAGTATATATATCATCTTCGTGATCAGTAGCTTGACTTTGATACATTAATTAATGTATAATAATACATCGGATAGAACATCTATCTATATGAAAAGTGAAAATGAATATGATATGCTTAATTTGTTGGATCTACAGCTGTCAACATAATAACAAATTTAGCTCTAGTTATTTGACGCAGGTGATTAGAATGATGCTCAAACTCTACAAGTCCCAAATATCAAGAGTTAATATCAAGAAAATCGCCGGACAATAAAGATTAGGGATTTTTTTAAAAAATCTTATTTACAGATGTAGTACTTCATCATAACAATAAGATTATCATTACCAAATTTCAATTTGAATACTAAAGAGGTATGTGTTAGATAATTTAATGCTAATCCATGGAAGAACTTTGCCATTGAAGGCAAACTAATAGAAAACCTTGTCCAAAATTCAAGAATAATCGCGAAGATTCAACATCAAACCAAGGTTGAATTCCTAATGTTTCAAGATAATACTATTAAGTACACTAAATTTCAAGAAATATTGGGTGAAATTAATTTCATGAAGTTAACCTTGTATAGTTGGCATTGGTTAGAAAGAGAAGGCGTGTCACGTGTGTGTTCACGTGACATGGATAGAGTGGCGCGTGTGGGTGTGTTCACCGTTCACGTGACATGGATAGAGGTTCCGCGGCGAAAGAGAAGGCGGGTTTTACTGCTCGGAACTAAAAATAAGTCAAAACCTAAACCCGAAACCCGCTTTTACCGGTCTCCGTTATTTACTACACTCTGCTCTTTATCGAGTTGATGCATCCAATTCAATGCATTTCATCTTAATTACATTTATTAGTTTTTATCGGGTCTGCATAAAAAATTTCTATCTTAAGGAACTGAATTTAAGGTGGGAGTTTTGTAAGGACTCTGTTTCTCGGGGGTCAAATTTTTATTATATTTTTACTCATCAGCCAAGCTTATTTTACATCATCTACTTGTTTACTGTTTCGATCAACATTTCACCATCAACTCGATAAGCTCTGTAATTTATTTATTTCCCAACTCCATTTGTTCTCGCATTAATTTCTGCAATTGAGAAATTAATTCTCAGACTAGGTAATAAAACTATAGTTTGGATAGTTACAGTTAGCATGACAAACGAGATTATGGACGCATCATGATCGTTGTGGTCCGGGCCGAAACTCGCAGAATCCGCTTCCGCTGACGTTTGATCACGTGAGACTCGAGTTTGCAGGGTCCCACATGTCACGTGTGGAAACGACTTGCTCTCTCTTTCTCCCTGAAATTGAGATGTTATTTGTTTGTTTGTGATTGGCTCCTCACGAACCGGACCCGGCGCCGGGCAGCTCTCCCCGAGGCTGCCCATGCTGACCGGACCAACCATTTTTATTATTTATTACTTAATAATAATAGTTTAGTTTCAATTTGTTTATAAATTAAATAATAGTTCGTACATCTGAGCATTAAATCCGTATTAATTGCCTTGTTTAATAATCCCTAGGTTTAATTGTATTTTTATGCCTACACAACCCCACGCTTGCGCCGCAGAGAATGGGAATATGTTGCTCACCCAAACTAATCAAATCTACATGTGTCGTACAAAAACAATTTATATATGCAGCTATTATTGTTGCACCTATAGTCTAATCTCACCTAATATCAAAAAATTAAAAATAAAATAAAATCTAAATCTTTAATTACACCTACCGTGTCAAAAGTCTCAATCCTACTAATGTAGCATAAGTTTTGTCATGTCTTAGACGAGTTGTGGTTAAGCGGTCAATTTGACTTGTAATGTAGCTGCAACTACTCAAGTATCAATCTTAATTTGATTTTTCTTTCTTTTTTTCCAAGACTTTTAATTTGGATGGGAATTTGTGAGCGATAAGGCATAAAGAGATTGGCAATGAAGGTGAGAAATTAAACCAAGATTGCTTGGTGTTTTTGGCAAATTGCAAAGGATGGATTCAATTGAAAGAGACCGTGCCGTTATGAGAATTTCATCACAGCATATGAGACAAAGCTCCTAAGGTTGTCGACGACGAAGTCTCTTTGTCCAACCCCATCTCAAAATTCTTTTGAATGTCATCACTGTAAACCATTTGTCCTCATACTGAAACTCGGTCATAATAATACAAAAATATGTATTCAAACAAAATTTTTAACAATTCGTATGTTCGCTGAACTGTAACATCCAAAGCTAAAACTTTATTATTGTGTGTTTAGTCCATATCTATATCTAACATTCTCATAGGAAATGGTCAGTTCTGGTATAAACATAAGCTGCCAAAATTAAGGCACAAAAAGGCAAATATATAAACGTAATCGTGATGCATAATTAATTGTTCTTTTAGGATGATGACGATTAGGAGCAGACAAGAGAATTGCATGACAGCATTTAGGATTGATTACTTGATCCAATGTATGCACGTACCCAAATCATTTGATTGATTCAACCTCAGGATAAAAATTGAGCGTTGTCTATTCAAGAAGAACTAATGATTTTCGTTTCTAAAGTAAACAATATTATCACTTTCAATGCCAAAACTAAACTTTTAATGACTTCATAAGACAGCTTTCAATTGCTCCACAAAATTGCCATTCACTTCACATGATGCTAAACTCTTTAACTATTTAGATGACAGCAAGGCAATTCTGTGCACATTTTATGCTCCAACAATGGACATAAGATTCTTTAGTAATAAAATGATTAAGCCTAAATAGTAAATACTCATTACATCTAAAGGGAAAAACAGAACACTTGAAAGTTTTTTCAAGCATCTAAAAGATGATCCAAATTGGCCAAAGATGACCCATATACCTTTGTATAGAATCAAGACACAAATATAATATTCCCTCACCAAAATAATAATAATAATAATAATAATAATAATAATCAACACGGATAAAGGAAGAAAGATGTAACATATTGCCTTCTTTCTGAAATTAAACCTTGTAATTGAGAAGATTAAGTTCAAGCCTCTGTAAGGAATTTGGCATACAGAGGAGCTCTCTTATAAAGATCTAACATTCAGAAACTAATGAAAGAAACAAAAATAAAAGGAAGGGTTCGGGATAAAGTTGGCATTGAGAACAAAATAACTAAGCTCGTTCAACTGTACATTTGACATAGACCTCATTTTCTTTTCCTACTGATTTCCTATGTTATTGCTGCCTGAATCCATTAGTATCGTCAGCCTCCTGGCCGTCTTCATGAACTCACTGTAACAATACCGCATGAGATCCATCAGTCAGAGAGCAAAACAAATTTATGCATAATGAATGAAGTTGTACTAAACAAAGTAATAAATTTTGTAGAGCAGCTAACAGCTAGCTAAAATATATCAAAGAATTAATTGCGGATAGTTAACGGAGAAAGGAGGACTAAAGGTCGGCCTAAGAGAACTTGGCTTGGCTAGAAGCTGTTACGAGAGATGCGACAATGATTAACTTTAACTTAGTGGAGAAGATAACCTTCAACTTAATTGAGTGGAAGCGTAGGATTCATATAGCTGACCGTGAAAATTTGAGATAAAGGTTGTTGTTTATATATGTTCATGCAGAGGTCAGAAGTCACCAAAACCAGACATGTTTTAAATTGTTTCGAGTCAAAAAATTATGAGAACCATTTATCAGGGCATATATATCTTAATGCCAGTTAATAAGACACAATAAATGTGTTATTTATGTATAATAGAAATATAATTCAACATGAAAAAGATAAATGTTATACTATTCCACGATACTCACCTGAAAGGTGCATCTCCAGTGTGTTTAACAGCACCAGTCGCATCACGGTAACGAACATGGCTCATTATCTCCGACTTCTCAATCCCAAACATGTCTGCGAGCTTCCCATACAACTCCTCATAAGACCTAAAAACCGAGAGATCAAGATTACGACCAACATCATCTGACTCCATGAACACCTTAACATGCCCAGTCTCCAAACCTAACTCTACTGCTTGATGATCTCTAAGCCAAGGAGAATTATCTCCCGCATTCTCATTATTTCCTTCTGATGAACTGTTCCCAGAACCACTAAGAGAAATCTGCTCCTCAGTGAGTATCGGCTTCCCAAAGAGCACCAACTGAGAAGTCTTCTTTGTAGGAGGAGTTCCAATGGTTAACAAACAAGAGATGTCCTCATCGACAGAAGGGTTAGTAACAAAGAGGCTGGTGGTAAATTTTGTTGGTGGATGATGGTGGTGGAAGCCCGTGTGAAAAAACCCGGAATGAAGATGGTTGAGGTGGAGATCTGAAAGAGATATGCCATATTGAGCATGCCTGGCTCCCTGTATGCCTACGGGCCCATGAGGGTTGTTTGAAAAGGGTGGGGTCGGGATTTGGTGAGTATCCAGAGGGAAGTCGGGGATGCGTAATTTTTTTCTTGGAGGGGAAAAAGGGGCTAAATGGATTGCGGGCATGTTTGAGACCAATTCTACTAGCCATGGGCTCACACGCTTTACGTTCTGGAGGAGGTCAGGCTCGTCCCATGACACCTGCAAAGATATTTTTAGAGGAAAAGAATTAGACTGTTAGGAATGATTGAAATTGAATGAACATGGTTTGATTTTCATGAGAAAATTAAGCGCCTGTTATAAACTACCAGCATAGATGTGAGAAAATAATAGAATAATGCATGAATTGTTGTCATAATTTTGTTTTCATTTGGACAGTTTTCATGGGTGCTAAATGAGGAAGAGAAACGGCAAGAACACAGTTGATGTAGTACCTATACTATAGTTTCATTATGCATAGAAATCTACTGGAGAGCATCACGCATAGTATGTAATTGACATATCTGATGTTCGGATAAACATACTGAAATAAGAATTCACAGCCCTGATGTTTCACATTTAGCTACCTAATTTACCCAGTGCAATCAAGAGTTATCCCTATAGATTTTGAAAAGTTAGTTATTTGATATAAGGAGAAAACTGTGAATTGGCAATGACACAGGGTGAACAGTGAGGAGACCAAGGCTCACACTGTGAATCTAGTGGAACTTTCTTCTTAAGCAACAACTCTAAATATTCCCCACAACTTTACTGCATAAATAAGTAAAGAGGAGAATCCAATGAAACTGGCCCCAGGATAAGAAATATGTGCTCAACATTGGCAGAAATCAATAGATGGTCACAAAATGATAAGTATGGGGCCAGAATTTTGCAGATGGAGTAGGTATGCATGATATAATTTTGTTTGTCCACTGTAAAAGTGGCACAGCAAGTCTACAAAGAAACTATAAGCAAACTAAACTATCAAGTATGCAATTCTAGATAGATGAATAGAGAAAAGAAAATGATGGCCCATTTTGCTAATACATATTCCTCAGCTGTGGCATAAGAACAGATACCTGAAGAAGCCTCCAAGGAGAATTAGGCCACCGTATAGGATCTGCAGCCTGAACTGAGGAAATAGTGCCCATGAACCAACTGATCCTTGATGAGTCCTCGGTCTCAAAAGCCATCTTGAATCTCATCCCGGGACACCATTGAACCCTCATCGCCGCTCTCACCGCTGCTGCCTTCACACAGAACTCCGGTGTGCTGGCCCTAGGGTAGTACACAACCTCAAAAGGCTGCCCACTTGAAGCAAGTCTTACTGCCTCAATCACTGACTCAGCCCTCACCCTACCCTTTCCCCTCATATTACCCCCATTGCCATTACCCCTCATAAGCTTATTCTCCTCCTCCCTCAGAAAAACCGAGAACCCCCCATAAGCTGCAGACATCGGCGGATTCCACCCCGAAGGCTGCTCATGACCACCGCCGATCCCTCTCTTAGCCCTTCGAATCCCCACACACAGGTCCCCGCTCTCCGTTCTGAGGAACACGATCGAATCCCCAGCCACGAGCTTTTTCTGGTTAACGAAAGTGCTCCATCCAGTAGTAAGCAAGTGCCTCCGAGGTGTACCTCTGTAAATATGCCTAAACTTCCAGACCTCTCCATGGACATCCTTGGCAAGAACAGTTTGGACCGGGGGATCAGCCGAGTAATCCAATCTAGGGAAGATTGTCTCAGCACAATAACGTGGAACGGAGAACCCTCCACCGTTATTTGCATCAGATTGAGTTAAAGTCTTCGCGAAAGATGCGGGTTTTTCTTGCAATTCAGAGGATCCATTGCAACCAAGGCCAAGTCCTTCATCTTCCCCAAAATCCATCTCATTTTGATGAACAGGGACGAGGCGGATCTTGGCAAAGACCTCATCGGTCTCGGGATCAGCCATGAACTTGACTGAGGTTACCCGAGAGGGGACGAAGGCCGGGACTCTAATAGAATTGCCAAAATCTACAGGAGATTGAGCATGCTCAGCATGGCCCTGAGGGAAATAGTAAACTTTGGAGTTCACTGATGGCATCTGAACCATTCCTCCAGCACAAGCATGCCAGAGTTGAGAATCTAAGCATTTCTCGGTGTCCTTCATAGCTGTTGTTGGCGATGTTGATGATGATGATGATTCCTTTGTTGATTTTCCAAACAATAGCATGGATTGGGGCAACTGGGTTGTTGGTTTCAGAGAATGTTGTGTCTGCAAAGAGATTCTATAGTGGTTTATTAGAAGAAAGCCCAGTTAAGTGAATACTAGAAATTATTCAGAGCTCAAAAGAAAAGAAAATTAACAGAGGATCATGAACAAAGCTCTTACCTTTCAGCAAGTAAATTCATTGTTTTGTTGTGGTCGGCTGATTCCTTTCTTGTGAGAAACTGGTGAAAAAGCTGTGATTTTGGAAACAAATTCAATAAACCCATGTCATAAATTTAGCAGTTGAATTTCTAAAAATAAAACTGCAATAAAGCTTTGTGACAGGAAAAGGGAGAATTGTTCAGCAAACAGGAAGCAAATGAAACCATATTCCTTAAAAAAAAAAAAAAAGAAAAGGAAGGAAAATAAAATGTCATACCTCTTTCTCTCAAATTCGATTCAACCCTTACAAACCCACTTCACAATTTCAAGAAAGAAACACTTTCAACTACAATTCAGATCAAGGAAGCCTTCAAAAGCCTCTTCTTTCCTCTAAAATTATCCTGCGCTCCCCTAAAAAAACTCAACTTTGGCAGCAAAAGACCACCATTTCTCTGATTCTGGTCCAAATCGCAGCAAAGTCCTCTCCTTTTAAAGAAAATTCAGCAGGAATGGAAGAAGTTTGTAACAGTCAAGAGGAGGAGAAGGATGCAAGAGAATGGAACAACTGTATCTTCTCTCTCTCTCTCTCTGTTGCCAGATCTTATAGCACCTCTCTTTCTCTCTCTACCTGTCTCTCTTTTTTAGCCCACGAGAGAGAAGAGAGAGAAAAATATCACCAAAAATGAGATAAGATAATAAATAAACAGGAAAGAAATAGAAATTAAATACTAATTCATGAGAGGAGAGGGGGTGCTCTTTCTTTCTCAGGCTGCTCCTCATTCACTTTGGGGCAGTGTTTCTCAAAACAGCTGTTGCTCATAAAACACGCAACATCTTTCATGTGTTCCAGAATCCTTTTCTAGCTACAAGTTTGTATGTAAACCCTTTTAAGTATTTGCTTGATGCTTTTATATAAGGAGTAACTAGATGTATAATATTAAAAAATACTCTTATTTTCATGAAAATATTCAATTTATATTCCATTATGTTTTTGCCATATTTTTTATGTTTTGCTAATCCCCGAGTGAAATGGGCATAGAATTCACAAATTATTGTGAGAGGCTATTGAGAGAGACTTGATATCTTCGTATTTAACAACTAATTATTATTCTTTACATGAAGAAAATAGAAAATTTGAGTAATATTATACTTATGTCAGTTACGACTTTAGTTTTCGATCGTGTTGCATTTGAAAATATCTTCTGGCGACCTTTTAGCTTGACAATATTACAAAAATATATAAGAAAAAACAAAATCTTGTAGTGTTTACCTCAAAAAATATTTCTTTAGTTTAAGGAAATTTATATTCAGAATTATACAATACGATCATACCTTTTTCCCCTTTTTTCCTTTTCAATTCAAATTTTGGATATTTTACTATCCAACTGCTTCTTTTCACGTGAGAAACTAAATTATAGGGGCTTTCAAGATAAGCATCATGATAATTAAGTTTCTCTCATGTTTTATTTAATTTTGAGTTTATCATCATAATTATTTATATTAACTTAATATATATGGTTTAGAAAAGGAAAATGCTAAAAGTGCGGGGGAACGGCTTTGCTGTAATCCACTTGGGCCGGATCTTTGGGTCGGGATTCTCGACCCGCCCTCTGTAGCCGAGGAAGAGCGAAAAACAAGTAACAAGAACGAGATTCTTGCTTCCTTTCGCTAATCGCCCCCGGTTTTTCTCTTATTTATGCCCGTGCCACTGTAAGCCCAATGCATTAATATGCAGATCACAGTCTCTCCTAATTAATTTTTTTAGTTCATTTTGTAAATGAGATGATGGTAATTAACCGTTTCCTAAATAACATAAATTTTCTATCTTTTGTATTACTTGTTAACTCTCACTCGCCATTAATATGATTTTAGTCAAAGCACTCTCATTCTGTTATTCTTTTTAAGTTGAAGCCATTAAGCTAGCAATATATTATATATATGTAGCCTTAAAAAATATTGAAATTGGGACCATCTCCACTTCATGCACCTTGGTTTGCCTCCTCCATTTCCCTAACCACATGTTAAGGGGGCCACCTCCACCTGAACACTGTCTTGGTGCTGTCGTCAACCAAGCAAAAGAAGGAAAGAAAAGAAGAAGAAGAAGAAGAAGAAATTAAGTTTTACCTAAAATTCACCAATAAATTTTGGTATACCTGAAGAACCTAAGCATAGCATTAGGTATTGCTACTTGTAGGAAGTTTAGGGCAACTCAATTTTCATTGCATACGTTTTGCATTTACATGCAAAATTTGTTTGAATAAAGTATAAATGTTCTCTTCCATGACTGTCACGCTTATTTAACTTTTTCCCCCCTCCAAAGATAAGGTTTTGGAGCTTCTCATTTGCATGAGAACAAAAGTTCCATAAAGACAAGTCACAATCTGTAGTTTTCTTAAGTGTTGCCCTTTGTTGCTTAGCAAGAAAGCAAATTAAAGGGCTTAACACAAACACAGCTCTTCTTCTTAGCACATGTTTATGTCTGAAAGTTAACTTGTGAGCAAGGTAATATTAGGAGAAGATTAGGAGGTCTTTGATCTCCTCTGATGGCTGATCACCGGGAAGAAGCTTGAGAAGCAGGTCCCTATATAAGTAGAAGACATTAGAGGCCCCGGAGAATATTTCCCTTGTCGTGCCCTCCAACGCTCAAGTCAGCTACTGATAAAAGCAGTATGAAGAGAAATGCATAATCTAGTTTAGGATTTAGATAGTCCTGACCTTAGAACGGTGGAAGTATCATCTATTTATAGGAGCGTGTGATGGCAAATTGGTAATCCGACCTGACCGGCAAAAGTGACGTTTTACTTCCACTTTACATATGTCGACAATCGGTAGCGCCAACCTGAGGAGCCGTTCTTATCGCATTTAATGTGATAGCGACATGGTGGCGAAATATGGGGACGTCCAAGGAGTCGTTATAACGTCCGACCATGCATTTAATGCAATGACGACTGGGTGGCAGAGTATGGCGCCATCCGAGGAGTCATCATAACACCTGGCCGCGCTTTTAATGGAGCAGTGCTGACGAGGGTGTCAGACATTCATTTCCTTGCCTTGGGACTAATATTCTCTGGTGGAGTCCGACCTAAAGACGCCTTTCGACTCGGACTCGGGCTTTCTCTGGTGGATTCCAACCTAAAGACGTCTTTCGACTCAGACTTGGATTGTTGGAGGGGTCGGCTTGCTTGGTCAGGCTGTGTCTATATTCGAGTCGGGTCTTTTGGTTACATGATCCGATTCATCCGGCTGATACGTGGCCGACTCTTAAGCGCTTATCAAACTTGTGCTTCTTAGGGTATAACAGTACAGGTCATTAGTCAATTCCACAACAACAACAAAACAATGTAATTCTCTGTATACCTTGAGATCATGAGCATAGGAAAGCCTTTTAAAATAATTCAAAACAAATAGAAAAAAAATCATTTTCATAGACATGAGCTGTGTTTGGCATTAAAAATTTAATGTTGTCGTCATGCCGTGCTACAATAATTCGATAAGATGTTGATGTTTCGCTTGCTAACTAAGTTGACAGGGAAACATGCACACTGGCTTCTTAAAATGGCTTCTCGAGCGAGAAGCATAATACAAATTTACTAGCCTTATATTAAATGGCACAATAAAAAGACATGAAAGCAGAATAAAATTCCGATCAAGGTTCGAGTATTATAGGAGGTTAAAGTTTGGGGTTCTTCATTTCGTTAGTATATTTGTTATTTACACTTTTGTAAAATTATGGAAAGTTATTGTAGTTGGAAAAAGATCATCCACATAGAACTGACATTAAAGCAACTTTCAATAAAAATTAAAATTTACCCACTTTGCATGATCTAGACGGTTGAGAGGTTCCAATATAGCTCACATGATCTTGAATTAGGTTCTGAACTAAATTATCAATAATAATACTAACAAATTGAAATATGCTACTGGACTACCACATCAGCTTTTTGGATGTCATACAATCCATTTAACTTGTCAACCAAAAATATCAAGATTTGGGGATTTAAATATAAAGACCAATTCTACATAAAGAGATGCAAAAAAAAAAAACCTAAAAGTCTTTTGTTAATTTGTTTATTAGCTCCTTGAGAGGGACTGACTGATTTAACTATTGGAGGAGCGACATTCACATTTTCCGTTCTAATAAGAGAAGTGATCAGTGCAACATCAATTACAAAAACAAAACAAAAAAAAAAAAAATCACAATCATGTAGAAAAATGTCTTGTAGACAAAAGCTTGGTCGAAAAGAATTCTTTCTTTTCAATGCCCGCACACTACTGTTTGACGACATTAATTAGGGAATGAGACCCATTCAAAAGAGAGCAGTTAATTATTTTGATTTATGTATGTCTGGAATTAAATTGATAAAATGAAATCCAAAAATCAAACCAATCGTCGTCATGTAGTTTGTTAGTCAATTCTAAGTACGCTTTAACATTGGTTTTATATAATTAGCTTGGTTTTTTTTTTTTTTTTTAAAATATATTTTTAATAACATAAGGCCGCAATACCTAAACTTTAGCTTTGTCGCTTAGAAAATTAAGGATAAGGACTTTAAAAGTATGATCTCATTATTTTAGCAAGTTGGCGAATTGGTTATTAGATAAATTATTCATATTAAAAGAAAGAAGATGACATTAATTATAACATTTTTATCAGTGTCTAGATAAAATGAAAACATCCAAGAATTCTCATGATCCAATTTTCTGGCATGAAAGTACTCGATGACCGAACAATTGATTTTTTTTCCCTTAAATTATTGGGTTTTTATTCAATTTAAATATAAACTAGACAATTGTAAATGTAAGAAAAATTGTAGCAACAACAATTATGTTGTATACATTTTTTTTTTTTTTGAACATGAAAATTATGTTGGATCTGTGAGATGCAAGCCAAGGGAGGTGAATAGGATTGCTATTGTTTTTCACCACAACACAGAATATGCAGCGAAAAATGAAACAATGATAATAAAAGCGATAAACAAGATAACAAACTCCAAAACCAACCAATCAAGAACACGCGATATTTTATAGTAGTTCAGATAAACAATCATGCGTCTACTTTTCCTTCTCGAAGAGGCTTTCCTCACTATGTCAAGAGTTCACCTGAACCACGAAACTCGATTCAATATGCTTACAATACCCCACCCTAAAATCTACCTGAAACCAATCGTCTAGCCTAACTCTCACAATGAGTTATTCTTAGCCCTAGGTAGTCTCAACCCTCAATCTAGCCGACTTGCATATACCGCAAAAGAAGTTCAAATAAAAACAAACCAACTATCAATTAAGCACATAAATTAAAATGATCTTACAGCCCTTTTGATAAAATAAAACCGTCCCTCGAAGAATATAAGCGAAGCTTGATGAAGAACGGTGAAGAAGATCAATCCAATGGCAACTCTCCTCGCTGATACGATCCCAAGATATATGTGCGCGAGGAGTGAGAGTTCAACGAGGCTCTGGGGAATCAAAAATTCCCTTTAAGATCTCTCAATATCAAACCCTATAACTCCTCCTCTCTTCTCTCTCTTTCTATGATATTCTCTCACAATTGGGTCAGGAAAGAGATATCTCAAACATGATATAAATTGGAGAATATATATATAAATCAACGAACGACTGCAATTAAATCTGAAAAACTACAATCTATCGTCTTTACTATTGATGATGACTCTCGCTCATCGATGGTGTCGAGAGACCATCGATGGTTGAGAAGCATATTGATGATATTGCACGGACAACGTCCTAACAAGTTAGCTTTTCTTTCTTTTTCTTGATGGAAAACGAAAGGTAGCTTTTATTCATGAAAAAATATATACAATTTACATTGATATATGAATCAAATTCCTTCATTTCTTTCAGTTAATAGTGAATTAATTTCATGACATCACAAGCCAGTACATGATTCTTTTGTTGAAGTTTGTGCATCAGAATTTACCATGCTGAGGGAGTGAAAGTAATAAATAGGTGGTGGCTAATCCTAGACTCTGCATGCATGGCAGCGTACGTGCGTTTCAATTTGTGCTGTCAAAATTATAGGATGCTATTTTGCTTTTGCACTAGTATAGCCAAAACAACGAGGACATGCATGGAACTTACTATTAACCTCTCCATTTTTATATCTTGTCACCGTCTACAGAAAAATAAACAGTAATGTTAGCACAATAGTTTTATTTTTCGAAAATTCATTTATTGCTATCGATTTGATTGATTGATTGGTTCATATGCAGATCCTAAAGTCCCATTGGGTGTGTTTGGTTCATGGATAGTATTTTGATGCACATAAGTGATTTTGAAAATTTTATACTCAAAATATTGTTTGTTTACATGCATATTAAAGAATATTTACATAACAAGTAAATTCCAACCAAGTTTTATTTAGTTGTACATGAATTTTATTGAAAATTACTTGACTAAAATCATAAATTCGATAGAATCAGCATAATTTTTTGGAAATCGCATTAGAGTCGTCTATTCTACATGTTTATAACATGAAAAATATGAAACATACAACACATTAATAAAATGAAGATTATTTTATTAAACCGGATGAAGATTAATTTTTACCGAACTGATCCTATGATTTTAAAATTGTGTCCCCCCTAAGATCCACCAGATACATAGAAACAGAATGGAACGAGATAGAGAGAGAGAGAGAGAGAGAGAGGGGCAAAACTCACATCCAATGATCCAAATGCCCACCCACGGGTTCGGTTGCGCAGCTTGCGCTCCGTTTTTGTCCGCAACCCGCTAAAACTACGTCGGCGTTAGACTTACCCGCGAGAGTAATGTTTTGACGCCTCTATCGTGGACCCCAAAACTTGCACTGTTTTCTTCTAGCATTGACAGCTCGGCTACAGTGAACTAGTGAAGACAGCTGTAGCAGATGACACGTCGTCACATCGCGGAGGGGACGCGTGTTCGATGGATCGTCACGCGCGTTGAGAAAAGCTTTTTCCCACTTTTTTTGGCTTTCTCTGTTGTTATTATTTGGATTTTGATGGTGCGAGTGAGGGTGGGGCCCCACCAGCGTGCTGCTACTCGAATCTATGTCGGTCAGTTACGCTGTTCCGCGGGAACTCAAATTTTCTCGGTGCGTTTGTTTCTTTAAAAAAACGACTTCTCCCGTTAACCCCACACCCCACACACTACTTTTCCGGTGTATTATTTTCTTTCTCCGTTTTCTTTTCAATCTTTTCAGTTTTACCGTCACAACCTAAAATTATTATTAGAGATTCTTGTTGGGAAGTGAGGTTACGTTTTAGGTTATTTACATATTAATCGGTTAAATCTTCATTAATTCCATGTTAGTCCCTCAAATCTTTGAATTTTTTTTTATAATTCCCGCAAATCTTAAGGGATCTTGCAATTTAGTCCCTGAGCCTGAATGACCGAAGTATACTTCCATTTATGTTTATTCCAAAACACCCCTCTTGTTCAAGAAAACATGAGCTGGGGTGGTTACATGGTCATCAAGGGACTTAATTGCAAGGCGTCAAAGACTCATTGGAGAGTAAAATTAGAGCAAGAAAATAAATTAGAAGACAGATTAACTACTGCGACAACCTGATCCCTAAAATTATAATTGGAATTATATATCCAGAGAGCTCTATATTTACAAATACAAGTAGTTATTCCAACATCTAATTCCATGACTCCACTAAAAGCCATCTTTTCATATTGCAAAAGATATGCACAATATGTTAGATATTTTTATTTTAAATGAAAAGATTGAGTTTTCCTATTATCGTTTTTTTTTAACTCATGTTTAAAATGGTTTTAATATTTTCATAGTCATGCAATAAAACTATATATTGATGATCATAATTTTGTGCATTAAAATAGTTTATTGGCCATGTTTATGACTAAAGTTAATGGTCCTTTTCTTGTAACAGCTTTTCTAACACCTATATAAATGACATTTGAGAGGTTATGAAAAAGGTGGAAAAACAAAACAAGAATGAGGAATATTTTCTTTCTCCTCTTTTTTTTTATACAATATATGATTTGAGTTAAATTTATGTTGGACAACTTGAAGTATACGTTCGAGCACAGAGAACCCATCGCTTGTGCGCTATGGGTGGCCGACTTTTTCGGGGTTACTTTACCGCTAGCAAGCAGATCGGTTGTAACGCCTGCATGAAGGCGCTGTCTGACTTTCCAGTAGTGTAAAAACACGATTGTACCCTAGTCCGGTCATACTATCTTCTATTTTATTTATTTATTATTTATAAAGTTTTTACGCTATGCTAAAACTAAGATAAAATAATTATTAAATATAAAATTTGTTTTTAGTTTCTGTTTTAGTTACTTTTTTCCAACATTCTAGAAAGTCAGTACCCTTTTTTTAGTTTTTGGTTCTAAATGTTAACCTGGATCTGCTTTTGTGCTCGCATGATTCTGGTAATATAAAATTTTTTATGTGGTACTCATGTTAAAGTAGTTAGCATGAAAAGTTATCAGAGGAACTCAAACTTTATGTTAGAATTTTGGTAAAGTAGTGTTTTGATGCACATGTGAATTTGGGTATGGTTAGTCGGTTACAAAATAAGCCAATAAAGCTTTAATTATGTGACGGTCTTTTTAAATACGTTTACCTTGGCGGCTAGCTAGCAGTTTTATGGTAAATTGCAAAAAAATGCCCTATAGTTTCAGTAACAATGCAAAAAAGTGATCTCTATTTTAAAACTGAGCAAATAAATGCCCCAAAGTATTTAAATGTTGTAAATAAATGCTTCAAAGTTTTAAAATGTCACATTTTGGTGCCCTCTTGTTTAATTAATGTTGCATGGTGATGCACCCAATGTTGCATATAAATACCCTCATTTTATAAATAACTTTACTTTAATATCCTAAAGTTTCTAAAAGTTGCACTTTAGTATCTTGTGTTATGTGATATTCTTGGATACTAACGCCTTCTGAATTTTTTTTATCTTGTCACTGATCTGCAATATTTAAATACTTTGAGGTATTTATTTGCTCAGTTTTAAAATAGAAGTCACTTTTTTGCAATGTTAGTGAAACAATAGGGCATTTTTTTTTTTTGCAATTTAGCCCAGTTTTATTGTCCAACTATTAGAATAATGACCATTTTATATTTGGCTGCATAGCACATATATAATACTCACTTTATTTGCCACAAGGATTAATCACTTGTATTATCATCGTGACAATTCTATGGCACGCGCGCACCAGATTTCATTTCCTTAACTTGTTCGATCACTGGGTAAGTGCAAATTTTATCATGACAGTGAAAACCTTTACAAGTATTATATCACTGGTTTTGCACTCTTCTTAGTGTACAAATGGATAAAGCTATGCTCCTATATTACTAGATTCTTCTGTGTTTTGTTTATCTTATTTATGATATTACAACAATCTTGTTGATATCTCATGATAAACGACAGGAGGTTGGTTTAAGATTAATACAAGTATCACACTGGACTATTAATAAATGGTCAGCTTTATCTAAACTCTTTTTATTTAATTTGGAAATGATTATTATCTCACCCGTTACATGCTGTAATACTTTCATGATCAGATTCGATCATCTTGCTCAGATTAGATCATTTAAAAGTTTTATATAATTGCAAGGATTTATAAATCGAGCATGGCACATGAATTGTAGCTTTGATAAATTAAAAATTGCTTAGTCAAAATTGTCAAAGTAACGATGACTTGCTTAAGAGGTGGTACAGATGATTCTAGAAAATGGCGAGACAAGTTTAGTAAGATCTCATTTGCAGGCAACCAACTTGAAGCCATTGGATTATCCGAATATAACTTTAAATCCTCTAGCATTATCATCATTAATTTATTTTGATAAAAGTGGAAAAGTGGTATTATTGATAATTGTGCATTAAATTGAAATATACTTGGGAAAAGATATCTTTTAGCAATATTACTAGCATGTATATGATAGTTTTTCTCATATGTAAAGTTTACCTATTGTTGTATCACAGAAATTCCTAGGTATAAATTGCTCTTAAGAAGACGACATGTGTCTCAATTATCCAACTTAAGCACTATAACACTAACTCGATCCGGGTCTCACGAATGCCGACTCCTTTCCTTAAAGTACTTTGAGATCCAAGATGAAAGGCTTCCTCACCGAGGCTTTCTCTCAGAAGCCCAAGATGAAAGGCATCCTCACTCGGACTCTCTCGAAGGACCGAGATGAAAGGCATCATCACCCGGGCTCTCTCTCGAAAGCCAAAGGTGCCCTCACTCGAACTCTCTCGAAGGACTAAGACGAAAGGCATCTCCACTCAGACCTAGCGACACATCTTGAACCACGGGAGAACCTATATGCTTCATTTTTCCCAGCGACATCAACTAGTCACCGTCGCATTAAATGCATGGTCAGCGCCATCATTACTCCCTCGCCGAAGTCATAATGACTCCTCCGACCACGTCAGCACCTTAGCCATTCTGTCGCCGCCGCATTAAACGCAAGGATGACTCGGACCACCAGCTGCCGACGCGTGTAAAGTGTCGGCTGACTAAGCCGACTGCATGGACCTTGCCGAAGTTACCCAAATACCCTTTTCGGCTCACTATAAATATGCAAACTATCTTCTGCATGGAGGTACGATGTTCTCTATGACAAAAAATTCTAAAAATTACTTCTTTCATACATTTTTCTCCCTTAAGATCATCACTAACTTGATCGTCGGAGGAACTACCGGAGAACCCAACTCCGACCATCTAACGTTCCACATTTGTGCAGGAATCTCCTTCTGCTCAGAGTGATCAGCCATCAAAGAGGATTGAGGGACCCTAAGCTCTCCCAAATCCACTATAACCCGCATAATTAAGTTTCTGACATAAACACCTATGATTGAATGATATGCATGACATCTTTCAAAGATGAAATACTAATTGATAATCTCTAGTGCCTCTTACAGATATATTTAAATTCTCATACATGTGGATTGACACCTAGATGGGCATTTATGCTTGCATCATAAAGTAAAATGGTTGCAAAGCCATTCATGACTCTCTAGGAGTTTATTCCTAGAATCATTGAAGGGGATGGGGTTAAGCCTATAAAGGAGATCACCAATAGTGGGAACCCAACCTTCAAATAGGTGAGCTGCTCCCTTGAAGAAAGTTCAATGAGGTAGAAATAAGCTGGACTGGTGATTCTCATGTGAAACACTGAACCCTGGAGTTTATACTCTTATTTGCAGCATTAGATACATTTATGACTTGCACTACGACTTGCTACTACCCCATTCCTATGATGACAGTGCTCTTATGATGTGATCGGCTAGGATGAGTTATTCTCTTAATAAGTCTAACACACAATTTGTGGAGGGGTCATTACCGATCTCAGACACTCTTGGAGGACTTACCTTCCTGAGAGGAATCATGAAGGCCGTGGTTGTGGGATACGGGGTTGATCCCTATTAACTCTCATGAGTCGATATTCGTGAGCATGACCATTATAGCTCCAACCCGTTCACTCAATGAACAGATGCATAATGTGTGTTCTTTTATCAATACATGGTAAGTGGACTTAATTCAAGGCCTAATCCATTATGTCCCTCATTTTGCGATAAAATGTTACTAAATATAGGTTCAAAGCTGAAAGCTACCTATACCTATTGCACGGTATAAGGTTGCCCAACCTACATATCATATTTTATGTTTTATAGTTCAACTTTCCTATTCCTGAAAACTCAACCTTTTTTTTTTTGGGGATTGTTGGATGCTTTTATTTTAAATGAAAAGATTGAGTTTTCCTATTATCATTTATTTATTTTCTTAATTCTTATTTAAAATGGTTTTAATATTTTTATCATGCAATAAAACTATACATTAATGATCATAATTTTGTGTATGAAAATAGTTTAATTGGCCATGTTTATGACTAAAGTTAATTGTTTCCTATTATCATTTATTTATTTTCTTAATTCATATTTAAAATGGTTTTAATATTTTTATCATGCAATAAAACTATACATTAATGATCATAATTTTGTGTATGAAAATAGTTTAATTGGCCATGTTTATGACTAAAGTTAATTGTCCTTTTCTGGTAACGGTTTTTCTAATATATATATAAATGACATTTGAGAGGTTATGAAAAGGTGGAAAAACAAAACAAGAATGAGGAATATTTTCTTTCTCCTCTTTCTTTTATACACTATATTGTTTTAGTTAAATTTATGCTGGCAACTTGAAGCATACATTCGAGCACAAAGAACCCATCGCTCGTGCGCTATGGATGGCCAACTTTTCGGGGGTTACTTTACCGCTAGCGAGCTGACCGGTTGGAGTGTCTATATGAAGGCGCCTTTTGACTTTCTAGTGTAGTGTGACAACATGACTGTAGCCCAGGCCGGTCATACTATCTTCTATTTTATTTATTTATTATTTACAAAGTTTTTATGCTGTGCTAAAACTAAGATAAAAGAATTATTAAATACAAATTTTGTTTTTAATTTCTGTTTCAGTTACTTTTTCCAACAAGATATCCAACACCATCATGGGCTAAACTTTAAAAATAGAAAATAATCTTGCCTTTTTATGCAGATAAGTGAGCCTTAAGCTAGATATGTAATTATATTCTGGTCTCTTCTCCTTTAAGGAAATAGACAATAATTAATGTCCCATTTGCAGACTCACCTTCAGTAACATTTATCACTGCTTAACTTATTTGTTAGAACTTGTTATCTATTAATTTGGGGGTAGGGAGGAGATAACTATTTGCAATTTAACCTTCTCAAAATGTCAATAGCAAGAATGATAAAATGCTACCGAACTAGTTGAAAAATGATAAATGTTTCTGAAGAAATAAATGAAATTAAGAGATATATGCAACTTACATGAAGAAAGGGAAACGATACTAAATTAAATCTGACAAGATATATTTATGGACTGGACCTGAAGTCATGAGTCCAAGGTTGGGAGCAAATTCAATTGAGGAATGCATTAATGGTAGAGCCCAACTTGTCTTTCAATGCCAATGTGATATATAGACCACATAGTCTAAATAATGAAGTGTCACTGCAACTATATATGAATTTCATCTCTCTCTCTCTCTCTCTCTCTCTCTCTCTATATATATATATATATATATATATATATATATATATATATATATATATATATATATATATATATATATATATATATATATATATATATATAATGAGTAAAGCTCCTATAAACTTAAGTGAATAGAAGCATTTGTCCATCAAACTTTTTATCTCTTCATTATGCTTTAAGATTTGTGTTACACATTAATGCTATCTTTGAGATTTGTGCCTTCATTTGCATCACATGCTAGCACAAATCTCAATGCAAGATTAATGGATAAAATAGTTGGTGGACAAATGGCTCCTATCCACTTAAGTTTATAGGTGCTTTACTCTATATAATACATGCATATGACTTTATGAATTAATTGATTAATTTTTAAGACTCGTCACTCACATGCTCCTACTTTAAAGCAACCCTACTCTGGTGCCGCAAGCATGGGGGAGAACCAAACATAGTGATCAGAGTGGATCATGTTCCTTGTAGTGAATGTAAAGGGTAAATTTCACAAAATCCCACTTAAGTTTGGCCTTTTTTTCAAATAGCCCATGTTGATGCCAGTTATCAAACAGGGGGGTTATCTGTGGATTATGGTGGTGTTAGGGTTCCTCAAACTTTCTTAGATGACTGGTTCTGGAGTCCGAAGTCTTTTCCTATACATGAAGAACTCGTGAGAGGTAGGGTTGGGTTCTCCGATGTCCGACGATCATCGATGAGTTGATCTTGAGTGGGAAAATAGGAGATGAGTAGTATAAGTTTGTTGAGTTGCATGGGGTAGGCGAAGAAGTTACCTTAAGCGACCGGTTCTTTTATAGTAGATCGGAAGGCGAGATAGGCACTTTGGCCCAGAGTCTGGCTGGCTCGGTCATAACCTACTTCCATTGTTGGTGAGGAGGGTGGAGTCATCCATGCGTTTATTGTGGGGTGGCAATGTGAAGTGCTTATTAGTCCAGATGAATCATAAATACCATGGGGCTAGAGCAATGATGACTCGTGACATTTAAAGGCGGTAGTCGGTTGTTAGCGGGGTTCGAGGGCACACCTCCTCTCGAGATTTAAATAGCGGAGACGATAAGTATCGCTTTACAGTAAGCCATGCAAGTTGTTGGTTGGAATAGTAGGTCGAGTCGCGGTGCTTGTGGCTTCGATCGGTGGGAGGTCGACAAGAACCGTCTTTTAGTCCCGACCCGCATAGTTGTGACCTATTAGGTCACATTGCGGGAACTTTCGGTGTCCCGGAGTCTCATTAGGCGGGAAGCCGACCTCCCAGGTAGGGTTAATACTTAGTTATTGCGGGCTATAATAGCCCCTTAAGCGTCTTAATTCCACAAAGACCCCCTTAACTTTGAGGGGTTTTCACAAACTCCCCTAAACTCTATTTATTCCTTTAAACCCCTTAAATAATTTTCACTTTAACCACCTGCTTACGTTAGAAAGTTGATATGTGATTTGAGGGGGTTAAACTTAACTAGGTCCTTTAATCACCTTTGATGGTTAATTTTCTATCGAGAATCTTGATCTATGCTTAGCTACACAAGTATGAGTTTAGAGGCAGGAGGTTGTTCCCTCCGTTATGCCCTCGACGCTCAAGTCGATGCTATTTCTAGTTCATGAAGAGAAAATAAGAGATATATGCAACTTACATGAAGAAAGGGAAACGATACTAAATTAAATCTGACAAGATATATTTATGGACTGGACCTGAAGTCATGAGTCCAAGGTTGGGAGCAAATTCAATTGAGGAATGCATTAATGGTAGAGCCCAACTTGTCTTTCAATGCCAATGTGATATATAGACCACATAGTCTAAATAATGAAGTGTCACTGCAACTATATATGAATTTCATCTCTCTCTCTCTCTCTCTCTCTCTCTCTCTATATATATATATATATATATATATATATATATATATATATATATATATATATATATATATATATATATATATATATATATATATATATATATATATATATATATAAATGACATTTGAGAGGTTATGAAAAAGGTGGAAAAACAAAACAAGAATGAGGAATATTTTCTTTCTCCTCTTTCTTTTATACACTATATTGTTTTAGTTAAATTTATGCTGGCAACTTGAAGCATACATTCGAGCACAAAGAACCCATCGCTCGTGCGCTATGGATGGCCAACTTTTCGGGGTTACTTTACCGCTAGCGAGCTGACCGGTTGGAGTGTCTATATGAAGGCGCCTTTTGACTTTCTAGTGTAGTGTGACAACATGACTGTAGCCCAGGCCGGTCATACTATCTTCTATTTTATTTATTTATTATTTACAAAGTTTTTATGCTGTGCTAAAACTAAGATAAAAGAATTATTAAATACAAATTTTGTTTTTAATTTCTGTTTCAGTTACTTTTTCCAACAAGATATCCAACACCATCATGGGCTAAACTTTAAAAATAGAAAATAATCTTGCCTTTTTATGCAGATAAGTGAGCCTTAAGCTAGATATGTAATTATATTCTGGTCTCTTCTCCTTTAAGGAAATAGACAATAATTAATGTCCCATTTGCAGACTCACCTTCAGTAACATTTATCACTGCTTAACTTATTTGTTAGAACTTGTTATCTATTAATTTGGGGGTAGGGAGGAGATAACTATTTGCAATTTAACCTTCTCAAAATGTCAATAGCAAGAATGATAAAATGCTACCGAACTAGTTGAAAAATGATAAATGTTTCTGAAGAAATAAATGAAATTAAGAGATATATGCAACTTACATGAAGAAAGGGAAACGATACTAAATTAAATCTGACAAGATATATTTATGGACTGGACCTGAAGTCATGAGTCCAAGGTTGGGAGCAAATTCAATTGAGGAATGCATTAATGGTAGAGCCCAACTTGTCTTTCAATGCCAATGTGATATATAGACCACATAGTCTAAATAATGAAGTGTCACTGCAACTATATATGAATTTCATCTCTCTCTCTCTATATATATATATAAATGACATTTGAGAGGTTATGAAAAAGGTGGAAAAACAAAACAAGAATGAGGAATATTTTCTTTCTCCTCTTTCTTTTATACACTATATTGTTTTAGTTAAATTTATGCTGGCAACTTGAAGCATACATTCGAGCACAAAGAACCCATCGCTCGTGCGCTATGGATGGCCAACTTTTCGGGGGTTACTTTACCGCTAGCGAGCTGACCGGTTGGAGTGTCTATATGAAGGCGCCTTTTGACTTTCTAGTGTAGTGTGACAACATGACTGTAGCCCAGGCCGGTCATACTATCTTCTATTTTATTTATTTATTATTTACAAAGTTTTTATGCTGTGCTAAAACTAAGATAAAAGAATTATTAAATACAAATTTTGTTTTTAATTTCTGTTTCAGTTACTTTTTCCAACAAGATATCCAACACCATCATGGGCTAAACTTTAAAAATAGAAAATAATCTTGCCTTTTTATGCAGATAAGTGAGCCTTAAGCTAGATATGTAATTATATTCTGGTCTCTTCTCCTTTAAGGAAATAGACAATAATTAATGTCCCATTTGCAGACTCACCTTCAGTAACATTTATCACTGCTTAATTTTAAGACTCGTCACTCATGCTCCTACTTTAAAGCAACCCTACTCTGGTGCCGCAAGCATGGGGAGAACCAAACATAGTGATCAGAGTGGATCATGTTCCTTGTAGTGAATGTAAAGGGTAAATTTCACAAAATCCCACTTAAGTTTGGCCTTTTTTTCAAATAGCCCATGTTGATGCCAGTTATCAAACAGGGGGGTTATCTGTGGATTATGGTGGTGTTAGGGTTCCTCAAACTTTCTTAGATGGCCCGGTTCACGGGTCGAAGTCTTTTCCTATACATGAAGAACTCGTGAGAGGCCGGAGTTGGGTTCTCCGATTGTTCCTCCGACGATCAAGTCAGTAGTTGATCTTGAGTGGGAAAATAGGAGATGAGTAGTATAAGTTTGTTCAGAGTTGCATGGGGTAGGCGAAGAAGTTACCTTAAATGCCACCCGTTTCTTTATAGTAGATGAAGGGCGATAGGTAACTGGCCCAGAAGTCTAGGCTGGCTCAGTCATAACCTACTTCCACAGTGTTGTTAGGCAGCGAGAAGTGAGTCATCCATGCGTTTATTGTGGGGTGACAGGAGGCGCTGAGTGCTTATTAGGTCCGATGAATCATAAATACCATGGGGGCTAGAGCAATGATGACTCTGACAGAGCATTTAAGGCGAGGGTAGTCGGTTGTCGGCGGGGGGTTTCGAGGGCACACCTCCTCTCGAGTCGGCTCTGCGAGCAGGACGATAAGTATCGCCTTTTTAGTCGGCCATGCAAGTTGTTGGCTGGAATAGTAGGTCGAGTGCGGGTGCTTGTGGCTTCGATCTGGTGGGAGGTCGACAAGAATGCAGTCTTCTTTTAGTCGACCGCCAAGTTGTCTTTTATTAGGTCATTGCCGGAGAGCAACTCGAGTCGTCCGTCTCATTAGGCGTGGAGCAGGACACGTGTCAGCCTCCCAGTAGGGTTAATACTTAGTTATTTGCAGGCTATAATAGCCCCCTTAACTGTCTTAATTCCACAAAGACCCCCTTAACTTTGAGGGGTTTTCACAAACTCCCCTAAACTCTATTTATTCCTTTAAACCCCTTAAATAATTTTCACTTTAACCACCTGCTTACGTTAGAAAGTTGATATGTGATTTGAGGGGGGTTAAACTTAACTTCTGGTCCTTTAATCACCTTTGATGGTTAATTTTCTATCGAGAATCTTGATCTATGCTTCGCTACACAAGTAACAGAGTTTAGAGGCACCGGAGGTTGTTCCCTCCGGTATGCCCCTCGACGCTCAAGTCAGTAACTATTTCTAGTTCATGAAGAGAAAATAAGAGTATAGTCTTGTTGACTTTTTGTGTGTGAAATTGCGTACCTTGGGTTGATGGAAATCACCATTATTTAGAGAGGGTTTATGGGGGCATGTCGGTAAATTTAGCCGAGTGTGTGCAGTTCTGGTTCAGACACTACTTTACACGTGCCGGCAAACCGATTGGCTGAGTCACCTTTATACAGTGATGGGGCTGTTGGATTGAAGGCGTGTCCGAGGAGCTTTGAAGGCTCTGGCTCGAAAGGTCATTATGATTGATGCCGCATTAATTGCTAATGGCGGCGAAGTGGGAATCTGACTGTACATTCATTAAATGCAGCGTGACTTTTGATGACGTTTGTCATATCGTTCTACTGTTCTAGACGTGTTGTGTCGGGTCCAAGTGGAGAATGCCCTTCATCTCGAAGCCAGACATCTAGCAGAGTCTAGGTCGGAAACACCTTTCATCTCGAATTTAGATCGCGTGGCAAGTCGGCCGGCTTATCACCCGGGTTGTGCTTGCAAATGCTTTGGGAGTTGGCTATTTAGTTATCACGTGACAACTCTTATTGGTTTAGTAATTTTCAGGGTATAACACCACCCAAAATACATCATCAAGTCTAACACGTTTAATGCTAAGCCGTTGGTATTAACGGGAGGGCCAGCATGGACATGCATGTGATATGAGTGTCTAATTTCGTAACATTTGTAGAGGTATATAGATTTTATATATATGACATCCCACGTGACAACTGGGAGCCCCTCGCACGTGCGATGTTGGACTCGCAAACGCGGCGCACCCGTTGCAACCGGTTCGGCCTCGCACCGCACCCGACGGTCCAGTTGGATCCGCAGTCCTCGCGCCGGGTCACGTGTGCGCGCTCTCTCTCTCTCTCTCTCACACGTGGGCCCACCGAGCCGCCCTCTATTTAAATCTCTTAGCACCAAAAAATAGCTTACAACTTACAACTAGGCTTTTATTCTAGACTTCAATTTTGGCTTCATGTTAGGTTTCATTTATTGAGGTGTTCGTTGAATTGTCAAATAAATGTGAAAATAGTGGATTTTAGTTGTAGCCTCCACTGGAATAAATGGCACATCAAAAGTTGAACATTTTTTACTCCAAATAGTGGATTTTAAAGGTGATCAGTTAGTTGATGCAGTTACTGAGTGTCTTTGGTTATCCATAGTTGAATAGATAATGTGCCCCTAATTACGGCTGTTACAAACTACATTAAGTTAGAGATGCAATGTAGTAGTGTCTAGATAACTTATTTCTCCAACTACCCTTCTATCAAAATGTTAAAAACTAAAACTTGACTATATTTCATCTACTTTTTAATATCATTCTTACCACAAAAAAGTTAGAACATAATCATTATGGAAAAACGTTGATGTGACTGTTGTTAGAAACATATTTAATGTATGCTTACAACCACATTCATCTTTAATGACAGCTGTAAGTACATGATTTAGAGTCTAAGATGTTGTTGCAATTCTATAATATTGTTGTAAAAAGACAAACCAATTAATGCGTCATAGTTGGAACAACATGCAACTCCAAATGTCACCAACTAAACATCAGGTGCACTAACTATTCAGTAAGCATGAACTATTGTATAATTTTCTAATATCAGACTACCTTTTGCTTTAACTAATTTTGCATGAGATATGCTGATTTGTTTTAAAAAAATTTCCATAGGAAATTTGTTTAAGGTTTTTGAGGTATAAATTTGCAATTATGCCATTATTTATAAAAGTATCCTAGATGCATCATTGGGTTGAGCCACAGGACAATATAGAAACAGTTATGATTAGCCTCATAAACAAGTTGAAGAGAAATTATGATGAGACTAATGTGGGCACACAGTTAGACATAACTATCAGACTCGCCACAACCGTGTGATACGCACGCTTAACATTTAGAGAAAAAAAATAAATAAAAGAGTTACATATGAATAATATCACTACACCATGTGGTTTTGATCCAACATTAATTATTTTTAATTTTAGATTATCCTCTACTTGTGAATATATTAAGAGACATCCGACATGAAATTATTCAACGGGATTGCCAAAGACAGCCAAACACCCAATCTCAACGCATACTCACATTTGACTGACCAAGGTTTTCTCCATCTCCATGCAAGTTAACCCCATTATGTATTATTTGTTGAGCACCAACCAAGCCTACCTTCGTGGCGCCAAACTAGCCCTAATTAATTAAATTAGTAAATTAATTAAGTCATTTAAGAGAAGGCAACGAACAAATTGAGAAGACATGGTTCCAAAGTAAGAAGTGGACTATTCAACTCAAAGAATTGAAAGAAAAAGTAGTTTATCTTGGCCTCCTCAAATCTGAGTTAGAGAGTCAAAGAGACAAAAGCCCACTTGGATTTCTTGCTACTCTTTCCCACATGAGAGCATGCTTAGATTAGGATAGAACACTGTTGTAAAAGACAAACCAATTAATGCGTCATAGTTGGAACAACATGCAACTCCAAATGTCACCAACTAAACATCGTGCACTAACTATTCAAGAAGCATGAACTATTGTATAATTTTCTAATATCGGACTACCTTTTGCTTTAACTAATTTTGCATGAGATATGCTGATTTGTTTTAAAAAAATTTCCATAGGAAATTTGTTTAAGGTTTTTGAGGTATAAATTTGCAATTATGCCATTATTTATAAAAGTATCCTAGATGCATCATTGGGTTGAGCCACAGGACAATATAGAAACAGTTATGATTAGCCTCATAAACAAGTTGAAGAGAAATTATGATGAGACTAATGTGGGCACACAGTTAGACATAACTATCAGACTCGCCACAACCGTGTGATACGCACGCTTAACATTTAGAGAAAAAAAATAAATAAAAGAGTTACATATGAATAATATCACTACACCATGTGGTTTTGATCCAACATTAATTATTTTTAATTTTAGATTATCCTCTACTTGTGAATATATTAAGAGACATCCGACATGAAATTATTCAACGGGATTGCCAAAGACAGCCAAACACCCAATCTCAACGCATACTCACATTTGACTGACCAAGGTTTTCTCCATCTCCATGCAAGTTAACCCCATTATGTATTATTTGTTGAGCACCAAGCCTACCTTCGTGGCGCCAAACTAGCCCTAATTAATTAAATTAGTAAATTAATTAAGTCATTTAAGAGAAGGCAACGAACAAATTGAGAAGACATGGTTCCAAAGTAAGAAGTGGACTATTCAACTCAAAGAATTGAAAGAAAAAGTAGTTTATCTTGGCCTCCTCAAATCTGAGTTAGAGAGTCAAAGAGACAAAAGCCCACTTGGATTTCTTGCTACTCTTTCCCACATGAGAGCATGCTTAGATTAGGATAGAACACTGATTTGAAGAGAAAACATATGTTTTTAGGGTATTAATAATAATAGAAGACTAGAGAGACATCACACAAGATTGATGTTAAAAAGTCAAGGGACTAGCTAAGCTTAGTTGTAGTATTGTAGAAACTCAGGGGGCACCTCTTTTGGAAAGCACATTGCTAGGAATTCAGTGTTGACTTTGTGATTTGGAAATTTCCACGTTGAAACTTTAATTGCTTGATTAAACAAGTTATTTAAACTTTTCTGAAAAGCCCAAAAGAAGCCCAAATACAACCCAAAGCGGCTCAGGCTACAGGCAGCAAAGACTTTTTTCATAAAACTATATTTGAATCATTTTGCATTTTTTGAAAATTAAATTTTGCTTTCACTGAATTTAATAAAATACATCGATGTGAAAAAATGGTTCATTTTTTGCCTTCTTCTTTTCGTTAGATAAATAATACATTCTGGATTGACAGAGTAAAATAAGACGAGGCCCATTCTCATTTTCAGAAAGTCCGTTCGCAGCGGCAATTCCGCCTATCATTTAAGTTAATGGGCTTTAACTTTTAAGCATATGGGCTAAAAGCTTTCTTATTCACGTAGGTAGGCCTGATAAGAGCTTATACTATTGAACGATAATGGTCTTTAAACGATAATTTTAGGAAGATGTGAACACGGTGGAAGCATTGGCTATCTCAGAAGGAATGATATTTGCTAAGGAAGCAGGTTTTGCGAGAGTTATTATTGAAAGTGATAGCTTTGACGGTCATCTTAGCAAGTGAAAGCACAAGCTCTTGTATGGCAAGCTTGGAACTATCATTGAAGACACGAAAATACTGTCATCGGAGTTCAGATATTGCACTTTTTTGCATACGAAGCGTGAAGGAAATCGAGCAGCTCATTGTTTAGCTCGTCATATTTTATTAGTTTCTGATATGTTTGTTTAGCTGGAAGAAGCACCGGCTTTTATTCATTCTATTGCAAGTCAAGATGCTAATTTTAGCTAAATGAATGAATTTATATGTGCTACTCTTTTTTTTTTTTATCCCATTTGGTTTTCTTCGCAAGGTTTTAACGAGGCAGTTAATCATCTCTTAATATATATCAATTAGTAAGGTGCTACTTGCTTAGATCGCAATTTTGGAGTTGGGAATGCAATCTTTTGCTTGTAACAACCGCTTCGTGGTTAACTAGTAGCAGTGTGAGTACTCGGGGTCTCTGTGATATCCATCTTTTTTCTAGGAAAGAAAAAAAAAATTTGCTGTTTTATCGGAAAATGCTATTTATAGGTATTAACATTTGTATTTTTAGACTATCAATTAGTGGTCCAGGATAGTTAATCTCATACTGTAATGCTGGTTAATTCTTTCAATTGCTATTGAAATATCCACGGCAGTGACGGTAATAATCGATTTAAGAGTTTATGTTGAACATTCCCAAGGCCTGATCAGTTGATTGCGTCTCTAGTTGCAGTTAGAAGTGAGAGAAAATGAACCAATAAAATCCACTGAAGTGACAGCACATGCTTAGCCTTTTTATCATTTCCAAATTAAGTAACTTGTGTAACAAAATTTCTTACAAATCCAAGATTATTTGCTGCTTGGACATCTTGAGTTCTTCAAAACAAATAAATAAAATAAAAACATATACACTCAAAATCAATTAATCAAGAATGATATAAAACAACTAGGACATTTAGACATCCCTTCATGCTACTACAAGGAGTAGTAAACTACTGTTCTAGGCATGAGTATTCTTGGTGGCAGTAGGAACTCCATTAGCTTTCTTGGTATCACCATTCTCTTTATCTTGGTGATGGCCATTTGCTAAAAGTGGTGCATCTTCTGTATCCTTCGTCTGCAAAAAAATAAAAAACATTGCTTTTGAGTTCTATAAACCAAACTGCTACATATGAAATCAATCACCACAGAGGTAGTACGCAACATTGCTTAAATTGTGAGGTAGACTATTTTATCACTTAAAACATGTGTTGATAGCATGATATCGGAAAAAGCATTTGAGAAGCAGCTCAAAGAAAACGAACATGCAGACAGTACAATTTTCAAATTAAGCAACTTAAAGAAGCGCCAACCATTTCTGAAGTCACTTTCCGACCCATCAAAACATCCCACCTAAAGTTTTTACCCCATAGAGTTCTAAACTTACACAATTCTTAAAAGATTATTTTGTCCAATAAACTCATAGTTTTACCTCCATCTGTTTTTAAATTCACCTACTTCTAAAATTACTTTTACACCCAAAAAAACCTTCATTGACTTACTTTCAAACTCACTTTGTATCTCAAATAGTTTGATATACAGTGCAAGTTGTTATATTGTTTGAGTTGCTATGTTTAGATGTAATTTTGCAATATTTTTATGCCTACGTATACATCATATTTTTAAACACTTTAACCATTATGTCGTTTGGAAACACTGATGTTACAGCTTTTTTGCCCACACACCCAAAATTTTAGTCTCATTTATTTGTAAACCTGCCTACTTTCAAACCGTCCTTTCTGCCTATAAATCCAAGGTTTTACTACTATTTGTTCTTAAACCCACTCACTTCCAAAATCACTCTTAGACCCAAAATATTACACCAGATTATTTTTAAATTCACTTTATATTTTACCAGTATGATACACAGTGTAAGTTGTCTTTTGTTGTAAGTTCTACTAATGCCGTAGCAACACGTCCGTCAATTTGCTCGTTTACTCTTAAAAGAGTCAAAAAAGTACCTGTACCAGTATTAAAAAAAATGGTTTTGGAGGGGGGGTCCGCAATTGGGATATATCACAGGGGGTCTATACATAAAAATCAACTATTTTTAGTGAAAACGAACAATTAAAGAGAATCAAACAAGTAAAGAGTGGAACCTGTGAGAGCGGCAGGGCATCGCCAGCGGATTTCTTCTTGCTCTCTTTCACACTGAAATAGGAGTATAACGCCATTCCAAAGATAGCAACAAGGATGCCCAGAATGTTCCTGGCGGTGAAAGGATCATGCAGAAGGGTATAACCGAAGGAAAGGACAAGGCATGTCTTAAGGTGGCCGAGAACCTGGTATGTCACTGGTGATGTTGTTCCGATAACCAGGAATGTGCTGAAGTTTACAGACACCGCAATCAAGCAGGACAGAACAATGAATGCCTACACATTCACATACTTTTTCGTCAATGCTTCAATCGTTAGTTCTATAATCAGATTCTCTTTTTCGGGGGGACAATAATCAAATGCTAATTGATGGTTAGTCATGAATTACTAGGATAGTTGAATGGTTAACTCGGCAATTTAAACAGGATTTTGCTATTGAAGAAAATTAAAGTACGATTCTTTTTCTTTCTTGCTGTACATATGTTTCTTCATCAACCAAAATACTCTTAAGGCGTTTTAGGTCCCTCTTGTTACATCAGTGAATAGTGAAAGTGGTATCTGAAATAAATATTCTGCCTATTAATAATTAATAAGTAATTCTCCCAGGATTCTGTCTTTTCATAGATTAAGAGTCAATTCTCCTAGAAATTAAAATGAACTTGAGTGAACAAATATTGTAAGAAAACTTTTCATAGATTCTAATGCAAACAATTTCTGTTAAAAAGAAGATAACTGGTTGAGGGACTCCTAATGAGAATCCCCATCTTTGTTAAAAATGATGGGGAACAAGTGAACAAAGTTTGTATTAAAAGTATTTTGATGATAGGGAGAGGAAGAGAAGGTCAATAAGTGAAACTTTTTAAGTGGTTATGCTTATTTAGAATCTATCTGAAGCACTTCCAATATATAGTTTATACGAAATTGCATGCCCTTGACAATATTTATTTCTCTTTGTATATGTTGCATGTATGTGGATGACTTTTCATTCATATGAAATTTCTCCACACGTAAGCACAAAGATGTACAAATAAGTAGAGAGGCCAGGTGATAAACATACCAGAACAAGGGGAGAGTAGGAGTGGGAGAAGACACTTCGCTTTGTAAGGCACTTGTCAACAAATGGTCCAGTCAAAAACAGTATAGCTGCTTGGTATGGTGAAGACTGGTACAGGAGTTGTGTAGATGACACCTTCAACCTCTTTTGTATTGTGTTTGTCAACTTTTACATTCATGGTTAAGGGTTTCACATGCTAAAATACAAAATTCTACTTGCATCTCCAACATATCAAAGGCAACAATGTTATATGAATACTCCTTAGAAAAGAATTCAATATATCCCATATTAGTAGCTAAATTCTATTCTAGTGCTCAATAATATGAAGGGAAAAAAATCACTTGCATATAGAAGCAGTATTGAAAGAAACCAAAAGGATACAATTTGTCCAACACATGTAGTAGCAATTGCAAGGAGAGACAGGACTGAACCAACAAGATTGAGTTTGAGATCGGTAACAGATGCAATACCAACTCCAAAGAGCAATACGAGAAGAGCGAGCTTTATGCTCTGGCTGCAGAGAGTACCATTGTTTAGCTTCAGTTTGTAAGCTGGAAAATAAGTATCTCACTAGACAGATCCAAAGAATGATGCAAGTTCCCGATGCATGAAAAAAAAATCCAATTCCAGAAGAATAATTTGATTTCAAACAATTGAACACAACAACACCATAGTTCCAAGTTTAGTTTTAGGGTAGATTGTATAACTGTTGAAAACTGGCGTTGTAAATTTTACAACATTGTTGTTTAAGAAGCCATCTCATACTGTTCTTTTTTCCTTTTCCCAAAAGGATCCTCCAGATTGATTCAAGATGTTGGTGTCATGAATGCAACAGGCAAAACATTTTTCTGCTCTTCAAAACTTTACACGTTTTATCCTTTGCTTGGTGTTTACTATTTGTTTGTTTCTGTGTTTTTTTTTTTCATGTCAAGGGGCTGGTATATTCAAACACTCCAAAGTCCAAGATCTTCCTTTTTCTACAAATCACTCTTTCTTTTTATTATTATCTAAAAAACACAAGCAGACTGGTGTACTACAAAGCTAGATACTGCAATGCAGAATTAATATGCTATGGCATTGTTGAAAATCATTGATAGGTATAGCCATATAGTACATTAACAGCATGGTTCGGGCAAATTTCACCTGAATTTCTTCTTCAGAAATATAGTTTCCAGCATTACAGTGAAAGGTATGATAGCAAGCTTTGTCATCTGAAAAAGAAGGTGTAGTTTAGTATAAATACACCCGATGAAGAAGGGCTCAGAGATGAGATTACAGAGACCAAACCAACCTGGTAGAATCCAATGGAGTTGAACCCAAGACTGAGATTGAGGAGTCCAATTGAAGTTCCATTGAGCACACCAAATAGAAGGACTGTTTTGCCATCAATCGACTTGGGTTCAAAAAATCGTAGGCGTTGTGCCACGTGGAGAGTGCAGAAGGTTACCATCAGATGCCAGCTTGTTAGTGTTGTTGCTGTTTACGTAATCAAAGCATACACATAGATATATGTGAGAAAGAAATGCTCGGGTCCAGTAAGAGTCAAAATATAAGGTTTAACCTTTAGTTAAGTTACTAGCTTATAGAATATGCAAATTTAATTCCCAGGAAACATTCAGCTGTTAAATACAAGCTTAATGATATAAATGGTCATAAGTATGAAGGTGGCCGTTAGACCCCTGCAATTCTACTGCAATGTATTTTCTAGATCCAGTTATTATTCACATGTCATGCACAGGTGACAAAATGCAACAGCGCGCGCGAGTCGCTCTAATTAGAACTAGTTGCAAATGTTTAGACAATTTCATGCTCCAATCAAGAGAGGTATCAAGAGACAAACCGAAAGGGAAGCCAAGAGAGCTCATGAGAGCCTTGTTGCAGATGACAATGGCAACGGATGACGCCACTGATAGAGCCAACGATCCAACCACACCTAGCTGACATCCTGAGCCCTCAGACGACATCTTGCTCTTCTTCTTCTTCCTCCTCCCCGACGCCGCAAATTCAAACTAAAGCTGCAAATGTACTGAGATCTTTAGTACTACTCATTACGACCAAAAACAATTTGAATCGTATGAAGATCGCCAAAAGAACAAACAATTTTGCACGGAAAACATTATCATAACATCCAAAAGAACCCATTTTCAAAAATTTCTCGAATTATTAAAATAAGTAAACACGAGAGTGCACCTGAAAAAAAAAAAAGGAAGTGAATTTTCTCGTAGAAAAGGGAAATGATACGGTAAACCTAAAATCCAAGTAAATAAAAATTAATTAATTAAGTAATAAATGTTATCTTCAGTGATCATTTCGCACAAAAGTAACGGATTATCGTAATTTGAAACGTTTCCTGAAATAATAATAATTGACAAAATCGCGTGAATTTTCAAAATCGAAGAGAGAGAAATCACGGCTGAGATCCATCGGAAAAAGAATTGAAAAGCCTCACCTCGGTCTAAGGTCACGAAGGTTGAGATCGGCGGCCGTTACGATGAGAGAGGAGAAGTCCAAGAGAGAGAGATGAGCTCGCTGGTTTTTTTTCTCTCTCTCTCCCCCTGGGACTCTTGCTGAAGAAAGTGATTGCGCCCTTTTTTATGTTGGAGTTTGGAGAGGGGAGAGAGAGAGAGAGAAAATGAGGGCTTCCGATTCTTGACGCCGTTACGTCGCCGTTAGGTTGGGTGAGGGAGTGAGTGAGGAAAGGGTAACGGCGACCACAAGCAAACGACCAACAGCAGTCTACTCATCACGCGGTCGTTATGGATGACCACTTTCCTAGTGCAATGACGATTTTGCCCTTGTGACTTTTTCTTTTTGGAGGCTATATTTTGCGTATCCAAACGCGATACTTGGCACCCACTCATGTATTTCCACGCGTTCTAACTCAGTTGGCGTCGTAAACGGGTCGGGTTCAGATCGGATCCTGCAAGATGTAGATATCAATTCAAAACTATACTTTGGATTCCCCAGTTTAAAAAAATGCCTTGAGATATTATTCATTTTACATAAACTATCGAGAAGTATAATGTCGAAGTATTTCAGTATACCTTATCTGTGTATTTTGTGCCATGAAAATCAATGTTTCAAAATTTTCAGTAACTTGCTTAATCTCTTTGCCCGTTGATACGTCATACGTGATTAAAACACAACAAAAAGCCTTCGAATCTCTCTTTGCCCGTTGATACGTCATACGTGATTAAAATACAACAAAAATCCTTGAAATCTCTCTGATAAAGAAAAAAAAATACTTGAAATTTGGTATCTAGATAGTCTATGTGGATTACCACACATCCCTCTACACCGATTTTCAATTTTGGAGTTGTAGTATCCCGAGAATTACCAAGTTTAATGAACTTTGAAGAGTTGGCCACGTGTCATAATTAACTGGCCAAGTCTTACTAATCCAAAAACTCGACCCGGGTGAAAGCATCGCCGACCCTCCTAGCAGCCTAAGTCCGAGATGAAAGACGTCTTTGAGCCGGGATACGCCAAAAGGAGCCGGGTCCAAGACAAAAGGCGTCTTCTACTCGGACCATCACTAGAATGTCTAGACTAGCGAGTTGACCTATTAGCTTCAACAGTCGTACTTCGTCGCTCAATCACCATCGCATTTATTGTTGACTCGAGTCATCATGACTTTTCGGGCCGAAGTTATGACTCGGATCATGCCAGCACTTCATCAGTTCTGTCATTGTCGGATTAAACAAAGATGATTCATTCAACCGGCTGCCAACTCGTGTAAAGTGCGGTTTGATCAGCTGACTGCACTGACCTAGTCAAATTATCAATGTGCCCCTACAAACCCTTTATAAATAGTTGGCAATCCCCACTATTGGAAGGTACACAAAAAACTGCTAAGTTACTCCATGAAACTAGATTCTGTAAATTTGTTTAATCTATTGCTGACTTGAACGTCAGAGGGCACGCCAGAGCAAGAAACTCTGGCCCTCTGACGAGTATTTTCTGTACAGAAATCTACTTCTTCCCCTCGGTTGATTAGTCATCAAAGAAGCTTAAGGGACCCTAAACTCCTCTAAATATCCAATTACCCTACAATTAACTATCTGACATAAACAAGAGTAAATTTTTGTATCTCATTATTTGTCTGTTTTATTATTTAATGGGAAATCTGTAATAGTTTAACCATGTGCTTTACTTAAACTAGTCTTTTAGCCCGTGCTAAGCACGGTCTTATCGTAATTCTTTTATAATTCGTTGTAATTTAATCAATCACACCGATATTTTAAATTCGGTACACATTAAGATAAATTTTGAAAAAATTACAATAGGCTTGTTATTGTCAAAATATGTAGTATTTTATTTATAATAAATGATTGAAAATTATAAATAATATATAATTTTTCCTTATAATAAATAAATTTAAAATCATATAAAATGCAAATTATTTTCAAAATTATTATCAATAGACAAATCTCTACCTAACAACACATTTTTAATTATTAATATTAAAATTAATAAATATTAATTTAATCCCTACTACCACCTAAATATTAATTTATCCAATATTTAACAGGTATTGTGGACTTATTTTCTTATTTTAGTATTTGGGTATGTATCTAAAATACTCAAAATATTGGTGACTATTTTGTAATATTGTTATATCAACTACTATTACCAAAATGACAAAGATTTGAGGGACTAATATGCCAAATTCCTTTTAAAACCTACAGTACATGTACACTTGGTTGGGCTACAGGTTGCATGTGATGCCACATGCTTAAAACTCTACTACGTGTTAATTTTTTGCTCTATTCTATACCCCACTCCCTGCATACCTCCTTTCCCAAACCAAAGTCTTCCATCTCTTCTAAATTTTTAGTCATCAAAGAAGCTTAGGGACCCTAAACTCCTCTAAATATCCAATTACCCTACAATTAACTATCGACATAAACAAGAGTAAATTTTTGTATCTCATTATTTGTCTGTTTTATTATTTAATGGGAAATCTGTAATAGTTTAACCATGCGCTTTACTTAAATATTTGAAACGAGAAAAGGTGATTAAGCTGGTACAACTATATACAGAATATTCATAAAACACAAATGTTGCGCATGTTATCTTCTATAAACATCGTAATAAAATCGAAACCAAAAATAAATAAAATAATTTCAAAGTAAACGCTATTTTTATCACAATCCTAACTAGATTGATATATTGTTGGGTCTTCCTTGAAACTCTAATTTGCTTTTCTCATACAATACTTTATATTCATATGCTTAATGTTGTTTTACTAAAATCACTCATTTAAAATAACTATATCGGTACCCAAAAGATAAGAAAAATAATACAAATATATTTTATTAAGTATGAGAAAGGTAAATTTTATAGATTTGAATAAGAGTCTAAAATTATGTTTATTTATTCTCAAAGACCTCGAAAAAATTCAATCGTCGAATTTTCTTTTCAGTATGTCTAACATATCTCAACCGAAAAAAAGGAGAAAACAATGTTTTTATTTTTTATTTTCCGGAAAAGTTTGCTTGATAGTTAGTTATCTAATTATAAAATAAAAAAATAAAGGTAAAAAATAAAAATAAAAATGTCTATAAATTCTAAAAATGTGGTGAAGACGACCAAACAAGTCCAAAGCCCGAAGCCTTCCACTTCAAAATGGAGCGGTCAACATCCGTCAAGTGTGTAATGTTGCCTTTTGGCAGTTGCTGGGCCGAATATGGCCCATTCACGACCCACCGACAGTGTGTCTATTTCTGGGCCGTAAATGACCCATTTAGGACCCACCGACAGTGTGGTCCAGTCTCATAGGGAAATGCATATATATGTTTATTTTCGCGGCATATGTTTAAAATTCTGTAAAATATGGAAATTTATCTCATAAAACTATCTAGAATTTTTATTTGCATTTTAGGAACATACAAACTATTATATACAATTTATTGCTTTCGTATGAATATGTACCAAACAACTTTCTGCAAATCTATTTTTCCATGTAATTAATTATTTAATTAGGTTCTCTTTTAATAACGCCAGCTCCAACATGTGTTTAGGTGAACGATAAAGAGAATCAAGCAGTTTAAAAGTAAGTAACATAAAGTAAAGTAATTTGAATACAACACATGCTACCTAATTTTTTCCTGGTAGCTTTTAGCTACATTATCGACTCTTTTCACTGGACCGTTACGATTTGAAAAATCCGTTAGTTTAATCCCATGCTTTACATATTGAATGATTACATTTTAAAATTATTTGTTCATCCTACTACTTTTGTCCGCTAAAGGCTCCTGAAAATCTTGTTCATGCCAGTGAATAAAGGCAATTTGATCTACTCAAAATTCATCCAATTAGAAATCAAATGTGTTATTTCAAAAAAAAAAAAAAAGAAAAGAAATCAAATGTGTGCCCCTCCCTACTTTCGAATCATTGTGTGTTGTTGATATGCATCCAAGTCGCCAATTACCCTTTGAATGTATCGATCATCCAGATTGTAATAATCTAGATGTATGTCAGGCTGACCAATGTAATATATATAAATATAACTCATTGCTGGAAATTTTACCAAAAAGATAAGAAAAATAATACAAATATATTTTATTAAGTATGAGAAAGGTAAATTTTATAGATTTGAATAAGAGTCTAAAATTATGTTTATTTATTCTCAAAGACCTCGAAAAAATTCAATCGTCGAATTTTCTTTTCAGTATTCTAACATATCTCAACCGAAAAAAAGGAGAAAACAATGTTTTTATTTTTTATTTTCCGGAAAAGTTTGCTTGATAGTTAGTTATCTAATTATAAAATAAAAAAATAAAGGTAAAAAATAAAAATAAAAATGTCTATAAATTCTAAAAATGTGGTGAAGACGACCAAACAAGTCCAAAGCCCGAAGCCTTCCACTTCAAAATGGAGCGGTCAACATCCGTCAAGTGTGTAATGTTGCCTTTTGGCAGTTGCTGGGCCGAATATGGCCCATTCACGACCCACCGACAGTGTGTCTATTTCTGGGCCGTAAATGACCCATTTAGGACCCACCGACAGTGTGGTCCAGTCTCATAGGGAAATGCATATAAATGTTTATTTTCGCGGCATATGTTTAAAATTCTGTAAAATATGGAAATTTATCTCATAAAACTATCTAGAATTTTTATTTGCATTTTAGGAACATACAAACTATTATATAAATTTATTGCTTTCGTATGAATATGTACCAAACAACTTTCTGCAAATCTATTTTTCCATGTAATTAATTATTTAATTAGGTTCTCTTTTAATAACGCCAGCTCCAACATGTGTTTAGGTGAACGATAAAGAGAATCAAGCAGTTTAAAAGTAAGTAACATAAAGTAAAGTAATTTGAATACAACACATGCTACCTAATTTTTTCCTGGTAGCTTTTAGCTACATTATCGACTCTTTTCACTGGACCGTTACGATTTGAAAAATCCGTTAGTTTAATCCCATGCTTTACATATTGAATGATTACATTTTAAAAATTATTTGTTCATCCTACTACTTTTGTCCGCTAAAGGCTCCTGAAAATCTTGTTCATGCCAGTGAATAAAGGCAATTTGATCTACTCAAAATTCATCCAATTAGAAATCAAATGTGTTATTTCAAAAAAAAAAAAAATCAAATGTGTGCCCCTCCTACTTTCGAATCATTGTGTGTTGTTGATATGCATCTAAGTCTCCAATTACCCTTTGAATGTATCGATCATCCAGATTGTAATAATCTAGATGTATGTCAGGCTGACCAATGTAATATATATAAATATAACTCATTGCTGGAAATTTTACCCAAAAAAGATAAGAAAATATTTAGTTGATGAAAATATTCGTCCTTGATGTAAAAAAACACAATAGAAACCTGATTGGGTTTGTCACCACTGTTGACTTGTCAGAGATTATTTTGTCATGAACACATCTTGTTTTACTTCTATTTTTACAAAACATTTATTTGAAAATGTTGCTTCAAACGCATTCCACATATTGCCATCATATTATAAATGAAAATATTTCCTCTTTCATGTCTTCATTTGATGTCAGGTTCACCAAAATTGCAAGCCTACCTTAATATAACACTAACCCATTTTGTTTCTATGCATTGTTTTTAAGAAGCATTTATATTAATTGTAAAGCTAGAGGTTAAAAGATAAAGAGAGAGATATTTCAACTAACTAATTAAAAGGGAAATGAAGGTATCGTCTTTGAGCACAAGTTTGGAGGGTGGGAGTGGTTTGTTTCTTGTGTGAAATAGCTGACAATGCAAGCAAAGCAAGCCATATGCACATATTGTACATATTGTAAGTGCCAACTACCAAAAAAAACTATTGCGTTGAGTTTGGTGAGAAACTCAATCACTGATTTCGGCCCTTGATCTTATTATTATGACTTAGTGAGCAAATTTTCTCTTTTATAAGCCTGAAGCCTTTTGGAGAGGTCCCCATTCTGTCTTGATTGAACATGAAGATATTGGTCTTAGTTTTTACAATCAAATCTTTCATGAGATATAACCTAGAGAGAGATTTAGTGATGGTTTTCATTAATTCTGACCTGTTTTCCCCCCTTATCTGAAAATTAAGGTATCTTCAAAGTGTTGGGAGCCAAAGAGAGGATCACAAGCCCAAGATCAAATATGAGACTAGGGATCAATGAACGCAAATAGGAAGCAAGCAAGAATAATCAAGATCAACCAACCACAATCACAAACTAACACCGGATTTTTAGATGAAAAACCCCTCCAAATCGGAGAGTAAAGACTTCGGGGCTAAAAGTCCATCTCAAGAGCTCCACTATAATTAAAATAGGTTGTAAAAACCTTCTCCAAGCTCACATAATGGGTACACAACCCCAATTCCAACAACAATGGAATCAACCTCACAAAACATAGAGAAATCGAAAGTCTCACACAGAAAACTTAGCAGCATTTCGCAGCCCAGATTCTGAAGCTACACAGAACCAATCGATGATCCGATCATTCAAAATGAAGTTCAACGAGTCTTCTACTTGGTCACCAAATTTCAGCTCGACCGGTCCACAGATGAATCTCTAATCGACGAGTTAATTGTAGCCGGTCGAGCAAAAAAACTGTAGGGTAGAACTCACTTTTTTTTTTCTTTTGGGGCTCTTTCGCTTTTCTTTCTTGTGAAAATTCCATCTCTCTTAACTTGATCTAACTCACACTTGGGAGAGACATAACAATGAGCCAAGTGGGTCAATGGGCTTTAGTTAAAACCCAAACTATTTAGCCTACAACATAAGACATCCAATACAACTTTGGGCCGTCCTTTACATAGAAGGGAAACCAAAAAAAAAAAGAAATTTGAAAATTACCTGAACTTAGACATGTGAAAAATTTTCCCTCCGAAACTTGTTAGAAAGTACATGAAATCTACTGTGGATAGATTTCAATGTAATGATCATTAGGGTGAAATTGTTATGTTGCCTAGAAAAACTTGTAATGATAGCCCAATAATGATGTTTGGGGCAGAGCAAGGAGTTCGTAGAAGAAGACTGTGGAAGCTTAAAATTACCAGCGAATAGAACTATAAGACCAAATTTGTTCGCATACGAAACATTAAAAACCTGAGCACTGGCATAATTCTAACTTTTTTTTACCTAATTAGTAAAAATTCACCACTTATTATTATTAGATAAATGTGATAAAAACAAGAAATTGGTTCCATCTCTGATTATGCAATTGACATGATCGAAGCACATGCCAATGCCAATACAATGGAGTTTGTTTGAATAGAGGTTACACGTTCATACTAAAGGCGGTGTATCTACAATTAACCCTATACATATTTAATTTTCACTTTTTTTGCTTGAGAGAGAGAGAGAGAGAGAGATAAAATTAAAGCTTATGACATATAGTCTAAGACTATGGGCCAGCCACTTAACAATTTCCAATCCAAACTTCTTACTTTTTATTTTTCGGGAAAAAGGACGAAGCTCGCTTATAGATTAGCCCATGATTGAATTTTGAAGTCCAATGGGCCATACGCAAAGATCCATGTTCATAACCGCCGAGGAGAGGATTAAAATTGCCAGCTGATGACAAATTCGGGTATTACTAAATACCGCCCTGAAATTACTACCTACCGCCCTACTTTTGACCTTTTTACCCTTCTTGCATATATTCAAAATTTCTAAAACCAAATCCTCTCAAACCCAAAAACTTGTCAAAATCAAAAACCTCTCAAATTGAACTTCACAATGTCTGAACAAGGACCCGGAAAAGGCAAAGGATTCATGGTATGTTATTTTTTTTCGTGAAATTCGTAGTAGATTAGAAAATTTAGAGAATTTGAGGCTGCCATGACCGTGGCTCCTAAAATTGAGCCACGACCATGGCCATGGCCTTGATGGGATTGAGCCATGGCCATGGGCGTGGCTCAATCTTGGTGAGCCACCTCCATGGACATGGCTCACCAAGATTGAGCCACGACCATGGCCATGGCCTTGATGGGATTGAGCCATGGTCATGGGCGTGGCTCAATCTTGGTGAGCCACCTCCATGGACATGGCTCGTTATTAGTGAGCCACCTCCATTTTTTAATTTTTTAATTGTGATTTTGATTAATTTTAGTTTATATGACCTTTTTTTATTAGACATCAAAGCCGCCAACTTCTCGGCGGTTGGAGTTAGGAGTGCCGCAAACTCGGACAAACCGTTAGGGCCGAGGTGTTACCATGTCAGCGTAAGCGTCCAAAGCGATATGCGGTGGGGACTCGGGAGTGCATGATGGCGATCTGTTCACCACGAGCCCTTGTATTTTGATTCGGACGAGCTTTGGATAGTGAGGACTTCGTCATTCTTGGCCGGTGAGCGTTAGGAAGGGTAGAGGCGGTCGTTTTATGCGTTAGTTAGCATCGACATCGGCATCAACATCGACATCGAGTAAACAAATTGCTTCAGACGTTGGCATTTATTAGCTGTTAATTAGTAGTAATTTGTTTATTTATTAATGATTTTATTTATAAAATTAATGATTAATTTTTATGAGTAGTAAGTATGAATTAGTGATAAAATTAAGTAGTATAGTAGTAATTAGTTAAATTATTTAGGTTTATTGTTAGACTTTTATGATTAGTCTAGTTAGTAGTAATTAGTTTTAAAATTAATTAGTTTAGTAAAAATTTGATGAATTATTTGATGATTAAATTTTAGACTTGCATGATTAGTTTAGTTAGTAATTGGTTGAATTTTTTGGATTAATGTTTGACTTGCATGATTAGTTTAGTTGTAATTATTATTATATTTGTTATATTGTATAATAATAATATTTCGTAGTACAAAACGATCGAAGACGGATGATCCGAGTTGGTTAGTTAGATCGCCCGATGAGCGGTGGCCCTAGGGATGGTCTTGTTATTCCTAGTTTTCTTGGCCACGTAGCATCCCATATGTGGTGAGACCCGATCCCTTCTTAAGTGCGAGGCGAGTGAGTGTTATCAAGACATTGCAAGAGTGGTACGGTCGGATGTCTCCGAGTCGATTGAGTTAGTTGATAGTACCGGCTTGTGCACCTCTGATTCTCCATGTTGGCACACTTGGATTGGCCGATATGCTTTCGTCGGCGGTGGCGGCCGGACACAAACTCCTTTCACATGCCGTTCGGAGATGACCATCATGATGCATGATGTCCGGCATATTTTGCGTATACCGATGGGCGGAGGGTTGATTTCTGCCGTGCCTGAATGCGGAATGCGAGTGAGCTTATGGACTTGTTCGAGTTCGATGCGGATCAGCTAAAGCGAACTTTTGCCAGTGTTAGAGTTCTAAATCAGACGGTCATTAATAGATGCCAGGTCGCGGGTGATCGGGATGATATAGATCGAGGCGATAGGATGGAGTGCAGTTCTTGTCGGTTCCACTTTGTTTGTTGAAAAGAGTGGTGGGAACATGATTTTAGCGTCTTGCCTCCATGAGCTTAGGGACGGGTTGGCCGGTGTCGACGGTTATTCATGGGGATCGGCTATGTTAGCCTATTTGTACCGTCAGCTAGGCATTGCCAGTAGAGGAGATTGTGCAGGCATTGCCGGTTGCCTGACACTTTTGCAGTGTTGGATTTATGAGTATTTCCCATGCTTTCGACCCAGTAGCGGCGATTTACCTACCAGGCGGTGATGATGAAGCCCGATCGACCACGTGGGATGTCCGGCGGAGGGTGCCACGGATAGTCGGCTAGTTTTTTCGTAGCGTATTGACTTCGATGTCTGCGGTGAGGTAGCGATTCGTTTACATATATTGAACTTAATTTTAAATAAATATATTATTTGTACTAATTATATGATCTTGTTGAAGTTATTAACACTTATTTTCGTTTGTTTATGTTTGCAGGTGATGTGGTTGCCTTATGGAGATTCTCGGGCTAGAGTTGTGCCTAGGGCGATCTACAACGGCTTCATTCGGTTTAGGGATATTGTTGAGCCATACATGCGGACGAGTGCTACGTCGGCTTCGGCTATATCTGAACCATCCCTCGAGCTATTATCAGACCGTCGCATGCTTTTAGGAGTTGGCAGTCAAAGGCGTACAAGGTAGAGCATCCGGCGTCACTGCAGAGGATAATTGGGTAGGCTTCCCGTATTCGTTCGCCTTACGTCTAGAGATGTATCAACCCATTCACGATCGCGATCATTCGGCGTATGTAGGGTTACTTAGCTTGGTACTACTATTACTGCATCTGTCTTTGCTGAATGAGGATCGTGATGATGTGACGCTTCCTTCTCGATCTAACAGTGACTATGTAAGTTGGTTAATAATTGTGTTTTAATTTAGCCAGTATTTTTTAAAATATTGAAAGCATTTAATATTGTGTGTGTGTTTTTTTTTCTTTTTTCTTTTAGTGGGTCAGCCGCTTTGCTCAGATTACAAACAACGTAATCAGAACTTAACGTGAAGTGGACAAAGATAAGGCGGCGCCACATATGGCAGAGGTGGAGCAATTCATGGCGGATTGGCATTTGGCCAATTGAATCTTTTGTTTTTGTAAAAGATTGTATATTGTTAAAAAAACTTGTAGCATTAAAAGACTTTATAGTCGAGACTTGTCTGAAACGTGTTATTAACCTTCGATGTAGTTCATGGCGGATTGGCATTTCTAATTGCCGTTTGTTTCGCCCAAGTTATTGCTTCTACATCGGTCTGAAAATAGGTTGAATTGACGAAACGTAGACTGTAATTAATACCATCGCCACCAAAATCTTCCAAAATCACCTGAAAAATGTAATTACAAACATTACTTAACCTAATTATAACAATAAATGGACAAGAATAGATGTTAAGGGATGTGGCGCACTAGGAAGGAGCCACAGCCATGGCCATGGCTCCTTTTCAAGGAGCCACACCCATGGCTGTGGCTCCTTTTCAAGGAGCCACACCCATGGCTGTGGCGCACTGAAAAGGAGCCACAGCCATGGGTGTGGCTCCTTGAAAAGGAGCCACAGCTTTCAAAAGTGATTTTTTGGGGTAAAAATCTACCTCCTCTTCCACCATCTCCGGAGTTCTCGGGTTGTTCGACATTCCAATTTGTCGATAAACGAACTCTGAAATTTAGCTCGATCTAAAAGAATTTGAGTTAGGGAGTTGGAAATTGCTTTGAGCGAAAAAGGGTTAGGAGTTGAGAGAGTAAAAGAGTGCAAAGGGTAAAATGGTCAAAAGTGGGGCGGTAGGTGGTAATTTCAGGGCGGTATTTAGCAATTCACTAAAATTCGGCTCCTCTCTTGTGATCTCAATCTGCACTCTGTAAGTTTTTTTATTTTATTTTATTTACAAATCCCCGATTTCTTTTATTCTTTCTTATCAAAACGATTAAAAAAAATTGAAGAACTCAGTTCTCTGAATCGTGAAATTTGCGCTGCGTTTGACAAGGGTTTAGGGTTTTACTTAGATTGAAATTTTTTGATAAAAAGCAAATTATCACATTCACTGCGATCTTGATTGAATTGAAAGCAGAGATTAGGGTTTCACTTGGACTGTCCATTTACCTAGAATTCATGCTGCACTTGATTTTTTTTTTTTCTATCCAGTATTATTGCTCATAACTGAATTATTTGGGTGTAATGGGTAAACTATAATGCTTCAATCAGATTATGCCCATCAAGAATTAGATTGCGATTCCCCCCTACGACCGCAGATGCACTTACAGCACTGGAATGATGGAAAAAATGCTTAATATGTTTGCATTTTTAGGTTTTCATTTAGTATGTTTATGATACGGATAATACGCACTATCGAATATGGCGCTTCGATGTGTAATATATATATATATATATATATATATATATATATATATATATATATATATATATATATATATATATATATATATATATATATATATATATATATCCCTGGTATCTTTCATCCTGTATGGATTTTTCAGTATGACATAACCCTGATTTACCGACACTTAGAACACTGCTCCTGAGACTATAACTAGGGATTTTTATGCCTTTAACTCGTCTCTTCTCTGTTTCAAGTCTCAGACAATTTCAGAGCTTGTTGATTTCTATCAGATCGATAATAGCTTTGGTGGGCCTAAGACCGAAACTCATTCTATCAATCTGTTGGTAATGGAAAAAGTCATTGCATTGGAAATTTGACATTACGGTGGTCTCTGCTGTCTTTGTAGGGGTGACTGGGGTGTATACTCATTAAGCAAAGGTGCCATGATTTGTCCTCCAGTCCAACATTGCCATATCCGGTTTAAACTGTGTTTATTCCTTCAAATAAGAAGTAGAGCTAAACTAGAGAGTTGATTATTAATCTAACTTAACATAACCATTAGAAGCACATACATAGGAAAACATATGTTCGTCTTGAGTACGTTGTACCACCGAAACTCATTAAGCAATTCTGCACACAAACTTGTCCACTAATAAACTGAACATTATATAAAATAGACTCATCATATGTTTGATATTACAGTTACAACATCTATTTTCTTATAGAGAATTTCTCTTTAGCCTCGAGACCCTCGCAGAAATTTTCAAATCAATATCAGGTCTTTTGTTGATCTGCTTCATTTCTTTGTTCTTAAGAGAATCTGCGATGGGTTGTGGAGATGTCGTCTATTAGGATCCTAACAAATCTCGGTTTTTTTCTCTTTGGTTTTATCCTTTGATGTTATTTTTCTTATCGATGGCAATCCTGGTAAATGTGTACCCAACTTTTGGCATTTTTGTTTTTTGACTTGAAGGTTCAGACTTGGACAAGAAGTATTTCATCATCAAAATCAGTTGTTAATGGTGACAGGGAGATGAGGCTTATTAGTCTCTGATCAAGGGCTAGTATGGGACAATTCCAGTCTGGTATTTTCTCACAAAGTCCTTCTTTATCCTTTTGGAGTAGTTCTTTTGCTGACCTTATTACTTGCTAGTAATGTGGATCGAGTTCTCCCCTATTTCATCTGAAGCTCAGAGATTTTTATAAATGTGGGCCCATTTCTAAAAATGGTGGATAATGTTGTTTTGTATAATCACATTTATTTGTTACTTATATTTGATAACTCTGATCATCATGTTTGCTGGATTGTTTGTTTTGTTTCTGGAGAGATTATTGTTTTCTTCTCTTTTTATTCAACTGTTTTCTGTTTAAAATACACATATCTGTATATGTCTAATGCCTTAAATTATGGTTTTAGAAACGTCTTTGTTGTTTTCTCTCTCTACCAAAGGAAAGTAACACCAACTATACATTAAAATTCATCCTTTTTATTTTAAAAAAAAATCATAAAATGTTCGAATTGAAGGATTTGTGATCTATATAACTTTCATGATATGCATAAAATACTGAATGGTATTAGTCATGCACAGGGATGGTCTTTATATGCTTTTGAGGGATGGGCAAAGGATTTTTGTGTTCTTATTTTTTCGCATATGAGTATACATGATATAAGCAGTCCAAACAAAACATTTCCTTCACTAACCACTTAAATATTGTTATCGGATGATCATGCTGTCAATTTTCCTCTTTCAAAGTACTTTCTGATACACAATCAAGTTATTGTTTCCATGCATCAGAATACCAATGTAGATGGTGTTAATGTAAAGAATGAACCCACTTGAGACATAGGTGAAGAATGTTATAAGAGATTTCAACCAGCTTGTGCATGCAAGAGAGAATGGATGATAATGAGTCACTTTTGGCTACATTAATGTAGACATAGTGAAATACCCTTCATTAGGAAAATGAACAAGAATCGGTAATTTGCATAATAACACAGATTAAGTACATATTTTGTTATGGCAATATCCGCTCCCGGCAACAGTAGCAAAGAGCCCACTGCTGCTAGCCCTTCAATCTTTTGAATCTAAATATAACTCCTCTTCCCCAAGAACATAGCAAAAAATTAAATGAATACCTTCTGATTAACATCATTCTTCTTATAACTGTGAGCAAGTGTGAGGTAAACCTGTACTGTGATCAACAACGACGATCTCACTGTCACTGCTACACTTAATGACATCTTGTCCAAGCTTTGCTCCTGCTGCTTTTAATCCCATTAGTGGTGTAGGTTGATTAAACAAGTTCAGGACTGGTAACCTCGAAGCTGGAGGCAACTTCCCAACTGGCAAATAATTGGTGAAATCATCACGCAGCAGGGGCACTTCAAAGTCTTCCTTGTTGTGCTTCACCACATTGTCCTTGGCGCTGATGTGTGCTCCAGGCTCCATATGGTTCGTCGAGAAGCTCATTTGGTTTGGAAAGTTTGGATACAAACTAACGTACCCTCTCAAGTACATCATGTCAATGAGAAACTTCTTCCACGAGGCTTGCCAGCCATTAGTCCTTGACTTGGGAATTTGAACTGGGCTTTGCTTTGCGTCTTCAGTGAACCTTGAGCCCATGTATGCATAGAACTCTCTCCAGTGTTTGGGGAAGAAAACTGCTCCCCAACTGCAAGGGAGCTGATGAAGGTAAGGAGTGTTGGGGTGAATCTTCTTGAAGAATTCAGTTGCATTCCATTTGGGTCTCTCCTTCACTACCTCAACAAGCCTTGGGGTGTAAAGAGATATGGAAGAAAGCTCAGGGAGAGAGACTTGGGGGTCATAGTAGTAAGCCATGAGAGCATACTTGATCCATAGATAATAATAGGGAGATACCTCGATATCATCTTCCAATAAGAGGCCAAAATCATCATCAGAGGAAGGGTACCAGCTCTCGCTAACTGCTCGGATCAGGCCACCTTGAATGATTCTTCTTTTTATGACTTTGGGCCCATGTGTCCAATTGAATGATCCGACAATCTTCAGAGTCTCCTCGTCAACCTTGCTGTCCATGTTGAAGCTCAGAGGGACCTCATCTCCAAGATAGAAAGCATTCTGGAGAGATTGGAGGAGTCGAAGAAGAGAAGCTGCACGGTTCTGGGTGATGATGTTGACTGAGATCCTCATCCTATTCCAGTCTGCAATATTTATAGATAATAAATGAATTGCTTGAGCTTTACAAGATTTGTTAGAATTGGGCGAAAGCAAAAGTTCTTACTTGGTAATGCTGCTGATCTTAGATTAGGAATCCAGAGAACCTTGGTAATGGAAGACCTTGGCAGAAGAACCAAAGCTGTCTGGTTCTGACTAGTTTCAGCAGCCATCTTGAGAGCATTCTTCACATTGACATCTACATCAGCAACTGTTATAAGCATACTGGGATTGTGAATTTTCAGAAGCCCCTTAATGCTAGAGTAGACCGATTGCAAGATTGGGACCTCTGAATTGGAAACTCCCAGAATGGCTCCAACATCTAGATCAAAGATCTTGAACCACCTCTCCTTGCATACTGTTCTAGGCCAGTTGAGAGCAACGGCGGCTTCTTCACAAGGGCAGAAGCTCCCACCGGAGACCGCAATATAAGCTTTCCTCCTAGCTGTGGCTCTGAATTTCTCCAGCAACGGAGCTAATGCTTTCACTTCGTCAAGTGAATGAGCATAGAAGAGAGCATCGACCTTCTGAGGGTACATTGCAGCCCACTGTGTGATGTAGCCAGTAGTGAGTGCCTTCCACCATTGATCATCTCGTACTTCGACGATATCCTTGAAGATTACAGTGGTCTCGGATACATAAGCAAGCCTGTGCTCACTATCACCCCATGTTTCCTTATCGTTCGGATCAACTGGAAGCACATAGGATCCTGCATTTCTGTACTTCTGGAGTTGATAGCTACCAACAGAAAAACATTATCAGATCAAGTTTCTGTATAAGAATTGGTACAAGAAAATATACTCTTATATATGTGACTTGTTACCTGAGATGCAGATCTTCACCAGTCATAAAAGTGAAGGGTTTCTCCACGAACAGCGTCTTCACAAGATCAGCAGACAGAAACCAAGAGCTCGACAAGAAATCCACCTGCACGATTCTATCAACGGTTATGTCATATGCAGGATCAGGTAAATACAATCCTGCCTCCTTTGACCGAAACTTCCTGTAACTGGGAAACCTAAAATTCTTCTGCCTGAAAGGAAGTATCCTTCCTATACTCCCCAGAACAGAATTCTGGTATTTATCGGTTCCTCCAACGTGCGTTAATATCTCTAGCATTCTCCTCCCGGGTATCATATCATCATCGAGAATATAGACAAAGTCTGATTCCGTTTGTAGAGCCATCTGAAATCTTCCATAGTACTTGAAATCATAGCTCGAGCTGATGAAACTAATTCTTGAATTGTTGTAACTGTCTACTATTCTTTTCAGGGAGAGCTCATTTGGACTACCAAAGGAAAGCACCCACACATGGTGAAAAGGCAGCGTCTGATGAAGCAGCGATTCGAGCTGAGAACAAAGTGTTTTCCTCTTGAAATGATTCAAGATGACAGTAACTTTTGGTTTGTTAGGACTTGTTAAGCTCCATTTAGACTTCATTCTCATGAGCTCATCGAGCGTTTCTGTCCCGAAACTATTCTTCTGAAACTGCAACACTTCATCATAGAGCTCTCTCTTGAGCCTTATCATAACAGCATCATTAGATTTCTTCTGTTCAAAATCGATCTGCTCTTGCTCGCAGACTTCTGATGGCAATAGAGCGACTGGACTTTCTTGAACTCCAGCGAGCATTTGAGGCTGAATGATGAAGTGTTTCCATTGTTGAGCGACTCGAGTGGCCCATGAGAAGTCTGGTTTTGTTCGGAGATCGACAGAAGGGCTCATGTAGTAAAGGAGGAAAGTGGCGTAGATGGCGAAAGTGAACTGGAGGAAAGTGAGGGCAGCTACGAGGCGAGCAGAGGAGATCTTTGGTACTCTTGCTTTATTACCTTTTCCTGCGGCATAATCGTTCATCATGCCTTCGAGGTAATCGCTACTACTTACGCTTGGAGTTCGAACAAAACCCATTTGATGAAATTTGAAAACTGTGGAGGGATGGATAAACCTGCATCAAATGAGCTTCAATCAAAACAGTACCATTAATAGTAACTTTTTTTTTATATAGTTTGAAGTCGTGTTTATCAGAATCTAAATCAGACATTAAAAAGAAAAGAAAAATCCCTTAATAGAGAAGTACAAATTTTCAAACTTTATAATTGTTAGAGATGCAGATTTATACTCCTTAAATATTTCAAGCAGTAAACAATGTCCTACAAAATCCCAAACTTTCCTAATTTTCTTTGGGTTTTGTTTGGTTAAGTGGATAGTTGAGCGTATGGCCGACTTTTCACTTTTCTCCCCAAAGTCCTTGTGAGGGGAGAGGAATTATGAGTCTATGACAAAGGATCATGCTTATATGGTAGCAAAATCTAGCAACTTTTCCAATGAATATTTCCTCAAAACAAATTAGAAATTTTAACATAGAAATTTAGTTTTGAAAAAAGCATTGGCATGAGACCCCATGGAGAAAAGACCTTTAAAGAATAACTAGTAAATATCTTATAAGTAATAACAATAGTATGAATGTGTCTTTTCAATGACAAGAATGAAAAATCCTGGCAGCAGTAAGCTCAAATATAATATGTGGCAAATGAAGATTATGAAGATGAGAATTAGGAAGCAACTAAAAAACATGCATTTGGTACTAAATATATAAGATGAAATGCCTAAGACAACGATATATTCAGGAAATAATAATAATAATAATAATACCTTGAGTTAATAAGATTCTGATCACAAGTTCTGTTTACTGGAACCCAAACGCTGCTCCTTTCAACTCAGCAAGAAGAATGCAATCAATGAAGAGAATAAGTTGCACTTAAAAATGAACCCAGAAGAAGAGAGGCTCAGAGACTTGGAAGGAGATAACAAAATTGGGAAGGAAAAAAAAAAGAAAAGAAAAGAAGAGAATAAACTAGTGAATAATGCCCACTGCAAAGCTCTTGAGCAATTATGAACTTAAAAGATACTTGTGAGGTTTGAGAAGGCAGTGGATCTTGTGCCAAAGACTGATTCAGGTTTGGAGTTTATATAGACACACACCCATTGTCGCAAATCTCGTGTAGTTTAAAAAATAATTATGGGAAATAAAAAAAAATAAAAAAAATAAAATAAATGAAAGGTGAGAAGCCCGACGAGTGCAATCAAAGGTGAGGCTCAATCACATGGAATTTGAGTTCAATTAGAGTTTAAGTAATGTAGGTGATAATGTTGCAGGGGGGAGAAGGCGTTTCCTTCACCCCGATTATCTCTCTCATTCATGCTCCTCTTCACCCCCCCGACACCCATAAAAAGCCTGTTTTAGAGGCGAAGAATAGGGCTAATTAGAGTATGAAGAACACAATCACTGTATGCATAGCTTTTTATACGTGTCCCTCTTTCTATGCTTTATTACTAGTATAATATTAATATTCACAAAAGAAAAATATATAATAATGGAGGAAAAGTAGAATAGACGAAATTTGATGAGCTCCAGTCAGATTCATGGTGAAAAAGATTTGGTTCCTCTTCAACTCTTCACTAGTGAAAATCAGCGGAGAGATCATTGTTTCTATGATAGGAAGTTGTTATTCATTCCTAATTTATACTGAAAAGAAATATCACAACCCCGATTTAACAAGTCAATGATTGCGATAAAAGTAGTGGTCTCTCCACTACTTTTTCATAGTGAAGAGGATCCAAATCATGGTGAAAAAAGGTTTGAAACAATGGTCAGCTAAAACCAGTTATATTTACCATTTCTTATCATACAATTTGCATTACGTAATGAAGAAGCAAGCTTCTAATTCTTTTAGTAGACCAATAAATATATGTGAAAATGTGAGCAAAATATATGACACCTCATGTGGTTGAGGGGTAAATAATAGGATGTCCTCTCCTTCCAAGGAGTGTACACCTAAATAATAGGGGAATGAGCAAATTAGAGGGGATATCTTGGTCAAACCATGAGCTGTTTTCTTTCCCCTCCAAATTCCTAATCTGTGTCTGCCATTGATTTGTTAACTCTTCAATAGATATCTCCGGTTGATCTTTTACTCTATAGAGCTAACAAAAAAGGGTATTCACAATCAAGATAAGAAAAGGTTTCATATTGACCACACTATATTGAAAATAATAAAAAGCAATATAAATATATGTTACTTTTGAAGATTAATTGCATTTGCACCACTATGGCGTCTGATCATCTATACCCCCTAAACTTCTTTATTAACATCTACTCCCTAACTTCTCAAACAGCGTTACTTTTTTACCCTCAATTTAAAAGACGATTATTCTTCTACCCGTTAAATTGAGCGCAAAAGTTAATCTATCGTCACGAAATTCTCATGTTATATCTCAATCTAACTTAGGAAATAATGTCAACTACGTAGTTTAGGGATTCTAAATAGATACTCTTGTAGGCTTGTAGTATATAAGAGGTGTATTTAAAGTAAAGCAAAAAAAAGAATCAAAGTTCAACAGTAGTAATGCCAGCAAATTGATTGAAATCCCAGAATGCACTCAGATTGTCAAACGCCAAATCCCAAGAAACCATTTTCACGTGACAAATGACCTTAATAAAGAGAATCACCGGGATTGCTTTGCCAAAATCCCCTCACCACCAAGAAAGCTGCAGACCTTCGTTCTTCTGCCTTGAGTTCATAAATATAAACCTAAAGTTTAAAGCAAAGGAGAAAGAAATTTGATTAATTAATCAAGCTACAGAGCGCCACAAATACCAACGCCATTGTTGGATCTCTGTTTTTATACTTGCTCAAATAAGCAAACCATGCATGCACATTTGACTTTCAATTCCTACTAATGTATATCTTACTGTAATGGCTTTTGCCAAACTTAGGCAGGAAATTTGGGTCAAGACTTTAGAGAGAGAGAGAGAGAAGTTGGTATTTTGCTTCGTATTCTTGTATTCTTTTATTGTATGTATATGTATAGTCAGTGGCGGATCCATGTGGTGCTGGGGGTGGGCAAAGGCACCCCTAAACTTTTTATTTTTGCATTTGACCCCCTTAAAAAATTATATTTTGCCCCCCCAAAATTTAACATATTGCACCCTTGACCCAAGTCCAAATGAGCCAAATATAGATAAGCCCATGAAAATTTAAACATATTCGTCATCTGCCCCCCCCATGAAAATATTCCTAGATCCGCCACTGTGTATAGTCAACTCATATGTTATATTAGTTAGGGGAGCTTCCACAAGAAATGAAGTACATAGAGCGAGAAGGATTAATAGCTTAAGAGTTGCTCTTTGTTATCAGTCAACTCTAGTTAATTAACTCATTTGTTTGCTTCTATATTGTTTAATTAATGCTTAAAGATTAACCGAGTGTCGGTTGAATTATAATCTCTGATTAATATTTGTTAATTGTGTCTTTTATGCTCTAGATTCCTCATATGAGGTTGCCTTGTTTTTGTAACTGTAACATTTGAGACAGGCTACACCGTACCTTTGATTACTCTATGTTTTTAGTTAAGTATTTTTCTGACATTATCAATTGATACACACACGCTTTGTTTTAGATTCTATATAACCTGAGGGAGAAAAATAAATGAAATAAGATAATAGAAGGCAAAATTGCAGCTCATTGCATTAGCTGTAGGTTGAAAATGAAAGGCTTAAAGTTTATCGAATTTGGAAGAAATCTAACATGTACGTGATTGTTCAAATGTGAAACCAGAAACCCCCAGCAAGCCAAGCAGCCAAAATTTAGGCGTGGGGCCTAAAATTTGAACATAATGGACGCAACTTGGATTGGTTTTTCTTCTTCTTGCAACTCCAATATCTTCATCAGATTGCACTCTCCATCAAAACCCAACCATACTCCGTTAATTTATGCTTTCTGGATGATTTTGTTATGCAATGTACGCAGGTCTGCGGTCCTGATGCTTTGTATACACTTCTTGAGATGACTGCAGATGTTATGCAAAGCTAGAAGTCAGAATAGCCAAAGTTTCCTCTCTCTTATATATTCATCCACTATGTTCACAATTTCTTTCAATTCTTCGGTCTCATCTATAGATTGTTTCATACCATATGTTAATCAAACATGCAATAAACACTCATTAAGTCTCTGCTCCATTACAAGTACCGCTAAATGTTTTGTTTGGATACCATTGTGTTTCTCTTGTTGTGTTTTTCTTTAAAAAACACACCATGGTATTGTGTTTTTCATCCAAAGTGTTTGCAAAACACCATGGTGGGTAGAGTTGGGCAACGGGCGTCTTGGCTCGTCCCGGCCTGCCATGCACCTTTCGATGGCAGGCGAGCGATACGACTTGCAGCGAGTTGAGCGAGCCGTGTTTTGCCGCTTGTTCCCAGGCCTAGAGCTTAGCCCAGCCCGCTCGCGGGCTCGAGAACATGCGGGACAAGCCATGACACGGGTCGGCCCACCTAGCCCACTTAATTATTTTTTTTGTTAATTTTTAATATTTAATTTTTTAATAGGTTTTTTCAATAGTGTTTAACACTTAAGAATTATATGTAAATAGCAAACTAATAATAACATGATTACAAAAAATAAAAAAAAAATAATTTTATGAAGTAAAATTGTATATTTGCATACAATTACAGAAAGAACCATCACAAACACAGAGATTTAATGCAGTTCGGAGCAAGTTTTACATCAATGAGTGCATAATATTGTTCCACTAGTTTAAAAAATACAAGAATAAAAGAAATTACAATAAACGTTAAGGAAAAAAAGATATTACTACTAACCCAATGCGAGCCCACGGGCCGAGACAAGTAAGCCATCCCGCTCACATGTAGGCCCAGCCCGCTTGCTAGGCCTATGGGTCGAGCGGGTCATTGGCTTGCATTTGGCTTAGGCCTACACAGCACGGTCCCACGACCTGCTACTGTAGCGGATAGAATCGGGCCCGTCCCATGTCAAGCCGAATTAAGCCGAGCTGAAGAGCGAGCCGAGCGAATGGGCTCGTGGCCCTGTGCCCACCCGGCCCTGTGCCCACCCCTAATGGTGAGTGTCTTTTGTCAACACTAGTTTAACCCTTCATAACATAGTATTAATATATATATTATTAATATTTAAATATTAATTGTAATAAAATACATTATAATTAAAATGTTATAATATTTATTTTACCTTTTGATATTATTAATACAATATATCATAGTAGAATGTGTTATAATATTATATTATAACTATATTGTATTATATTATAATTATTACATATTATTTTAAAACAATAATATATTTAATTATTTTGGTGTATCAATTTGTTATAGCTGTATATTATATAATATTATTAAAATAATATTGTTTTCTTAATAATTACAATAATAATAATATAATATAACTATTAATAATATTAATATTATGTTATAACTCATACGTTATTAATAAATTAACATTATATAACATGTTATAGTTTTTAGTTTATTAGAGTATATTAATAATAATTTAATAATATAATAATAATTTATGATATAACTAAATATTATTTTATTATTAATAATTATTTTACTATATAATGTATTTTATTATTTATTATATAATATTTTAATATTTTATTACATTTATTATATGATATGTGCTATTTTATATATTATTATTTATTATTATATTACTTTAACTATTTTATTATATATTACATTATCAACATATTAAATATTAGTATTTAATATGTCGTTATATTAGTAATATAAGATATTTAAATTATTAATATATTTTATATTGTTTACTAAATATTACTAATGTACTAGATTAACTCTAATATAGTATAATATAATATAATGTAGTATAATGAAATATAATATAATATAATAAGCATGTCGATAATAAATATATATAATTATATTTAATATTTTATGCTAGGATATTATATTTACAACCCTCAAACTCAAAACCAAAACACCAAACTCAAAACACCTAAAAGATGTATAAGTGTTAGTGTTTTTAGTTTGAGGATATTTTAGCTCATAAAACACCATACTTTCCAAATGCATGGTGTTTTATTTAGCAAAAACACCATGAAAACAACGTAAATACCATGGTATCCAAACGGTACCTAAAAAGTGTAGTAAAATGTTCCAAAAATATAAAGAAAAACGTGAAATGGAAAATAACAAGCCTATAGAAAAAAAAAACCTAGAAGCCGAATATAACAAGCCTGGAAGAGGTACAGAAAATTGTGAAAGATGCTTGAATAACCAAAAGAACCGATATTTAACTTTCATGTACAACAACAAAAGTCCCAAAAAATTGAGGTATAATTATCCTTATTTCCTAAACATTAAGAAACAATGATTATGAGAAGAAATCGAAAAATAAACCTGTGACCGGTAATTTATCCAAAATAACTACACTACCTCAATACGATACAAATTATACAATACAGAATACACCTCAAAGCAGGCTGCTCGGAAGAAAAATGTTACGGTATGAAGCCGGACTATACAAGCTCGATAAGACTCAGAAGAATGAAGCTATAATCCAGGGCAACCTTGAATATCTTTAACCGCCAAAATCAGAAACATTGTACAAATCCTGCGTATAATTCTTGGATCACTTCCAACATCTAAACCTTTATTCAAATCCTGTATCTCTCACCTATAACCACCTCCATATGGTTGCTGATTCTGAGAGCCATAACCCCCCATGCCCATCATATGGTTGTAGCCGCCGCCGCCTGGCATGGGCATGCCTGAACCTGGAGGCTGCATTGGTGCACCAGGACCCATTCCCATGCCCATGTTCATCCCCATGCCCATGTTCATGCCCATGTTCATGCCCATGGGTGGCTGGTTCATGTTTCCACCATACCCACCCATACCCATCCCATAGCCACCCATGCCCATGCCACTGGCACCCATGCCCATACCAGGGCCACCCATGCCCATGCCACTGGCACCCATGCCCATACCACTGGCACCCATGCCCATGCCACTGGCACCCATGCCCATACCAGGGCCACCCATGCCCATGCCACTGGCACCCATGCCCATGCCAGAGCCCATCATGGGGTTTGGAGGGGGCGCAAGCCCGGTCGTAGCAGAGCGACCAATTCCGGAGCCGGATCCCATAGCTTTTCCCATGATGATGGTAGATGCCACTGGTGGTGCTGAGGTTTTTGGCCCCAATCTTTTCTCTTTACGATTGATTGCATCGAAATCCACACCAATATCATCCAAAGGATTTGTTTTAGCTGCAGAAGGTTATAAAAGTTCAATGCTATCAGGACTAACAGAATCGGGCGAGATGATGAAACAGAATATCAACAAGCTGCAATTGTGTACGCTTCAAAGAAAATTGAGGGAAACCAAAGTAAAGAATAAAGAGGGAAAATACAGAGTTTAGTAAACAATGGCAGAATAAAATGTTTCTGCACTTTAAGTAGGGAAGCAACACCTTGCTCAATTTCCCCTATGGTCAGTTCTCTAGTAGCAAAGAACACCTTTATTTATGCATAAGGAAAGCTTATCTTCAGTCAGCATAAAACATCAGATGTCGATGAAAAATAAAAGAGAAAGGATTTTTACAGCAACCATAAATACTTGAAATAAAGGATTTAAACCTGCTTTATTCTTGTTGTACGATTCTCTTTGGCATCTTTAGCTTGTTTTATGGCTTAAAAATGGAAGTGGTTCCCTGAAGTAAATCATATTACGGTACTTCTCCATCCGGATTCGAGAATCTTTCTTTAGCCCTGAAAATTACCATTTGCATGAGGCTAGACTTCGTGCCCGTGAAATGAAGTTGTACTTGCCAGTTAGCCATTATTACAAGGACTTCCTACAAGGTCAACCATTCTGCTACCTGGGACCTCCTAACAACAGTTTTTACTGCCCAAAAGATTAACCATCATAATATTCAGCACACATACCAATCTATGTTGCACGGACAAGGGTGCGGATACGGGACACAGCAAAATTGTAAAAGTTAGGATAGGGAGACACGACTATATACATACATATTAACATTAATAATCTATATGAGATCGATTATGTTTTTCATTCACATGCTATGAGAACTAAAATCCTTATACCATTTTTATGTTTCCTTTATTGAGTAGATTATAAATTGAATTGAAAAATCACTCGTTTCTGAACTAGATGCCAAATGACCCTTTAAAATCATACTTATGAACTAAGTACGTGCTAAAACGAACCTGTCCTGAGTCCAATGAGTTACATAAAATTGATGTGAAGTGTACGATTTATACATTCAAAGAGTGTATCATGAGTTTTTTAAACTAAAAAATGTCTTATATAATTGAGTACGCATCTGAATAAATGTATGTATATATTCAAGAAGTGTCCAAGGAGTGTCCGACACGGACACGGATACGGGAAGTGTTGAACACGGATACGAGAGTGTAGATGAAGTGTCCAGGTAACCTAGATACCAATAGAGTTTCTACTACAGCTTTAATTAATTCTTTAGTTCACATGAACGACCAGAGAGGCTTGTACATTCGGTATTTCCATGTAAGAGTATCCACTTTTTCGAGCTTGACAACTATACATTTATATTGTACGTCCTTCCTTTTATTGTTCATAGTTGTCTTCATCCATAGTTTGATAACAAACCTCACAGGGTAGACTTAGGATTGATAATAAGTCCTATAACTCAGGTCAATTCTTTTCCTTCATTTCCATTTTCCCCCTTCTTTTCCCCTTGTAAAGGTTTCTCAGCTTTAAGCATTTTGCTTTGATGGGAAAAGACTCCTATAACATCATCATGATGTGGAGGGAATAGATTTTGTGAGGTAATGATAGCATTTAGAATGTCAGACAACAAAGTGGATAAGATAAAATGTCAAGAAAGGACGTACTTAGATGTAAATAGAAAAGACATATCGAAAGCACTTACGTCCAGATATATCCAGATTGACTAAACCTCGGCTCAATGTGTCAGCCCAAACAGTTGATTTGGTTTCAAACTTTCCCTTTGATGGATTAGGTTTTGTTGTTGGTCCAGCTGAAGATGTAACCATTTGCAAAGCGAAAGGATCTGACATCATTGGCTGAGAACCGAGCTGGGAATTTGTCTGCATATTAGATGAAGCTCCAGTTTGAGCTGCTTGCATATCACGAGATGCTGCACCTTGAGCTGCATATGAAGATACGGGAGCTGATAGCCCTGATGGCTGGAGGAAACTTGGTTGAGTAGACTGAATATTCGTTTGTGATCCTTGAGAAGCCATTGATACAGGTAAGCCTGATGGCGCAAGGAGATCTGGTTGAGCTGGCGGCATATGTGTCTGTGACCCTTGTGTAGATCCTGGAACCACTGACGCTGATGGCTGTAGGAAATTCAGTTGATTTCTTTGCATATTTGGGTGCATTTCCTGTGAAGCTGCAGAAGCTGATAACCCAGATGGTTGGAAGAAATTCATGTGACCTGTCTGCATATTTGTTTGTGATTGTTGGGAAGCCGATGGAGATAGCCCTGATGGCTGGATGAAGTTCATTTGAGATGTCTGCATATTAGTTGGTGATCCTTGAGAGGTAGCTGGAACTGAGAGCCCTGATGTTTGAGGGAAACTCATGTGAGCTGTCTGCATATTGGTTAATGGTTCTTGTGAAGCAGTTGAAGCTGGTGTCCCTGATGGCTGGAAGAAGTTCATCTCAGATGTCTGCATATTAGGGTGTGATCCTTGAGAAGCTGCTGGAACTGGTAGACTTGAATGCTGGGGGAAATTCACTTGAGTTGTCTGCATGTTGGTTATGCTTTCTTGTGGAGCCGTTGAAGCTGATTGTCCTGATGTCTCAAAGAAGTTCATTTGAGATGTATGCATATTAGGGATTGATCCTTGAGAAGCTGCCGGCATTGATAAACCTTGTTGATGGGAGGAATTCATTTGAGATGTCTGCAAATTGACTGCTAGTTCTAGGGAAGCTTGCGAACCAGCAGTTGGGAAGAAGTTCTGTGTGCTTGCTGACTCTTGCGGAGCTGGTGGAGCTGGCAATGCTAAGGGCTGGAAGGGGTTCATTTCAGCCGTCTGGGTATGTGGTGATGAGCTCTGTGCAGCTACAGGAGCCAAACCCCCTGAAGGCTGAAACGGGTTCATTTGATCCATCTGTGCATTAGGTGACGATCCATGTGCAACTACTGGATCAGCTAGCCCTGCAGAATGGAAGGGGTTCATTTGAGTTGTTTGCACATAAGTTTGAGCTACGGGTTGGCTATCCTGTGATGAGAACATAGGATCAGATCCATTCCGTGGTAGGATGGAATCAAGAATATCGTTGCTGGATTGTTCCCCAGGAAACTCATTTGTTGAAAAGGAAGGACTTGCAGAATCATGTCGGCCAGTAGCAGCGGCTGGAGCATAAGTAAGGCCATCCAATGCATCTCCAAAATTAAAGCTAGGAAATGCATCTGCTGTTTGGTGTGCTGGTGGAGGACCTTCAGCGCCAGCAACTGAGCCAGAAGGCTGAAAATAAGTGACGTGATGGAGGTGCTGAGGTTGAGCTTGACTATTTTCTTGCGGTGTAGCCTTGAAAGGAGCATCTCCAAAAGGGTCTTCATAAGGCTGCATTATAAGATCAAAACAACCATCATGCTTATTCCAGAGGAAAACAAAGGGGCAAACAGGAAAAAGTAAAAAAAGGTTGTATAATGCCTTCTTCTCATAGCTGAGGTATAGTATTGGTAAGAATGAAGAATGCAGCTAGTATGAAATTATTAAACAGATATAACGCGATGTGTGAAAGATGTTTCGGTAAATATTCAATCAGACGTGCTAGCTACCAATCATAAGCAATAGGTGCCTGACCTTCAAAACATGTTCACAATTATTATATAGTTAGTTTTTTACTATGATCAAGAGTTTTAAGTGCATAAATAAGAAGAATGCAACTATTTTTATCTTCAAAATTAACTACTGAAAGTAACTACATGCATCTAGTTGAAATGCCATGTGTTAAATGTTGAATATACCTGGCTCAAAGTAGGGGAAGCCGATGAGGGGGCGACTAGGAAGTCTGTTCCAAAAACTGTACTTGCTTGTGTATCAGATGGAGAACTAACGGAATTCCCTGGTACCAGCGCTAACGGATCTGCAGAATCTGATGCTGGAAATCCAAAGATGTCCAGCTCTTGACTACTTGTAGGAGGCTGTGCAGCTGGTCAAGACAAAAATAATTATCACACGTGCAGTCACATTAAAAAAAGCTAGTAATTTGTCTAGAAGCACCAAAATCGTCATATTACTTAACAACGCCTTTCAGAAACAATATTTATTTGATCCTTAGATAGGCCAAGTCATAAATTGTTCAGAAAATTACAGTTAATACAAACGGGACTTCATTGAAATAGAACTGCTTGAAAGCTTCAGAGATCAGTAACAAGTGAAGCAAATGATACGCCCAAAGCAATCATGAGTCTTTTTTGTAGCATGGACCACTGTTGAGAGCTTATCTTGTCAACCATGAGAAAAAAACCCTTTGCACAAAAACCATACCGAGGCAACTTAACAAGAGACTTCCTGTGCCTGATTAGTCAGCTTATTATATTTCTAGCAGCTTTTTTCTCATAACTAATATAAAAGTGCTTTGTAGCAGGAAACAGTACGGGATTATTTGGATTCTGGGTTTATGACTAATATTTGGGGCCAAAAGAGATGCATCTCTTGGTAAACAGTAAACACTTACCCCATTCCCAAACAGTGTTTCTTGTGACATTGAAAAAATGGTACCGATTTTTGTTATGCCTAAAACCAAATATTGGTAAGTCTGGGTGTTTGAATGTCTCAGACACAACACTCCTGTCCATCCATGTCTGACACTTACAAACATGTAAAATTGTATTCATGTCAAACATATGTACGAGTTGAAAGTGAGTTATACCACCCTTTGAGTTAAACTAATTATTTATAAAACATTTACTCTTTAAATTTTTTTATTATATTAATAACAACCCTATATATATATATATATATATATATATATATATATATATATATATATATATATATATATATATATATATATATATATATATATATATATATATATATATATATAGTTCAAATATTCACATCTAAAAAACACACAATATAGCTGAATCCTTGTGTCTAGATTTTGAAGGTTTGTCTTTTCCCACACTACATGTGTTTTGGAATAGGATACTCGTTCTGTGCTTATAAATGTAGGCTTTTAGTGATTTATGCCAACCTACGCAGTTGGCAAGGGACCACAACTCGATTACTAATTCATCAATATCATAATAGAAAAGAACAGTTAAGACTCCATGAGTAGGCAAACTAACTATACAAAGATATTGTAAGAACTCCCAAACGAAAAAAGTAATGCAAAAAACAACTAACAGACTACTACACCCATAACTATACCATTATAATGAACCTTTATAGACACATCAAGAAACATTCTACACCAGAAGGTACTGAAATAGTCTAGAAATCAAGAATATAGGTTCTTCTTTATGAAATATGTCTTTACCCTCTCTAACAAAAATAATCCTCAGTCAAGGAACAAACAGATGAGTAAGTTGTTATAGGAACCCAAAAAAAAAAAAGCCAGCTGCAATCCCACTGAGACAATTTTGCAGATACTGCTTCCAAGAAGCCTAGAATACTCTTTGGTTAAGCACATAATCAGGTGAAAATATCCATACCCACTATGAGGTACAAATTTCAAGAAACATCTTTCTGATGATTTAAGCAGCAACAATAGAAGGAAATTCAGAAAGATTACTACCTGGGGCAGGACCACGTGGATCAAATTCGTCAAACTTGCCAATTACATTACTCTGAGAAGCCACCGGTTCAGCAGCCACAGCAGTTACAGCACTTTGACCAGCACTTTTGGATGAAGATGTAGGCTTAGGTGCAGATGGTGAAGATGATGCCTGTGCAGAAGCTGCTGGAGACTCACCATCCCTGAAATTAAGACAATTTTAAAATGATAAATGCATCCTAGCAAAAGAAAGGCACGAATGGGATGAAGTACTTTACCTTTCATCCATAGTTTCCTGGGGACTCTTTGTTGCTTCTTCATAACTCAGTGGTCCAGCCGCATTATGAATGTCAAAATCGCCCTCGAGCCCTCTGTTAAAAAATTATATGTCAACACTAAAACAGGTGTAGGTTCAACACAAAAACAATGGAGTTTTACTTCCAAGAATATAGCAAGTAAAACTAGCTGGAAAAGCCCAGATCCTTGATTCACCTTTCATCTGGAGACCTATCTGCTTTGTCACCACCACTTCTGTAATGTTAAGAAGAAATGTGTCATACACGTGAGATAAATTAAAATCTTTAATAAAATATGGATTTGGTTAAGATGGTATAGCTCCATGCAGCAAAAAATTTGTCCTAGACCATGAAGTGTCACTAGCGTACAAACTATATGCAGCAAATACGAAGATCTTGTATGCTTATAGGAAAAAGGTTTTACCGAGATGAATAACGATCATCATCACTTCCATCAACGCTGCGACTTCTTGGCTTATACTGATTATTATCATTACCACGACCTCTGTAATTGTCATCTTGATAGGCATCTCTGCCATTCCATCCATCAGAATTCCTACCCCCGCCATATCTCTCGTCATCCCTATACCCATTCCGCTCATCAATACTATATCCATAACGATCATCATCATGATGATCACCGTATCCCTGTACCCGTATATGAATTTTGCATATATGCCTTATTAGCTTGTGCTTTCTGTCTGATCTCCTGTACTCTTTCTTTATCATTTACTAGTGCAACAAGAGTCTGAGATTTCTTTCTAACATTAATTCCCTGGTCTCTTCCACCGGAATCAATGTATTGGAATTCTGCTAGAGTCTGGAATGTCAAATAAACTTCCAGTCATGACAATTACAAATTGGATAAAATATGCTGACAACAAGTAGCATAATAGTGGGAGGTATCATATATTACCGATATCTGGTAAGCATGTTCCCTGATTTCATCAATTACTCGTTCAGATCCGTGTGCTACTAGATACTCCAGAACTGTCAACGCCTGGAAGTTAATGGAAGAAAGTATAAGTTGATACTTATCATGGTTTTATAGTAATGTAGCAAAACTATACAACTACATGGCAGTAATGTTTTAATCAGAATATATGTATACCAGACTAACGACTTAAGAAGTTATGTAGTTTAGAGGTTTCAAAATGTTCACAAACATGACACATAGAAAACATTTACAGATATGCCATATAATGAAACATGGCAAGCTATTGCATCACCTTAAAAACATGACGCCATTTTTTTCCAGTATCATTGATCCTTCTCCAGATTACTGACATGATTACCTGGTACTCATGACTGCAACATCGTCTAGTAAGTATTGAGAAACTAATCTTGTAAAGGAAAAGATATGAGGGAAGTAAATGGAAGTAGACAAGTATGAAGTTACCTGTTACGAGTTGCCTGTGCAATCTCTGACAGATTTGTTCCATGAGGACCCCAAGGCTCATTGCTTGTTGCATCAAGAATCTGAATAACAAAGAAAGAATAATACATTGGTTTTCTAGCAAATATAGTTACTCTGACAGCATGTTGGAATTTCTTCCAACGAGATTGACAGAAAATATGGTTTCTTATTTTCTATAAACTAATTTTTTTTTAAAGAGGTGATCCTTTGATTTGAATTAGTGAAGTTATATGCCGACTTTCAAGTTCCTTCTTGTAAAGAATAATATTTCAAATCAACTAAATTTTGTTCAATTCGATATCGAAATGAGATAATATACCTTCTGCTCTATGCCAGAAACTTTAAGAACTTTCTTATTGACCCCCCTCTTGCTGCAAAACATCAAAAAAAAATTGAATGAAATGAAATAGGAGAAAAATAATTTAAAAAAAAATACTGAAATTCGAAATAACAGATAATTGTATGAGGCCATCATTTTCAATACCAAAATGTGGAAAATGATATTACAAGTACAACATGACAAGGTATAAATGCTGAAATTCGAAGAAAATAGAATTGATACAGATAAAATATAAGCCAATTTCAAATTGAGTAAAAGATGCTTACAGATCCCTAACAGTTTGTCCGAAAACCTTCTTCATGATTTGTGTTGCTCCGATGCAGGGATAATCTACATACATAAAGAATAGACAAAAATTTTAGAGAGGGAAAACATAATCCATACAACCCTACACCTAATCAAGGATGTTAGCAAATAATCCAATAAGATTCATTCACACATACAAACTAAATCCTAAAATTAATGATTAATAACAAAAAAAGCACCATTTAATGCATTTCGCAAAATAAAACTTATCGACGTCGAATCTTTCTAATGCAATATAATCCAAGATTTGAAATTGATAAGAATACTACTACATTATCATTAAATTCACAAATAGGCAGCTAATACAGCATTTAAAAATGAGAATAAAGGGGGAAAAAAACCAAACCCTAGAATTGGAAAGAACAATACCTTTGTGATCCGGATCGGGCCGTAGCTAAAAGGATCCGGATCCGATCGCCGTCGTCTGAACAGAGGTCGGAGAAGAGAGCCTTCGATCTAAACGGATCGAAAAAAAGAATGGGAATTGGATCCGATCCAAGATGGGGAGAGAGAGAGAGAGAGAGAGAGCGAAAGAGCGAAGATTCCGGTTGAGATCGCGAAATGCGAAGACGAGAGCTTTTTATGTTTATTTTAGGGTTTTATTAAACATTTATTTATATTTATTTGATTAGTTTAATCATTTCCGCTGTCTCGGTAATAATAATTAGAGGAGAGAGAAAAATAAACGCGTTTTTTGCGGTTAGATTTATTAGATTCTTTTCTGTAGAAAATGGAATTGTATGTTTAGGGAAACGCTCTTTTAACAGCTAAGAACACCGCTGACATTGTTGAATGTTTTGGTCAAAATGGAAGTAAGATGGTTGAAATAAGAAAGAAGGTTCGAGAATGGAATTGCCTCTCAATTTTGACTTCTTAGTGTAATTTCCCTTTTCCATAAAAAAATTGTATTTTCTCTATTTTTGGTTTATTATTTGGGAAAATAGATAAATTACAATGAATTGGAAGTGGATTTGCTTTAGCAAAACTCTTTTTCAATCAGAATATACGATGAATAGTTATCGCCCAAAAATAAATAGAAATGCGATCGAGATGACTATAAAAGTGCGACCATAGTCAATAAACTTTACATACTAAATATAAATAAACAATTGTAAATTTCCAAAATAAAGCACACTATTAAATTTAAAGATGAAAGCACATTCGATGAAGACATGTATAGCTTTTGCAAAAACTTATTATAGGCTAAATGTCAAAAATTCCCCTAACTTTGGACAGTTATTAGATAACCTCGGATAACTTTAAAAATATTAAAAAAAACCTCCCTTGAGTTTAGGGTTATCATAAAATCCTCTTTAACTTTAAGATTTTATTAAAAACAAAACCCTAACAATGTTAATTGCAACTTTACATGGGCGAGTAAGATTACGTGGGGATATTCTTCCGGTGAAAATAGCGGTTCACATTTTAGTGGGGTTTTCAGAACATTTTAGTGGGGTTTTCAGATAAAATCTTAAAGTTAAAGACGGAAGGAGTGTTTTTGATATTTTAAAAGTTATGAGGGGGTTATCTGATAATCATCGAATGTTAAGGGCAGTTTTCTGATATTCAGCTGACTTATTACTATAATCTGGTGAGAGCTACGTTGGAACCTAATGTGGATTCTTTAGCAAAATTCACCAGAGTTTTCCCTAATTGAAGATGAATCATCACGCAATCATCTAACTGATAACCTCATTATTTAAAAATCACAAAACTTATTACTACGATCTGGTGAACACCACCCGGGAACCTAATGTGGACTTTTAATGGTTGTTGAGACCAATGATTGATAGATGCGGTGCAATTCCGACTATATACCCACCATTTGGCACCGACAGGGCACCGTCCTCCTTGCCTCCAGGTGCCATGTCCTTGTAGCTTTACATAAAGGATTATTTTCACTTTGGTCCTACAAATTCTACCTATTTTTCACTTTAATGCTCTAAAGTATTCTTTTTACATTTTATTATTCCAAAGTTTCAGTTCCAGTTTCCGTTAAATATTCTGTAAAATTTGTATATTGCATTTAGATCCATATTACCTTATTGCTAGGAATCCCAGCAACCAAAAGTTTCTAGTCGCACTGAATGTGAATACGGACATGAATATCAAAGTGAAACAAGACTAGAACTTTGAAACATCAAACCGTGAAAACATGTTTTCGGATAAAATTTTGGGTACGAAAGTGATTGCTACAAGTTAAAATAGTTAAAATTTCGCATATGAACAAGGGCTCTAGTGAGACATAGCTGCCAACACAGAGTTAGGAAGAATAATTGACTTCAAACTTGTGAGAGAAATCAGTCACATGTGATGACTGACGGCGGTTCGAAATTAACAGAGATTAGCACTACCCACCACCAAACCATAGCTCAAAAAAGAACCCAACAGAACAAACAACGCACTACTTTATACGGCACGGCACGAGCAAAGAGCATAAAACAGACTAAAAACAACCGCACGCTGCATGGCACATTTTTTTTAAAAAAAATAATGAACCTGCCAAATAATGACCTCAGAACACTCAAGCAAAGCATAAAGGCTTTGCTCATGCTCTGCAACAAAACATCCTCAGAGGAGATACCAATAAAATGACAAAATGACAACCACAAGATTATTCTACTACATTTGAGGTTTAAGCAATCAGCAAGGTTCAAATAGAACACACTTGCCAATCTCCGGTATTCAAAACTTCAGCGCGCACACTCTACTTTTTCACTTCATGTCCTTCGGTATGCAGCCACAAGCCATCCAAGGTCTTATTCTTTTGAAGTTATACATCAGGCTTAGAAATATATATACATTTCTTCCTCCATAAATCATTACTTGCTAATTTAGAACATGGGACTTCAAAGGATATAAATGCAACATATATATGGCTTCCTCTCACCCAGAACACAACTCGGTATTTTTCAACTGGTTCCTGTACTGTCCCCTCGGTAGACACTCTCTAAAGCTTCCTTAGCTCTGTGAACCTTTGATTGAAGATAGAAGCTTCCATTCTTAGCATTCCTTTCAAACAATGCATCATATTTCTGCATGTAGACAAGACTTTCAGACATCAGATGCACAAAAATCACTAAACTCTGTATGCACATTAGAAACAAACCAACTATAAAACTTTAAAACACAGGCAACTTAAATATTCCCAGGAAAAGTGAGAACTCTCCAAAATCATTAATAGGAAGTTCTCCTAACATTCCAATTTTTTAATTTTCTTGCACCATTTCCTACCAACAAATTCTAACTATAAGCTCCCAACAAACCATAGCAAATAATGCAATTGACATCAATTCTCAAATTTTTACCATCATCCAGATACAAGGTAGGGAAATAGAAATAGAGTGTATAACTGAAGAATAAATGAATAACATAACGAAACAAAATCAAGAACTAAAGAATAAATATCTAACATAAAAGAAAAAGAAAATATCAAAACCAAAGGTAAATTACCTGCAAAACTTCTTCCCATGATGCCTGCTCGCTCAGTCCTAAGATCTGCCTAGCTTCTTGTTCCGTCATAGCTTTACTCGATCTTCGAATATTGTTAATCGCTTCATGTGCAACACCATTTTTGCCGGCATCTGTAATAGCAAACACAAAAGATATTATAAGAATCAAGAGCCTCCAATTGTCGGCACCATCAACATCATATCATCAAATCTTTTCACATTCCAAATAAGATCGGCTATCAAAGCACAACACAATGTCAATCCACAAACAGACAAAGTTCAATCACTACATTTTTTGGACATGTTGGTTCTTATTTCGACACTTGCAGTCTCTGAGAAACATTTCCAATTCCGGATATGAAATATCCATATACATGTATTTTATTGACATAAGGATGTTTGAGATACATAACCATAAACGATTCGGTTAATATTTATACATAGAAAACCTTTAAAAAGTCAAATACAAACATTTATTTTTACTACCACCTGAACACTTAATCCTGTTCTCATTTTCCAAGAACCAAAGATCCATGTTCATAAGGGATAAGATAAGTCCAACACAGATTAACATCCCTACCATGTTTGACATTAACAAAGCACCAAAGTTTCAAAAACTTAAACTCTATAACTTCGGTTTGCTTTGATTATAAGATACAGAAGTCCAAATACTCATGCGTTCCTGGCATCACAAATTACCTAAAACTATTAGTCACTTTATGACACTCAAGATGTACTTCAGTTCTTATAGTATAACAAAGGAGATGGAAAACAACATTTTGCAATCAGACAGCACCCACAAATGAAGCTATATATGACATAAGTGCATTCCTATTTTCTTCCAAATGAGATAGAAAAGGTACTATCTTATCTGAGAAGGCTTATAAGAAAAAGAAATGGAGATGGAGCTTCAATATTTGAAGGGGTCTTTGATTGTGGTGTAACATTTAGAAAAATCATGAAAAAGAGGCTTGAGAAAGGGTGTAGGAACCTCCTACACGAGGAGCATCATCGCATTTTTTTAAAAAAAATTAAAGGAGCACCATACTTAATTATTAGAACCTGTGCTCTCTACACTTTCCTCCTTTGAGAAGATAATGAGGTTGCATGGTCCTAGTTTCAACGCAAAACAAAACTACGAAAAGCTATCCAGGAGTAACAAGAATCTGCACTGACAGTGCATGCATTTTCATGATTGCAGACCATAATATTGAATTCAGCTTCGGACTTACATCTAGACATCCACAATTTACAAATATAACATACGATTTATCAAATATAACAACCACAATTGTTCCACCAAAATAACTTATAAATGTTTAGCAGCCAATTCAAAAGCACAAGTACTTCAAGTTTTAAACAAAACATTAATGAAAACAATAACACTCCCAAGTCTTAAGTTTTTAATAAATTATACAAAAATAAGCAGAATACTTATATATAAACCCATCACACTTTTTTCACTATCCTAAAGCAAGTAAAAACAAAGGTTGAAATGTATAACTTAATGTTCGGCTTAAACTGCATATAACATAACACATAATGGTGGGTAGCATGTTTTCTTATTGTTAAATTATTAATTTTTTAAAAATTCTTAAATTTAAGACTGAATATCAGAAAACCGCCCTCAACTTTGGACGATCATCAGAAAACCTCCCTTAACTTTCAAAATATCAGAAAACCCTCCTTAAGTTTAGGGGTCATCAGAAAACCCCCCTTAACTTTGGCATTTTATCAAGAGTAAATATTAACTTGATAGAAGATTGATAGAAACACGAGTCATAACAGTTGTACCGATATAGACAGATAGGTCACAATAATATGCTCACACTTGCTATGTGATTATCTCATGTTACTTGACGCCTGATGCCTTCAGTAGCAGTTGTAGCCTAAAACACAAAGTGCGGCAGTATCAATCTATGCTGAAGCGCCTAAAGATTTTTATGTACAACTTTCATACCAGTATTCCCATTACACCAGGAGATCTATCTTTTTCCTTACTATTAAACCAGTTACCAGCCAATGACTTCTAGGTATGACCGAGGTAGTTACAAACTTATAAAAGATATGCCCAAATCTAAACCCAGACAGAAGTGAACTAAAAAAGCAAGCACACCATTGATTCTAAACACCTATACTAAGCAATTAACAGGATCCAGTTACTTAAGAGGAATATTATAATTGAAATAAAAAAGATAAGGGATCATATAGAATAATAACTGAAGGCTGCAATAAAGAGAAGAACCTAGCGTCCATATTATGTAACAAAAACAAAGATATAATTATAAGTATGAAGTGGTATTGACGAAAGAGAATAATGTAGATATATTAGAAGAGGACAAAAGTAAGCATGAAATCTAGCACCAGAATAGCTTCCAAACTCAGATCATTGCGCATACCCACAGAAAGAAATATCAAAATAAGTGATTATTTTGAATAAAATATGAGTGAAAATGTGCTCTCGTCATACAAATATAAACAAAAGAAAGAATAAAAGATCATCGTGAGGCAGAAAATAACTTACTTTCCAGTGCTTTGCGATAAGCTTGAAATACGGCTCTCCCCAATATCCCAGAACCCATAATGATCAAGTTGGCAAGAATCTTTGCAGCCTATTTTGACAATAAAACCAGAAAATATTAGAAATCAAATAAAAAACTGGCATTTTGCACAGCTGGGACCTATTTGATTATCCTAAGGAATTAAAGCCATATATCTGAAACTAAAAGTGTAAACTTTAAAACTCTAGATTTGAGATCCACGGAAGATGCAAGCTCAAGCACATAGCTTCAAACTTAAAAAAAATAAAAACGTGATCGTAATAAAGCTAAGCAATCGTGCAATCCCAATATTGTTCTACAAATCACGAAGATCAAATCCAAAGCTAGAGCTTGAAGCGCACATACATCTAATCAAATCAATATATCTAATTTCTTCTAACCCTAGCTCAGCCAAATCGATTACTAGAAGACCTGAAACCCTAACTTTCAAAAAAAAGGGAAATTTTATAGTAAAAACAGAGAGAGCTGAAATCGAATAGAGAAATTATAGAGACTAACCATTTCGCGACAGTCAAAATCTCCACGAAATCGATCGACAAAATTCGAGTAAGAGATTTTCTTGAAGGAAGCAAAACTTGGGGACGAAGAATAAGTTTGAGGGCTGAGGTGAGGGATGAAATCTCTAATAAGAAGAGTACGGGCCGGATTCTTTTTTTAGGTAGAAGGTTCCAGAACCGCTCGGCCCATTAGGCATTGGGCCGGGTTTTAGTAATGCTCTTTTACGTACTCAATATCGGTAGCAACAATTGTTTGTTTTCCAAAATGGGCCGAGTTTACTATGCCTGGCGACTTCGACTCCGGTCCGTAAAAATATGCATTAGTTTGATAATCCCGATCATCAAAATTACTCTTAAGCAAAAAGTTCTGACCACAAAAATAATAAATTCTGGACTTAGATTTTTTTTTTTTTGGGGGGAAATCTGAAGATATTAGGAGTATGAGCATGTTGAAAATTCTTATGTAATTATAGCTTCATACTGTAAATACTAGAAAAGAGTAATTTAGTTAGATAGAAAGTTGGAGATAATATCTAGCCATTTAAAATTTTAGATTAATTTGGTTCATGCTCTAGATTTTAAGGTTATTAATTAAAGAGGAACCCAATGTCTTAGCAACAGGCGGTATCAGAGGCTATCTTGTGGCTTAGAGAGCAAAAGCCAATGTGAAGCTCGACGGTGTTGGAAGAGCAACTAAGGTCTAATAAGTTAACTAGAATGTTTGTTTAGCCCACAAATGGTGGAAAGATCGGAGGGCGCTAGTGTTTTGTTTTGCTCAATGGTTGTCAATTAAAAAAAAGGAGTCGGATAAATTACAGTCTAAGCCTACAACTAGTGACATATCTTGTGGATGTTGTGAAAAGTCATGTTGTTACTTGTGGTTGTCGATTTAGACAAACTTGAGTAGACTATGGATTGGTTAGACGTTAAAATCAATAAATATTTAATAATTTAAGTTTTTTGGTTAATTTGATACCTAATTACTAATTAAAGCTTATTTGAGGAAGTGTATCCAAAGGGTTTGCATTAGATTTGGTGGGGCTTCTTGTACGGAACAGTTATTGCTTGTAGGGAGTGTCGGCATAACACATGGCAGCATATCCTGCATCCAGTTTTGGGTGTTTTACCTTTTATTTCGAGCTTTTGGAAGTTTGTTGCCTCATTTAATTGTTTGGTGCTATTTTCACTTATTATTTATGGTCTAAGGTTGTTTTCCTATGAAAACTTTTCTCTTTCCCTTTTGCATGAACATCCCTAGTTTTAGTTTCTTTATTATCTCAATCATCTCAAAAGTAAATAAATAAAGTTGCAATTCTTGGAAGCTTGCTTACATCCATAAAAATGTATTTCCTTTTCTCAAATTTGTGTATGTATCTTGACTCGATTGAATTATCTTGTATTTTTCCTATTGACAGCATTCAGTACTCGAAGCTAACCAAAATCATTAGCTTGTCATGTCTCCATTGGTAGCATATATTAATTCTGATTGCAATCAGTTTGTTTCAGAAATTACATCTGAAATGCTTCGCTACCGGTTTACAATGATAAATTAAAACTAAAATCTGTCATGTTTTGTAGGGGAAAAGGAAAGAAATATATATATTGAAGCAACTTGTGATACTTTACAAAAACCCAAACATGTCCTAAATTTAATTTTTTTTTTTTGCGAATTTGAGCCTTCCACATTTGCCAAAATGTTGTTCCATCTACCTCCCATTCTCTACCTAGAAATTTCACACTTTGCAGAATGCCCCAGCTGCTCAATCTCCCAGTTCAGCTTAGGCGCAACACCTTCATGACGAGGAAAATACTCCTGAAAAATGAAAATATCATGTACAGTATTGAAATTTTTGAGTCATAAAGGCTAGTAAAATTATTTCAGGCAAACATTTTACCTCTAATTTCTTCACCAATTCCTTAGCATTTGGAGCCGATACAATTATGTGGCGAGCACTTGGGTCAATGAAACCTTCTTCAACTGCTTTATCAATGAAGGATAGCAATGTGTTGTAGTAACCATCTACATTCAACAATCCAACCTGAAAATCTCCAAGAAATACAAGTGTTCAATATGAATGAATTCATTTATTAACATAACTTTTTAATGTAGATTTTGTGATATACTATCCGAAATGGAGACCAGAATTATATTATATATCACGCAAAAAATAAAATAAAATTACGGGCTTGTTGTGTATCCCAAGTTGAGCCCAAGTGATGACTTCAAGCAATTCTTCAAGAGTCCCATACCCACCTGCATAAAACAATTAATTTTAGCTCAATACTTAGTTTCAATAATTATATTCCTTGCAACATTTTACGACAATTGAAACATATTAGTTTTAGCCATTCTTTACCTGTCAGAAGCAAGAATGAGAATAGAAACATGCAACTATATCCTAAAGATTTTTATTTCTTCATTTGAGCAAACCATGTGAAATCTTTTGATTTTGTGATGAGAAGTACTAGCGAAACTAAGCAACTAAAAGACACCCCATTTCACAAGAATGGTACTGACAAAATATAATGGTGGAAAAGAAAACCAACATTATTACAGTAAGTTATCTAACCAGCTGAGTTAATGATTGGTAGGCATTTCAGGATTCATTCAAAGACTTTTATCTTAGAAATAAATAAATTTTAGTCAAAAATGAAGTAAGATAAGCATCAACTTTCAAACAACAAGTCAAAAGCCACTCAAGAATTAGGTTCCACCTTCACCTTTTTTTTTTTTTTTTTGGAAGACCAAATATGCTATATGAAGTAGACATTATTGAGAGCTTTTAAGCTTATTATTTTGCCTAAAGAATTTTGGTGATAAAAATTACCTTCACCTTCACCTTTTTTTATTTATTTATTTTAATTTATTAAATAACTTACCAGGCAAAGCAATAAAGGCATCAGATTGCCTGGCCATCTCAGCCTTTCTTTGGTGCATACCTGCAACTGCCTTCACCTCTCCTACAGTTTCACCAGTTATCTGCGAAAAAGCTATCTCAATAAAACAAAAAACTAAAAGGATAATTGCTTACATGTGAGAGAGAAAAAGAAATTAGAGGGTTTTTTTTCCACTAAAGGCTGCAAGTTATTTTTCTTAAGGGAAAATATCTATGGGTCAAAGTCCAGAGGGGCAATGGTGAGGGTTGTATTTAATTATTACCATAGTTTTCGTTAAGATAAAGCTTTCATGAAAGTTAAGTCAGAACTACTTAAAACCACAGAATTTCAATAATATGTAAAATAGTTTTTGATAAAATGTATCTTTGAGCTAACAAATTAATTAGATCTGACTAACAAAAATACTAAAATAAAATTACGGGCTTGTTGTGTATCCCAAGTTGAGCCCAAGTGATGACTTCAAGCAATTCTTCAAGAGTCCCATACCCACCTGCATAAAACAATTAATTTTAGCTCAATACTTAGTTTCAATAATTATATTCCTTGCAACATTTTACGACAATTGAAACATATTAGTTTTAGCCATTCTTTACCTGTCAGAAGCAAGAATGAGAATAGAAACATGCAACTATATCCTAAAGATTTTTATTTCTTCATTTGAGCAAACCATGTGAAATCTTTTGATTTTGTGATGAGAAGTACTAGCGAAACTAAGCAACTAAAAGACACCCCATTTCACAAGAATGGTACTGACAAAATATAATGGTGGAAAAGAAAACCAACATTATTACAGTAAGTTATCTAACCAGCTGAGTTAATGATTGGTAGGCATTTCAGGATTCATTCAAAGACTTTTATCTTAGAAATAAATAAATTTTAGTCAAAAATGAAGTAAGATAAGCATCAACTTTCAAACAACAAGTCAAAAGCCACTCAAGAATTAGGTTCCACCTTCACCTTTTTTTTTTTTGGAAATCTGAAGATATTAGGAGTATGAGCATGTTGAAAATTCTTATGTAATTATAGCTTCATACTGTAAATACTAGAAAAGAGTAATTTAGTTAGATAGAAAGTTGGAGATAATATCTAGCCATTTAAAATTTTAGATTAATTTGGTTCATGCTCTAGATTTTAAGGTTATTAATTAAAGAGGAACCCAATGTCTTAGCAACAGGCGGTATCAGAGGCTATCTTGTGGCTTAGAGAGCAAAAGCCAATGTGAAGCTCGACGGTGTTGGAAGAGCAACTAAGGTCTAATGAGTTAACTAGAATGTTTGTTTAGCCCACAAATGGTGGAAAGATCGGAGGGCGCTAGTGTTTTGTTTTGCTCAATGGTTGTCAATTAAAAAAAAGGAGTCGGATAAATTACAGTCTAAGCTACAACTAGTGACATATCTTGTGGATGTTGTGAAAAGTCATGTTGTTACTTGTGGTTGTCGATTTAGACAAACTTGAGTAGACTATGGATTGGTTAGACGTTAAAATCAATAAATATTTAATAATTTAAGTTTTTTGGTTAATTTGATACCTAATTACTAATTAAAGCTTATTTGAGGAAGTGTATCCAAAGGGTTTGCATTAGATTTGGTGGGGCTTCTTGTACGGAACAGTTATTGCTTGTAGGGAGTGTCGGCATAACACATGGCAGGATATCCTGCATCCAGTTTTGGGTGTTTTTACCTTTTATTTCGAGCTTTTGGAAGTTTGTTGCCTCATTTAATTGTTTGGTGCTATTTTCACTTATTATTTATGGTCTAAGGTTGTTTTCCTATGAAAACTTTTCTCTTTCCCTTTTGCATGAACATCCCTAGTTTTAGTTTCTTTATTATCTCAATCATCTCAAAAGTAAATAAATAAAGTTGCAATTCTTGGAAGCTTGCTTACATCCATAAAAATGTATTTCCTTTTCTCAAATTTGTGTATGTATCTTGACTCGATTGAATTATCTTGTATTTTTCCTATTGACAGCATTCAGTACTCGAAGCTAACCAAAATCATTAGCTTGTCATGTCTCCATTGGTAGCATATATTAATTCTGATTGCAATCAGTTTGTTTCAGAAATTACATCTGAAATGCTTCGCTACCGGTTTACAATGATAAATTAAAACTAAAATCTGTCATGTTTTGTAGGGAAAAGGAAAAGAAAATATATATATTGAAGCAACTTGTGATACTTTACAAAACCCAAACATGTCCTAAATTTAATTTTTTTTCCTTCCAGGATATGGATGCATATGTGTGGGAAATAAACGGGTTGAGTTGCTTGAAATTCAATCTCCCAAAAGAACGAGGAAAAAGGAGAACAACTTTAATGACTTATTAAATACGCAAAAAGTTTAATTTGGTTGGAGATTGTTGGTTTTTATTTAATTTGGATGTTATCTAGATTAACCTAAGATCGTGATCATCGGAGGCGATTAGGGTGAAAACATATATAGCAGAACATTAGTATACTCTAAGAATGTAAATTGGCAGTACAAAGAGATTTTTAATAATATTTTAAGAACATATATGCATATATTATATGTTGACATAAAAGATAGTCAATGTATAAAGCAATTATTTTTGCAATTCCGGTTTAAATTAGACTATCATATTGAAACCTAGCAAAAGATTTTGCTCCATTCATAGTATCATATATTTATGTCAATGTCTTCAGGCCTCTTGTTTGGCCATGACTGTTGTACGAGACGATGAAATGTATTATATTTTCTCAAGTGTGCATATGTTTGTACTTATCCACTATAAAAGTGGGTCCTTTTTCGACAATATTTGATTTATGCAAATGATATCCTAGTCATGCATATATAACACAAGAAACCAATTTTTCTAATCCATCTGAAAGAAAATATATATATTGAAGCAACTTGTGATACTTTACAAAACCCAAACATGTCCTAAATTTAATTTTTTTTTTGCGAATTTGAGCCTTCCACATTTGCCAAAATGTTGTTCCATCTACCTCCCATTCTCTACCTAGAAATTTCACACTTTGCAGAATGCCCCAGCTGCTCAATCTCCCAGTTCAGCTTAGGCGCAACACCTTCATGACGAGGAAAATACTCCTGAAAAATGAAAATATCATGTACAGTATTGAAATTTTTGAGTCATAAAGGCTAGTAAAATTATTTCAGGCAAACATTTTACCTCTAATTTCTTCACCAATTCCTTAGCATTTGGAGCCGATACAATTATGTGGCGAGCACTTGGGTCAATGAAACCTTCTTCAACTGCTTTATCAATGAAGGATAGCAATGTGTTGTAGTAACCATCTACATTCAACAATCCAACCTGAAAATCTCCAAGAAATACAAGTGTTCAATATGAATGAATTCATTTATTAACATAACTTTTTAATGTAGATTTTGTGATATACTATCCGAAATGGAGACCAGAATTATATTATATATCACGCAAAAAATAAAATAAAATTACGGGCTTGTTGTGTATCCCAAGTTGAGCCCAAGTGATGACTTCAAGCAATTCTTCAAGAGTCCCATACCCACCTGCATAAAACAATTAATTTTAGCTCAATACTTAGTTTCAATAATTATATTCCTTGCAACATTTTACGACAATTGAAACATATTAGTTTTAGCCATTCTTTACCTGTCAGAAGCAAGAATGAGAATAGAAACATGCAACTATATCCTAAAGATTTTTATTTCTTCATTTGAGCAAACCATGTGAAATCTTTTGATTTTGTGATGAGAAGTACTAGCGAAACTAAGCAACTAAAAGACACCCCATTTCACAAGAATGGTACTGACAAAATATAATGGTGGAAAAGAAAACCAACATTATTACAGTAAGTTATCTAACCAGCTGAGTTAATGATTGGTAGGCATTTCAGGATTCATTCAAAGACTTTTATCTTAGAAATAAATAAATTTTAGTCAAAATGAAGTAAGATAAGCATCAACTTTCAAACAACAAGTCAAAAGCCACTCAAGAATTAGGTTCCACCTTCACCTTTTTTTTTTTTGGAAGACCAAATATGCTATATGAAGTAGACATTATTGAGAGCTTTTAAGCTTATTATTTTGCCTAAAGAATTTTGGTGATAAAAATTACCTTCACCTTCACCTTTTTTTATTTATTTATTTTAATTTATTAAATAACTTACCAGGCAAAGCAATAAAGGCATCAGATTGCCTGGCCATCTCAGCCTTTCTTTGGTGCATACCTGCAACTGCCTTCACCTCTCCTACAGTTTCACCAGTTATCTGCGAAAAAGCTATCTCAATAAAAACAAAAAAACTAAAAGGATAATTGCTTACATGTGAGAGAGAAAAAGAAATTAGAGGGTTTTTTTTTTCCACTAAAGGCTGCAAGTTATTTTTCTTAAGGGAAAATATCTATGGGTCAAAGTCCAGAGGGGCAATGGTGAGGGTTGTATTTAATTATTACCATAGTTTTTCGTTAAGATAAAGCTTTCATGAAAGTTAAGTCAGAACTACTTAAAACCACAGAATTTCAATAATATGTAAAATAGTTTTTGATAAAATGTATCTTTGAGCTAACAAATTAATTAGATCTGACTAACAAAAATACTAAAATAAATTACAAAGTTTTCCAAATTTAAACATTAAGCGATCAGAATACAAGAGGCAATTAGACTTTGGAAGTATAATAAATAAGGTAATTAAAGAATATTAGAAACAGGGGAAGAAGACAAAGTAGAGATTATCCAAGCTTTCTGAAAAAGTGGGTATTTTTAACTTATTTATTAGAAATATTTTAAAGAAAAAGATGGTTGTCTTTTAGTCACTGGAGACGTACCTCTCTATCCATGAGAGTCTTGGGAATAACTCTGCACAGTAGAGACACAAAATAGCATGCCAAAAATTAGTCGCTGAAGAATTATTAAATGCTGAATAAAAATCTTAAAATATAAATCAAATAAACAAAAGTATAAACTATATGAGAGAAATAATTACATACCCAATGACATGCCTTCCACCATCATAAACAGCCTGAGACACCAAGCCCATCAGTCCAACGCTACCTCCACCATACACCAAATCTATGTTTTTTGCCACCTTCCAAAAATTAGAAACAAAACAATTATTACTATTATTTTGATAATTACCCATGTCTTAAATTTAGAGGATATGAACAAAGACACAAGAGAACAAAACCCAGAAAAGAACAGAGAAGTTCAATGTCTCTCAGTACATTAGTCAACATATAGAACTCCTTGGTGTACTTGCCATTGGTACTAGCTTAACATTTGGAGTGCTCTGAATGTGAGATGGGGGGGCCATTTTTATAATACTTATCCAGATCATTGATCATTTGGATCCATGCAATAAATAAAAATTCCATTTTTAAAACAGTAAATGAAAAAATGGGGGTACCCATTTGAGGGTTTGAAGCAAAGGCTTTCAAATTTTATAACAAGTCAATAGATGCCTGTTGGCAACTGTGTAAAGAAGAAATGAGGGCCACAAGTTCACTCCAAAAGGCATTTTTGAGAAAGCATTGTATGAATTAAAAATACCCACTTGCGACCTGTAATCTTAAAGTTCAAAAAATTGGATTTTTAAGCAAAACCCAGTGTTTTTAAAGGAAAAGAAAAAAGGAAGACAAGGGGAGAGAAATTACTAGCTCCATTCCAAGCTCTATTGCTGCATCATGATAGCTTCTCTTCTTCCCTTGACTACTCCCACAAAATACACAAATCCTCTTGAATTTGGACTCACCCATTTCTTTTTCTCTCTCCATTTCCTCTGTTTTCTCTCTCTTTTATCTCTACTCTGTTTCTTTGGAGCTTCCTCTGTCTCCTCAAGAAACAGAGACAAATATCAATTACACAGGTCCTTGCCACTTTTCAGTGCGTCCTCCATGCGTTTATATAAAAGGACGGCACACGTGTGGATAAGCCCTCACACGCGCGAAAGGGCTACCACCTGTTTTTTTACTCCTTTTAATTTTTTTTTTCCTTCCAGGATATGGATGCATATGTGTGGGAAATAAACGGGTTGAGTTGCTTGAAATTCAATCTCCCAAAAAGAACGAGGAAAAAGGAGAACAACTTTAATGACTTATTAAATACGCAAAAAAGTTTAATTTGGTTGGAGATTATTGGTTTTTTTTTATTTAATTTGGATGTTATCTAGATTAACCTAAGATCGTGATCATCGGAGGCGATTAGGGTGAAAACATATATAGCAGAACATTAGTATACTCTAAGAATGTAAATTGGCAGTACAAAGAGATTTTTAATAATATTTTAAGAACATATATGCATATATTATATGTTGACATAAAAGATAGTCAATGTATAAAGCAATTATTTTTGCAATTCCGGTTTAAATTAGACTATCATATTGAAACCTAGCAAAAAGATTTTGCTCCATTCATAGTATCATATATTTATGTCAATGTCTTCAGGCCTCTTGTTTGGCCATGACTGTTGTACGAGACGATGAAATGTATTATATTTTCTCAAGTGTGCATATGTTTGTACTTATCCACTATAAAAGTGGGTCCTTTTTCGACAATATTTGATTTATGCAAATGATATCCTAGTCATGCATATATAACACAAGAAACCAATTTTTCTAATCCATCTGAAAGAAAATATATATATGATACTATCATATGCTCTTCTTGATTGCTTTGAAAAGGGACCACACGTTTCTATCCTTCAACAGGGTGAACAGAGTGTAACACTAATGATAGAAGAGAATGCACTAGGTCCCCAATGATCACGTAGCATTGAAGACTAGGATGAGCTGAACAAATGAATTGAACTCAGCAAAAATTTGAGACCCAATTCTCTTCACCAATCAATTTTGGGTTAATTGTATATACATCCGTGTACTATATATAAAGGTAAGAAATTTATTATCAGAAAGCATTTTTATCAGAACTTAGGTCAACTTATTTCTAAGCAGGATTTTTTTTTTTTTTTTTGGGTGTTATTCAAGAATAAGTGGTTTCTTTCCATACATTGAAACATCAAGAGATCTCTCTGCAATATACTATGTGACGAGTACATAACAGAGAGATAACTCCATTTGAACTCCAAGGAGTCGAAATGATTATAAAAAGAAAAGGTGTAGAAATAATAGCTAACATCCTGTGATACGCGAAGTATATTTGCAATTTTTTGTTTTGTTTTGTTTTGTGTTGTTTGTTTTTGTTGGATATATAGAAACCCTAGACAACCCCTTGGCACAGTCAGAGGAAGCACTTAAATTTGTTATTCACACGCTCTCCCCATTCCCCCATGCCCCTAACTCATGCACCAGACCAAGCATGCTCTTCTCCATCCCACGCCAATTCCCTTCCCCCCACTAATTCCAAAAACACTACAACAAGCTTAATAAAATAGAAAATTACAACACCCCATGTCTGATTTGAATATAGGTAAGTACTTATATTATAGGGGGTGCCCTTCTCTAAGTCCACATTGTTAGTTAATATAATGTAGTTGCCATTCTCATTGAATAATGAGGACCAAATATATTTTAACATTTTGAGATCCCCAAAACTCCTTTGTTCTTGGCTCTTCTTCTACAAACCCTTTACAATCTTCCTTTTCCCCTTTGTGCTTTTTGTAGCTTTAGAATGTATTAGAAAGGTGCTTTACCTGTTGTTAAGAGATTGAACATGCTTTTAGAGTTTGATTGGATACTCGAAGAACAAGGCGAACAAAAGAGTAATTGTTTGTTATTCCTTCATTAATTTATGTAAAGTTAACGTTCAATTTAAGGTTTCACTATCACTTTTCAGCATCTTAAAGTAGCCTAAGTTAATGCTGACTAGTGGAAGTGGAAATGCTCGAATAAAGGTGTACAACAATGTGTGCGTGTAGATGGAACTATACATGAGAATAATCATAAGGTAAAAAGTGCTAAATTCACCTCAATCCAATACTTCCATCACATAATTACATAGTGACATGATATTGACAGTGTATATATTTCCCTCTGTGTTCAGCATTTTTGTATACACCCGAAAGGAAAACTCTTCAATGCGGAGAAGAGTAAAAGTGTAAACTATTAGGATCAGCTTGGCAACTTATCCCTAAACCAGTTTCAATCTAAATTACTTTAGTATGTGAACACGGTGGGAAATCAATTTAAGGTCAAAATTAGCCTAACGATAAAACCAATTTAAATCTTGATCCAATTTTTAGTTAAAACTAAGGCCATAACTTAAAATTAGTTTTATTTCACTAATCCAGTTTAATATGGAGTTGACAAACAGGCTTTCGCAACCCCATAACTGGCTTAGTGTAAATCAACAATCATTACTGATGTGTGGGTTTTCACCATTTATATTACTTAAAGGACCTTAGTCACTCTCTTTCGCATCTTCAGATGCACCAAATTAATCCAAAACCTTATCTATTAGGTATTGATTCAAATTTTTATTTAATTCCACTGCTTTTTACTTTTTTAATATATGATAAATATGCTGACTTATGTATTACTAACACAAGCATAGGAATATAATTGTAATAATTGACAGTCTTCTCCTTTATGGGTAAGAAAATGAGATCATATATTGTTTTGATTTTTGGTGCTTATATGAAATATTATATTGCTTCGATTTTTGGTGCTTATATTGACTTTGTCATTGCTTATATGAAATAACTTACCAAAAATTAACTAAACTTTCTACAACCCTAAATCAGATTTATTTGCTTATATGCATGCATATAAATCCCTTTTACGTACACACTATGCATAAAACTCACATCCAACTTCATCTCATTTCAATATCATAAACTATTAATGATGTCATCGGGGTGGTTCCCAAAAAGAATGTTTGATGTGCTTAATTTCATGTAAGTTTCAAGAATTCACACTTATAGGTCAACAATTGCGAGAATAGAACCCCAAATTAAAATTCATTCCCTCGAACATTATGCTGCTTATCACAAAACATTGGTGTAAACTTACGGCATATATACCATGCTCACATGTTGCATTTATTGTATAGTATATTCCATTGATCAAGTGGATGAATGAATCCCTCTAAATAATATATAAATTCGTCAGTCTCTAAAGATCCTTTTTGCCTGCTCAACCCCCGACTGCAGAGTACATGCGCTTCTATATCCCCAACGCTCTCAAGCTCATAAGCCCATAACTTGTCTTGTACGTCACATTCTCCAATTGAGCTACTACATATAAAAAACATGAGTTATGAAATACTAGGCCTTAGGTTTTTTTTTTTTTTATATATATAAATTTTTTAATATGAAAACATATAGGCAAATGCTAAACACGAGCAAGGGCATCATAAACCTAGTGTTTTGTATAAATTAACGAGACACATTCTCAAAACCAACGGTAATGATGAAGTTTGCACTTACATGCCATTTTCTCAAAAAAAAAACTAAGACATGAATCATGGCATTTGCAGGCATTTCTTAGTCTCGATCATTGTTGTCGGTGCTAGACATTCTGTATATCCCCATGCTAGCTAGTTTGTGATTACTTAGAACCTAAATTTAAAATTAGGGTAATTTCACAAATTTACTTTGAGCTGTTTAGGGGTTTTACATAAATACAACATGAATTTTTTTTTAAATTTCAGAAAAAATGTCATAACCTTTCAAATTTACAGAAAAATATCTTAAGCTATCAGAAAAGCATTTTGAATTATAATATTGCTATGTCAACCTAGTGACAAGCGTTGACATGTGGGCAATTGTCAACCTCACACGTGTGCTCTCACACTCCATGATTGCATGATCCGGAGAGGTATGTGTCGAGCCATGCAGTAGGCTAGTCCATATAATCTAGTAAGGAGGAAGGAAAGAGAGGATTCGTGTTTGAGTGCTTTGATATTTATTGATAGAATCCCTCAATATCGTCCTTTTCCTTCAAATATATACCAAAACATGTACATCCAAAAAAGCCAACCTTTGTCCTTCCCCTCTCTATGGTTCTCAAACTCTATAGCAATCCTCGTCATCTTCGTTCTCCAATCCTACTCCTCAAGATTACTACTTCTGATTGGCTCTATCATATATGAATGTAAGATAAATTTCTCCATAGTGATGTGTTGTCAGAGTTTCATCTCACTATATGAAAGACTTCAAAATTGTGATGAGAATTTTATGATCTAACATACCTTATAGGTTGAGCGCAATTACATGTGTCGAAATATGAACTCAGAGAGTGATGTTTTTTCTAGAAATTTCATTAGAAATTCATGACCAATAAGATTTGAAACTGCGTTGCTCTAATAACATGGCACATGTATTTATAACGATACCAAATTAAACTCTGTTTAAAAGTTATGGCAAAAATTGGGGGTTATATATAATTTTGTGGTACTCCAAGAATGGAGTATGTGGACCTAAAAGGAAATTTGTAGTATGTGGACCTAAAAGGAAATTTGTACATTGAACATCTGACATAGACAATTAGTCTTGAACATTCAAATAACTTGAAAAACTAGTTGTTACGTGCATTGAATCTAATTCAAAATACGTTACTTTATGTCACATATCATCCCTATTAATTGGTTCCATCATATTAGACATTCAGATGTATGTTCTAACCATTAAATCCCACCGACCAATTAGAGGCAAGTCCTTTTTGCTCATCGAGGAAGAAATTAGTTAGAGCACTACACTGTTGGATCTGATATGTAGAGGGGGTGAACATGATTGCTACAATTTTTAGCCGAAAGCACAGAATATACAGCAAAATATATAAAATAAAAGTGATAAATGATATAAAGCAATAGAATCAAACACCAAGACCAGTCAACCAGGAACACACTAGATTTTATAGTGGTTCAGATAATAATTCTATGTCCATTCTTCCTTCTCGCAAAAAAGGGCTTCCTCACTATGCAAAGAGTTCACATGAATCACAAACCCGATTCGGTAGACTTACAAGACCGCATCCTAGAATCTATCCGAAACCAGTCATCTAACCTAACTCTTACAATGAGTAACTCCTAGCTCTAGTTAGTCTCAATTCTCAATTCAAATGGCTTGAGTATTATCAAAGAAGTTCAAAAACAAAACCAAATAAATATCAATTAAGCTCAGAATACAAGAAAGATCTTACAGCCTTTTTGTTAAAACAAACCGTCTCTTGAAGGATATAATTAGCGTAGCTCGATAAAAAACAATGAAGAAGATTAATCTAAAGGCAACTCTCCTCGTTTAAATAATCCCAAGATGTTGTGCGCGATGAGTGAGAGTTTGACAAAGCTTCGGATGTTAAAATCTTCAACTTGATCTCTCACAAATCAAACCCTAGAACCCGTACTCTTTTCTCTCTCTCTTTCAATGATATAGACTCCCAAGTAGGCCAGGAAAGAGATGTCCTAAATGTGATAGAGATTACAGATATTATAAATGATGAACAACTATGATTACATCTAAAAATCTGCAATTAGCCGATGTTACCATCGATGGTGCCTCTCGACCATCGATGGTATCGAGGCCCCATCAATGGTTGAGAATCCCATCAATAATATGAAAGTCTCTGGAGTACAACTCATTGATGACATATGTTGATCATCGATGAGCTCTTCTCACCATTGACGGTCAATGCCCACCATCGGTGATAGAAGAGCTGGATGAAATCAGCTTTTAACCTGATTTTCACATAGTTTTCCTCGTACACTTCTCATACATGTATTACCTGTATTATATCATCTAAAATAAATATTAGTACCAAATGAGAGTTTGTTATTGTTAGAACGTTGTTTGTGCAATATCTCTTGTTTGATTAATAATAAACTCTCATTTGTTATTGATATATTTTGTGAGATGATATATTTTAGATATAAACAAGTACAAGCAAGATGTGGTTCGAAACGATGCAAAAATTAACACAACATTAATTTCAGCCTTCGACCCATCGATGGTCAACAGTGACCCATCAATGGTCAAGCATGCCATCAATGGTTACAGGAACTAATCGGAGAAAAATAGAAACAGAAGTTGGCATCATTGATGGCTATAGGAGACAATCGAAAAAATCCAGAAATCAGAATAAGCACCATCGATGGCTACAATCGAACCATCGATGATCACCAAGGGACCATCAATTGTCGTAATCCACCATCGATGGTTATGAGGCATTGTGGCAATTTTGGAAAGTTTTTAAGATTTAATCTCAACCGTTCATTAAACTTTTTGATCTCCTATTTGCACTCAGATTTGGGTATCTTTTCTTGTCCTATCAAGGCCTATTTAAAGAGAGTTGGAGATCATAATAGATGAAAGAATAATAGAGAAGTTCAATGAGGCAAATATACAAAATGGAGAGATCTGTGTTCTAAGGTTTGAGAGAGAGAGAGAGAGAGAGAGTTGATCAAATTCCCTCAGCCTCGTTCAACTTCTTCTCGGTGTGCTTTTCATCGAAGTTTGATTCAGCGAGGAGTGCCCCATGCTTACACCACTATACCGCTTCTTCACGGATCTTCATTTTCATTGATTTGAAGAACGGTTTAATAAAAGGTTGTAAGATTATTCTTTTTGTACTTTAATTATTTTGATTTGTTGTATTCAAACTTGTAAGTTTGACGGCGTACTCAAGCCGGGATAATTAATGGTTGGCGTACTCAAGCCAGGGTAATTGATGTAGATGGTCAAAATATGCTCAAGCTTAGCCTAAGCTCAAGAAATGGATGCCTATGGGCTAGACACTTCATATGGGCCCGGATATGAGCCCACGTCAAAGCTCACTCAAACAATAGCGAAGTTCGCCCACACTTCACACGAACTTTGCCCCTAAGACTTACGTGGACCACGTCATCTATGAACATGGGTTGTTCACATTCTAGTGAAGTCCGCTAAAGCGAACTTCAGCCAAAGCTAATTGGCGAGCTTCACCTAGAGTTATTCAGCAAGCTCCGCCCAGAACTATCCAGCGAGCTTCGCCTTTGACTGTTATAGGCGAACCTCACTATTGACTGTTTCAAGAACTATTTTCAAGCAAACGGTTCTCCCCATTATCTCCTAAGTTAATGGCCCACTTAATCCACATTTAAGGATCACTAACTCTCTCTCTCTTAGCCTATAAGAGGATGGGAGATTGCTCATTTTTGGGCACCTGAGACTTGGTATCTGAATTCAGTTTTCTTGAATTTTAGCCACGTAGCATCTCTTCATCCAAAGAAGACTTCTGCATCTTTTGAGGGATCAAAGATAGTTAATTAGCGAAAGACCTTTGTCTTAGTCGGACCGTCAACGGAGCACAAGATCAACACTCCATCGGCACACGGAAAAGAACCCAAAACATATAAATTTTTTCTTTGTTTCATTGTAATCTTTGAATTGTAATATGTGTTAATTGTAATTCAAAAGACCCGAAATAATTGAGGGTTTGGCTAGCTAGGGCTAGGTTTCTTCTGGTCATTGTGAAGAGTTAGGTTAGACGGCCGGTTTCGGGTAGATTCAGGGTGCGGTCTTTGAAGCCTACTAAATCGGGTTGTGATTCAGGTGAACTCTGGTCATAGTGAGGAAGACCCTTTGCGAGAAGAAAGAGTGGACGTAGGCTTTTAATCCGAACCACTAAAAAATCTCGTGTGTTCCTGTATTGGTTTGCTTTTAGTTTTTCGCTTATTATATTTCCGCTGCTTATTCTAAGTTAGTCGAAAAATTATAGCAATCTGGCCTATTCACACCCCTGCTTGCATCCTAGTTCCAACAGTTATTACACTCACAAGAGATATTACTTGACCCACATCCTATCATATACCACCATAGAATGTTGAGCTAGTAAAAGAAAGACGGGGTCCCCTTCTATTGAGAACTTCGGCAAATAAAGAGCAATAATGTTGTGTTGAGATGACCAGCCCAAATAACGTGCGGCATGTGTTGAAGGAGGCCACGACTGTGCAATGGAACTAAAATTGGTGGCTGGGGTTGAGATGTCCATTATTTTCTAAAATTGGTGGCTGGGGTTGAGATGTCCATTCTTTTCTAAACAGCTAAAACCAGAAACTAGAGCACTAATGTGAGAATGTTGTCTAGTGTTTTCACTCGTGTTGGTTCTGCATCATTGCAAGTTGTGTAATTCAGTGACAAGTAGCATGAAAGATCTGGGTCTAGATCCGGGTAAGGATCAACTCATACCCGATACTTAAACGGTGTATTCGGGTCTGGCGGGCCGAGCATGCAAATTCATAACCGACCCGATTAGTGTAACACAGTACCTAGAATTAGCGGGTCGGGAACGGATTGACCCGCCCGGTCAACACCTATTCGCTATGGCGTGGATCATATATATATATATGTTGGGTGATGAAGATGAATTAGTAGGTTAATTAGATATTACTAGTACAAAGTGAAGATCCAAGTAGCTTGGAATCTCTTTCTACCCCTTTTGAAGAGCTAGTACAAGAGGACAAACCGGCCTCATAAGCAAATATATTTCTTCACATAAAGCACTCTAACTAGGATCACACTTTAAATCTTTTATTTTTATATCTCCTAGATCTTCCTTGATACTAATTGGTGTTGGAAAAAGGCCAAACAAAAAGCCAAGGGTCAGGGGGGATATTGTAGGCGATATTTGTTTGATATCAAACATTTTGGAGACATAGGTTGGTACATAATAGACCCCATGTCCTGCAAGTAGTCATGAGCTAAACTCAAAGGCTTCCTCAAATTTTCAATTGATATGTCTCCCTCGTAACGCATTTTGAGCCAAATGATGGCCTTTTAGAAAAGAATAAAAGCCTTCTTTTTGTTCCGTATTACGTTGTGATGGACTAGAGATTAGATTGCATCCAGATTGTTTATCGCCGACCTTAAATATTTCTTGGATATCAATATCAGCAGGATATGGAGCGGAGAAGAGAATTATGCTTTGGTCATAAGCTTAATGTGAATCATCTGATTCGGTGACATAATGTATGTCATATCTTCACTCGAACCATAGGCGACTATGGTTGGCCTCCGACATCTCTTTTAATTGATGTTGAATTTTCAACCGTCATATTCTTATTCCTTATCAAAGTTCCCTCATCCTACTCCACAAGCTTTAAGTTACCAAACATTGAAATTGCCCGTTCTCATGGACTCTGCTCAATTTAGCTCAATCTGACCTTATCAATTGCTACTTTAAGTAAAGTTTCCCGACCATAGATACATCACTCATGAATTTTCTTCAAAATCATCCTCGGACTTTTTACTACCGCAGTGTCGGCAACCTAAAAATGTGGGTCCCGATGATGGAACCCTTCTGTTGGAGCTTTAAAAAGAAAGAGACTAGGCAGTGGAACGAAGGAGGACAAGGACATTTCCTTTAAAAGATGCCCACAAGACAAAGAGCTCCTCTCCTATGCTCACTCTTGCGCTTGTCGATTTGATGAGCAACCATATATTCTTGATAACAAAATTTTGTCAACCGGGTAACCCAGGCAAATCAGTGAATGCCTCCCATTTATCACTCTAAGTATCGTCTAGGTTCTTTGTATGTACAAATCATCAATTGTGATCTCTAGTGCTATCTTCGTCGCTAGTGTAGGTCCTCCGATATACTTTAGTTAAACTCATGCTAACATGTCAGAGATGAGACATGATAAACTTGTAATTTCACTAATGCTATGTTTGGAAGTTTACCAGTGGAGGGGAAGGGGAAACAAGGTTGTTGGTACCCCCAAAAAGATTTTTTATTAATCCCTATTCGAAAGTCAACATGAATTTAACCTCACGCTAAAATAAGCGAATTCAGGGCCGAAGGGGACCTCTCTGCTCTCACAAGTGTTCGAATTCTACGGTGATGCGTGCATTCGATAGCAGACTCTTTTGCTACAGTACCTCGGACGACTTGCTACATTAGACAATTTGCTGCCGGTGACCCAGCGCGAAAGTCATTATGCCTCTACGGTTAGTGGAGCTTCGCCTCTTCTGATACCTCCGGACGACTTACTACTGATGCGATGCTACAACTTCTTTGTAATGGTTGGCCCTGGCGCGTCGGCAACAAGTCAACATCACAATTAATGGTCTTTGTCTTTGGCCACATGGCTTTTGTAACCATTCCCATAACTCACATCAAATCAATGGTGACTCTTTCCACACATGTTCGACATGTGTAAAACTAATGCTAAAGTGACCACCGGCTCTCTCATTCCTACAAAGAAAGGAACTATTCTCAATACAAAAGGTAAGCCATTTTTCTCCCCCTGCACGATGCACACAAGAACAAATTACTGTTCATTTTCTTCTCCACTCAAGCTCACTTCGACTTGATCGTTTGAGGTACAACGGAAACAAGCCCGTCCTCTCACGAGTTTCTACGTGCGGCAGGGAAGAAGAGCCCAACTCAGAGCCAGGTATTCGGGGGAGAGAGCGGATCCCTGTCATCTTCAACCTCAAGCTAAGCTCACACCAAGATTAGTGACTGTGATTTCATACATCAACAAAGGTAAAGGAAAGGAAAGGAATGGGAGGGGAAATGTAATAATCATGTTTGAGAGTTTAGTAAAGCGAATGGAGGGTAATCACTTCTTAGCCGTTGGATTTGTATCATGATGGCTCAAAATATTTTACTTCATCTACACCCCAATTTGGAAGGGAACCAAATTATATAGAATGGATGTAAATTTTGTCACTTTCATTTCCATCCACTCCCTTTGAAAGAAACTCCCAAACAAGATGAAACGATTTACATTCCTCCCCCGACCCCTCATTAACCCCCATCCAAGCAAAGCATAACTCTTTTGTTGTATGGATGCCTTCCACATCACTGATATGTCAACAAGTTTTAGCGATAGTTTGTAAAAAGGAATTAAGCAATGACATCAGGAAGTTTAAAGAGTCTTACGGATAACTTCTTATCCAGATATAAAAAATCTAGATGATATTCTATCAATATATGAGGAACCTCAGCAAAGTGCTATCATTAATTAAATTAAATGCAAAATAGAGTCGTTAAAAGTTATAGGAAATTATTCCACAACCATACCTGATGATTAGACACTCACTCAGTGCTAATTATTACATACATATACATCCAACTACAAGTTTTCAGTCGCATTTGTCAGAGAAGTGGGAGAGAGTAAACAGATGAGGGGACAAAGTATACTGGGGGCATTCAATCCATTTTGGTTGTGGTTGCTCCCGTGTAGTCTCCATTATATATGTCTCCTCATCCCACAACCATCTAGTCACAACCTTCTTCTGCTCTCTCTCTCTCTCTCTCTCTCTCTCTCTCTCATTTTCTTTTAGAGAAAAATAGTAAAATAGTAGTGTAAATTTTCTGATATGTAAAAAAATATCACATGCTATCAGAAATTATTATATATATTAACAATGTAACAATAATATTGTGCCCAAAATAACTATACTAGTTATATCTATCACATTTAAAGTCACATTTGCTGCTTTGAGTTAGATGAATTAAAATTCTCTAATTTCATGTATACAAATATAAAAATATAACCCTCAATTATCATCAAAACTTTAAAGTTTTGATGCAATGTTAGAATATAATTAAAATATAACCCTCAACCCTCATCACGACTTCAGAGTTATGGTGAAATGGTTAGGGACTTAAAGATAGTATCAGAGCAACCCAGGTTAAAATCTCACCGGCCATGAATGTAAAGCGCATTTTCTAAACATTGGCATCGCTGTGTGAGTTCAAATTCGGGCCATAAAAAAGGGCCTCAATCTGCGGGGACATGTTAGAATATAAAAATATAATCCTTATGAACTTTAAGAATCATAAGATTAGTAGATAGAAGGAAAAAAATGGAAAGTTTCATTTCTTTATTCTCTATTCTAGGGCATCATGTTTTTCAACACATCCAAATTTCAACACTCCTATTTGGTTGTTTCGGGTTCTTTGTATTTTGCAATTGACACAGATTACAATAAAAGAATTACAGTGAAACAAAGGAAAATTTATATTTCCTGGGGTTCTTTTCTTCGTGTCGGTGGAGCGTCGACCTTGTACTCCGTTGACGGTCCGACTAAGACGATGGGTCTTTTGCTGTGGATGCAAGCTCAGTGATTTGAAAGATAGCTCAGTCTTCTCTTGACACTTTCGCTTGATTGATGATCTCTGATCTCTTGGAAGATAGCGCAGTCTTCTCTGGATAAAGAGATATTAACAAATCCTTTCTCACAAGAACTGTTGATTAAGCTAGATGACTAGCTGAGGAGAACAAATTCTTTCTAAGAAGGATCGTTGATTCGACCAAATGATTAGCCGATGATAATAATCTATGAAGATCAATGAGAATGGAGAAGAGATGAGCTTTTTGTCTAGCCTCTGAATCTCTCTTTCTTTTCTCAATGACAAAGACTTTTTTCCGCCTCTCTGCCTTGTTCCCCTCCTCTCTTGCTTCATGTTGATCATGCCTATTTATAGGTTTGGGAGCATTATGGAGTGAGTTAGTGGGCTTTAACTCCCCTTAAATGAGAGAGTTAGTGGTCATTAACTCTCCTTAAATGGGTGAATTAGTGGTCATTAACCACTTCCTTAAAAGTAGCATCTGAAAATGGTCATAGGCGAGGTTTGCCAATAATGGACATGCGCGAGGTTTGCCAATAACGGCCATAGGCGAGGTTCGCCAATAATGGCCACGGCAAGGTTCGCCAATAACGATCATCAAAGAACTTCGCTAGAATGGATAACACGGCTCACGTGGGCGATTAGGCGAAACTCGCTGCTGCTTGGGTGGGCTTCACTACATCTTCGGCTAACTTCGCTAAGGCTTCGGCGAACTTCGCTATGTGGCCCATGTGGACTATTTGGGCAAAGCTCGTTTTGAGCGAACCTCGCTAGAAGTTTCACTTTGACTTGGTCGACATGAGGATTGTCTCGGACTCAGGTCCTCTTTAGCTCGGATGCAGTCATGTTCACATGTGATCCAAGTGAACTTTGCTGTAGTCTACCATATGTTGATGCTTGAGCCTCCCTGATGTGTTTAGCCCATGGGTGTTTACTTTCTGGATTTGGACTGAACATTGGTCTAAGAGAGAGTATTTTTTAACCGTCTACATTGGTTAGATATTGTTTTAACTCAAAGTGTTTCTGCAAAAGAAAAAAATGATTTTAAATTGAAAGCCTTATTGTGCTCAAATTGAAGAGTGATCAAGCAACATGAATTTGGAAGTATATAGTAGTATAAATGCACTTGCTATATATTTCAAGTACTTCTACTCAACGACAACCTTACATCTGCAAACACACATAATTTTGGAGGCATTTTAACTCAATTGGTGAATACATGTTTTGTCTTTAAAAAAAAAATCTAAAGAGTACATGTGATTGCGCGTGTTGATAAGTGTGTCTTGAGAGGGAGTGATAATGACTCAATTGACAACGTAGAGTTAATTATGATTTTTTTAGGGTGCTTGCCATTGTTGCAATCAATCACATGGTGGCATGAGGAGTGGGGCCTTGAGTATTTTATTTGTTTGAGTGGTTTAAGCCAATGGAAGATGGGGGGAAATGCTAAGGTTTTCTAACATCATCATGTCATATACTTACACTTAGACCACAGTCATGCTCAAGGTTGTGACTTGTAAGCCTATCTATGATATACCTATTAATCATCACTATCTTTGATTGTAAGCTCACTCTCACGTGACTTGATGTCCCTTCTTGTATATTTTCCTACGCGGATTTTTTTGTTATGGTTCCTTTGGATTTGACTGTATAGATTGTAAGCTCACTCTCACGCGACTTCATGTCCCTTCTTGTATATTTTCCTACCCGGATTTTTTGTTATGGTTCATTTGGATTTGAATATATATATATATATATATATATATATATATATGGAAATATGATTCTAATGAGCCACCTTAGATTGAATCTAAGGATGCACCTTCAAAATTACGTTATATGCAATCAATTTACTTGATCTACTCCGTTCATTTTGATCTATATTCAATTCTAATCTAAGGTGGCTCCTTAGAATCATATTTCCATATATATATATATATATATATATATATATATATAGTAAAGCTCCTATAAACTTAAGTGGATATGAGCCATTTGTCTACCAACTTTTTATCCATTGATTTTGTATTGAGATTTGTGCTAGCATGTAATATAAATAAAGGCACAAATCTCAAAGATAGTATTGATGTGTAGCACAAATCTCAAAGCATAATTGTTGATGTATATAATCACAGTCACTAACCTCGGGTGAGCTTAGTTTTTAAGAGAGCGGAGTCCGCCTTCTCTCCTAAAGCCAACGCTGACTGACAAGGGACTCGGCCACACGAGAGAGGGACTGTGGAAGAGGCGGAGTTGGGATCTCCTGTGGTTCCTCCGACGGTCAAGTTAGTAGAGTGGGAGATAATGTAATGGAGCGAGAATTCACTCGAAAAAGATCACTTACTTGGTTCGTTGTTCACGCTACTTATACCTAGGGTTGCGGGGTATTTTCGTCTTCCGTTGGCTAAGGAACCATTCTTTGAGTCGACCCTCTCTTCCGCGTGTGAGCGGTGATTGGTGAGCATCTCTCATGCCTTCACGGTGGTGGCCTTCACAGTGTCAACTTGCGGGTAATTTGAGGGTTAGTGTGGTCTATTCGCCATTAATGGGATGGGATCGACCGTATCGCATGGGTCCGAGGTGCCTTAAATACCGTGAGAGATGGGGAGTTAAGGGCATAAGATTTAATGAGATGCCGATGGGCTCGAAAATCGTAGGCGCTGAAAATGCTTACAAAGGTCCCCGAAACCAACTTCGTGGCGAGAGTCGGCGAATGGCGACCCATCGAATGATCGGACATCAAGCGGTTGAGGCGAACCAACGGCAAACTCAGCCGCCACAAGCACTAATTCTTAAGCCGACTAACGGATGATCGGATTTCGACCGCTGAACCGAACGAACCAAGGATTAGTTCCGAATCAAATACGCATCGAACCCGAGCCCGAGACGTAAACGCCGAAAACGACGCCGAGAATAATGGCAAAAGCGCAAGAACGATGGCGGTACTACCAAGGTCACCACTTTGTCGAGCCACCCTACCAACTTGGTCGAGGTGCTCTACCAAATGGTCGAGGAGGCTCTACCAACTTGGTCGAGATACCTCGACCAAGTGGTAGGAGGCTCGGCCACTTTGGTCGAGCCACCCTACCAACTTGGTCGAGATACCTCGACCAAGTGGCCAGGTGGCTCGGCCACTTTGGTCGAGCCACCCCTTCCGCATTTTGTATAAATAGGGAGGGGTCTTCTTCAGGCGGGACTTGATTGGGAGGTCTTGGATTTGGGGAATTTCAAGGCTTAGGAGGCTTGGATTTTGGTGATTTGGAAGAGCTCGGACTTGAAGAATTCTTGCGAGATCACGAGTAATCGGCGACGGCCCGGAAAGCACCCACGAAGCTCAAGTCCACGACGCCGATCTATAAGCAAAGGTAACCGATTCGGTCGAACCACAGATACCCTCTAGATTAAGCTTCGCCTTAATCTCGTGGATAGCGCCAGATTTCTCCTAGTAGATCTCACCCGCCAGCGATCCTCTCCTTCGTGAGTGTGATCCCTCAGCGCTTCGCTTCTTCGTGAAACGAGCCCCTTTACATCTCAGAGTTCCAACCCTGCCCTACCGATCGGAATTGCGGTGGTCCACGGACACAAAAGTCCCGCATGCAAAGAACCTGACGCTTTGCGGACCTACATAACAGATCCTCGTGTTTGTTTAGGAGAAGTCGCAATCTTTTGATTTTCATTGTACTTTAAAATAAAAGGCAATTTCTTTTGAATTTTGTTGTAGGCAAAAGAAGCCGTAAACAAATTCAAATCAATGACAATCATCCCGACTTTTACCACAACAAGTTGGCGATCACAGGAGCCACCGGCCGATCGAGGTCGCCGTGCCGCAACCGCGGATCCCTATCGGTGGAAGAAGAGGTCGAAGTTCGAAGTTCGACCAGAGAAGTTCGAGGAGTACCTGTCCTCACCCTCCTCCAGATCCAGTTCCCCGCCGCTCCAAGAAGGTCTCCGCCGCAAGGAGAACCCGATGGGCCTCGATGTAGAGCCCCAGACTGAAGCTCAACCCCTCGCCAAGCAGTAAATGAAATCCCTTCGCGCCGAAGTCCATGGTGCCTGAGATGAACGCCGACGATACCGCTTCAGCGAAGCTCGCCAAAGGCGATGACAAAGCATGGCGCGCAAGCTTGCCAAGGCCATGCAATCCGTAGATGGGGTCCTTCTGGCGGATCTAAGATCTAGGCTTACTCGGAGGCTTCACCAAGTGATCGACGGTCCATCCAAGCCGCCAACCAACGAGTGGATCCGTGTCAAACGGAACCGCTTCCACACTTCGTGAGCGCATCCGAAGCGCCACAAGACTTCCTTTGGCGCAGTAACGAAGCTTTGTGCCAGCCGCGGCGAAGAAGGAGGTGGTAAAGAAGCCACCAACGCATCGCCGTTTGGAGGCCCAAGTCTAATGGTGCCCCAACCTCGGTTGTCCACACTCCTGTCTCGGCACCTAAACCGAAGGATACAGGCGTTGCAGCTCCAACGCCAAGGCCCAAGATAGACGACGCCTCAAAGTCAAAGGCGCTCAGACCAATCTGGTGGAGCCAACTCGCCACCACTACCAAACCGACTATCAAGGATCGTCTTGGTCCTCGGAGAGAATCACGGGTCACCTCATGCAGAAGTCGCACCTGCTCCAACAAGGACAAGAAGATTCCTACAGCCTCCCCTATCGGACTGAAAATCGAAGTCCGAGAGTCTGCCGAGACTTCGCACTCACATCGGCGAAAGTCTAGGCGAGTCACTTTCGGAAGTTTCGATGGGTTGATCCGTCCTCGGAAGGAGACGTTTTCATCTGATGATGAGGATGTTATACCCGAGAGATCAAACCGACATACGGCAGTCGCCCTGCATAACACACCGATGAGCCGTACTACCGCAGTAAGAGGTACAGAAAATCTCGAAGAATTCCCCAAATTGACACAGTCATGCTTGTGCTCCAAGCTCATTAAGACGATGCTCGAATGCAATTGCCATCAAGAAGCTCCAAAGGGTGTCACCTTCCGAGACTCACCACGAGATACCGGTGACCTAGGTCAAGGCGATTCCGTAAAAGGATGACCTTCCGAGAGGGTGAGTTGCGAGGTCACTAATAATATGACCAAAGAAAGAATCATCGCCACGGGCTATTCTCACAGATCGCAACGCTAACTCGCTTATGTCCGACTATCCGACGGTCCGCATAATGATAAGCTTCTCAGGGTTACCCATGAGGATGATGCGCCGATATTGGCTCCATGTCGCATCGATCATCTTGTATCTAGCGAAGGAGCCCCAAGAAACTTATGATCGCATGCATCAAGTGGCCAAAATGCTAGACGGCGCTGAATAAACAACGGAAAACTTCAAATTAGAGATGGAGTTGGCCATGCAGACGATGAGAGAAATGCACCACCAACATCCAAGCCCCGACAAAACATCAAGGTGAATCGAGTCAAGGCCAACGCCGATGAAGATGATAGCGATTCGGATCGAGGAAGCACCGAAGATGATAACCCCCGAACCACGCCGACGCTGCTGCTCGAGAGCGAGAAGATCAAAGACTTGGAGAGCAAAATCAACTCATTGATTTCCGCCAAGAAGTAAAGAAGACGGGTATTCCTTGCCCATACCCGAGGGAGTGGGAATCAATCCGCACTGGCCAAAGTTTAACTTAATAAACTTCACACCATTTGATCGGAAGGGTTCCCCGACGCAAAGACTTGATTTATTTCAAGTCACACCTCGAGTTATTTCGCAACGAACCCTCGATGGTTCGCCATTTCGACCTTCGGCCGCCTTCGAATGGTACCGCCGCCCTGCCGGAGCATTCATACCGGGACGACATGGAGTCTAGCTTCCTTACCAATTTCTTTGATGACGATACCGAGGTATCGATCGACGCTGCTCGACGAAGCGTAAAGACGGAGAAACCGTGGACATCTTTGTTAAGCGATTTGAACAAGGCAATGAACCGCCGGATCCAATAACGAGGAGTTCATCCTCCAAACCCGCCACAAGAACTTATCAATAGATGTGCTTGAAGCAATGGGTACAGACCATCGATAACGGAAGGACTTGAAGGTTCGTGGAGAGCAAGCCGAGAGATTCCTCAAAAGGAAAAAGACAGAGGGGTCACCGACAACGGAAGCTCGGCGTAACTTTGTCCCACGCGGCAAAGGGAAAGAGCAAGCCAAGACGGCGGTTATAACCAAACGCTCCAACTCCAACCCCAAAGAAGAAGAAGAAGAAGAACATCCGGGCGCCAAGCAACATACTAACGGGCAACCCGGGCCACAAAACAGAAGGTCTTAGAGCCGAGATTCCCAAGTCCTATTCCTTTAGGGACGGCGAGATTCCGGTCTCTTCAAATATCTTGTGGAAAATAACAAGATCAAGCTCCCTCCGATTCGAATCAAGAGGAGGCGATGAACACGAATGACCCAAGATACCGTATACCATAGGCGCCTCATCACCCCACTTAATCCCGCTTCTTAAGGACAAAATCCGTGCTTTAATTGATGTAGGGTCATTACTATGAAGCCGCCCAAAGAAAAGAAGGTCGGGCGAATCACGGTATCCATAAGTTTCGGTCGGTGCCGCTGACATGGTTTGAACCCGAACCGCTGGTCAAAGTTGCGTTGAAGACGGTGAATGACGACCGCACAAGCAACGCCGTAAAGGACTTGTATCGTATCTGACCCGAATGGCGAAGTCTTGTGGGTCCACCCGCACTTACCGAAGACGAGCAATGGGTAGCCTCTTCTTCAAGAAAAGCCGGGCGTAAGGGAAAGGCATGTCATGGTACTTCCGCAATTCCGAGGGAGACGATGAACGTGGTAACATTCCACCGTCCGGCGGGGAACTCCGGCCCACGCCACCGTGAGTGGACACGAAGTACAAATACAAGTATCAGGAAGTCCCGACCCTAATGCCAAGACGCCTCGTGAGCGGGGTACCAACAAATCCCCTCACTACGAAAGCGCAATGCCAGTGGTCGCCAAAGAAGCTACAAAGAAGCACCGCGATGAAGTTCAACCCCGGGCCTCGATTCGGCCGCCGATTGAAGAGATAAACCGAACTTCGAACTCTCCATACCGCTTCGATGTCATGGCCCAATTAGCCAATATCCCGCAAGGATCACTTCTATGAGCCGCGCTTATCGAAAGAGACGAGAGAAGCTCTTCAAGAAGCCCTCGCCGATTCGTAAGTCTTCCTCACCCGATTAGGCCGAGTCCGTAAGAGTCGGCCCAAAGAATGCAACCTTGCGACTAAGCACTTCCCTGCATCACCTTTACAAAGGAGGATATGCGAGGCGAGGAATTCCAAGCACGATAGGCCGCTATACTTCACCGTATATTGGCTCTAGTGAAGTTAACCGATCCAAGTCGATCCGGTTCCGTCAGTGAGCATCATGCCCTAGCCTCATGTATCACCTTGAATCCCCGCCAAAGTCAAGGCCAACAGCACGAATTACGTTTAACACCGGCTCTCGGCCACTGGTAAATCCGGATAAAGTGCCAAATGGGAGACTTAAAGTCGAAGTCACGCTATGTGATTGATGCGAGACTTCCTATAACTTATCATTGGTCAATCTTGGATCCACGGTAATGTTATAGTCCCATCTACTCTTCATCGGTGTCTCAAATATGTAGACACTAATAATGAGTCAAGGCGGTGGTCGCGGACAAACAACCGTTTAAGGGATGGAGAATTATTTCGATTCTCTCCTCTACGGTAATGAGTCCAAATCAATCTCCAAATTACAAGGTACGTGAAGAAGTCGATACCAAACCGGCTTGGTTATAGTGGAGGTTTTGTTTTAAATGACATTGTACCCTTGTAATCAATCTTGACGATGAAGAATCGCCGATGAACATTGTAATTGGCAAATTGCCGATGAATCAATAAATGACGATTTAGAGTATCCTTTATCTTTGAATGATGTGATAACAGATTATACAATGATCGAGTTGCACACGCCAACTCGATCATCTTGCTTCACACAAAAGCAGCTCCGGATTCCTTTGGGACAACACTTGTCATCCCACGAAGATCAAGTAGTGAAAAGACTTGGTTTACGGAAAAGGAGATGCGCCCAACGTAATCGCTTTGAAGAAGGTGAAGATGACAATGGGCCTATCCTCCACACATTCGATATAGTCCAAAACACCGGATATCATGAAAAGATGGGGTATGACTTGACACGAGGGAAGGTCTATGTTTGGACGAGGCCCTCGAACCCCTCCTAAAGCGGCATATGTCCCAAGAGGAAAGCCTGATAATTACTATGCATTTAGAAGGGATTGGGATACTAATCCTCCTCGAAGATGAATGCTCGTGGTCGATTGATAATAATCCACCCGGGAGGGAGACGACATTCCCCAGCCTTTGGGATTCGACACCACTTCTGAGAAGCTTTCAAGGCTCGATGTCGAATATGGCCACGATCGATCCTGCTACTATTGAGGGTGATGAAGATATGCCAACATGGGAAGACCCATGGATCCATCAACTCGAGAGCGGTTTGGGGATAGGTTCAACAAAGAGAACCCCCACTAAGGATGAGGTAGTCCAGTTAATATGGGTGATGAAGAGCATCCCAAACTCATAAACATCGCAATACTCTTCGAAGAAAAGGAAGAGTTGATTGCCCTAATCGAGGAGTATATCGATGTATTCACCGAGTTACGAGGACATGCGGGGACTCGACCCTAATGTGGCAACACATCGCCTCAACATCAAGGCGGATGTCAAACTGTCAAGCAACGGCAAAAGCGGTTTAGATCCACAAATATTGGAGGCAATTGTTGACGGTGAAGAAACTCATAGAATCGGGATTCGCCGAGGAAATTCAACATCCGGATTGGGTGGCGAATATAGTCCGGTCATGAAGAAGAATGGTTCGATTAGGATGCAGTAGCCATCTGAGACCTAAACGCCGCTTGCCCAAAGGATGATTTCCCTCGCCAATCACCGACGCCATAGTTGACAATACATGTGGATTCGAGAGGATGTCCTTTATGGATGGCTTTTGGGGTATAATCGGATCAAGATGTACCCGATGATCAAACAAACAGCCGCTCGTAACGTTTTATCATATATTGCTACGGTCATGCCGTTCGGCCTCAAAATGCGGCAACATACCGAGCAATGGCGGAAATTTTCGGGACCATCTCCGGAAAAGCGGTCGAATGCTACGTCGGCGACTTGGTGCGTGAAAAGCGTGACGAAGGAGATCACATCAAAGATCTTAGAGCGGTATTCGAACTCATGCGAACTCATCGCCTAAAGATGAATCTGCCAAGTCCTTCCTTGGGATGTCGGTGGCAAGTTCCTTGGCCGTCGTCACCAACAAAGGAATCCACGCCGATCCCGACAAAGTGAAGGCGATTCAAGAGTTGCAACCTCAGAAATCGAGAGAACTTCGGGGTTACAAGGGCGATTGGCGTACATCCGGCGGTTTATATCGAACCTATCCGGGAAGTGCCAACCGTTCTCTAAGTTGAACAAGAAGGGCGGTCATATATTTGGGGCGGCCTTTGCCGAAGGCATTCAAGAGATCAAGTCGTATCTCGCTAAACCTCCTGTTCTTGTTGCACCGCGCCGGAAAACCATTTTGATCTACGCCAAGGCAACGGATCACTCGTTAAAGCGCTTTACTCGCAAGAAGACACGCACGGCGGTCACGCAACAGCAAGTATTACCCGAAATAACATTAGTCGGCCCGAAGTCTCGATACCCAATGGTGAAGCGGTGCCTTGCATTAGTGTTCGCGATTCGTAAAATGCGGCACTATTTAGTCGGACGACGATTTATGTTATCTCTAACGTAAATCCGATCCGGATATTTATGACCCGGTAGGCCTCGATGAGTTGGCGTTTAGCGAAATGGGCCTTGCTCTTGTCTCAATATGACTTGTATTTCAAACAACGTAAGTCACCAAAGGACAAGCTATTTGTGATCTCTTACCTCGGCCAAACGGATGCGATTGAGCTATATGATGATCTGGGATGAAGTTCGAAGTCAACACTACGTCGCACCAACAAATATGGCGATTGTATTTTGATGGAGCTTCTCGGGCCACCAATGTGGCGAGTACCCCGGATGTTCTAAAATCTCATTTGGAGTCGGAGTTGTCTTGATTTCCCAGGGAATCATGTCATGCCCGTGCTTATTCACTCATCAACCTCGCTCCAATAACGTAGCGAATACAACGCTACTTATCGGACTTAGCTTCGCCAAGGAGCCGGGGTCAATATCTCGCCGCATGGTGATTCACAACCGATAATTAAGCGGTCCGTGGTGACTACGGTTAGGAACCCCGATCCGTCCCCTATCATCGGTAGCCGTGGAAATGGCGGACTCATTGAAGAGTTTTTCATCGAATATATCCCGCCCAAAACGCTTTACGATGCCGGGCGCATTAGCCGTGGTCGTTAGCACAACCTTCCGAGGCCGAGCAACTAGTCACGGTCAGACTCACCACTCTTCGCATCAATATATGATGGGGTACAAGAAGACAAAGGGTAGTTACCAAAGAGGTACATGCAACCCAAACCAAGTTGGAGCCCGAGATTGGCTTTCCTATCATCGATTCGTCTTACGGTATTCTGAAGAAGACGGAAGGAGAGAGAATCAATCCCAAGAGCTCCTTCTTTTACGACCACGAAACCCGGATGCTATATCGCCGAGGGTACGATGGTCTTTACTCGATGCCTTTCAAACAAGGAGGCGTAAGAGGTCCTTCGAAGCACACGAGGGTGAATGTGGTGCCCACCACCGGTCCCAAACTCTGATCGAATCGGAGAATGGGCTACTTTTGGCCAACAATGGTTAATGACGCAATGAAGCACGCCGAATGCCACGCTGCGGTCAAATTCACGCGAATTATATGCATCAGCCGCCAGAGCAACTGCATCCTTCGGCCACATCCTGGCCATTCGAGACATGGGGAATGGACATTGTAGGTCCCATTTTTCCTCCGTCTGTCAAAGGCGATCGGTTTATTCTAGCGATCACCGACTACTTCTCCAAGTGGGCTGAAGCAATCCCGCTAAAAGAAGTAAAGCGAGTACCGTCATCAAGTTTATCAAACACCATGTCATCTATCGACATGGTGTCCCAAGACGGATCGTGCATGACAACGGTCCCCAGTTCATCAGCAATTCCTTCATCAGGTTTTGCGAGAAATTCAAGATACAAGACGCCTCGCCGATGTTCTATAATCCACCGCAAATGGATTAGCCGAGGCATTCAACAAGACGATTATCAAAATTCGCCAAAGCTTGTGAAAAGTAACAAGCGACCGATGATAAACTCTGAGAAGCACTCGGGCGATCGCGACAACCAGACGCGACGCCTTCGGAGCGACCCCGCACTCTCGCCTACGCGTGAAGCGCTCTCCCATTGGAAATTCAGATCCGCCACTCTCGCGACGCCTCTTCAAAGAGATGACGACCAAGAACAACATCGAAAACGCCTCAAGAGCTTGAGATGTTAGATGAGAAGCTCGAGGCTCAACAATGCATTGAGTTCTACCAAGCTAGGATGTCAAGGCTTTCAACAAGAAAGTTCGACAGAGAACCTTTAGAGAAGGAGATTTGGTCCTCGCCGCCGACGATCGATAATCCTCACTTCCAAAAGAAGGGTAAATTGAACCTAAATGGGAGGGCCCGCTTGTAATAGAAACGGTTTACTCCAATGGTGCATATCGCCTAATTACCCAAAATGGCGACCGCAATTAATGCCGATAAATGGGAAGTTCTGAAGAAATACTACCCATAGTATCTTCGATAACCCGCTTCGACGGAAGTTCCTCGTGGGATGTCTCAATTCGCCTTTCGAGGATAACCCTAGATTTATCCTCCATCACAATTTCCCCACCGATCAAATTCCTTGGCGGTGGGTCTACAAATTTTCGGTACATTACCAAAATCCCTCTTGATTCCGCCTATGAACAGGAGGCCCAATCAAAATCCCTTTTACGGGAGATAGAATATAAAATTCTTCCTCTCCAAGCGTAAGATCCTTTCGCGGATAAACGGAAGGGTTCCTTCCATCTTTCATCTCGTAGCCGACCGAAGGTATGCGGGATTTTCGTGACTGTGTTGTCCGATCAAGGTCGCCTCGAAGTCTTTTCGCTTCTGAGTGGAGATCCCACTCTTAGTTCCATCTTCATCTTAGGTAGCCGATCAAGGTATGCGCCGGATTTTCGTGACTGTGTTGTCCGATCAAGGTCGCCTCGAAGTCTTTTCGCTTCTGAGTGGAGATCCCACTCTTAGTTCCATCTTCATCTTAGGTAGCCGATCAAGGTATGCGCCGGATTTTCGTGACTGTGTTGTCCGATCAAGGTCGCCTCGAAGTCTTTTCGCTTCTGAGTGGAGATCCCACTCTTAGTTCCATCTTCATCTTAGGTAGCCGATCAAGGTATGCGCCGGATTTTCGCATCGTGTTGTCCGATCAAGGTCGCCTGAGTCTTTTCGGTTCTCGGAGTGGAGATCCTACTCTTAGTTCCACCCCTTTTCCAAGTGGCACCGACTGAAGGTAAGCACTGGAACTTTCATCTTAGGTAGCGCCGGTGAAGGTATCTTGTAGGGATTTTCGGACCGGGTTGTCCGTGAAGGTCGCTGAGTCTTTTCGATTCCTACGGTAAGGAATGGCTGTTAGCCTCATCCCTGAAATAGAACACATTCTTCCTTTCCCACCTCAATCAATCGTCGGTTCGGTCATTCTCGGTCAAAGACACCAAGATTCATCTTGGGGCATTTTATCCCGAAGCCTAAGAAGGGATAAAGCCAACGCCTTATACGCGTTGCCGGTTTAGTCTTTCTCCGATTGAAGAAGACACCAGAGTTCGATTCTGGGGCATTTTATCCCGAAGCCTAAGAAGGGATAAAGCCAACGCCTTATCTGGCGTTGCGGTTTAGTCTTTCTCCGATTGAAGAAGACACGAGTTGATTAAGGGCATTTTATCCCGAAGCCTAAGAAGGGATATAGCCAACGCCTCACACGCGTTGCCGGTTTAGTCTTTCTCCGATTGAAGAAGACACCAGAGTTCGATTCTGGGGCATTTTATCCTGAAGCCTAAGAATGGATAAAGCCAACGCCTACCACGCGTTGCCGGGTAGTCAATTCCCGTGACAAAAGACAAAGCCTACGTATTCAACATCGTAGCATTAAGTCTAAGAGAGTTTCATTCTTTTAGCACAACGTTGTGTGTAGAACGGATTTAGACAATCTACATGCTAGCCCAACTCAAACGGTAGTTGGTAAAGGCTCATCAAACCCGTTGAAGGCTGGGGGTTGGCCAATAACCCTAAAGTCAACGCCTCACACGCGTTGCCGGTTTAGTCTTTCTCCGATTGAAGAAGACACCAGAGTTCGATTCTGGGGCATTTTATCCCGAAGCCTAAGAAGGGATAAAGCCAACGCCTCACACGCGTTGCCGGTTTAGTCTTTCTCCGATTGAAGAAGACACCGAGTTCGATTCGGGCATTTTATCCGAAGCCTAAGAAGGGATAAAGCCAACGCCACACGCTGTCGGCTTAGTCTTTCTCCGATTGAAGAAGACACCGAGTTCGATTCGGGCATTTTATCCGGCCTAAGAAGGGATAAAGCCAACGCCACACGCTGCTGTCGGGTTTAGTCTTTCTCCGATTGAAGAAGACACCGAGTTCGATTCGGGCATTTTATCCGAAGCCTAAGAATGGATAAAGCCAACGCCACACGCTGCTGTCGTAGTCAATTCGTGACAAAAGACAAAGCCTACGATTCAACATCGTAGCATTAAGTCTAAGAGAGTTTCATTCTTTTAGCACAACGTTGTGTGTAGAACGGATTTAGACAATCTACATGCTAGCCCAACTCAAACGGTAGTTGGTAAAGGCTCATCAAACCCGCGAAGGTCAAGGCCAATAACCCTAAAGTCAACGCCACACGCTGTCGGCTTAGTCTTTCTCCGATTGAAGAAGACACCGAGTTCGATTCGGGGTATTTTATCCCGCCTAAGAAGGGATAAAGCCAACGCCACACGCTGCTGTCGGGTTTAGTCTTTCTCCGATTGAAGAAGACACGAGTTCGATTCGGGTATTTTATCCGGCCTAAGAAGGATAAAGCCAACGCCACACGCTGTCGGCTTAGTCTTTTTCCGATTGAAGAAGACACCGAGTTCGATTCGGGCATTTTATCCCGGCCTAAGAAGGGATAAAGCCAACGCCACACGCTGCTGTCGTGGTCTCTGCCCAAAGAGTAATAAGCCTATGTATTCAATATCATAGCAACAAGTCTAGAAGAGTTTCATTCTTTTAGCACAACGCCACGCAATGAACGGATCCCGATAATCCGCGACGCCAGCCCAACTCAAACGGTAGTTGGTAAAGGCTAATCAAACCCGCTGATGGTCGAGGGTTTGCCAAAATCCTATAAGTATTATGGTTAATTATTTCGACGAAGTAAAAGAATCATAATAAATAGTGAAAGGGATGGATCTTATTCATTTGAAGCAAATATAGAAGGAGCTACAATTATCGAGACAACCGATTCAAGCAAAGTTATGATAATACATCTAAATAAAAATCGTAGCGACACGGTGAACAAAGAGAACGTAAAAGTCTCGCAAAGACATCGACTTCATTGGCGCATCCAAGAATGTGAAGGAAGCAAGGTCGCCTTGATACGCTAATTTTCTCCCCCGATCGCCGAACCCGAGCCTTGGCTTCCTTCTCAAGTTCCTCTTCGAATTGGCAATAGCGGCCGCATGTTCCCGACGTCGCCTCGAGGACTTGCTTCTCACGCTCGCGACATCCCGACTCGTGCACTCACGCTGAAATCCTTCAACGCTTCTCCCTTGAACAAATTCCCGACCTCTCGTACGCTCGACATGGGTGTGGTACAAGTTTATCTTACGCCGCAGCGATTGCCGCTCATATGAGTTCGAAAAGATGATCTCTTGCTCGATATTTTCCTCCGAAAAACGCTGCTCACGAAGCCTTGATCCGAAGCTTCGCCGACGAAGTCGATCACCTCATCGCATGATTCAAAAAAGGCTAAATCCTCCACACGGTGCGCAAGAGTTAGCCAGCTAGTGAGCTTCTGCTCACATCGATTAGCTAGCTGAGGGCCACCAACACGCTGAATTTCCTCCAAGATACTCAATATGAATGGGCAGAAGACCATAGGAGTCGCCCATCTAACCTCGATAATAGAGATCGCCTGTTTCAAACTATTCTCCAACAGCTGAAGGAGACCCATCACAGAACTGGAGTCAGGAACGGCAGATTTTTGGCCCGGGGCAATCTCGGCAATAGGTTGAATCCGTGGAAGTGGTCCGTCAAGATTAACCTGGGGCTTCCACCCGCGCCCTATACTCGAAGGATCGGGAAATCCTGGTTTTGGCCAAGGCTGTAAGGGAGGCAGTGGAGCGGATGATGGAAGCGATCCCTCAAACTCGTCATCCGAAATTATGATAGTAGGCTCAGGCTTCGCGGGTTTCTTCATACGAGTGTTCGCCACGCGTTCGCTCTCGGTGGAAAAAGGCCTTCTCCTGATGACCTTGAGAATCGAGACTTGACATTGGGAGCCTTCAAGCAGACTAATAATCATCGAGCATCCGCCACCACAAGAGAACAAAGGGTCAACAGATCATTTAGGAGGAATATCTTGAAAAAGGAAACAAGATAAGGCGAACTCTTCTCGAAACCCATGAGATCGAAGTCACGACCTTATATCGGTATGACGATTTCATCCAGATAATACCGAGAACGATAAATATAGTCGTGTAAACAAAGCGACAATATATATTCCGTTCTACAGGGCAAGAGTACGGTGTGAAATCGCTCCCGTTAAAAACATCGAGACGGGTGATCTTTGAAGCCTCAATCCTCACGAAGGAGAATCTCGGCTCTTCCCAATCGCCTCACAAAGGAGAACGAAGTGGGGTCATAACGAACGTGCACAATCTGAAGCGTCGATCCCCACAAAGGAGGATTTCGGCTCTTCCCAATCGCCTCACAAAGGAGGACGAAGCGGGGATACAACGCATATATGTGTGAGAATATGATGGCAACTTTGGCACCACCGAAAGAAGGAGGCGTGCATTCCGCAGCGCCGTCGCGAGTTGATCGACTCCTCGGCAGCGTGATCTCCCGGCGACGCCGAGCTAAAAGACAAATAAGGTCGGATATGCGGTTGAAAAATCAGCAAATTATTATGAAGCCCGTTTGGTCGAGTGGAAGTGGCCGGACCCGACCGAGCACCAACGGTGCCCTAGCTCAATCAAGACCGACCACCGAGCACCAGCATCGGCGCCCGACGCAGTGCGGTATTGGCGCTACTGGCAGCGCCAGTGGGCCAGCGGTGGCCTTACCAACGGCGCCAATGAGCGCGAGGCCTTGTGTGGCCGCCAGCGGCCCGGTGGTCCGACTATTGGGCTTGCCGAAGCAAATGGCCAGGCACGCCCGGTATGCCCGCCGCGCCGCGACGCCCTGTATCCGCTCCGCGGATCGCCGCCGTCCATGATCGTACCCTCGGTTCAGTCCGCCACCGCACGCACAAAAAGAAGAAAGAGAATTAACAAAATCCTCATGCGTACCTCGTTGTCCGGAGAGCGAGGCGGCATAAAACAAAACAACCACGATAAAGAGGCGGCCTAGGTCAAGGGAAAAGAGGAGGATTTATGGGTATTTATAACAACCCCATATGGACCAAATCCTCTTTGAACAAGGACTCTTATTTGGCAAGAAATAGGAATTCTAATTGGGGTCCAAATCAATTCCAATGGGACTCTAATCAGCCCTAATTAGGAGTCCTAATTAGAACCCTAATTGGATGCCAAAATAATGCCAAATCAGTCCGTTGATTGACCCTACTCCCTCCGCTATATTTGGAAAAATTAGAAGATTTATTGGGGATAACACCGCGGATTGCATCGGCCGATCAGCGTCGCCCAATCCTACTCCAACTAGGATTACAGTATAAAGCTGTTTCCTAATTTATCGAGAAGTTCCGGAAGAATATTTTCACAAAAATATTCTTAGGGATAACTTCGATCGATGCGGATTGCATCGGCCGATCAGCGTCGCCCAATCCTACTCCAACTAGGATTACAGTATAAAGCTGTTTCCTAATTTATCGAGAAGTTCGGGAAGAATATTTTCACAAAAATATTCTTAGGGATAACTTCGATCGTGCGGATTGCATCGGCCGATCAGCGTCGCTAATCCTACTCAACTAGGATTACAGTATAAAGCTGTTTCCTAATTTATCGAGAAGTTCGGGAAGAATATTTTCACAAAAATATTCTTAGGGATAACTTCGATCGTCGGATTGCATCGGCCCGATCAACGTCGCCTAATCCTACTCAACTAGGATTACGGTATAAAGCGTTTCCTAATTTATCGAAGTTCGGGAAGAATATTTTCACAAAAATATTCTTAGGATAACTTCGATCGTGCGGATGCATCGGCGCCGATCAGCGTCGCTAATCCTACTCAACTAGGATTACGGTATAAACTGTTTCCTAATTTATCGAGAAGTTCGGGAAGAATATTTTCACAAAAATATTCTTGGGATAACTCGATCGTCGCGGATTGCATCGACGATCAACGCGTCGCCTAATCCTACTCCACTAGGATTACAGTATAAAGCTGTTTCCTAATTTATCGAGTTCGGGAAGAATATTTTCACAAAAATATTCTTAGGGATAACTTCGATCGATGCGGATTGCATCGGCCCGATCAACGTCGCCTAATCCTACTCAACTAGGATTACGAGTATAAACTGTTTCCTAATTTATCGAGAAGTTCGGAAGAATATTTTCACAAAAATATTCTTAGGGATAACTCGATCGTCGCGGATTGCATCGGCGCCGATCAACGCCTAATCCTACTCAACTAGGATTACGAGTATAAACTGTTTCCTAATTTATCGAGAAGTTCAGGAAGAATATTTTCACAAAAATATTCTTAGGGATAACTCGATCGGCGGATTGCATCGGCCGATCAACGCGTCGCCTAATCCTACTCCAACTAGGATTACGGTATAAACCGCTTCCTAATTTATCGAGAGTTCCTAAGAATATTTTCACAAAAATATTCTTAGGGATAACTCGATCGTATGGATTGCATCGACGATCAACGCGTCGCCTAATCCTACTCCAACTAGGATTACGAGTATAAACCGCTTCCTAATTTATCGAGAGTTCTAAGAATATTTTCACAAAAATATTCTTAGGGATAACTCGATCGTATGGATTGCATCGACATCAACGCCGCCTAATCCTACCCAACTAGGATTACGAGTATAAATCGCTTCCTAATTTATCGAGAGTTCTAAGAATATTTTCACAAAAATATTCTTAGGGATAACTCGATCGGCGGATTGCATCGACATCAACGCCGCCTAATCCTACCCAACTAGGATTACGAGTATAAACCGTTTCCTAATTTATCGAAGTTCCTAAGAATATTTTCACAAAAATATTCTTGGGATAACTCGATCGCGGATTGCATCGACATCAACGCCGCCTAATCCTACCCAACTAGGATTACGAGTATAAACCGCTTCCTAATTTATCGAGAAGTTCCTAAGAATATTTTCACAAAAATATTCTTAGGATAACTCGATCGTATGGATTGCATCGACGCCATCAACGCTCGCCTAATCCTACTCCAACTAGGATTACGAGTATAAACCGTTTCCTAATTTATCGAGAAGTTCCTAAGAATATTTTCACAAAAATATTCTTAGGGATAACTGATCGTATGATTGCATCGACGCATCAACGCCGCCTAATCCTACCCAACTAGGATTACGAGTATAAACCGTTTCCTAATTTATCGAGAGTTCGGAAGAATATTTTCACAAAAATATTCTTAGGGATAACTTCGATCGTATGGATTGCATCGACGCCGATCAACGCGTCGCCTAATCCTACTCAACTAGGATTACGGTATAAACTGTTTCCTAATTTATCGAAGTTCCGGAAGAATATTTTCACAAAAATATTCTTAGGGATAACTTCGATCGTCGGATTGCATCGACGCCGATCAACGTCGCCTAATCCTACTCAACTAGGATTACAGTATAAAGCGTTTCCTAATTTATCGAAGTTCAGGAAGAATATTTTCACAAAAATATTCTTAGGGATAACTTCGATCGTCGCGGATTGCATCGACGCCGATCAACGCGTCGCCTAATCCTACTCCAACTAGGATTACGAGTATAAACTGTTTCCAAATTTATCGAGAAGTTCCGGAAGAATATTTTCACAAAAATATTCTTAGGGATAACTTCGATCGTCTTGGATTGCATCGGCCGATCAACGCGTCGCCCAATCCTACTCCGACTAGGATTACGAGTATAAACTATTTCCAAAATTTCAACGAGGAGTTCCTGGAGAATAAATCCATATTCTTAAGGATAACTCGGTAGCCCTTAATTTCCTCCCACCATAATCTCCAAGAGAAGGATAATCGATGAGGAGGAAAGTCATGTTGACATCGGATAATCATATCCTCCAGTCGTAGTTAACAGCGTCATGATGGAGGAATTAGCCGAGTGATGGTTATGAAATTCCATGTATTGACCACGACCAGCGTTGCCAACAAGGAGTTCGCCGACATACGGAGAAGTCCAAAAATCTGATGGTTAGTCAAACAACGACCAACCGACACGAGTTACAAACAAAACTCACCCACCAGCTTCGAGTCAAGATAACAAGCGGTCAGACAATAAATGCAAAGACCGTGATCTTATCGGGAATCCTACAAAGAACTGGATGATCCGAAAGAATCGAAGATTTGAAGCTATCTTTTGGGACCCTCAAAGGCCGAAGGCGGGAACCATCATGTCCAAAGCATCGGACTCATTAAGAATCGAGGCCGAGCTTTGGAGGGGTATCTGTGGCGTTGAAAAATGCTTACAAAGGTCCCGAAACCAACTCGTGGCGAAGTCGGGAATGACGACCCATCGAATGATACGGACATCAAACGGTTGAGACGCAACGCGGCAAACTCGCAAAGCGTCACAAGCACGACTTAAGCCGGACTCGAACGGATGATCGGATTTCGGGACCGTTGAACCGGAACGAACCAAGGATTAGTTCCTAATCAAATCGACGGAACCCGAGCTGAGAAACCAGCGAGCGGCGAAACGGCCGCTGGCGGAAGAATCGGCGGCGACACTCGGCAGTGGCCAAGGTGGCTCGGCCAAGTGGCCGAGCCACCCTACCAACTTGTCGAGGTGCTCTACCAAATGGTCGAGGAGGCTCTACCAAATGGTCGAGGAGGCTCTACCAAATGGTCGAGGAGGCTCTACCAAATGGTCGAGGAGGCTCTACCAAATGGTCGAGGAGGCTCTACCAACTGGTCGAGGTGCTCTACCAAGTGGTCGAGCCACCTCTTCATTTTGTATAAATAGGGGAGGGGGGGTCTTCTTCGAGAGGTGGGACTTCAGATTGGGAGGTCTTGGATTTGGGGGAATTTCAAGGCTTCCGGAGGCTTGGATTTTTGGTGATTTGGAAGAGCTCGGACTTCTGAAGAATTCTTGCGAGATCTACGAGTAATCGGCGACGGTTCCAGCACCAAGCAGCTCAAGTCCAATGACGCCGATCTATAAGCAAAGGTAACCGAATTCGGTCGAACTACAGATACCCTCTAGATTAAGCTTCGTCTTAATCTCGGGGATACTGTGATTTCTCCTAGTAGATCTCACCCGCCAGCGATCCTCTCCTTCGTGAGTGTGATCCCCTCGGTAACCGTTTCCTTCGTGAAACGAGCCCTTTACATCTGTAGTTCCGTAACCCTGCCCTACCGATCGAATTGCGCGGTGGTCCACGGACACAAAAGTCCCCCACGTGCAAAGAACCTGACGCAGAGGACCTCGACATAACAGAGATCCTCGTGTTTGTTTAGGAGAAGTCGCAATCTTTTTGATTTTCATTGTACGCCTTAAAATAAAAGGCAATTTCTTTTGAATTTTGTTGTAGGCAAAAGAAGCCGTAAACAAATTCAAATCAATGACAATCATCCCGACTTTTACCGCAACGCATCGTATAACCGCCGTTAGAGTGGAGGGAATCACGCAGACGAGATGGGGAGCCGAGGTCGGGCGGTCGGCTCGCGACCGCCTCTGACGCCCTTGGGGCAATCAACCGAAAGGGGACGCACTGCCGCCTTCGCTGGGCCGTCCCCAGGATTGGCGGCCGAAGAGGGGGCCTGTGCTCGCCGTATTGTCGGAGAGGCCGCATGGTTGGATGGGGCTATAATGGGTGACGGGTCGAGGACGACTTAACGCCGCCTTCGGCCGTCCGAAGCGATCGGGCCGTGGAAGACGACAACAGCTCCCCACGCTCTGGCCGCGGGACGGCGATGGAATAGCTTTGAGGCGTCAATCGGGCTGACATCATATCGCCGCCGTCTCACTGGAGAGAGTTGTTGTCGGATCGGCTTGCCGCCTTCGCGTCGGCTATGGTGATAGTCGCTGATGGACCATGGTGGGGTCTCAGTGTGCCGCCTGGCGGGATCTGCACGAGGCTCGAACTGCTGCTGACGCATTGCCGCTTATCCGTCGTCTCGCTTTTTCTCCTTAAATCACCTGGTTAGTGGTTATGACCATAACAATAATGAATGGATAAAAGTTTGGTGAATGAAGTCTTCCTATCCACTTAAATTTATAGGAGCTTTACTATATATATATATATATATATATATATATATATATATATATATATATATATATATATATATATATACACACACACATTAAATTGAAAATTTTTCTCCCTAATTAGCTGATTCATCAACTACAATACACTCATTTCTTGAAGATGCAACTAACAAGCAATCTTTATCCACTGTCGGTGATGGAGACATTTGAAAGGTTTTTAATATCGCTCCCACGGTCTTAGATTTAATTCCAAGGGAAAAAATAAACTTCCTTCTATACTTGCAAACGATTAATATGTCCTAAACAGCTTTTGAATTTCAAAATACAAAGGGGACATCACCCATATCAAGTACAAAATTGCGTCAACGCGTAGACTTAGAAGTTTTATTTGTTGGGGGTTGATTTGATGTGATCGAATCACTGTGATCATCTAATGCGTCATCTTTTTTGTTGATAGCAAAATTCAAGCTGACCACCACCACACATCCACTCCCTTTTTAACTTCTCATTTTTATCCTTATCTCTTCAAGATACATCCTTACCTGTCTTTGTTTCAACTCCATTATTTCCCTTGAAGCTCTTCAACCATGATTTTTTCTCAGCACAAGTGCAAAGGTGTCGGATTACTTTTTAACATAGTCTCATTGACACAAAATCAGATACATGACAATGACTAAATATCGTTAAAATGGTCCTTTTTAAAAATGATTCACTAAAATTGGGCTTTTTGATAAAATTGTTGGGCGTTAAAATGAGTCACAAAAATTTAAAGAAAACAGATACACACACGTATTTTTCATTTGGAAGATGAATGTTCAGTATGATTACATCCTTAATCTAACTATATACATACAAGTAGGTTAATTTACCGAAAGACAAAATCTCTTGTAATTAAAGATTATCTTGGCTGTTTAAAAACAAGTCTCACATGAAGTACAGTTGGGCTTCGCTAGACCTTGCTGTTGATGGGCTGGGCCATAAAACTTATTCTGACCCGAGTTTTGGGCCTAAAAGCAACTTGAGTCAACTCTGGAGTATCGTACTTCGGGACGGAGTTTTATGTAAAGTTTCCAATTCTATAATCTGTTCAAAGTGCAGAGGCGGTAATTTGAACTCGAGGGCTTCGAAGAACTTTGTGGGCTCACCGGTCCTCTGTCTAGGGTTTCTGAACTCAAGAAATTTTGAAAATCCTAAGGTAAGAATCTCCATTGTGTTCTTAGATTTGTATTAAGTTTAGGGTTTTATGCCTTAACCTGCGATAATTCTCGATCCTGACGACGTTCCCTTTTCTCTACATAATTCTTTATTTTATCAAGTTGCTCCTCAATGAATTGCTGCATTTTTTTTTAAAGAATTAGAAATAGTTGGAGTCAATTTAAGTGCGCTATTGATTATAGTTTCCTGTAATGCATTGAAGCAATAATTATGGATTTATAGCATATTCCCAAAAAAAATAAAAAAAAAACCAAACAAATCACAAGAATGAAGCAATCATGGAGTGTTTGTGAACTACTGCATATAGGATTCCCTCTCTTTGATGGGTTGGATGCAAAATCCATGAAAGTGTGGTTTTCCCGGGTCTTTGGAGTACAAATGTCAAAGAAGTGCATTTCATTTTGCTCATACAAATGGGCATTCAAGCTCTAGATGATAAAAGCTTGCTTCTTTATTTAAAGGATGAGCAAAGACAACCAACAAAGCCTTAGAATTAGATGTTATACTCACCCAAAGTTTTGTTTTTCTGTAGTATGGTACATTGTTGTCAATTGTACAATGCAGTACAAAGATCTCATATACACAAACCATATGATCTTTGGTAATAACCATGTAGCAATAGGGAAAACACAACAGAGTGCAGTATGGATTGGGAACTGCAAAAACTAGTTGGTCATTTTGCTTCAGAATTCACATGACCTGATTACATGCTTTCATGATAGCCGCACATGTGATCTCCCCTTACAGACCATGGAGCTCATTTTGTTCATCATCTATCGCCATGCAATTGTTCTCTACCCAGTTTCCCTCTCTCCTTATTTAAGACATTACTTGCTATTAGCGAGAAGTAGTTGACTGAGTTGTGTTTTTCAATATCTTGTACAAGCTATGAGTTGTTGAGTCCTCTTGGATGTATTTGGCAGCTAGTCATCCCACTAAATCTGATAAATTTATGATGGACTTTGAATTAGCTTGATTAGAACAACAGAGTGCATAAAGTGGCAAAAATCAAACAGTTATGAGTTTACTGATCAGTGATCATGTACCAAGTTGCCACAAAATGGACTATCAAGTTAACTAGCTTGATGATATAGGATGTTTTGAATTCGCAATAATTTGTTGATTATTTTCAAAGTATTACATTATGAGTCTATGACTAAGGTTTCGATTGGCGATTCTTATGCCCTAAACCATGTATCCCCTCAGTCTGTTAATTTCTTTTGCAGTTAATTATTTGATTTTTGTTCTTAGGCACATTAACTTATTTGAATGTAAGAGATGTTGTCAATTGAAAGGTGAATGTTCACAATCTCTTGTAAGTAAAGAATGTTTTAGGCTATATACAAACACAAAGTCTGATATCTTTCTAAGTATGATACTGTGATGATTTGGATGTACCGAATCAAAATGCTCTTGTAATATTTTACTTGTGGATTTGGCCCAGTTTATTTAGGCTTTGTTGAAACTTTCTATTGTTGGGCTCGGCCTTCATATTCAACCTGAGTGTTGGGACAAAAGCATGCTGTCTCAATTGTAGAATATTTTAATTCCAAATAGAGTTCTATTTAATTCCCCTTTTTATAATTCTTTTTCAAGAGCAAAGGCTGTCGTTTGAACTCAAGCCTTGAAAGACCTCAACCAGTGCTCATGAATCCTTTAACTAGGATTTCTGATGCAAGAACTTTTGGAGAACCCTAAAGTAAGAATTTTCTCTCTTACGTACTTCACATTTTTTGTCTCTTCGAGAGTCTCCATTGCTTTCTAAGATTCTACTAAGGTTTAGGGTTTTATGCTTAATTGGTGACCCTGTTTTCATGCCAAACTCTAATGTCAAAAAGAATTAAAAAATACGCAAAGCACTGTAGATTCAACTGGCTGATTAAGAAGCAACAGGCTGATCAAAGAAACTTTCAACTAAAAGAGAGATTAATAAGCTGAATTTGTTTTCCTCTTCTCTAATAAGACTGTCACCGATCATCAAAGGGATGTGAATTCCAATAACTTATATAAAAAATAACCAGATTCCTTCACATGTCAAATTAAATAAAATATTACCTTATAGATGATCTAATCATGAAGTTCCCAAAAATTTGTTTCCACAATCCCAAAGAGAGGAAATAAGTGAATGGTAAGGGGTTGTTTGGTTCGCGTGCAAACCCCATAAAAGGGGTTAGGTTTCCACGACCTGACACACCTACCATGCCACCATGGAAAATAAAGTGGCCATTATGTTTCCATTTCTATAGTTTGGCTCATTTAAGAATTTATAGCAAGGGGCTGAAGAAAACGCGTGCCACGTCATGAAAGCGGGAAAAGGCAATTTCGAGCTTTTGAGTCCGAAATTGGGCAGAAATTGCAATAAATACAATTAAAAGGTTGTTTTATGTTGCAGTAGGGGATTCACGTGCCTCCCTCACCCAATTATCCTATGAGGGAATAATTGAAGGCTAAGAAGTGAAAAAAAGTAATAAGGAAAGGAAAAAAAAGGGGAATCAATGGAAGCTTACATATATGCATAGAGGTTTTTAATTTTAAGGGGAAAAAATCAGGAACTTAAATCTGAGGTGGGGGAAAGAGATTAGGATGGTGTTTTTGATCTAATATTAGGCTAGCTAAGTTCACAAAACAATGGCTAAGGCCCAATAAGAAATAAAGTATCACTGTAATTTAGTAATTTTAAAAGTTTTATAGTAAAACTACAAACTTGTGATAAATATTCAGTAATTTTATATTCTTATATATTACTGTAATTTGAGTATCTTAGTTCAAACTTGTAAAAATGTATATCGAATGGGATTTTAATCTTGTTTCATCTCATATCGTTTGAAGTTCCTTATTATGTACCAAAACTAAAAATTAGCATGAATACAGAGGTTATAATTTTATATCCTAACATCTATGACATTTTATTTTATAAATATTATAAGATAATTTTTTAAAGTAAGCATAGGCGTTGCTGGTAAGGTCTTACTGCAAGTTTTATAAAAGAAAAATTGTGCATTGAGAGTTCCATAACAAAATTGAAAGAGAGGTTTATAAATTGAATTTTTTCTCTTTTCTAATAAGTCATATGTCGCCAACTTACGTGAAAAATAACCCGGATTCCTTCACTATATCAAATCAAATCAAATCTTATCTTATATATGATCTAATCATGAAGTTCCCAAAATCTAGCAAAGCCCAATTGAGAAAGAAAAGATCTATTTCCATAAAATTTTAGACTCTCTAAAACATTTACCTAAAGATCCACAGCCTTTAGTGACGCTCTACCATATTTAGCGAAAATAGTTTCCATAAAATTTTCATATAAAAGTTAAAATTATATGAAAATAACATTAGAAAACCTTTTTGAAATCAATTTGACCAAATTGAAATCAGTTTTGAAAGAGCTGGTTTCTGAAAGAAATTACTTTAGAAAATATTACTTTTTGTGGAACATTTAATTTCTAAAATTGAGTATTCAAATTTAATTTTTGTAAAACTAATTTTGGATTTCTATTCAAGAATTTTTGAGAACCCTAAAGTAAGAATCTTTCACATCGCACTTCACATTCTTAGTCTCTATGAGAATCTCCATTGCTTTCTAAGATTCTACTAAGGTTTAGGATCTTATGCTTTAAGTAATCTGCAACTCAATCTCCATCTTAATAACTTCAATTTTTCATGTAGTTTGTTATATTATTCAATTGATGTTCAATATATTGTTGCATTTTTTAAAAAATATAAATAGCTGGAGTCAAATTAAATGCTATTGATTATAGTGAATTATTGCATTTTTTATTGGCTCTCTTGATGAGTTGGGTGCAAAAATCCATGAAGATATAGTTTTCTGAGTCTTTGGAGCATGAATGTCAATTTGAAGGAGCAACTGCCTTACTTCGAACCTATCTTATTTTGCTAGCTCAATCTAGGTCAGTGCACACTCTGTAATTTTCCTTTAGTGCAAGTCATTCATGCGAGGACTGGGAAATTCTTAGAATTAGATGTCATACGCATTTAAACTTTTATTTTTCTGTTCTGTGGTACATTGCTGTCACTGGTACATTGCATTACTAGGTGATCATATATGCAAACCATTTGGACTTTGGTAGAATAGTATCTGCAATCCACGAGTAGTATCACGTGGAACTCAATGGTAGTAACAATTTATGTCATTTCCTTACTTATTTCCATTTGTACAATCGAGGTTGATATTTCACGAGCTGTTGCAATTTGCTTTGAACTTTTAACACAGGTAGATTATTACTGGTTTTGTCTTTACTCATGCTAGATCTACCATGATTGAAGTGGTTTCTAGGAATGCTTTTCAGTAGGATTTCACATAAAATTGGAAGGAGAAATTGAAATTGATGGAGGATCTTCTTTTACATTGTAGGTAGGGCAAACTTAGATCCATAGCATGGACAGGTCTGGAATAGGTCTTAGACTACATACCAACTTGGGTCATATATCCATTTTGTATGAGCCTGGTTCATGAGTAATCCATTTGTCTTGTTCTAATTAGAATTTTATTATGTAGTTGTAATACAACATGTTACAGGAGTTGTTAAACAAATGGAAGATAACTATTACAGTATTACTAGTCATGTATTGTCGTCCTTTATGCTTATAATAATATGTCATATTAACATTTGTGATTATATTTCTATGTTTGCTCAAATTTAAGCGCGATTCTCGGAACAGGTTGGGAAAAGGGAGGGAGAGGAATTCAACACAGGACCTCTCTCTGTTCTGATAATGAGTGTTAAAAACAATACCCAGGTAATAATGTAAGATTCCTATATTGTGCTTTGATGTAATTATATGTAAAAAAAGAAGTCGACAAGTTGATGAAGTACCCTTGCTGTCTTCTCTGGCATCCAGCCTTAATTCTAATAGTTTATTGATGAATTGTATCTCGTAGCAATAAATCTTTACTCAAGGCTCTATACACCAAATTGCGAAAAGCTTTTGTACTTGATTATACTTATTCAGACTATCTACCTATGCGGTAATATTTTAGCTAGCTTGATTGGGTTACCTGATGGAACATACCATGCTTTGAGACTGTGTTAACTATGTCTTTGCATCTTTATATGCATAATTTATCAGTCTTCCCTCATGCTTACAGTTATTGATAAAAAATGCAAATGGCTTGTAGTTTCCCATTTCACAGGTCCTTATAAACTGTCAAAACAACAAGAAGCTACTTGGGCGGGTGAAAGCTTTTGACCGCCACTGTAACATGGTTTTAGAAAATATCAGAGAGATGTGGACTGTGGTAATTCAGTTTTATAATCGTTGGTGGTGGTGGTGGTGGTGGTGGTGGTGGTATTGTTGTTAATTTCCAAACTAACTTTTAGTTTGCATTAGTGCCTATCGCTCTAAAAGTCTGTTATGTTTTTGCTGCAGATTCCCAAGATTGGCAAAGGAAAGAAAAAGGCCCTCCCTGTTAACAAGATAGATTTATCAGTAAAATGTTTCGTGGAGGGATTCTATAATCATTGCTCTCAGGAATCCCAAGTGACGATGGTAGGATTCCCAAGCCTTTCAACATGAAGAATATATGTATGATCAATCTGTCTTGTCACCCTGGTGACCGTGGTGCGATAGTTAGAAGTTTTTGCAATAACTTGATGGAAAGGCTTGGAGAAATAAGTTTTCCTCTTAGGATGACATGACTGCATTATATGAATAAATCATGAAACTGTGCCATGGTTAATTACCTTTTTCCTTGGTCGCGTTTATCTGCGAGCTTCTTCTTTTTAAAACATCTTGTGACTAATAGAAGAATTGCAATACTTGACAATATTGCTAATGTGCATAGATGGGGACCTTTTGTTTTGAATCCTTCACTGCAAAGTTTTCTTTTTTATGTGTAGAAACTTTGGTTTCGAACTGTTAAATTGTTAAATTTTACTGTAGAATACCCAATTTCATTAGTAAGACTAACATTTGAACAGGTCATGATCTGTATAAGCCCTTCTGAGTTTGTCTGGGCTTGATTCTGACTGTCAAGGAGTTGACTTGTAGCCTATCTGTTTAAATACTATCTCTAAGGTTCAGCCTTTTGGTAGTGATCTTCTTATTCTATATTGTGTTGGAGGGAGATAAATAACAATATGATAGTAGGAAATATGTTGTGTGGAGGTTTATGGTTTAATGGATCATGTTCTCTCATTCTGTAATGCAGGTTTGTACTAGAGTAGTTTACCCGAAGAGGTCCCTAGTTTTGAGCATTTGGTGCCTCAATATTTAGTAAGTTCATTTCACATTTCTTTGATACTTTTATCCTGTTTTCATCTTATTCTTGTTTTCCCTCTATCTTTGCATTGCGTACCTTGCTTCGGGGGAATGGAGGAGTAAATGTCAGGGACTTAGGTTGATTAAAATTTTAAAAAATTTCTGATCTAAGAATACCTTCTTTTTGTGATAATGCAGTGCACTCTATTATATTACTTGTATTTGACGATGACAAATATTATACACACACACACACACACATTGGAAGTACACATTCAGTAACACAAGGCATAGCTAGCTAGTTCTCTTCTTCATCTCCAGAAAAATCTGGCTCAGTTGGCTTCTTCAGCAACTTACCACCTCCGCCTTCCAAACCCAATCCTTCAGTTGCACCCTTCCTCACACTTGCAACTAGCCGGCCCACGAACACTGCTGCTGCTGGTTCAGGCTCTGTTACTGACTCTGTGAGGCTGAGCCCCGCTGCCATCTTCTGCCTGTGTCGCCTCCATGCAGCTTGAATGAAACAAGCAGCCCATGTTCGCCAGTGCTGTGAGTAAAACCTAAACTTATGACGAATCCGCTTGCTGTGGAGTCGCCGAAACTGTGCAGCAACAAACCTTAAATCATCAGAGACAAGAGCAAAGGTCTCAACCTCTGACACAGCCCTGACAGTGCGAGTAGAGGAGGGTAGGGCAGCTGCAGTACTTGCACGGGGGTCAAGTGCCCACGTTAACAGCTCTTCACCACAGAAGTCCCCTGGGCCAATTCTGCATGAGTTGAAGAATCCTGTACGGCCACCATTTGTAGTTGTGGAGTCAAGGTGACCCCTGATGATGAACAACATCTCATTCACTGGATCAAACTCTCGTACCAGACATGTATCAGGGGTGTACAGTGCTGGCTGAAGACGCTCACAAATGGCGTCGAGCATTCGTTCATCCATTTGGTCGAACAGTGGTACCTGCGAATCAAAACCAGTGTATACCGTTGTTAGATGTCACGTTAGGTGTCTTAGGATGTAGAATATCCGGTTGAGTTCGACTTACTCGTCGGACGAGATCAAGGCAGAGATGGCGCTTGATATCTCTACGCAGGTCCAGAGGGAGGCCCCTGAGCAAGGCCTCCTCATTCACCCCTTGCGTTGCCATCCACTTGTACTGATGATACCTCCTAACGCATTGCCTCAGCTCTAATGGGAGCTGACGATGTCGCATCCACCTCTCTGTGTCTGTCTTCTTGCTTCTCCATTCCTCCAATCGAACTGTGGTTGATTGTAGATATGACTGCCAACATATAGAGATTACTATTAGAAGTCTTCACTCTTGGAGTTCTGAAAGTGTTAAAAGAGTCTTCTTTAGATAGATGACTGACCTGCATGTTTCCAATGAGCAATCCAAATAGCACCAAGCCTAGGATGGCAATGACAATAGCAAATAAGTTCTCTCCGACATAAGTGCTGGTTGAGAAATCCTGACCCAAGGAACTGCAAGATTTGCTTAATATGGGGTCAACTGTTCATTAATCTTGCAAGTTACCAGAGACATTACTGATTGTGACTAATTACCTCAAGTTCTTCAGTCCCCACCATAAGCAGTAGAAGTACTTCTGTAGGAAAGGTGCAGAGGTGACTTTTTCATCCACTGCATCGGCATAGATTCCAAATTTGTAGGATCCTTTGCTAGGGTTGCATAGATCTGTTAGATTACTGGACTTGAACCATAGATTTCTGGAGCTGTCTGTGTTTCTACAGTCGAAGAATTGGTATTTGCATTGTGGTGATTCAAGAAGGCAGGCCTCTCTCCAGCATGAATCCTGTCGCTCTATCGCTAGGAGATACCAACAAGCACCAACAACCTTCAATTGCAAGATAAAAGGTATCTTATAGGTAAATAAGGAGAAGTCACTGGAATCCACAATATAAGGTTTTCTTGAGGAAAGTCGGGGGAAATTCTGAAGTCCAGTTATCAAGATTTTGTAAAGTGGAGGTATGATTTATGAGATGTATTTAGCTTCTTGTGTTATTATCTAGTACATAAAACGGAAGAGAAGGCCTAGCCAACTCTTTCCATGAACATTTTGCCGAATCATTTAGAAATAGGTGCTATAGCTGCCTGTAAGAACATTGTTACTGACAAAGTTCTTGATTTTGAACTGAATCATCTGAAGTAGGGACTGTTTGGTTCTAAGGTTTTCTCTACTTGCTCGTTTAATTTCAAAGTGCGTTCACTTTCGGGGTTTTCGTTCTATTTCCGTCTTCTTCCTTTCCTTTTTTTTTTCTTTTTTTGTCTTTCAATGTTTACCTTACTTTAGATGTCTCTAGCACTTGTTTATTCTTTTGGTATGTTCAGCATCGAATTATTCTGTATGGTGAATATAAATGTAAGTGAGATACGCAATCCAACTTAAATTTGGAAGATTGCAGAAGTGCTGCAGTCGTTATATACATCAATACTTTCCTTATGTGGATACAGCTATGTATTTATTGACGGTGGTTACATAAGTTTAAGATTACTCCTTAACTTTTTGCTCTGAAGAATCACGATGCTCACGAGGAAAAGCTTGAACATGGAAGTTTGTTGATACTTCAATAAGGAGCAGAAAGTATCATATAAACTAAAGAAGGTTCTCTAAGGATGACCATCTGTAATATATATGCAACATTCAACTTCTAAAAAGTAGTGCCCCTAAGGTCAGAAAACTTTCATTCTTTGAATAAAAATTTAGCATTCCGCAGGTAGAAGTACTAGTAATTACTTACATGGCTCACTAGCATATAGAGAAGAAGGTTGTATGCAGCTCCAGCCCATGCAGTTTCCATCATGACTCCACTTGTCTTCACAATTTGGGATGAAAGAGGAAAAATTAAAAAGAGCCTTGGGATATATTGGAAGATGATGCAGAATCGCAGAAAGTTCTTAGTGTTTCTGGTTGTGGAACCTTCCAGGTTGGGAATTACCAACCATATCATAACCTGAAGATACACGCACACACAAACGGAGAAGAAAAGAGAAATATTAAGAATCTGTCAGAAAGTATCCTTTGTAAGGATCAATGAGTACCGTAAACAATTAGACTAGTGAAGTAAACAGAGTTACCTGAGAAATTGGCAATGCTGCAATGAGATCAAGCCAAAAACCTCTTGATATGTACCTATGTGCGATTTTAGAAGGTTCAATAACAAGCTCGCCTCTACCAAAAACTCGAGAGGATGGAGCAACAAATGCTGTTCTGAAGCGAAAAAATATCTGGATAACATAGAATACATCTGCTAATGATCGAAGAATTGTAAGTGCTAATACTAGGGGAACACTAATTTCTACACAATCCTCTTCTCTTGTGCCGGGCAGGTAGAAGAAGAGGGGGTCCAAGAAGAGCGAGAAGATGCAAGACACAAGGAAAATCCTATTCCATTGATGGATAACGGGGCCACGAGGATCAAAGATCTTCTTCCTCTCCACTCTCACTGATTCATAGTCTTCTGAAAATACTCGAGACAGTACTTTGGCCTTGAAGGATCGGTATGGTTTTTCTGATGCTGATCCTGATTCTGACGGGCATTTATACTTAAGATGGTTATAGGTTTTATTTGTCGTTGAATTTCCTAGTTCAACTTCATCATGGAACCTGAAAAACAAACAGGAATTTATGCAAATAGAAAAAAAAAAAAAACATTTCTACAAACTTTCATTGAGGACAACAAAAAGAAAAAAATGCTGAAATTAAGTTATCATTAGAAACAAACCATGTCAAGCGTGTTTATAGGAACCATAACTAGCATTCAAGTCATATTATATAAAGCTTTGGACTCACCTTACAGATCTTGAATTAGGAAAGGCCATGGTTCTTCTTCAGAAGTCCTTCAATAGTAGTTGATCAATGACGAGTTTATATCGTGGTGAGTTATCGACGGAAGGTGACACGATTTGAGAGCTCTTCCATAGGAATGGAAAGTTGGCCTATGAGAACTTTAGTCAAGTATCTTGTGACCCAAACTAACTATCTGTAAATAAAGCTTCAGAGATGCTCTGATCCAGGTCTTCAACATAGGCAGAAACATGTGACTCTTTCTTTCTGTAAGTACTTTATTAACATCTCAAGAACACCTTATTCCACAACTTCTCCTCCCTAGGCTTCAAAGTTATATTGAAAAAGTGTAATAGATTTTGGTGGAACTTGTTGAACTCAAGAAATTGAAAGATTTTGTTCTCACAGTCGTGAAGACAAATGGGTCAAGTTGTAGTAAGAATTTGGAGAGATTGAAAGTAAATAGACTGGAGAAAAAGAAGTTGTCAAGTTTTGGAGCATAAGAAAATGAGAGTAGAAGGTGACAGATTTAACTCTTTAGTAGCACCTTATTAGAAGGAGCTCCCTAGCTTTAATACGGACAATCTGCAATGGCCCAAATCTTTCCTTTGTTTTTTTCCTGCCATTTTGTTTACAGGTGATTCTAGGGAAAGACTTGTAGTTGAAGCATCGAAAGTTTTTGATGACTTAGAACCCATGAGTCCTTTAAAGATGAGAAGATTCCTCAGAGGGGAAAAAAAATAGTAATAAAGTAACTGCTTTGGTGGTTGTCCAGATGTCTGGTCAACTTTCACTACTGATTGCATCCACTAATCGTTTCCAAATTGCTATTAGGTAATGGCTTAACAAGGACATAAATATTTGATCATAATCTGATCCACAAATCTTAAAGATATGGACTCAACTAGAAGTGGTTGAGGCTAAAGCTTCACATGCTTAGTTTGTCGAATTCAATTTCAAACTCTTCTTGACAACTGAGTTTAATAGACAACTTCATGTCAGTTATAAACATGACAAGTATGTTTAGAGTTTACATAAATTTCCCCTGCTTTTTTTCCCTTTTGCTTTTTTGGTTTCTATGATCTTTTGTCAATTGGGTATACTTGGTGATTGCATGACCGGCTACTTTAAACTTTTTTTTTTCCCCTTTTCTGATAATATGCCATTGTGGGTATAAGAATATAATTGTTCTCCATAATCACTTGTTTTAACTTTATCAATGGCTGGGTTTTGCAGATCAAAAGAAGCTGGACACGACGAGAGAAGTGCTGGTATATGATTCTTGTTGATAAATTATCCACATTTATTTCACGACAGTGTTTCATTATCATATCACCTACAGGTATGGAATTCTGACTTGAACCTGAGCTATGATTCAATTTTCGATCTGAGTCGTGTTCTTTAGTTTCTTTCAACCTTTAAAATCTCTGTTATTGATTCAAAATTGTGTAATGTTGAAATGCAAATTTGCTTAGGACCAAATATATTCAAGTATTACGAAAACTTTCCTCATACAAAGCTTTGTGAAGTGGATTACAAGGGTCATATTATTCTAAATCTAAATGCTACATTCCCTATATAGAGCCTTTTCCGATATATTGGTAGAACTTTGAGTTGGAAATTGTTCTTCCTTCGAAAAGGAGAGTTTGCTATAGCACTGGATACTTAGAGGAATTTTCTCTCCTGGTCTATCAGTCAATGCGAGTTATAACTTGTCGGATAAGTCAATTGTTATGATTTTGGATTTTCTCTGAGAAAAAAAAGTGGACTAGTGTACAATGTGTCATTAATTAGTATAAATTTTTATTTCTAAACTTGAAGATCATGTATTTGAGAACTAGAACCAATACAGATCTGCTAAAGGTGATGTAGCAAAAGGACATAGAGAGCAGATGGACATCCTTGATAACAGGAAAAGAATTATATGAGAATTGATGCTATGAGACTCTAACTGTCACTAAGAGACTTCCACAAACAAAATATGTGTGAAATAGTTGACTCCCCTTAGTTAGATGATAGATACATCGAAACAAAGCAAAGACACGTGCACATCCTTCAAATTTTCATTTTCTAATATCCCTGTCTTCCTCTGTTCAGCAGTCCATTCTCAGAACAACCTGGCAGTATGGCCCTTAATTCATGCTCAACTGCTCAAATGAAAAATGCCATCATCATCATCAAATATCAGTGAAAAGATAGCCTTCTACTATTTTATTCTCAACATATAAGACACAGCCCCTGAATATGACCAGAAAAACTTTAGTTTACCCTTTTATTTGATTTTACACCCAAATTTCTTCTGCTTATGACCCTGGGTTTTAATATTGAAAGTACAGATCATTTTTGTGGATAAATCAGGTTGTAAACTATGTTGTGTGGTAGGTAAGGTTAAGCCTTATTTTGTTCTGCACATGATTAGACTTCAATTTGCATCCAACTTGGTTGTATTAGAAGTAAATATTGGAGGACCTAAGACTTCAGAAGTCGCATGTTAATCACAGATTATGTAGATTGTGAACCTCCTAATGACACTTGAATGAGCGGTTAGGTGATGACTATCTTTACACACTGTAAATATGCCTAATAATAGGATGCAGTGATCTGTCATTCTTGAAAATACAGTGCATTAATGAATTTTATTACTTCTCTTTTGGATGAGGAATTGTCTGAAAGATGGTTATAATTGTGTAATGTTGAAATGCAAATTTGCTTAGGACCAAATATATTCAAGTATTACGAAAACTTTCCTCATACAAAGCTTTGTGAAGTGGATTACAAGGGTCATATTATTCTAAATCTAAATGCTACATTCCCTATATAGAGCCTTTTCCGATATATTGGTAGAACTTTGAGTTGGAAATTGTTCTTCCTTGAAAAGGAGAGTTTGCTATAGCACTGGATACTTAGAGGAATTTTCTCTCCTGGTCTATCAGTCAATGCGAGTTATAACTTGTCGGATAAGTCAATTGTTATGATTTTGGATTTTCTCTGAGAAAAAAAAGTGGACTAGTGTACAATGTGTCATTAATTAGTATAAATTTTTATTTCTAAACTTGAAGATCATGTATTTGAGAACTAGAACCAATACAGATCTGCTAAAGGTGATGTAGCAAAAGGACATAGAGAGCAGATGGACATCCTTGATAACAGGAAAAGAATTATATGAGAATTGATGCTATGAGACTCTAACTGTCACTAAGAGACTTCCACAAACAAATTATGTGTGAAATAGTTGACTCCCCTTAGTTAGATGATAGATACATCGAAACAAAGCAAAGACACGTGCACATCCTTCAAATTTTCATTTTCTAATATCCCTGTCTTCCTCTGTTCAGCAGTCCATTCTCAGAACAACCTGGCAGTATGGCCCTTAATTCATGCTCAACTGCTCAAATGAAAAATGCCATCATCATCATCAAATATCAGTGAAAAGATAGCCTTCTACTATTTTATTCTCAACATATAAGACACAGCCCCTGAATATGACCAGAAAAACTTTAGTTTACCCTTTTTATTTGATTTTACACCCAAATTTCTTCTGCTTATGACCCTGGGTTTTTAATATTGAAAGTACAGATCATTTTTGTGGATAAATCAGGTTGTAAACTATGTTGTGTGGTAGGTAAGGTTAAGCCTTATTTTGTTCTGCACATGATTAGACTTCAATTTGCATCCAACTTGGTTGTATTAGAAGTAAATATTGGAGGACCTAAGACTTCAGAAGTCGCATGTTAATCACAGATTATGTAGATTGTGAACCTCCTAATGACACTTGAATGAGCGGTTAGGTGATGACTATCTTTACACACTGTAAATATGCCTAATAATAGGATGCAGTGATCTGTCATTCTTGAAAATACAGTGCATTAATGAATTTTATTACTTCTCTTTTGGATGAGGAATTGTCTGAAAGATGGTTATAATTGATGAATTAGAAACTTGGTGCAAATATTAGAGGATTGAATATTAAATTTCCATCCTTTCTTTTCTTCCTCAATAAACTTCCATTTTTTCTGATGAAAATAAAATGTCTTCTAAGTTAGAAGTTCTTCATAATTATACTCTAAAGACCATGTGACTCCCACCGCAAGTTGTTATTTTCTTTTCTTTGTGCATTATATATGTTTTTTTGTTGGTTTGTAATATATGGCGCATGACTTTTTTTTTTAATTTTAAAAACATGTACATACTCACAGAACGGCCATATGATGACTTTTTTTGTTGGCTTTTGCAAAAACTTCAACGCCTCGTGTGACATAAACATATTTGCTGGTGCGGCAAAGAATAGTCCAGGCACAAGACATAATAATAATGCCTATAGATTTCGGTAATGAGATTCTTTATCATTGAGGAGAGCACTAATCACATGACCCTAGGCTACTTAGTTTAAGCTACTTGCTTATCTCTTTTAATTAGTTTAAGCAAACTTGTGTACAACTAAAGTAAAAGCTCGATATGGACGGCTGAGATTAGAAGATGAAGAATAACCTTCAGCTGACTTAAGACTGTACTCCATGGTAATTCTAAAAACAGGGTTTGTACGTATCTGTACTCAAATGAACATGATATTATAATAATGATAATGTGAAAAATAAAGAAAGGAGATTGTTGGGCGTGATAAATTAATGCATGCTGAGCTTCATTGCTCAGCCGACAGGCACTCACCGAGATCCCGGCAAGGCCAGCTGTGGCTCATAAATAGAACACTTCCGTCCACAATTTATTGTATTTCAGAGTGTTCTTCAAATTAGAAAATACATAAAAGTCTTCAGTCCTACTTAAATAATACAAAATCTTTAATAGAAACTTGTGGGTGATGTAGGCAATGGACAGATTTAGGCCTCCATTGTGTTTGCTATGTCGATAACGAACCGATATTTGACGTCTCCTTTTAAAAGCCTCTCTATTGCGGTGTTGATGTAGCTCATTGGGATCAGCTCTGTATCTGCTGTTATGTTCTGCTCTGCTGCAAAATCTACCATCTCTTGGGTCTCTTGCATGCCGCCAGTAGCACTCCCTCCCACTAGCTTCCTTCCTAAAACATTAAAAAAAATTTAAAAAAAAAAAAAAAATTTACTAAGATTCTAATAATTGGATTTGGTTAATTTGGGTCATTGGTTTTAGTTTTTTCTCCATATAGTCATAGAGGGCCCATGGGCCTTATATTATGAGACCGTACTCGTCAATTACAAGTTGGGCTTTGAAACCTCACGCGTACCTTCATTTGATCGGTATCACGACTGACCAAAAAGGCATCAGCACCCAGCCTCTCCGTTGCTTCCTTCTCCTTACTGGGCGACGTGCTTATAACTGTAACCCTAGCTCCAAAGGCCTTCAAAAACTTAACAGCCATATGACCCAGCCCACCAAGCCCAACAACACCCACATTCAAACCAGGCCTATCAAGCCCGTAATACTTCAGCGGGCTGTACACCGTAATTCCTGCACATAAGAGAGGTGCACCTGAGTCCATAGGCAAAGAGGAGGGGAACTTTATGACGTAGTGCTCCTCGACGACGATCCTGTCGGAGTAGCCGCCGTAGGTGGTAGTGCCGTCATGGTAGGGTCGGGCACCGTAGGTGAGGATGGTGTCGCGGCAGTAGCTCTCAAGGCCATTCTTGCAGTCGTCACAGCTATCGCAGCCTCCGACCATGCATCCGACTGCTGCTTTGTCTCCTACTTTGAACTTTGTTACGTCGGAGCCTACCTCGGTCACAATGCCGACGATCTCATGCCTGGAAAATTGTACACAAGCAGGGCACTGAGAAGGGGAAGCAAAAATTCTGTTCTCGAGGAATAAGTTACTTTCAAATATTAACAGCTTGTGAAAATTGTCATTCTTTTTTTCCCCCCTTTTTAAACCTTAACATATAGAAGATAATTTGTTGAATTTTTTTGATAGAACTATTTAGTGTGGGTTAAAGAAAAGAAAGGGTATATTTTGGTAAGAGAGGAAAAATAAAATACCCGGGAACCATGGGATACACAGAGAAACCCCATTCATTTCTGATGAGGTGAACATCCGAATGACAAACTCCGCAGTACAATATCTTTATGTTCACATCCTGGGCACCTGTATTCCTATACAACCACAAACACCAACAGAAAAAAAAAATGCAAGCTCATGTTAAGTATCTACATCCTCATATAGCACACGTATTGGTCACTTTAACTTTTTTTTTTCCCTTTAAATTAAGAACTATTCCTAAATTTTTATTAGTACTTAAACCTCCCAAGCTCATGTTAAGTATCTAAATTTTTCATTTATCTATATTTTTATTAGTACTGAAATATGAACAGAATCTTTCTGCAATACATTAACTTCACGTGACATACACGTGACTAGTGCATATTATAAAATAATAATAAAAGCATTAATATACCTTCTAGAGAAGTTAAAAGGAGAGAGGACGCCAGAAGTGTCCCGAGCGGCCCAGCCGAAGGCCTTGTTAGGGTGTTGTTGTTCTGGAGATTTTGCCATTGATTCCTTTATTATTACTCAATTTTCTTCTCTTTGCTAAGGAGATTAAGCCTTGATGCTAGGGGAAGTAGATGGCAGGTGTATATATACACCCTGCTCGCATAAATGAGTCTTTGGTCAATTAGCCATCGCCTTGAAAAGAACAAGTAGTTATTTGATAGTATGATGACTCGTGAGTATAGATGACATAATAAATGAGGTAGCCTATAAACTCATCTAGATATGGATGACTTGTGAGTATAGATGACATAATCAATGATGTAGCCTATACTCTATAAATAAACTCATCTAGATCTGCTCTTCGTTCTTCTGGCTGCTAAGGACTTTTGAGGTTTTGGATCATTTAAAGAAGCCTAAAGGACAAATTTTCATTGTAGACTCTTTTAGAAATTTAATTTTAAAAAACGACCTATTTTATATTTAATTACAAATTTCGACTGGTTTTACCGGTTGGTGAAATCAGTCGAAATTATTCAATGATTTCAAATCTGTGAAGATTAGTGCTAATTCGTAACTAAACTTCACGGGATTTGAAATCCCGTGAAGTTTGTGGTTCTTTTCTCAGCGTGGTTGTATTTTAAGTCTGTTGCGGGTAATTAGCACTAATCTTCACGGGATTTGAAATCCCGTGAAGATTTATTTGCCAATTTCGACCAAGTTGGCTGAAACAAAGTCGAAATTTGAAAATAAATTTGAATGGGGTCGAATTTTGAAAATAAATTCCTAAAAAGGTCTAAAATGAAAATTTGTCCAAGCCTAAATCTCATTAGCATAGAGATTCTCTACATCCTTTAGTCGTAAAGAATCTGAACTATTCTCTATCTCTAACAACATCTTCTCAATATGTAGATACATGAATGGTACTTTTATATAAATTATATAAAAAATCTTTTAATTGTGAGATCGACTGAATAAGTCACTATTATTGATCCACATAACCAATTACAAAAAGGTTCTTTGTGATTAAGGATGTAGACAATCTGATTCCATCTTACTAGGCCTATACCTTGGTCCACTTAAGATTATAAGAAAGACATTCAAACGTCAACACACACTGGAAAAAGAAAATGGAATTTCTTTTTTTTTTCTTTTTCTTTTTCCCTCTCCCTATTTTAACTTCACTTAGCACAATGATTTCTACTGTGGGGTTACTGGTTATGAGCTAAAGGCATATTTTGTTAAATGAGACGTCAAGGGCTCAAGAGTCAAGAGATGAGGAGTTGTTATAATCACTCGTTCAATGTGTTTAACAAGATGAGTTTTAGTACTAATTTATCTCTCGATAGCTCATTTAGTAAAAATGAGTTGTTATCGCATCCACATGCTTTTCATTCTTCTAATTGTTTTCTTTAAATTTCAAGAAAGGAAATTTGTGGGTTCCTGAATATAGAGATGATCATCATAAATAGAGGTGATAGTATGCAGCAGGGGGCGGATGCATATGGTTGTCTAGGGGTGCAGTTGCACCCCCAACAGTCTAGAAATTGCATTTTAAAGTCTCAGTTACAATTTGTCCTCTATAATTTTAAAAATTTTGTGCCTATCTTGAATTTTTAAACAATTAGCATTTAGCATGTACAAATTATTAACTCATTTTCATCCAACCCATTTTTATTTTGATAAATAAATACTTATCATTCGCTCATCTAAGAAATTTTTTTATGGACATGCCACTAGTAGTATGAGATTGGTTTTGATGTTTAAAAGTGAGACAATAATCTCACATTCTAAAATAAAGACATTTGTTGTGTGATAAGAACTTATTTCGACAAAGTGATTTTAATTTCTACTTTTTCCCTTTTAATTTCTACCTTAGTGCTTTCTTGTCCCAATGTAGAAAAATCAGTAACAGTTCCACTTGAAAGTTCAGACCCAGAAAGTCCAATTTGACCTGAGTTTGATATTTTTATCCAAATTAGATCTGGCTTCGCTTCAATTTTGGACAACTTGGTTGTTCGGATTTGATAGTTGGTCACGATGTTAGAAAATCGTGGAGCATTTGGCTGGTGAAATGAATAAAATAACAGTTTCTATTTTTTTTTCTTGAAATTGATAATGAAATAAAAGGTTTATCTTATTATTCTCACTAATAGTAAGGAAACTACTATGAAAAGTTTACTTCCGTCCAACATTACTTTATATTTGTAAAATCTAATCGTGGGAAAAAAAAAAAAAACAACGAGAAAGAGGAGCTCCGCAGCTATTCTCTTCATCTCCAACTCAACAAAAAGAATGAGCAACGTCAAACTTAAAAGGCAAATGTAGAATGTCATTTCTACACTTTGGGGTGTTTGCTTTCCCAAAAGCCAAAAACGAAAGTGTGAAAGTGATTCACTTTTCGCGACGTGATGAATTCTGAGGTGATGATCGGTTCGATTCTTTTGGTATTGGCAGCTAAGCATCCAGCGCTGATCGTGCGGAGGCTGATGAATGGGGATGCGCAGCAACTGGGCTTGGACCATATGATTATATCATATGAACCATTAATATTGATGGTTGTACATGTATTTTCATGTGCGTAGCTAAGTTAGTTATAATCTTTGTGTATTTTCACCTTAGCTGTTAAATAAATTTCTATATTTTGCTATATATAATAAAGTCTCTAAACAAATCTATCGCCTTAATGAGAGAAAATGTTTTAAATCATTTTTAACAATTTCCAATTTTACTTTGAGTATAAGGTCGCGGAAGGCGAAAAATCATAAAATGTCCTAGCCATAAAAGCATGCAATCCGACCTTACCCAGCTCTGCAATTGTCGAAGAGAAAGGCCACAGAACAATATGATTTCCTCATCTTCAAATTCTAACCACCAAATGCACAGTCAGGTTTATAAACTCAGAACTAGGAGCAGTGTGTTAGAATAAATAAATAAATAACCTCCACCCCCCCCCCCTCCCTCCCTCGTCTACTAACTATCTAAAAGCCCTCAGGTTCAAGCTCTTACAAAGGGTGGTCGTATTCAACAAATCTCATAAGAATGCTAAGGCTCTACTGTTTTATGAACTAGAATCAGAAGAGACAACTTGTTGCAATCTCATGTTTACAAGTGACCAATTAGAAAATGGTGACACGACTTTCTCCAAGAAAATCATTTTTTGGTACTACTACTTTTGTATATGCATGCATCAAAAGCTCCAAAGGCAAAAGAGAAATTCACCAAATTGAAACGAGAACCGTATGGTCACTTTGGGGGGGTCTCAATCAATTCCTGTGGAATCCTAAGCTTTCACAAGTCGAAGTTTGAACATGTATTTTTCAGCCAAACTGCAACTACTTCCCGACGTCTCTTTTTAGAGGAGAGGAAATACTAGTAGAGAAGAAAGACAGAATACTAGAAGCTATTATTAGATATGATGCAATCAGTGACTGGGATATTTACCTGTAGTACTTTCAAGATGTGCCAATATCTAAAGATTTTTCTCATACATGCACCAATTTTCACACAAAACATAGTTTGATTAATGTGCTTTTCCTATTTAAGCATTCATGTAACAGAGAATAAAGGGCTAGACTACAAGGCGAAAAACTTTTAAGGAACGGAACTATATTTTCTCACTGTAAAAAGAACAAGGCAGTCATGCATCCTGTGCAAATGAAAGTAAAACTGTATTTTTGCAATCAAAGATGAATACAGATAAAAATCACAGGGAAAAACAAGAAACAATATTAATATATTATAAAGAGAAGAATGCGCCCCCACCAGAATTCCAAAATATTACAATCTTATAACCCACTTCTTTTGAGGCAAAACCTTCTCCTATGTACACCAAAACCAAAAAAAAAAAACAGAGAGAGATGAGAATGAAATTTTGAAAAAACTAGAATCCACAGTTGAACCCACCCCTTCACCTTTCCCCCTTGAATCACACTTCATTATCCTCTCTCCCCCTAAAATTTTCACCAACATATTCAGTATTTTATTGAACCCCCCCACCATGTATACCCCCACACAGTTAATCTGTACTTTCCCTCCAATATACCACCTCCCATCGCCACACACCAAAACTAGAAGAAAACGAGAGGCAACTGAACAAAAAACATCAGAAATTCTTCTTTTTTTTTTCCTGTTCAAAACTTAATTATACTGAATATTACCTAGGCTCCACAACCGGAGAAGAGAACGACTTAGTTGGCCTTAGGACCGGATTGGGCGGCCTAAACGCTGAAGGAGACAGTATCTGGGATCGGTTCAACATGTCAACCATTGATGGCGTTTGATAAGCATGAACGAGGCTCGCACTGTCTGTTGAATCCCCACGAGCAGTTGCTCTCTGCCATGAATGAGAGCTTAGCCCTGAAAGCACATAAGCTCTTCCAGAAGCTTCGTATCTTTGCCTGCTCGCCATTCTCTCCTGCATCTCTCTCATCTCTGCATCTAGAGCTACACATAGGTGGTCATTAGACTTTCCTGCTAAGGACCCCGACAGTATCCTCCTGCAAGATTCTAGTATTGAAACCGCCTCGGAGAGTAAGCCCTGCTCAGCTGCAGCTCTTGCTTCAGCCATGGCCTCTGCTGCCTTGATTCTGTTTCTTTCCCTGTCCACCTCAATTGACATAGTTATTGTTCTGACAATCTCTGGCCTTTGGATTCTTAGTTCTTCGCCTTCCACACAAACTGTTTCTTTTGAAACCGGGTCTTTATACGCACAATTTACCTTCAGCAACACAACATCCTCGGTGGAAACAGATGGGACATTGACAGAGACTAAGAAATCTCTTTCTTCATCAGCATACAAATCTCCCACATTGATCGACCCTGAACGCCCATTCTCTGCGACTTGACTAGCGTAACTGCCTGATTTGATGGGGGCAATTTGGACTCCAGGAAGCACACACTCGACATTGACCTTAAGTTCTTGCACCACAACACTGAGGAGGCCACCGATGCACTGTGCAAAGGCATCCTGGATAACACCCTCGGCCTCGATGAAGGAAAAGGTCCCACCAGAGGTCTCAGAGATCGAATGCATAGAAACAGAGTCATGATCTGCACCGAAACCAAAAGCATGAACTGGTATGTGATGGCCAGTGCTGCTGCCACTTTGGATCGATGGTGGTACAAGAGAACTATAGTCTGGTGTTGAGCCATGAGCTCCACCATTGCTGGATGAGACAGTGTATGTGTCCTGCCCATCAGAGAGAAGGATTATGCTGCATACTGGATTCTTATCTCTTCTCTCCTCAATCACCCTTGCACCCTTTCTGAGGCCCTCGGCGATATTGGTACCACCGCTGGCTACCAAGGAATTGACTGCTTGCAAGGCTTGCTGCCGACCAGCTTCAGACATCCTACGGAGATGGAAGAGCCGGCGTGCAGTTGATGAGAAGGCAATAACTGAAAGCCGATCAGACGGCCCAAGGTTTTGGATAACAAAACCCATTGCTCGCTTCAGAAGAGCAAGCTTGGTACCAGCCATACTGCCGCTAATATCAAGAACAGTGATCAGATCTACAGGAGCACGTGAGGTTGTATTATTTGAATGCAGAGTTCTGCTAGGGATAGTCTCAGTGCCAGCTTGTGGGGCCTTCAGGTGGACAAGCACGCTGAAGTTATCTGTACAAGCTGATTTAGGAATGGCTGAGAATTCTGGAATCGTCTTGATTTCAAGTGTTTTGACAAATCTTTGTTGGGTATTATCTCTAACAGTCTCAGTTTGCAAGTCCACAGGCTCGTCATCATCGAAAGTACTTGGTTCTGATGCATTGAAGATGTGTGAGAGCTGATGCTGTCGATTTGAAGAGACTGATCGAGGGACCCGACGAAGGAGATTCATGTATCCATCATCCTGGGTCCAACTAACTGGGTTGACTCTGGATCTTCCATGTGGAAGCTCTGGGATTTGAGGGCCTTGAAGGGGTACTTCCTTCCATTTGGCTCTGCAAATGGGGCAGACTCGGTTGCCATGCTTTACATTTGAGGTAATGCAGTGGAAGTGGAAGGTGTGTGAGCACTCAGCAGTGAAGAGAGCATGTCCCTGGCCTGCTTTCATGACACCCAAACAAATTGCACAGGTTTTCTGCTGCAAAGCAGAATAGGATCATTAGGATAAGCTACTATTAAGTAAGCAGCATATGGAAAATTAATAGTAGAACTGCATTAGCAAATTCATCGGAGCAAGACCTTGTGCTCTAGTCATGTCCGGGTATACAAAACAAGATCACTTGATAGTTGATACTAACAAACAATTTTAAGAATTGGAAAGAAATAACTTTTGATGCTCAATTGTTGCACAATGCAGCAGGGCTTCACTAAAGCAACGACATTTAAATAGAAGAGAACAATGTCAATCCATATGAATGCAGACCAAACAATAATAAAAATAACTAGCAAACTGACGTTCACTCAAGTATTCTTTGAGCTAACCATTTCAAAGGCTAAAGGACATCCACGACCCTTAAACAATAATATTAGATGAACTTCTGTTGGGTTCAGATAGCATTTTATTTATGATATTAAATTTAGTTTTAACCCTGATACAATATAAGAAAAGGCTAATAAATTTATGATGGTGTAACTTTCAAACAAGGGTATAACTTTTAAACATAATAATACCCACAAATAGCCAATTATAACACAAGAAAAGAACCAATCACGTCGATTACTTTAGCCAATAAATACTATTGCCATTTTCTAATACGTAAGTAAACCAATGAAGCAATACATAATTACAAGTAAAACAAAAAAAATTCATTACGGTCTTAACTTGACAACTTTAGTCATGAGCGTAAGAAAAAGAAAACTACTAACAGTGAATCAGGAGTTATCTAAGCAATTCTTTCAATTAAGAAGTCATATTTTTATGAAACAGCTTTAACGTAAGCAAAGGAAATTTTAAATTTTATGAGGAGAGTTATTATAATAGCCTCATTGGTTTCACGCTTATGCTGTGATTTATCCCCAAATGGATTCAATGAGAATAGCCAAACTTTAGAAGCTGACTAGAACAAATGTCTTCTTAGGAAATGCATTTTAAAGTTAATTATTTCCACTAAAGAAGCACATAGGCATTTGTAGCCATGTTTCCTAAAGAATGAAAAAGACTGCCAATTGCGAAGGAAATAGAATACTGAGAATAACTTGTCCCATATAATCTTCTCCCAAAAAAAAGAAAAAAAATGTAAAATAGAATCGGTTTTCCTATTAAGATAGATAGATAAATTGAAACATAAACTTGTGAGGCATAAGATAACTGGCCCTAATCCCAATGTACAACTGAAGTTAACAAATTCTTTTATTTTGACCACAAAAGCATTTCTGCTTAAACGGCATCTTGAAAACACTAATAATTGCCCACTAACAAAAGAGCAAGTAAGCAATTGCAGCCAAATTCTCCACAAGGCCTGAAAGAGACTGCCAATACCCGAGTAAATGGGATAATTTAATTCGAAGGAGCGAATAGGTTCTAATGCTAGAGCAAGTTTTTCTAAGACGAGAACCTGCACATATGTTGAAGAATTTAACCAGTAATTTGAGTTCATTTCCGGCCAATGAAGTGTAGCTCTAAGAATATTTTCCAAGAATGGTCAAACTCTAATCTCAAAAGAATTAAAAAAAAAAAACAAAGCACGGTAGATGCGATAGCATCCGCTGCTGACGAAAGAAGCAGACTTTTTACTTTCAAGTGACGGAGAGAGATTAACAGTTGAAATGTTGTTAATATGAAGTTTTATCTTTTCTAATAAGCCAAATTATCACCGGTCATCAAAGTAACTCTCAGCGCGTTATCCCCAACAACAGAAAGGGTGAAAAAGAGAGGGTCTATCTGAATAAAATAAGACACAAAACCCTTGTAAATTCCAACAATTACATCCAAAGACACCCAATCTGCAAAATAAGTCCCAAAAATAGCAGGCTCACGAGACCACGGTCATATAAGAAGACAACCCAGATTCCTTCACATGTTATACCAAATCAAATCAACATCAAATTTTACCTCTAATATATGATCTAATCATAACGTTCCCCAAAACCGCATGGAGAAATAAAAGATCTGTTTCCAGAATTCCATATTAAGAAAATTACCATAAGATCCACACATAAGATAAAGATGCAAGCACAAGAAATCTCCTAACTAAAGGCCACCAAGAAAGATGTGATCTTTCAGCGACGCGTTACCAAATCTACCATAAAAGAGTTTCCATATATTTTTGGTATCAAAAATTAAAACTATATGAAACTACCAAAAATAATCCCTTTAATGTGACCCTTTTAATTGGCGAAAGGACCTAAATTTCCCTAACATACACAGATTTACCAAAACGAGAACAAAATAAATATAAAACAAATTTGCTCTGATTGGTAAAAACGCCTAAATTCTTAAAAAAAAAACAAACAAATAAAAGCATAGGAGTAAGCTCATACTTAACTCATTGAGCAATAAAATCAAAATCCCCTCAAATTTAAGAAGGAATTACTCTTTATATCGCAAGGTAAGAAAAATCCACGAAATTACAGTGACTACCTACCAAAAACAAAAAAGAGAGAAGGAAGAATGATCGAACCTTAGCAGATCTGCTTCCAGATTTTGAAATCGTAAGCCCAGACGAAGTCGGAGTCGGAGTGGTCGGCATCAACGCCTCGTAACCGGAACTCGCCGGCGACCTCGCCGCCGCCGCCGCCGCATCGGAGAACCTCCGGACACTCTCATCGTCATCATCGTCGTCCATCGTCCTCGGTACGTAGACGCATAGATTCAACCCCAGCGCCAACTTCGCCTTCCTCCACGTGCTTCCCATTATCGGATCTTGGAACTTATCGGAGCTCCGACAAAACCTAGGGCTTCGCTTCGAGATCTCAAAACTTTTGCTTCTTTCTTCCTTCTTCCTTTTAAAACACTAATTTGATGCTGAGTCAGCAGAGGGAATCGGTCGGGCCGCCATCGGAGAGAGAGAGAGAGTTTGAGTTTCTAGAGAGAGAAAGTGAGAGAGAGTAAGCCTCCCTTGTGGTTTTGACCTTCCAATTTATAGACCTCGTATTTCCTGGGATGCCCTCACTGAGATCCGTAATTTACAGGTCTGCCACGCGCTGGTGGTTGTAGCCATGAAAGAAGGGGTGGCAGCTTGGGGAATAGGAGGTAATTGTGGAGGGTAATTTGGAGAAGGTGGATGCGGTTGAAGTTGAAAAGGGCGATAAAAGAAGCAGAACACGAGATTTCAACCCTAATAAAGGGGAATGATTTGAAGGGGTAAATTGAAAGAGAAAAGGAATGCAAAGCTGTACACTATTCTCACCCCGAAATAATCTAGACTGCGCTCCTGTTTTTGGGAATTACATTACATGTATTAATGAGAATGCATTTATGGTTAAGAAAAACTTGTCAAAGAATTGTTTCCGTCTTTGTTTGTTAATTACATGTACTAATGAGAATGCGTTTATGGTTACAAAAACTTGTAATCCATGTAAAATTAAAACATGGACACAAACCATGTAATGCCAAATTATGTATGGTTAAGAACTGATGTATGGAAAATATTTAAGATTGAAAAATATTAAGTTATACGATATAAAATGTTAATTGACCAAAAATTTTCACATATGGAGTTCGTCGATGTACTAGACATTGTGGATGTACTAGACACATCTAAGTGTTACAATCAGCTTTCTTGATGATTGAAATTAATTTTAGAATTACAATTATGAGATTGAAAAATTAACAAACAGATCTACATTATCAAGATCTTCAACAATATTCATTTACATTGTTTTTCTTATTAGTATATTATAAAAGGTTAAAATTATAAATATATGATGTGTTTGGTAATCATTCAAAACTAGGTAAATACTAAATAACATCTAGTTCTGAGTTTATTATTTAACAAAAAAAATCAATCACTAAACCAGTTCTAGGTTAGATCACCACTACTGTAGTCCATTGTAGATTCAATTTAGGATAAAGCTTGGTCTGAACTAAACCTAACCTAGTTCTTGGTGGGTTGTCAAGCACACTTATATACTGTGTCTACCGAGTATGTATCTAATTTTCTTATTTGTATCCTTTTTTGTACGCAGATATATATATATATTTTAAAATATCCATATTTTATGGCAATAATAATGATAGGAGTGGAGGTATAAAAGACAAAAGGGTGTGAGAATAGAAAGCCCATTTATGAGGGGATTAGCTATTGAACGGCGGTGGCTTTAATGAAGGGAGGGACGACGTAGTGGGCTGCCTCGCCTACGACCACCAACCCCACCTCATTCGCTCTTATTACACCAGTATTTAGTGCCTGTTCGTTCGCCCTCCAGAGTGGAGCCCATTCAACCATTATCTCCTCGTAAATTACTTAAATAGCCCTCTTACATTCTAAATTGACAGGCCTGCCCTTTCCGCTGTTCTTTCCTCTAGGCTCTACCCACGAGATCAGATGAAAGCTTTGCCACGTCCTACGTGACACTGTGGGCCCAGCCCAGCAAGGCAACGGTTATTACTGTATCCACCAAATTTAGCGACTCGATTAGGAGATGCTCGATTCAAGTTTAATTTTAAAAGATCAGACCATATTATATATAGAGAGGTTAACGATTATCATATGTTACATGAGAAATTCTCCCATGTACAAAAAATATGGTGCAATTCTAATCAAGTGTTACTGCGAGGATTTCTCTCTTGAATAAGAATACTATTAGAATCACTAAGTGGTGTGGTTTGCATATAAATTAGTTTTCAAATCGTCCCTCTAAACACCCGTGAATAGTATAGATCATCATATTCTATCTGAATGTTATAGTAGCTCTTATTTCACCGTCTTTATCATTTGATTGAGGTTGAGCAATATCATTGTCATACAAGAGAATCTTTTCCATGACTTATTTTCACAATTTATAATTACTCAGAGATGTTACAGAAGTTGAAGAGATAAATTTAGAAGAGTTACACAAGGGTAAGGTGATGGGTTCCATGAGTTAATAAGATGGAGTAATGGACATTATGGTGGAAAGTAAACCATCTCCATTACCCTTAACCCTTACCTTCTTTAACATCTCTGAGTAGTTATAAATAGAACCTCTCATCACCTTATAATGATGAGAGCTTGTGATTTGATACTACTTATCGTAACTATTTGTATCATGGCTCATATTTTTTAACACAAGGAATAGTAATATTAATTAAGAAAATAATCATCTTCGTAAACAAAACAAAAAAAGAATTATTATCTTCAAATTTGTGGGCGTTTAGGCAATCATTAACAAACCGTGCTGATTGTGACTTACGAGTTGGACTGCTTTATTAGAGGAAAATTTCTTGTTTTCTTATTTATTAATATAAACTTTTGAGCGTTTAGGCAGTCACTATCCCTTTGCTTTAATTTAACCAGCACTAATCCGTTAGAAAATATGCGATGCCAAGGTAAATAGTATTATTAAGCTAACTACCGAACTAATTGACTACAAATTTCCTTTTAAAATGCTTGAGATGTTCAAAAATGCTCCAAATGGAGGGTTCTAATAAAACCGCAGGCTTTTCCCCTTGAATTCGAGTTGCTTGGTTGACCAACAAATAATAGTCAGAGCTACAAATAGAATGCCTCTTATACTTTATCTATTCCTTTCACATAATTTTTTTTTTTTTTTTGATTCAAAAACATCAGGTTATAGGTAACCATGTTAAACAAAACATCCAAGCTAAAAAAACCCCTAACACAACCAAAGACTTGTTTCAAAGCCTCTCCCTATCAAACCATAGCACACTTTGCAAAAATAGGGGAGGGTCTTCGAGCCATACCACATAGTCATCAAGATGTTTAGCTCTCCGGGCTAATACATGAGCTGCTTCATTGCCCGATCGACGAACTACCTGAAAATCCCATTCCTCTAGTTGTGAACAAGAAAGCCGAATATCATCCACGATATGCCCTAAAGTCGAGTGTTGTTCCAAACCATTCTGAATGTCTCTAATTATTGCCTCAGCATCTCCTTCAAAAATCACTTTCCAGAATCCAGTATCCCGAGCAAACTTCACAGCTTCCCACGCCGCTCGAATTTCACATAATTTTTTTTTTTTTGATTCAAAACATCAGGTTATAGGTAACCATGTTAAACAAAACATCCAAGCTAAAAAAACCCCTAACACAACCAAAGACTTGTTTCAAAGCCTCTCCCTATCAAACCATAGCACACTTTGCAAAAATAGGGAGGGTCTTGAGCCATACCACATAGTCATCAAGATGTTTAGCTCTCGGGCTAATACATGAGCCGCTTCATTGCCCGTCGACGAACTACACGAAAATCCCATTCCTCTAGTTGTGAACAAGAAAGCCGAATATCATCCACGATATGCCCTAAAGTCGAGTGTTGTTCCAAACCATTCGAATGTCTCTAATTATTGCCTCGGCATCTCCTTCAAAAATCACTTTCCGAATCCGATATCGAGCAAACTTCACGGCTTCCCGCTCGAATTTCACATAATTTTTTTTTTTTTGATTCAAAACATCAGGTTATAGGTAACCATGTTAAACAAAACATCCAAGCTAAAAACCCTAACACAACCAAAGACTTGTTTCAAAGCCTCTCCTATCAAACCATAGCACACTTTGCAAAAATAGGGAGGGTCTTGAGCCATACCACATAGTCATCAAGATGTTTAGCTCTCGGGCTAATACATGAGCCGCTTCATTGCCGTCGACGAACTACACGAAAATCCCATTCCTCTAGTTGTGAACAAGAAAGCCGAATATCATCCACGATATGCCCTAAAGTCGAGTGTTGTTCCAAACCATTCGAATGTCTCTAATTATTGCCTCGGCATCTCCTTCAAAAATCACTTTCCGAATCCGATATCGAGCAAACTTCACGGCTTCCCGCTCGAATTTCACATAATTTATTAATATGTCATAATGATGTTTATTGAAATTGGGATTGAGACACAACATTGACTTTTACTAGTTGAAATCGCTGTCTGTTTTATCTGTGCAATCATACTTAGAAATAAAAAGACTTATTGAATTAGAAACTAAGCAAACTAAGATATAGATATGCTTATAGGGGCTATTATATTTGGATATTTGAGGATCAATGGATCTACTTCTTGGATATATGTATAGATCCAAAATGTTAACATGATTTAAGGATACAAATCTATGTGGCTGCTTAGAGGGTGTCGTAATAATAGATGTATTTGCATCCGCACACAGTTGCAATTTTATTCTGTTGCATCTGTATACAATTGCAACTCCATCATGTTGTAACACTCTATAATTTTAGCGCGGATGCAACACCTTTATTTTTAGCATAGTGTTACAATAATAACTTGTATTACAACAACTTCAAATTAAATATGAGTAGATGTGAGGGGGAGCGGCGCGAGGGCTCCTATCCGAAAGTAGATGGCTCCCGAATGTGTTGCCTTCGACGCCAACCCGGATCCGATGGGAAATTACGAGATTCTCGATAATGTGAATTTTGGTGGGTGCTCGAATCTGAACGGGATCTGAAAGGGGGAGACGGTAGATTTTTCAGTCATCGATAACTTTCCAGAGCCGTGTTGTAAGACCTTGGCGACGAGGGATCATAACTCATTAAGGGACGATCGGAGGAGAGCCGGCGACGGCGGACACTATTCATCCGTGAACGGTAAATTTATTTATTTATTTATTTTTCTTGTGGTTGAGATCGGATGGCTAGGATTCAAAGTGGAGAAATTTTAGATAAACAACTAGGTCTCACACCTAGGGGCTTCACACCCTAAAAAAAAGACAAATCACATGTCAAAAAACACCTCACATGTTCAAGAGAGAATTCTCAAACTCAAATTTTTTTATTCATCAATGTCTATTCCTCATGGAGGATTACATCTCTTATTTATAGAAAAAAAAAGCAACTAAATACTTAAGAAGTAAATAAAATCCTAATCAAATCAAAACCTAACAAAACTAAAAGATGCAATCAAATAAAATCCTAGCTAAAATAGAAAGAGATTTCAAAATCAAATTCTAAAGAAATCATAACTAAAAAAAAGATTACATGGAATCAAATCAAAAATTACTAACATTAAAATTATTCTAATAGATCTTAAAATCTTTTGATGGACGATCCATGATTGTCCTGCATCAAGATGTAGTTGGAACAACACGGTGCTTCAACTACAGCAGTCCCAATATATCTATAATTTTGCAATTACACATGTTATTCCAACACCTTCTAATAATCTAGATTGGTTCTAATCGGATTATCAGCCATTATAATCACTCACCAAATTCAGACATTAATATGGGATCTTAGTAACTTAATCACATGTTCTAAACAATGATACATACGGCAAAAGTTTAAGTGATATTTATGTTAGATGAAATGTGGTAGTGTGCAAGAGATACAGATTTTCTCTAATCAAATCCCACTTTAGGCCGGGGACTTAAATCTCGCCCCGAAATTTTTCATGAGACAAACTTCGCTCTAAATAAATACTTTATTCACATCTAGTCACCTGAATCTCAACTGAAATACGTAAAATTTAAAAATGTTTTAAATTATAACTAAGCTCTTATTTTGATACATCTTAATACATTAACCATTGCACATGGAACCCATGTGCTCAAAGCAATTACAGAAAATATCGGGATGCTCACCAAATTCATCAAAAGACCAAAATTGAATGGTCAACTGTATATTGTATACTATCGATATATATTCTGTAATCTACGATGCTTTTCACATTGAAATTAATAATATTATTATGTTCTTCTGAAATCTTTGACCAAGAGGTATGGATAATTATTCAAAGAGAGACATTATGATGATAATCCTCAAGCTCCATCTCCATGGAATAGTACATTGATAGCTACATAGGGCTGACTTTAAGCTACCGAAGAAGCCTAGCGAAATTTCTCACCCCTTGCCATCATTATGTTTTGAAACATTCGGGGGATTCTTAGTTGGCACATTCATTTGGATTGTGAAAATAATATATTCACAAAAACAAATGGATTCTCATATATCTTGTTTACAAAATACAAAATATATGAAAAATAGACAACCCTTTGGTGCCCCATCATACTACTCGACACTACTACCACTGTCTTAATAAACAATAATAAAAATACCAATAAATTTCACAAAACCCTCACTAAAAGTTTAACCTGTATATAATAGATAAATAATCTCTTAACTTTATAAATGTGACTCAACCAGTATTATAATAGATAAATAATCCCGGAAATTTTTGTCTGCAAGAATAATATTTTCATTTCATATTTTCACTATAAATTGTTGCTATAGTAATTTTCGAGTGCAAATCTATCAAAAGAAGACAAAAGAGAAGGAAACATGAATGGGGTTTTGACTTTGGTTCTTTGTGATCCATTTGGTCCCCATCACCATCATGATGATGATGTAGATGGAACAACACGGTGCTTCAACTACAGCAGTCCCAATATATCTATAATTTTGCAATTACACATGTTATTCCAACACCTTCTAATAATCTAGATTGGTTCTAATCGGATTATCAGCCATTATAATCACTCACCAAATTCAGACATTAATATGGGATCTTAGTAACTTAATCACATGTTCTAAACAATGATACATACGGCAAAAGTTTAAGTGATATTTATGTTAGATGAAATGTGGTAGTGTGCAAGAGATACAGATTTTCTCTAATCAAATCCCACTTTAGGCCGGGGACTTAAATCTCGCCCCGAAATTTTTCATGAGACAAACTTCGCTCTAAATAAATACTTTATTCACATCTAGTCACCTGAATCTCAACTGAAATACGTAAAATTTAAAAATGTTTTAAATTATAACTAAGCTCTTATTTTGATACATCTTAATACATTAACCATTGCACATGGAACCCATGTGCTCAAAGCAATTACAGAAAATATCGGGATGCTCACCAAATTCATCAAAAGACCAAAATTGAATGGTCAACTGTATATTGTATACTATCGATATATATTCTGTAATCTACGATGCTTTTCACATTGAAATTAATAATATTATTATGTTCTTCTGAAATCTTTGACCAAGAGGTATGGATAATTATTCAAAGAGAGACATTATGATGATAATCCTCAAGCTCCATCTCCATGGAATAGTACATTGATAGCTACATAGGGCTGACTTTAAGCTACCGAAGAAGCCTAGCGAAATTTCTCACCCCTTGCCATCATTATGTTTTGAAACATTCGGGGGATTCTTAGTTGGCACATTCATTTGGATTGTGAAAATAATATATTCACAAAAACAAATGGATTCTCATATATCTTGTTTACAAAATACAAAATATATGAAAAAATAGACAACCCTTTGGTGCCCCATCATACTACTCGACACTACTACCACTGTCTTAATAAACAATAATAAAAATACCAATAAATTTCACAAAACCCTCACTAAAAGTTTAACCTGTATATAATAGATAAATAATCTCTTAACTTTATAAATGTGACTCAACCAGTATTATAATAGATAAATAATCCCGGAAATTTTTTGTCTGCAAGAATAATATTTTCATTTCATATTTTCACTATAAATTGTTGCTATAGTAATTTTCGAGTGCAAATCTATCAAAAGAAGACAAAAGAGAAGGAAACATGAATGGGGTTTTGACTTTGGTTCTTTGTGATCCATTTGGTCCCCATCACCATCATGATGATGATGTAGATGATGATTATGCGTGGAACTGTCCTGCCTCACGTGCACAGCATCACCTTAATCTAGCTGTCACCACACAATAGGGACCCATAGTATGGTTTTGTTTTCTTAATCTACTCATATTATTAGGAGCTATATATAGTTGCCAATTTCTAATCATTAGGTGGAATGTATGTGCGTTGTACGTAGTAAACTATCTCGATTGTTTATTTTGTTTATTTCTTTACTATAACTGAGTTGCAATATAGTTTATTGTTGCCAAAAATATATTAAAATTTTTCGGATGCTCCATGGATAAAACCTTGTTGGTTTTAATATGTTCCTTCTAGAGAAATAGTAAGGTTTAGAGTCTTAAAATATAGTATTGTAAATTATAACCATTCATCAAGTAAACTTGTATATCTCATATGAAAATTAGCAAATGAAGAGCCCAAATTCAAACTTAAAGTCACACATATGCATAAAGTAATTCTCAAAATAAGGCAAAAGTTCAAAGGTGGCCTCTGAAATATCAATCGAAAATCAATCGACTCCTTATTGTTTAAAAGTCATCAATTGGGGTCCCCAACCTTGCCTCCTCATCAACCTAAGTCTTTTTTACGAACTTCTGTTAAATCATGGCGAGTGGCAGTGACATGGTCTTGTCATGTCACATTTTTCCCGACTACAAAAATCCTTCAAGCAAGAGTATCTGTTAGTGCTAGGGAATGGAGAAAATCACATCGAACTCAATAGAACATATAGTCCAGTCATTATGATTATAATAATCATGATCTGAAGCTTCAAGTTAAAGAATGATTTAGTGAGTATATAATTATTTGCTGAAAATTAAGGTTTGACACATTTAGCATGTATAAGGGATCTATCTCATATCCACCTATGCTTCATGATTAGAGGCCTTACAAAAATTGGTTAAAAAGTTAAAACAGTGAATATAACATTTATTCTTGGGACTTCCACTTCGTAGATCAACTGCAGCACAGTCTAAAGACACATAAGATCATGTTTGGCAACTTGGTCAAAATGGATTTAATCCATAAAAATAATCTATAATGTAGAATTAGCATTAATTTATAAATATACGTCAATATAAATAATAGGATCACGTAGACAATCAAATAAAGATTATTAGAGATTCTCTTTCTCTTAAATATTAAAAGTACTAATTAAAATTAATTAAGTGCCAAATACTATTTCCATGGGAGAAAGTAAAGTAATCTATGGTCTATATACATGTATTGTCACTCAAAAGCATAAAAATTATCATAACCACAGTCAAAATTACATGGTGAATTCCATTAAATGTAGTTTACAATAAATAGTATATTAAAGTCAAAATCCTTTTAAGGAGAAATGTAAATAATATAATTGCATGAACATTTATTTATTTATTATAACATGATCTATATGAGGTCTCTTTTTAGTTTATTTAGTTATTATAACTCGGTTGGAAATAGTTTATGTTTACCATAAAATATATTGCAATAATACTCTCTAATCTTTACACTTTTCTCAGCAAATCCCTAATATTATTACTTCAAAATGTAAAATAACCTAAATACCCATTTTAGTTAGTAAAATCCCTAACTAGTAAAAGGATACCCTGACCCATTTACGGTGCTCAAAAATCTTCTTAATTATTTTAATTTGAAGAAACCCTCTTAGTTTTGGGGATCTTGTAATAACCATTCTCAACATTAAAATTTTGATTTAAACTCCTCATATATGGGATTTCTCACAAAACCTCCCCGATCTTTTCACATTTCTCTGCAAATCCCATTGATGTCGTTACTTTAAAATATAAAATGATCTAATTATCCATTGTAGTAAAAATAAATCTCCTAACCAGTAAAAGAATCCTATGAAAATATCTATGCTAATTTTTTCAATCTTCTACACTGTTTAGCAATTCAACAGTGCTCTCTATGTTATGCTTATTCTTTGAAAGATACATGTTGTGTTCCTTAGTTTGGACGAATGTGATTTAGCTCCTTATTTCCTCCAATTAAATGGTAAAGCTAAATAGACAAACTAAATTCATTCAATTTTCATGAAGAAATCAATTCCAAACGGTTCTATCTTCAAAGCTACGAACACACAAAATAATGGAAATACGTATCTCCTGGTTTCATATATGGTTATGTTGAGGAGAATCCTCTATATCAATTTTTAAGAAACATTTTGATCTCAAACATGCATCATCTAATTAAGACTCTCTACGCCTAAATGCATTACATTAAAAACAACTCTGAATGCATACATTATGCTCCATGTATTAACTATACGAAGTAACTTTTAATCCAAAAGTTATCGAGCAAAACAGTATAATTCTCGAGATTTCATCCCTTTCATCTTATCCTTGTACCTAAATGTCAAACAGTTTTATACTTCCATTTTAGCATTATATATATGTGTGTGTGTGTATATATATATATATATATATATATATATATATATATATATATATATATATATATATAGTAGATAATTAATGTATAAAGATAAATTATCTTATATTTCTAGATATTTCTGTAGGTTAATGAAACATCATGCTTATTTAGTTTAAGGTTGAAACATGTGTTTGATAGTAGGATATTACATGAGTTGTACACGTGTAACAAGGCTACATAAAATAAAACCTACTTATTAATGGTTACCTCTCAGTGCAACAAAATAATTACAAATGTAAGATGCTTAAGAATGTGAAAGTTCATTACTATCTGAAAGCTACTCATATCAATGATAATACATAAATTTCCTAAATCTACTTGGTTTTAGGTTGAAACATGTGTTTGATAGTAGGGTATTAAATGAGGTAATACACTTGTAACAATGCTACATGAAATAAAACCTAATTATCAATGGCTAGCTATCAGCGCAACAGAAAATAGGGTGTTCAAGAATGTGAAAGTTCATAACTATCTGAAAGATAAGCATATCAAAGATAATACATAATTTCCTAAATCTATAAAAGATTATATACATGATAAATACTTCCTACTTTTTCCTTAGATCATAGCACAAATATTTTCTAATAGATAGAAATTGATCCTAATGTCTATTTCGTGATGAGGAATCTCGTTCCTCATTCCTTATACCTATTACTTATGAACACCGAAAACAAATTATGGGATATTATAGTGCAAATAAGCATAAAACATAAAAATAGTTAAACTTTTATACAATAGTAATTGGCATCATACATATTCCATCTAAACAAGCATAAAAAGATAAATAATTATAATATTAAAGTTTACAGATACAAGTGAGTACAAACTAACAAAGTAGAATTGCATCAGAAAAATTTGTTTTAACTATAGTGTAATTTAAAAGAGTCTAAAGAAATTTATCTAATTAAATTTGAAGTATCTAATTAAATTTGGATTAATTTCTAATTTATAAATAGATTGGAGGGTTAGATGGAAAATTTATCTTTTTATTGGTGATTGTGAACTAACATGGACGAAGTTGATATTATAGAAAAGTTTATCGATTAACTTTTAATTTATAAATAAAACAATTTGGTGGGCTTTAGAGAAATTCTTTTATAGCTAATTATTTATCTAATAGATCCCATTAGGAGAGGGTGTGTATACATAAAGTTTGCATACATAACCGCCATGTTTTGAGGTAAGTCCATGCGATAGGATAGAAACCTTTTTTGGTGGCATTGGATAGAAACTTGTTTGATGATAGGGATCTTAACTAAGGACTATACTTTTAAAACAAACTATGAATACATAGGTCTAGCGTGGATAATATTAGTTTAGAATTTTTATTTAATAATTCGATCTCATGCAAATAGCACAAAATTCATATTAATTATTTTAATTAAACATATTAATTACAATAGGATAATAATGTAATAACCAAAATGGTTGAGGATATTTTTGTCCAGAAACTTTTTTTTCTAAACTCCCACTATAAAAGAGAATATGATTAGGCATTGCAACGTTTGTAGTATTTACTTGAATTCAAACTGTGAAAGAAGCCCCAAAACCTCATATTTTACTTGGTTGGTAATAGAGTGCGTTTGGTATATTGTAATTGGAGGGATAACAACTATAGTTATGGGCAATTAGATCATTTTTTTCGAGTTGCAACTATTTATTTCATTATAGTTAGATGTTGTGGTTGCAACCACTGCTGCAGATACCCCTCCAGTTGTAACTTCTGACTTACGCAGTTTTGAGCGTAAGTCGCACTTGCAACCTAGTTTGCAACAAACCAAAATTAATAAAAACTTAAAATTTCAAAATTATTATTTAAATTTTCAAAAATCTAAAACTTTTGTAATGATTTTTATATTAAAGTTTACAGATACAAGTGAGTACAAACTAACAAAGTAGAATTGCATCAGAAAAATTTGTTTTAACTATAGTGTAATTTAAAAGAGTCTAAAGAAATTTATCTAATTAAATTTGAAGTATCTAATTAAATTTGGATTAATTTCTAATTTATAAATAGATTGGAGGGTTAGATGGAAAATTTATCTTTTTTATTGGTGATTGTGAACTAACATGGACGAAGTTGATATTATAGAAAAGTTTATCGATTAACTTTTAATTTATAAATAAAACAATTTGGTGGGCTTTAGAGAAATTCTTTTATAGCTAATTATTTATCTAATAGATCCCATTAGGAGAGGGTGTGTATACATAAAGTTTGCATACATAACCGCCATGTTTTGAGGTAAGTCCATGCGATAGGATAGAAACCTTTTTTGGTGGCATTGGATAGAAACTTGTTTGATGATAGGGATCTTAACTAAGGACTATACTTTTAAAACAAACTATGAATACATAGGTCTAGCGTGGATAATATTAGTTTAGAATTTTTATTTAATAATTCGATCTCATGCAAATAGCACAAAATTCATATTAATTATTTTAATTAAACATATTAATTACAATAGGATAATAATGTAATAACCAAAATGGTTGAGGATATTTTTGTCCGAAACTTTTTTCTAAACTCCCACTATAAAAGAGAATATGATTAGGCATTGCAACGTTTGTAGTATTTACTTGAATTCAAACTGTGAAAGAAGCCCCAAAACCTCATATTTTACTTGGTTGGTAATAGAGTGCGTTTGGTATATTGTAATTGGAGGGATAACAACTATAGTTATGGGCAATTAGATCATTTTTTGAGTTGCAACTATTTATTTCATTATAGTTAGATGTTGTGGTTGCAACCACTGCTGCGATACCCTCCGGTTGTAACCGACTTACAGCTTTGAGCGTAAGTCGCACTTGCAACCTAGTTTGCAACAAACCAAAATTAATAAAACTTAAAATTTCAAAATTATTATTTAAATTTTCAAAAATCTAAAACTTTTGTAATGATTTTTATATTGTTTTTAAAAATTATTTTCATATTAAACACATAATATTTCGAAAATTAGTATTTTTAGAAAATATTTTTTTCATAAAATTTAAATTTTTACATATAATTTTTTGAAAAATACTTTTCCCAAATAATATTAATTTTGAAAATTCCTTTTGGGAAAATTATTATTTTTGAAAAATAATTATGTTTTGGAAAATATTATTTTTGAATAATATGATTATCTTAAAACATTATTTTTAAATTAAATATTATTTTCCAAAATTTAATTTAAAAATTTATTATTAGTTTTCAAAAGTATTTATTTTCTAAAAATATTAATTTTGAAAAATAATTTTTGGGTTATATTCTTTTTAAAAAAGTATTATAAATAAAAATTTAAAAGTAAAAAGTAAGTTGCATCTGAGAAGTTACAAAAAATTAAATAACTACAACTACAAGTTGTAAAATTTTAATATTGAACCAAATAATTGTAACTGCAGTTATATGCAAGAACGGTTGCATGTTAAGTGACAGTTACATCGTAACTCTGATTACAATCTAACAAATGCACCCAGTACATAGATGATTTGAATAATCCAACAAAATTGACAAGTTGTAGTCATATTATCTACATTATTACATTGAAAAACGACTTAAGAAAGAAGCCAAAACTCTTATCATTATAAAAGAGCTTCAGGAATTTCACTCTATCGTAGCTCGTTGTATTTCTTCATAAAATAAATAAGTATTTTGCCCATACTTGTACGGGTGAGACTTAAATGTAGAATAAGTAATATGAAGCGGGTAGCGGGAATTGAACTACGTTATTAGGTAGGAAGGTTAAGAATTTATTTTTTTATATTTAATTTGTTTGGTCTCTACTGAAATTCTTTTGTAGTCATATGCATGTGCTTCTAGATTGAATTGAATATATCTTCTTTTCTATTTTTATATATACTCTATTTTTATGAATATGAGCATACAAATAGCTCATACCAATAACTTATAGCTATGGATACTTGAAAATTAGATAATCTGAGCTAGCGCCTTTTCATCAAAGTGTTTGAAACTTAAAAGAAATTCAAGAGCTGGCGCCTTTTCATCAAAGTGTTTGAAACTTAAAAGAAATTCAAAATAAGTGGGTGGATGACTTTTACTTTAACATTTAGAATTTGAAATTAGATAGTTTAACTACCAGCCTCTTCTTTATAATATTCCTCTTTATTTATAATATTATAAGGCAAAAAGAGAAAAAAAGTCGGCTTGTCGAATGAGCGTGTAGATAGTTTTTTTCAAAATTTTTAAATTCAAAATTAGATAGTTTAACCATCAAACTCCCTTTTGTAATATCCCTCATTTTTATAATATTTAAAATAAAAAAGATATAAAAAAAACTCGGTGCTCCTTCTGTGATCACAACACTAGAAATACCTTTTTGATGAAGAAACTGTGGAGATTTTGCCAGCCAGCAAGGTCATTTTATGTTGATGTTTTATTATAAAAGAAACTTTTGAGATTTAATGAACTAAATAGTATATTGATTTAAACCACGCAACATGAAGCAATGAAATAAAACATCGTAGTTAGATGAGATATATGGCCTTTCACATATTGATTTAATCTAAAATATAATCTCACACTTAAACCTCAATTTTGTGATGCTTGCATTAGAATTTCAACTTAATTAGAAAAGTATATGGAGTTTTAAAATATTTATAAAATAGTTTTAAGAATCTAAGTATTTATTTCTGGCATAATCCTAAGAACCCATTAGAATTTCAACCTAGTTATTAGAAGAAAAAGGATAAAAATAGGAGAATTCAAACAAGATTCTGGATAATTTATGTCAATAGCTTGTTTATTTTTATAGATCGCAGAGAATATTTTTGTAATGGGTAGTTTTACTTTTATAGATCTTTACATGTTATATATTTTTATGAGGTCTTATATTCTATTAATGTTTTAAAGAGAGACGAGTGAACCAATAACCTCTCTTTATAAAAATCATAGATATCAAATCAATAAATAAAAATCGACCAATTCAGCAATAATATTTTAAGAGGAAGACTAATCCAACAACTTTAAATATAATTTGACACATATATAATTTTGCATATATGATTTTAGGGTTAATTTTAGAAACCCCACTCAATTATGGTGGATGTCTAAAAACCTCCTCCAACTATTTAATTTGAGAAAGACCCTCTCAAGTTTGGGCATATGATAAATAACATTATTCAACTTTAAAAATTAGATCTTTTGCACTTTTCTCACCAAACTCCCTAACGTTATTTCAAAATGATAAATAATTGAACACCTTTTGAAAACCAACCCATTAAAATAGAAAGAAATTCTTAACCGGTAAAAGATCTTGATCAATTTACAATGCTTTTCCCCTCTTTTCCCTCCTTTTTCTTGCCTGAAAAAATAGAATATTTTTTATAATTGTGGAGTATTTTTAGTCACATACTTATCACATGACATGCTAGACCTCACAGTGTTAGCTTTTAGGGCGTAAAGTGAGAAGAGTTCATAGAGATTTCTCAAATTTTCAAACTTGAGAGGGATTATCTACAATAGGCTCACACTTGAGTAGGGTTACTCAAATTAAAATGATTGAGGAGGGTTTTCTGATAAAAGTTTTTTTGGGGTGGAGGGTGGAGGGTTATATTAAAATTTCATAGCTGAGGAGGGTTATGTACAACATGCTCAAACTTGAGGAGGAGTTTTCTCAAATTAAAACAATTGAGAAGGGTTTTTTGAGACAACCCCATAATTGAGGGGGATTTTCTAAAATTTACCCATGAATTTATGTAGAGAGGCTCTATCATTGAGTTTTTTCCTTTAATTTCCATATTTAAATATACTAGGTTTTATGCATGTGCAATGCACGTTATTAAATACCATGATTAAGTATATTTTTCTTATCAACATGATTAAGTATATTTGGTTTATTTCCTTACTAAAATTTATTCATCGGTTCCACTTTCATGGTTTTGCTCACTTATGTCTCTAAACTTTAATATTGTGATTATTTATTTATTTAATATTCATTTAAATGAGCTACACCTAATTTAAATTTTCATGTTGATAATTGAATTGACAGAAACAAATATAATCCGAAGCCAATTTGAATTATCATGTTATTGAGACCGACATGAAACCAAGCTTGATCTGAGAAAGTATAGTGTTGCAAAATTGAAAAACACTTTAAAAATAGCGTTCTAAAAGGAAGATGAATAATTAAAGCTCATAAGACAAGCCGATTGGTTAAAAGCGGGCAAAAATGACACAAAAGAATATGGAGTTTGTTCCTAATCATTGATAGACTTTAACGAAAATTATAAACTAAAATTAATGCTAATTCTAGTACACTTTTATATGATGAAACTCCCTAACGTTATTTCAAAATGATAAATAATTGAACACCTTTTGAAAACCAACCCATTAAAATAGAAAGAAATTCTTAACCGGTAAAAGATCTTGATCAATTTACAATGCTTTTCCCCCTCTTTTCCCTCCTTTTTCTTGCACTGAAAAAATAGAATATTTTTTTATAATTGTGGAGTATTTTTAGTCACATACTTATCACATGACATGCTAGACCTCACAGTGTTAGCTTTTAGGGCGTAAAGTGAGAAGAGTTCATAGAGATTTCTCAAATTTTCAAACTTGAGAGGGATTATCTACAATAGGCTCACACTTGAGTAGGGTTACTCAAATTAAAATGATTGAGGAGGGTTTTCGATAAAAGTTTTTTTGGGGGTGGAGGGTGGAGGGTTATATTAAAATTTCATAGCTGAGGAGGGTTATGTACAACATGCTCAAACTTGAGGAGGAGTTTTCTCAAATTAAAACAATTGAGAAGGGTTTTTTGAGACAACCCCATAATTGAGGGGGATTTTCTAAAATTTACCCATGAATTTATGTAGAGAGGCTCTATACGTGAGTTTTTTTTCCTTTAATTTCCATATTTAAATATACTAGGTTTTATGCATGTGCAATGCACGTTATTAAATACCATGATTAAGTATATTTTTCTTATCAACATGATTAAGTATATTTGGTTTATTTCCTTACTAAAATTTATTCATCGGTTCCACTTTCATGGTTTTGCTCACTTATGTCTCTAAACTTTAATATTGTGATTATTTATTTATTTAATATTCATTTAAATGAGCTACACCTAATTTAAATTTTCATGTTGATAATTGAATTGACAGGAAACAAATATAATCCGAAGCCAATTTGAATTATCATGTTATTGAGACCGACATGAAACCAAGCTTGATCTGAGAAAGTATAGTGTTGCAAAATTGAAAAACACTTTAAAAAATAGCGTTCTAAAAGGAAGATGAATAATTAAAGCTCATAAGACAAGCTGATTGGTTAAAAGCGGGCAAAAATGACACAAAAGAATATGGAGTTTGTTCCTAATCATTGATAGACTTTAACGAAAATTATAAACTAAAATTAATGCTAATTCTAGTACACTTTTATATGATGAAAGCATCCACATAAGCATATAAAAGTACTAAAAAGTTCATGAAAATCCCTTCTAAAGATTCCTAATTTACTTAAAAATAAACTATTCTACAAAATTTTCGAAAAGATGTCTTTCATTCCTTCGTTTTATGTTTTATTGAGACGTCATCAATTCTTCTCCATCTTTATCTTTTTCGATAAAATTAGACTACTTTTAGATACTGAAAAAGATAGTAAAATCTTAAATAAGAAGTTAAGTTTATATATCTTAATGAAAGAATATCAAATAACTACTCTTTTCTTTGCTTAGTTTTGAAATTTTAGTCTTTTTTGTGATTTTGAATTTTTGAGGGTCGTTTAGAAATTTTGAAACTTTGAGAGAGTTTTTAAATTTTAAATTTTAAGTTGGGTGCTTGTAATTTTCATGTTTCATGTGTTGGTGGTAAGTTTTGAATGTCGGGATATTTCTTGTAATTATGAAATTTTGAGTGTGTTTTTTATAATTATTGAAACTTTGAATTGTTTGTTGTAAAATTCAAAATTTTAGCGATCTGTGATAATTTTAGATTTGATATGTACTGGTTTTATGTTTTTAAATTTTAGGGTTTTATGATTTTTAACTTTTGAAGGAGTTTTTTAATTTTAGAACTTTGAGGTTATTTTTTACAAATTTTAAAATTTTCAGGTGCTGATGGCAATCTCTTGAATTCATCTTTGTTGTGTGCAAGTTTTAAAATTTCAAATTTCAGGGTATTTTTTATTATTTAAACTTTTGAGGGTGTTTCTATAGTTTTAAAATGTTGAGGGTGTTAATTACAAATTTTAAATTCTTTAGAGGCTACCGTTAATTTTAAGTTTCATGTTTGTTGTTTTAAGTTTCAAAACGTCGGGATGTTTTGTGTAATTTTAAATTTTAAGGGTATTTTGTGCAATTTTTAAAAATTTTTGGATTTTTATAATACTTCATATATTATAGCATATTAGTTCTTTACCTTAACAAACTAATCCGTGGAGTGTTTCATGTATTTTATTAATCTTATTTTTTAAAATTATTAAGTTGTAGGTATTTCACATGGGATTAGGATAGGATAAAATTATGATTAGAATAGATTAAAATTTAAATAAAATATTCAAAATAGTCAAGGGTGATATTGACCATGGAAAGCTTTTCAGAACTTCGTACTTATGGGATTAGGATAGGATATAATTATGATTAGGATAGATTAAAATTTAAATGAAATATTCAAAATAGTCAATGGTAATATTGACAATGGAAAGTTTTCGAACTCGTACTTTTAAAGGGAGTATGATAGGTTTGAAAATTTTTAGGGAAAATTGTGTCAAGGCCCCAAAGCAAAACTCCATGTAACCGACCCCTCAACTTTCCCCATGTGTTTGACTCTCAGCTCAATTTGTGTCTCACCTTTTTTAGTCATCATTGCATGCCAACTAAGCATGGAGAGAAAGATACAACATCCATATCTCCTTCTTCCTCCTCTCCTCCTCTCCTCTCCTCTCCTCTCCTCTCCTCTCCTCTCCTCTCCTCTCATAACCCATCTCCTTCTCCTCTCATAATCCATCTCCTTCTTCCTCCTCTCATTTCCTCTCCTCCTCTCCTCTCCTCTCCTCCTCTCCTCTCCTCTCCTCCTCTCCTCTCCTCTCCTCCTCTCATAACCCATCTCCTTCTTCCTCCTCTCCTCTCCATCAGAAAAAAGATAGTAAAATCTTAAATAAGAAGTTAAGTTTATATATCTTAATGAAAGAATATCAAATAACTACTCTTTTCTTTGCTTAGTTTTGAAATTTTAGTCTTTTTTGTGATTTTGAATTTTTGAGGGTCGTTTAGAAATTTTGAAACTTTGAGAGAGTTTTTAAAATTTTAAAATTTTAAGTTGGGTGCTTGTAATTTTCATGTTTCATGTGTTGGTGGTAAGTTTTGAATGTCGGATATTTCTTGTAATTATGAAATTTTGAGTGTGTTTTTTTTTATAATTATTGAAACTTTGAATTGTTTGTTGTAAAATTCAAAATTTTAGCAATCTGTGATAATTTTAGATTTGATATGTACTGGTTTTATGTTTTTAAATTTTAGGGTTTTATGATTTTTAACTTTTGAAGGAGTTTTTTTTAATTTTTAGAACTTTGAGGTTATTTTTTTACAAATTTTAAATTTTCAGTGCCTGATGGCAATCTCTTGAATTCATCTTTGTTGTGTGCAAGTTTTAAAATTTCAGAATTTCAGGGTATTTTTTTTATTATTTAAACTTTTGAGGGTGTTTCTATAGTTTTTAAAATGTTGAGGGTGTTAATTACAAATTTTAAATTCTTTAGAGGCTACCGTTAATTTTAAGTTTCATGTTTGTTGTTTTAAGTTTCAAAACGTCAGGATGTTTTGTGTAATTTTAAAATTTTAAGGGTATTTTGTGCAATTTTTAAAAATTTTTGGATTTTTTATAATACTTCATATATTATAGCATATTAGTTCTTTACCTTAACAAACTAATACCGTGGAGCTGTTTCATGTATTTTATTAATCTTATTTTTTAAAATTATTAAGTTGTAGGTATTTCACATGGGATTAGGATAGGATAAAATTATGATTAGAATAGATTAAAATTTAAATAAAATATTCAAAATAGTCAAGGGTGATATTGACCATGGAAAGCTTTTCCCGAACTCGTACTTATGGGATTAGGATAGGATATAATTATGATTAGGATAGATTAAAATTTAAATGAAATATTCAAAATAGTCAATGGTAATATTGACAATGGAAAGTTTTTTCCTAACTCGTACTTTTAAAGGGAGTATGATAGGTTTGAAAATTTTTAGGGAAAATTGTGTCAAGGCCCAAAACAAAAACTCCATGTAACCGACCCCTCAACTTTCCCCATGTGTTTGACTCTCGCATTGCCCAATTTGTGTCTCACCCTTTTTAGTCATCATTGCATACTGCTTCTGCATGGAGAAAAGATACAAAATTAAAATCCATATCTCCTTCTTCCTCCTCTCATCTCCTCTCCTCTCCTCTCCTCTCCTCTCCTCTCCTCTCCTCTCCTCTCCTCTCCTCTCCTCTCCTCTCCTCTCCTCTCCTCCTCTCATAACCCATCTCCTTCTTCCTCCTCTCATCTCCTCTCCTCTCCTCTCCTCTCCTCTCCTCTCCTCTCCTCTCCTCTCCTCTCCTCTCCTCTCCTCTCCTCTCCTCTCCTCTCCTCTCCTCTCCTCTCCTCTCCTCTCCTCTCCTCTCCTCTCCTCTCCTCTCCTCTCCTCTCCTCTCCTCTCCTCTCCTCTCCTCTCCTCTCCTCTCCTCTCCTCTCCTCTCCTCTCCTCTCCTCTCCTCTCCTCTCCTCTCCTCTCCTCTCCTCTCCTCTCCTCTCCTCTCCTCTCCTCTCCTCTCCTCTCCTCTCCTCTCCTCTCCTCTCCTCTCCTCTCCTCTCCTCTCCTCTCCTCTCCTCTCCTCTCCTCTCCTCTCCTCTCCTCTCCTCTCCTCTCCTCTCCTCTCCTCTCCTCTCCTCTCCTCTCCTCTCCTCTCCTCTCCTCTCCTCTCCTCTCCTCTCCTCTCCTCTCCTCTCCTCTCCTCTCCTCTCCTCTCCTCTCCTCTCCTCTCCTCTCCTCTCCTCTCCTCCTCTCATAACCCATCTCCTTCTTCCTCCTCTCATCTCCTCTCCTCTCCTCTCCTCTCCTCTCCTCTCCTCCTCTCATAACCCATCTCCTTCTTCCTCCTCTCATTTCCTCTCCTCCTCCCATAACCCATCTCCTTCTTCCTCCTCTCATCTCCTCTCCTCCTCTCATAACCCATCTCCTTCTTCCTCCTCTCATCTCCTCTCCTCTCCTCCTCTCATAACCCATCTCCTTCTTCCTCCTCTCATCTCCTCTCCTCTCCTCTCCTCTCCTCTCCTCTCCTCTCCTCTCCTCTCCTCTCCTCTCCTCTCCTCCTCTCATAACCCATCTCCTTCTTCCTCCTCTCATCTCCTCTCCTCTCCTCTCCTCTCCTCTCCTCTCCTCTCATAACCCATCTCCTTCTTCCTCCTCTCATCTCCTCTCCTCTCATAACCCATCTCCTTCTTCCTCCTCTCATCTCCTCTCCTCTCCTCTCCTCTCCTCTCCTCTCCTCTCCTCTCCTCTCCTCTCCTCTCCTCTCCTCTCCTCCTCTCATAACCCATCTCCTTCTTCCTCCTCTCATCTCCTCTCCTCTCCTCTCCTCTCCTCTCCTCTCCTCCTCTCATAACCCATCTCCTTCTTCCTCCTCTCATCTCCTCTCCTCTCCTCTCCTCTCCTCTCCTCTCCTCTCCTCTCCTCTCCTCTCCTCTCCTCTCCTCTCCTCTCCTCTCCTCTCCTCTCCTCTCCTCTCCTCTCCTCTCCTCTCCTCTCCTCTCCTCTCCTCTCCTCTCCTCTCCTCTCCTCTCCTCTCCTCTCCTCTCCTCTCCTCTCCACAGCCTCCACCACATGCTCCTCCCTCCACGGTAGTAAATAACCACTACTCCTTCAAGTACATATGGAATATTATTACACCGTCGAAAAGCACTCCATCTCCCCCTCCGATTCCCTCCCCTACTCCTCTTCCTCCTCCGCCTCCGCCTTAAGTTCTAGCACCAGGAAGGAGTCCAGGACAGTCTTTGGAGGAGTAGAAGAACTCAAGCCCAAATTAGACTTAACAGCGGTGAAATAGAACTAACATGAAGCGAGAATAGACTTAACAGTGAAATAGAACTAACATGAAGCAGAATAGAATTAACATGAAGTTGAATAGAATTAACATGCAACCGAATAGAATTAACATGAAGTTGAATAGAATTAACATGCAACCGAATAGAATTAACATGAAGTGAGATTGAATTAACATGAAGTGGAATAGAATTAACATGAAGTGAATAGAATTAACATGCGATGAAACTAACATGAACCTCGGTATTCTTGTTAAATTCAATTTGATTCATGTTAAGTCTAATTTAATTCAATTAAAAGCGTAAAATGCCCTTATCTCTCCATATTCTTGCATGTTAAGTCTAAAACAAGTCTAATGAGACTTAACATGAACCATGTTAAGTCTATTTTCAACTATTTTTAAGTCTAATTTCATGTTAAATTCAATTTATTTCATGTTAAGTCTAATTTAATTCAATTAAAAATAAAAAAAGTTGAAAATAGACTTAACATGAAACATGTTAAGTCTATTTCAACATTTTTAAGTCTAATTTCATGTTAAATTCAATTTAATTCATGTTAAGTCTAATTTAATTCAATTAAAAATAAAAACAAAAAATAAGTTGAAAATAGATTCATGTTAAGTCTCATTCGACTTGTTTTAGACTTAACATGCAAGAATATGGAGGAGATAAGGGCATTTTGGCATTTTAATTGAATTAAATTAGACTTAACATGAATCAAATTGAATTTAACAAGAATAATCGAGGTTCATGTTAGTTTCATCGCATGTTAATTCTATTTCAGCATGTTAATTCTATTCCACTTTATGTTAATTCAATCTCACTTCATGTTAATTCTATTAGGTTGCATGTTAATTCTATTTCCTTGCATGTTAATTCTATTCTATTTTCGGGTTGAAAATAGAATTAACATGCAACCTAATAGAATTAACATGAAGTGAATAGAATTAACATGAAGTGGAATAGAATTAACATGCAACGAATAGAATTAACATGCGATGAAACTAACATGAACCTCGATATTCTTGTTAAATTCAATTTGATTCATGTTAAGTCTAATTAATTCAATTAAAAACGCTAAAATGCCCTTATCTCCTCCATATTCTTGCATGTTAAGTCTAAAACAAGTCGAATGAGACTTAACATGAACCATGTTAAGTCTATTTTCAACTATTTTGTCTAATTTCATGTTAAATTCAATTTATTTCATGTTAAGTCTAATTTAATTCAATTAAAAATAAAAAAAGTTGAAAATAGACTTAACATGAAACATGTTAAGTCTATTTCAACTTATTTTTAAGTCTAATTTCATGTTAAATTCAATTTAATTCATGTTAAGTCTAATTTAATTCAATTAAAAATAAAAACAAAAAATAAGTTGAAAATAGATTCATGTTAAGTCTCATTCGACTTGTTTTAGACTTAACATGCAAGAATATGGAGGAGATAAGGGCATTTTGGCATTTTAATTGAATTAAATTAGACTTAACATGAATCAAATTGAATTTAACAAGAATAATCGAGGTTCATGTTAGTTTCACCGCATGTTAATTCTATTTCATCAAGATGTTAATTCTATTCCACTTTATGTTAATTCAATCTCACTTCATGTTAATTCTATTAGGTTGCATGTTAATTTATTTCATCAAGATGTTAATTCTATTCTATTTTCAAAGTTGAAAATAGAATTAACATGCAACCTAATAGAATTAACATGAAGTGAGATTGAATTAACATGAAGTGGAATAGAATTAACATGCAAAGGAAATAGAATTAACATGCAAAGGAAATAGAATTAACATGCGATGAAACTAACATGAACCTCAAGATTCTTGTTAAATTCAATTTGATTCATGTTAAGTCTAATTTAATTCAATTAAAAACGCTAAAATGCCCTTATCTCCTCCATATTCTTGCATGTTAAGTCTAAAACAAGTCTAATGAGACTTAACATGAATCTATTTCAACTTATTTTTTGTTTTTGTTTTAATTGAATTAAATTAGACTTAACATGAATTAAATTGAATTAACATGTAATTAGACTTAAAAATAAGTTGAAAATAGACTTAACATGTTTCATGTTAAGTCTATTTCAACTTATTTTTATTTTTATTTTTAATTGAATTAAATTAGACTTAACATAAATTAAATTAAATTTAACATGAAATTAGACTTAAAAATAAGTTGGAATAGACTTAACATGGTTCATGTTAGTCTAATTCGACTTATTTTTAGACTTAACATGCAAGAATATGGAGGAGATAAGGGCATTTTGGCTTTTAATTGAATTAAATTAGACTTAACATGAATCAAATTGAATTTAACAAGAATATTGAGGTTCATGTTAGTTTCATCGCATGTTAATTCTATTTCCTTGCATGTTAATTCTATTCCACTTTATGTTAATTCAATCTCACTTCATGTTAATTCTATTAGGTTGCATGTTAATTCTATTTCCTTGCATGTTAATTCTATTCTATTTTCGGGTTGAAAATAGAATTAACATGCTGAAATAGAATTAACATGAAGTGAATAGAATTAACATGAAGTGGAATAGAATTAACATGCAGCAGAATAGAATTAACATGCGATGAAACTAACATGAACCTCGATATTCTTGTTAAATTCAATTTGATTCATGTTAAGTCTAATTTAATTCAATTAAAAACGCTAAAATGCCCTTATCTCCTCCATATTCTTGCATGTTAAGTCTAAAACAAGTCGAATGAGACTTAACATGAATCTATTTCAACTTATTTTTTGTTTTTGTTTTAATTGAATTAAATTAGACTTAACATAAATTAAATTAAATTTAACATGAATTAGACTTAAAAATAAGTTGAAAATAGACTTAACATGTTTCATGTTAAGTCTATTTCAACTTATTTTTATTTTTATTTTTAATTGAATTAAATTAGACTTAACATAAATTAAATTAAATTTAACATGAAATTAGACTTAAAAATAAGTTGGAATAGACTTAACATGGTTCATGTTTAGTCTAATTCGACTTATTTTTAGACTTAACATGCAAGAATATGGAGGAGATAAGGGCATTTTGGCTTTTAATTGAATTAAATTAGACTTAACATGAATCAAATTGAATTTAACAAGAATATTGAGGTTCATGTTAGTTTCACCGCATGTTAATTCTATTTCCTTGCATGTTAATTCTATTCCACTTCATGTTAATTCTATTCCACTTCATGTTAATTCTATTCGCTGCATGTTAATTCTATTCAACTTCATGTTAATTCTATTCCACTTCATGTTAATTCTATTTCCTTGCATGTTAATTCTATTCTGCTGCATGTTAATTCTATTCTATTTTCGTGTTGAAAATAGAATTAACATGCAACCGAATAGAATTAACATGCAACCGAATAGAATTAACATGCAACCGAATAGAATTAACATGCAGCAGAATAGAATTAACATGCAGCAGAATAGAATTAACATGAAGTGGAATAGAATTAACATGAAGTGGAATAGAATTAACATGCAGCAGAATAGAATTAACATGAAGTGGAATAGAATTAACATGAAGTGGAATAGAATTAACATGAAGTGAGATTGAATTAACATGAAGTGAGATTGAATTAACATGAAGTGAGATTGAATTAACATGAAGTGGAATAGAATTAACATGAAGTGAGATTGAATTAACATGAAGTGAGATTGAATTAACATGAAGTGGAATAGAATTAACATGAAGTGGAATAGAATTAACATGAAGTTGAATAGAATTAACATGAAGTGAGATTGAATTAACATGAAGTGGAATAGAATTAACATGCAAGAATATGGAGGAGATAAGGGCATTTTGGCATTTTAATTGAATTAAATTAGACTTAACATGAATCAAATTGAATTTAACATAAAATTAGACTTAAAATAAGTTGAAAATAGACTTAACATGAATCAAATTGAATTTAACATAAAATTAGACTTAAAATAAGTTGGAATAGACTTAACATGTTTCATGTTAAGTCTATTTCAACTTATTTTAAGTCTAATTTCATGTTAATTCAATTTGATTCATGTTAAGTCTATTTCAACTTATTTTTATTTTTAATTGAATTAAATTAGACTTAACATGAATCTATTTTCAACTTATTTTTATTTTTATTTTTAATTGAATTAAATTAGACTTAACATGAATCAAATTGAATTTAACATAAAATTAGACTTAAAATAAGTTGAAATAGACTTAACATGTTTCATGTTAAGTCTATTTTCAACTTATTTTTATTTTTATTTTTAATTGAATTAAATTAGACTTAACATGAATCAAATTGAATTTAACATAAAATTAGACTTAAAATAAGTTGGAATAGACTTAACATGGTTCATGTTTAGTCTAATTCGACTTATTTTTAGACTTAACATGCAAGAATATGGAGGAGATAAGGGCATTTTGGCATTTTTAATTGAATTAAATTAGACTTAACATGAATCAAATTGAATTTAACAAGAATATTGAGGTTCATGTTAGTTTCCTTGCATGTTAATTCTATTCTGCTGCATGTTAATTCTATTCCACTTTATGTTAATTCAATCTCACTTCATGTTAATTCTATTAGGTTGCATGTTAATTCTATTAGGTTGCATGTTAATTCTATTCTGCATGTTAATTCTATTTCCTTGCATGTTAATTCTATTAGGTTGCATGTTAATTCTATTCTGCTGCATGTTAATTCTATTAGGTTGCATGTTAATTCTATTCTCGCTCATGTTAGTTCTATTTCACTGTTAAGTCTAATTTAATTCAATTAAAAATAAAAACAAAAAATAAGTTGAAAATAGATTCATGTTAAGTCTATTTTCAACTTATTTTTATTTTTAATTGAATTAAATTAGACTTAACATGCAAGAATATGGAGGAGATAAGGGCATTTTGGCATTTTAATTGAATTAAATTAGACTTAACATGCAAGAATATGGAGGAGATAAGGGCATTTTGGCATTTTTAATTGAATTAAATTAGACTTAACATGAATCAAATTGAATTTAACAAGAATATTGAGGTTCATGTTAGTTTCACTGCGAGTTAATTCTATTTCCTTTGCATGTTAATTCTATTCCACTTTATGTTAATTCAATCTCACTTCATGTTAATTCTATTAGGTTGCATGTTAATTCTATTTCCTTTGCATGTTAATTCTATTCTATTTTGGGGTTGAAAATAGAATTAACATGAAGTGGAATAGAATTAACATGAAGTGGAATAGAATTAACATGAAGTGGAATAGAATTAACATGAAGTGGAATAGAATTAACATGAAGTGGAATAGAATTAACATGAAGTGGAATAGAATTAACATGAATTAAATTAGACTTAACATGTTTCATGTTAAGTCTAATTTAATTCAATTAAAAACAAAATGCCCTTATCTCCTCCATATTCTTGCATGTTAAGTCTAAAACAATTAGAATGACAACATGAATCTATTTTCAACTTATTTTATTTTTATTTTAATTGAATTAAATTAGACTTAACATGAATTAAATTAGACTTAACATGAATTAAATTAGACTTAAAATAAGTTGAAATAGACTTAACATGTTTCATGTTAAGTCTATTTTCAACTTATTTTATTTTAATTGAATTAAATTAGACTTAACATGAATTAAATTAGACTTAACATGAATTAAATTAGACTTAAAATAAGTTGAAATAGACTTAACATGGTTCATGTTTAGTCTAATTAGACATTTTAGACTTAACATGCAAGAATATGGAGGAGATAAGGGCATTTTGGCATTTTAATTGAATTAAATTAGACTTAACATGAATCAAATTGAATTTAACAAGAATCTTGAGGTTCATGTTAGTTTCATCGCATGTTAATTCTATTAGGTTGCATGTTAATTCTATTTCCTTTGCATGTTAATTCTATTTCCTTTGCATGTTAATTCTATTCCACTTTATGTTAATTCAATCTCACTTCATGTTAATTCTATTTCCTTTGCATGTTAATTCTATTTCCTTTGCATGTTAATTCTATTAGGTTGCATGTTAATTCTATTCCACTTTATGTTAATTCAATCTCACTTCATGTTAATTCAATCTCACTTCATGTTAATTCTATTCCACTTTATGTTAATTCAATCTCACTTCATGTTAATTCTATTAGGTTGCATGTTAATTCTATTTCCTTTGCATGTTAATTCTATTTCCTTTGCATGTTAATTCTATTAGGTTGCATGTTAATTCTATTAGGTTGCATGTTAATTCTATTCCACTTTATGTTAATTCAATCTCACTTCATGTTAATTCTATTAGGTTGCATGTTAATTCTATTAGGTTGCATGTTAATTCTATTCCACTTTATGTTAATTCAATCTCACTTCATGTTAATTCTATTTCCTTTGCATGTTAATTCTATTTCCTTTGCATGTTAATTCTATTAGGTTGCATGTTAATTCTATTCCACTTTATGTTAATTCAATCTCACTTCATGTTAATTCTATTAGGTTGCATGTTAATTCTATTCCACTTTATGTTAATTCAATCTCACTTCATGTTAATTCTATTAGGTTGCATGTTAATTCTATTCCACTTTATGTTAATTCAATCTCACTTCATGTTAATTCTATTCTTGCATGTTAAGTCTAATTTAATTCATGTTAAGTCTAATTTAATTCATGTTAAGTCTAATTTAATTCATGTTAAGTCTAATTTAATTCATGTTAAGTCTAATTTAATTCATGTTAAGTCTAATTTAATTCATGTTAAGTCTAATTTAATTCATGTTAAGTCTAATTTAATTCATGTTAAGTCTAATTTAATTCATGTTAAGTCTAATTTAATTCATGTTAAGTCTAATTTAATTCATGTTAAGTCTAATTTAATTCATGTTAAGTCTAATTTAATTCATGTTAAGTCTAATTTAATTCATGTTAAGTCTAATTTAATTCATGTTAAGTCTAATTTAATTCATGTTAAGTCTAATTTAATTCATGTTAAGTCTAATTTAATTCATGTTAAGTCTAATTTAATTCATGTTAAGTCTAATTTAATTCATGTTAAGTCTAATTTAATTCATGTTAAGTCTAATTTAATTCATGTTAAGTCTAATTTAATTCATGTTAAGTCTAATTTAATTCATGTTAAGTCTAATTTAATTCATGTTAAGTCTAATTTAATTCATGTTAAGTCTAATTTAATTCATGTTAAGTCTAATTTAATTCATGTTAAGTCTAATTTAATTCATGTTAAGTCTAATTTAATTCATGTTAAGTCTAATTTAATTCATGTTAAGTCTAATTTAATTCATGTTAAGTCTAATTTAATTCATGTTAAGTCTAATTTAATTCATGTTAAGTCTAATTTAATTCATGTTAAGTCTAATTTAATTCATGTTAAGTCTAATTTAATTCATGTTAAGTCTAATTTAATTCATGTTAAGTCTAATTTAATTCATGTTAAGTCTAATTTAATTCATGTTAAGTCTAATTTAATTCATGTTAAGTCTAATTTCATGTTAATTCAATTTGATTCATGTTAAGTCTAATTTCATGTTAATTCAATTTGATTCATGTTAAGTCTAATTTAATTCATGTTAAGTCTAATTTAATTCATGTTAAGTCTAATTTAATTCATGTTAAGTCTAATTTAATTCAATTAAAAATAAGTTGAAAATAGAATTAACATGAAGTGAGATTGAATTAACATGAAGTGAGATTGAATTAACATGAAGTGAGATTGAATTAACATGAAGTGAGATTGAATTAACATGAAGTGAGATTGAATTAACATGAAGTGAGATTGAATTAACATGAAGTGAGATTGAATTAACATGAAGTGGAATAGAATTAACATGCAACCTAATAGAATTAACATGAAGTGAGATTGAATTAACATGAAGTGAGATTGAATTAACATGAAGTGAGATTGAATTAACATGAAGTGAGATTGAATTAACATGAAGTGAGATTGAATTAACATGAAGTGAGATTGAATTAACATGAAGTGAGATTGAATTAACATGAAGTGAGATTGAATTAACATGAAGTGAGATTGAATTAACATGAAGTGAGATTGAATTAACATGAAGTGAGATTGAATTAACATGAAGTGAGATTGAATTAACATGAAGTGAGATTGAATTAACATGAAGTGAGATTGAATTAACATGAAGTGAGATTGAATTAACATGAAGTGAGATTGAATTAACATGAAGTGAGATTGAATTAACATGAAGTGAGATTGAATTAACATGAAGTGAGATTGAATTAACATGAAGTGAGATTGAATTAACATGAAGTGAGATTGAATTAACATGAAGTGAGATTGAATTAACATGAAGTGAGATTGAATTAACATGAAGTGAGATTGAATTAACATGAAGTGAGATTGAATTAACATGAAGTGAGATTGAATTAACATGAAGTGAGATTGAATTAACATGAAGTGAGATTGAATTTGATCGAGTCGGTGCAGTCAGTTGGTCTTACTGCGCTTTACACATGTCGGTGGTCGGTTGAATGAGTCATATTTATGTTTAATGTGACAGCGACAGAATGGTTGAAGTGCTGACGTTGTCTAAGGAGTCATTTATGACTTCGGCTCGAGAAGTCATAATGGCTCTGGCCATGCATTAAATGCGATAGCGACTGCGTGGCGAAGCTGATAGGTTGTCGTCGTTCAAGAAGTCTGAGTAGAAGACGCCTTTCGTCTAGGATTTGGATTCCTTTAGCATGACTGGCTTGAGGACGTCATTCATCTCGGACTCGGACCGCTAGAGAAACCGGCAGTGCTCTCACCTGGGCGGGCTTTCAGATTATAGGACTCGGTCAATTAATTATGACATATGGCCAGCTCTCAGGAACTCATTACACTCAATAATTCTCAGGATATAACAAAAATCCTATAGAAATTATTTTTTTTATGGATTACAATCACGCATTTCAGGCAAATATGCAACGTGTATAGGATCCCACGCGCTACTCTATTTTTAAAGTTAATCCAAGTTTTAAAAAAGAAGAAGAAGAAGAAGGGCTAAATATCAGAACCCCCCCTTAACTTTGGACAATTATCAGAAAACCCTCCTTAACTTTCAAAATATCAGAAAACCCCCCCTTAAGTATCAGAATTATCACAAAACCCCCTTTAACTTTCAAATTTTATCAGAAAACCTCATTTAACTTTCAGATTTTATTAGAAAACCTCGCTAATTTAGGGGGGGGGGTTCTGATAAAATCTCAAAGTTAAGGGGGGTTTTCTGATAACCCCTAAACTTAGGGGGTTTTCTGATATTTTCAAAGTTAAGGGGAGTTTCTGAAAATCATCCAAAGTTAAGGGGAGTTTTATTATATTTAGCCAAGAAGAAGATATAATTCAAGTAGGACTATAAACACATAAAGTAGCTATTGAATATTGTAAATCTTCAGTGAATCTAGATGAAACTCCTCCAATTTGCCCCAAAATGCTTAGAAGCGAGTCAAGGGTGTAGACCCAATGCCACCAAACCCACTGTATTTTGCTTATTAATATCACAAAAAACAAATAAAAATTCCAAGAGTGGGTTCGGGTCTGTCTGTGGATACAGATCCAATTAGACCAAGTTGATGTATTGTGCTACTGGCTACTGCATTATCTGATAGAAGACAACTCCGTGAGAGTCATGGATGTCTAAAATGAGATAAGGACGACTTCACATATTCATCTGACATACACATGTATTGTTTTTTATCTTTCATATATTATATTTATATCCCATCCTTAAACTTTATTCCATGCACTTTTTCTTTCTTTCTTTTTTTTTTTTTTTTCCTTTTTTTGGTATGTGGGAGAAATTTTAGCTGGGGTCTGGCCCACTCCTCGTAGTTCATACCCATGTGAATAGCATAAGTATTATAATGCCTAATAAATATAAATTGGGAATATATATGTCATAAACACGAATCGACTCTTAACTTTTCAAGATATGGTGGCTATTTCACAAAACCCCTTTAACTTTCAATTTTATCGAAAACCTCATTTAACTTTCAGATTTTATTAGAAAACCTCGCTAATTTAGGGGGTTCGATAAAATCTCAAAGTTAAGGGAGTTTCTGAAAATCATCCAAAGTTAAGGGGGTTTTCGATATTTTCAAAGTTAAGGGAGTTTCTGAAAATCATCCAAAGTTAAGGGAGTTTTATTATATTTAGCCAAGAAGAAGATATAATTCAAGTAGGACTATAAACACATAAAGTAGCTATTGAATATTGTAAATCTTCAGTGAATCTAGATGAAACTCCTCCAATTTGCCCCAAAATGCTTAGAAGCGAGTCAAGGGTGTAGACCCAATGCCACCAAACCCACTGTATTTTGCTTATTAATATCACAAAAAACAAATAAAAATTCCAAGAGTGGGTTCGGGTCTGTCTGTGGATACAGATCCAATTAGACCAAGTTGATGTATTGTGCTACTGGCTACTGCATTATCTGATAGAAGACAACTCCGTGAGAGTCATGGATGTCTAAAATGAGATAAGGACGACTTCACATATTCATCTGACATACACATGTATTGTTTTTTATCTTTCATATATTATATTTATATCCCATCCTTAAACTTTATTCCATGCACTTTTTCTTTCTTTCTTTTTTTTTTTTCCTTTTTTTGGTATGTGGGAGAAATTTTAGCTGGGGTCTGGCCCACTCCTCGTAGTTCATACCCATGTGAATAGCATAAGTATTATAATGCCTAATAAATATAAATTGGGAATATATATGTCATAAACACGAATCGACTCTTAACTTTTTCAAGATATGGTGGCTATTTCACAAAACCCCCTGAATTTTGTGAATCAAAGAATCCCTCTAAAAAGATATTGCGACTTAGTCTTCATATCCTAGCATTGATTTTTTAATCAAACTTATAAATAAGGTCATATATATATATATATATATATATATATATATATATATATATATATATATATATATATATATATATATATATATATATATATATATATATATATATATATATATATATATATATATAGTTGAGTGATAAGATTTCTCAACTCCAATCAAATGCAAAAATGTCAAGGCACATTCGGTCATAGTGGATATAGTTTTGCTTCCACTTTCAACAATTCCATTTTATGACATGCATGGGATTTGGAGTTTGAATGCATGAGTTATTTATATCGTGTGCCAGTAACTAACCCTTGCATTCCACTAGTAAAAAAATGGTCCCATGTGACTTCTAGATTCTCTAAAATAGTCAAACCCAATGAATCCATACATGCACTCAAGTAATCTCACATATATATATTAAAAAGAAGGAAAAAAAATGTGTCAAACACAAGAAAATTATAAACGCACTCTTCAAAACCTCATAATATGCTAGTTCGACCCCCTCCTTCAACCAAACTATCGGATGACCTGTTTTGCTTAGTCTAATAACATTCATTCTATCCTAGATATGCTATTAACAAAAACCTTTTGAGCAACAAGTCATTAAGACTGGTTTGAAGATTAATTTTATAAAGTCTGATTTGAGTAAAACCATATCAAATACCTCCTATGATTTGAGCTTGCAGTGACCATTGAGTGAATTCAAGCATTCTGCTCGCATACAAGACCTTTTGATATGATTTGTATTCAATTATGACTTCAAACATTTGGCATCATCACATAATTAGGTAGCTAGAAGAAATACTAACCAGACCATGTTTTCTCACCTAATCTATGACTGATCCTGACAAGAACGTATGGGCTCATTATCAGTCTCCCACAAGTATATATTTAACTAAAGACCTAAGTATATAATAATGCATACATGTCACACTCTAATGAACTAGGATATCTATCATTTCTTCTTTCTAGAAGTTCATGGCTGATGCAATAATTAATGCAACCCACATCCTTAAAAAGGTGTAAGGATTCATCATAATACTGTAGTTGGTGGAGGCAAGCTCCCACCCCTTTTTTAAGTTTAGCAAAAATCCAACTTTAATGAGATACTTTATTAGCTATCCTCATAAAAGAGCAGACCTTTTGATGCTCAAAAGATTCTCACCCAACTAAGTGAACCCTACTGATTATTTCATCACTACAATGAGTTGCAAACATGCATGCACTTTCTAATGATATTCTTGCACACTACTCTCTCCCCCCCATTAAAAGAAAATAAATAAATAAATCTAACATAGAATATCATATATATAGGAAGAACATGATGATAATTGACACATCACAAATCTTGATACATATCTTACTAATGTCTATTAGTGCAATTACATCTGTGCTAATAAACGGGAGATCATACTAATCGATACTGGCTACACTGATGTGTTAGACGTCACCTTTCTCCTTCATAAACAATATTCCACATAGGACCCCTATAAGAATTTCTTTTCCCTCTCTTTCTAAAAGCTCACTTTGTAATGACTAAAGCCTGGCTTGTAGCTTTTTTGTTGACTTGCCCCATAAAGTCTGGCAAATGTCCAAGGCTAAGGAAAGAGCCCTTTGGAGGGAGGGGTTTCTTTTCTTTTCAAAATTGGTTTGATTGTATCTCAACTCAGTAGGATGATGGAGATATATCATCAAGTTGTGGAGAGCATTTGTGCTCATAAAAGGAGAGTTGAGATGAAAAGGGACTTGCATTTGTCCTTTGGCCCCTTATCCATGTTCTCTTGTATGGAGGAAGAATAACTTTCCCTTACCCAAAAAAAAAAAGGGCTTACCTTTTCTTTTTTGTAAAAGGAGTCTTTATGGAGCCTAAAAATCTAGTGGGAATAGCAAGCTTCACTCCACTCACTAGCTAGTGCATGACGATATTGTGCACAATCCATATGAACTTAATGTTACCACTTTGATGTTGGAGACAGTGGTTCTTGTAGTCTAAGGTTCCAACATTGAATTCCTACCAAAAAAGAAGTCTTTAAGGTTTACTTGAAGCACACTATTTTACCTATTTCAATATGCCAACCTTGAATATGGTAGATGATATGCATGATTAATTGTCAATATGAAAGGAGCAATATTTTATAGATTCCTTCCACATCAACCGCATATATATATATATATATATATATATATATATATATATATATATATATATATATATATATATATATATATATATATATATATATATATATATATATCAATCATGATATATTCTCGTACAAGTATTGGTGAGAATTGCATAAACTTATATTAGTCAAATTATTTTATCATTGACAAGACAAGTTAGGAAGTCTAAGGTGATGATTCAAAAGCCAAACACACTGTGTTAGCTTTTAGTTTTGGATGGTAAAAGAATGACTATGACTTGGTTCCTTGTTCACAGAGCAAGGCCTTGTTGGAAATTTGGAATTGGCTTCTATCTAAGTTGTGAGAAATGTAGAATAACAAATAATCCAAGTCTCTATCTCGGAGAAAAGTAGTTTGGTCAATATCCATGAAGTTCAAACAATTGAAATTATTTTTGGCAGGTAGCTCTTTCTTATTGATCTTTTGACTTTCTTTTGATGTCATTAGGTTTTGACAGTTAATCTGGTTATATATTCTTTTCAAATATGTCACTTTCAAAATCCCTGTCATTATTTTCTGTGAAAGCACCAATCAACAAAAATTAGAATGATAACCAAGTTCTGAAAGACACAAGATACTACTTAGGGGCATTAACAAATATAGCCAGAATTTTTAACGACCAGCAAAAAGATGCTAGTTTAAGTTTTACAAATTTCTGCAGTAAAGCAATTAATTATTTCCTTTTTCATTGAACTTTGACATTATATGGCAATAACTTTACTCCAAAGGTACAACCATAAGTTTCACCATTTTGTTAGTGCATTTATGAGGAAAGCCTGTACAGGAGTAATGACGCAATTATAGATCCACCTAATACAGGTAAAGAAAGGAACAGACCCACACAACCACCAAAGGTTTCCAATTGCAAGCTACAATGATTCAGATAGTCTTTCAATTAGCCATAGCTTTTACAAAACAAAGCACCAAAATCATAATACAGAGTTTCAATAAACATCATCGTAATCATAAGAATACTTGTACGAACAATATGCTCTCTCTTTAAAGTTCCATTTGGGCAAGAGCCTGGCAATATGGTGAATGATGAAGTATTTGATGGTCCATCACATAATTCATTCTACACAATATTGCTTTGTACAATAAAAGGTTTCTATTATGTTTTAACTCCTTATCCTTTCATGAAAATAATTACTTGTTCATCAAGGGCAGAATTATTTACATAGAATTCAATACAACACACTGTGCCAAACTTTCACACTGTGCTCCATCTGATATCGGCGTGTATCTCTCCATTCTTTGAGTTAATAAGATGGTACGTCTCATTGATCCGTCCATTATTTACAACATCAGTGAGATTGATATCCACAAGCCCTAATGATTCCTGTGATCGATGCATGTGAAAAAAAAATATATAAACTTGGCGTAAAACTAGACTGCAAATATATGATGATGGCATAAGAATCATTTGTTTTACAAACCTTTGGATAGAAGTTGAAACCCTTTCTCTTGCTCATCACTTGAATGTGAATCTTCTCATTTATTGGGGCCTCCTCCAACACAAATTGAAACTCTTCATTCCATCTCGGATCTCTGGTTTTCTTGATCAACTGGAATCAAAGTTGCATAATTGTTAGAGGAAGCACTAGTAAGAGCATTGGTTTTCAAATATAGTGGAAATCAACAAATATAAGTTATAAAGGAGAGAAAAAAATTTGCATTGTACTTAAAGTTCTTAAGAGCATGTCATGAACAAGACCATATACTTCAACAGTACATGATATGATGGAATTTATGAATTCATAGATGGATAAACATAAATAAATAAATAAAACAATTTAAATTCTTTGACTACACCTTCCACTAGTTTGAGCATACCTTAGTTTGCTTACGCTCTCCTCTGAAGAGGACAACTGCATAGGGATTGTTGTGATGCTTTCCTTCAACATCTTCGGCACTTTCAATTGTTAAAGAAAGAACACCACCACCACTTGATGATGTTTCTTCAGGCAGCCTAATGCTGCTGTGATTACCGTCTCCATCTAAAATTCCACTGAGCTTGCCATTTTCTTCCTTAAAAGGATCAAATGTCAACTCCACCACAATCTTACCCCTGTTCTTTTTATTTTGAGGATCGTTGGGATTCAAATTCTTAAGAAGATCAAGAGTGAACTCCTTCGTCTCATAAGGAGTGAGCAAACTAAGTGGAATCACTTGCATTCCCAATTTATCATGCATTTTTACCTGCACAATGTAGCTTCAGGATTCAGAATAACATTTACTTGTATTCCTTTTTCATTCCAAATATATAGGAGAATTTTATTTAATTTTCTGAATCAATAGGTCAGAAAGATGGTGTTGCTGTGGAAAGAATTTGAAAAGTCTAGTTTAGACAGGAAATTTTCAGTTCAGTGTGAAAATTCACTTCATTATGCATCTCGGTAGCTAGTATGAAAGAAGTATAAAAGAAAGCCAATTATGAGATGTATTTGCTTATCCTCAAGCAACGCTACTCTGCAAATAATGACAAATTTTCTACCAGTGTAAACAAATTAACATGAAGATGAAAATAATATTTTTTAGAATTGGAATTGAAAAAATGGAAAATTTTCCTCATATTTTACAATGGCTACTCTCAAGATAGGCAAAAGAAGATAAGATGCATACAGGGAACTAAACCTTTTCCCAGTCAAAGACATGCAGCTGAAGGACTTGAGTTGCAGGATCCTTCACAATGAGCTTGAAGTTCTCATTCCATTCAGGATTCAGATTGCTCATTTTTATTGAAGTTTTCTTTGAAGGAAGTCCTTCTCCACTCAAACTGAGTTTAACATATGGATCAGATTTACCAAGAAAATCCATTTTCAGGAGGTTAAATGCACGCACAACCTTTACATGTAATATGCCAACAGGCCTTTTTGTAGCTTCACTGCAAAGATAACAATTAAACATATCAGAGGATGATATTAAGAATTCAAGAAATAATTTTCCTATATGATACACTTGGAGAAATACAAGTCCAAATAATTGGAAACTCCACAATTATTTAAAAGAAAACCCATGATACTAGTCCAAGACTCAAACAAACTTAGAAGAAAGAGCACCAAAAAATGAGGGCAAACAGGGATGCTTTATACTTTATATTAATAGAACAAACGTCAAGCATAAAGCAAGACCATCTAGAGCTTACATGAGTAGGGCAATATGGAGGATTTAGTAGATACTCAGTGAAGATTTGATGGAAGAATTTAGTGGAGTGCCTCATAGAGGATTTTTCATCTAATTCATAGTTGAAGACAGAATATGACAATTGATAATTCATCAAAAATATTTCTAGCAGCGAAGTGTAATGATAAAGTGGTAAAATTATGACATATAGAATAAGTTCAATTTATGAAATAGTAACAATGAAAGTGGGCGAGTCAAATAACGTAAATTTGGACATGCACAACCTACCAGAAATACAAAATGCCCTCTAACGTAATTTCCTCCCTACTCTCATAAAAGAAAATACATACGCATACTGCTAAAAAATTTAACTCCATATTCACTTCAATAGTTTAGCAGTATACTTACTTATAGTTTGTTAACATCAAACGTTATAAATCAAAGAACCCATGAGCTCAGGTGATAATCAAGCAGTCTTACCACAGCATTCAGTGCATAGAAGAAATATAATACCATGAATTGTTAAACGAAATTGAATACGAATGTTTACCTAGCATTATCTAGGACCGGTATTTCCAGAATATTTGGCCAGTGATAAAGATTTGAAATTTGCGCAGCAACCATGTCCTACAAGTATCACATGAAAGAGTTAGACAACCCAATGAAATAGCTTTAGATCTTTCATTACCCTAACATGCTGTGTAAGCCACAAAATATCTGAAAGCAGATTCTTTTCTTACAGTTTTTTTTTTATAAAAATAAACTCCTTCTAGGTTTTATTTCAGTGATACTCAAATGGGTACATGAATTCATGGTCACAAACTTGTGTTTCGTTCAGTCGGTATTTGTACTCTGGCTTTATTTCAGTGATACTCAAATGGTTAAATGAATTCATGGTCAAAAACTTGTGTCTTGTTCAGTCGGTATCTGAAAGCAGATTCCTTTCCGTCATTTATTTTCCTCCACTAAATGTCTTTTTTAGAGTTACTTCATCTCATAGATAGAAGCTTTCAGTAAGGTATATTTTGTACTCTGGTTTGTCTCTCACTTTTAGGGTTTATGATGTTTGTTTACCTTTCAATGTTTTCATCAAAAAGAGTTAACAAACTATGGTAGTAAAGCTCTACAGTAATAAAATAGTTAAAATAAGATACTAGATTCACTCAAAGGGAAAAAATAAAATGCTAGAATATAATTAAGTACCTGAACAAACCGATATAGGATAGGAATAGCCATGAGATCTCCACCAAGTAATTTAAGTCCAAAGTCCACTTGTGGCTTAAATAATAAACAGAACAAAATCAATGATCGCAAAATTTTGCAAAAAAATTCAGAAAATCCTAAAGGAATAAAAGAATTTACCTTTTCCATTAGGCAAACCGTTAAGTTTGCAAAACATGGAAAGCTTGGAACTAGTGGCTTTAGAGTAACACGTGGTGCCAACGATACTTGTAGATCCAACAACTAAAAGAAAAAAGGAAGTGCAAATAATGTCTTAGAAGATGAATTGAATGTATATGAAACAAAAGTACCATGAAAACTCTGATATTAGGGATTCACCTGTACAGTTATTTTAAATGACAACAACTTCAGAGTCAAGGTTATGTTGCAATTACCAGCCCATCGGATCCCAGGCTCAATAACTAATGCTTTCTCTTGAACTTCAATGACTTTAACGCCTGTTAAGTTTAAGGAACAAACAATTTAGCTACTTCTAGCATGAAAAGTAGAAAAATAATATATCAAAAAATTATAAAAAGAAACCACTAGGGCCTAAAAAAACTGAGTTAAAGATGTTCCTAGGAACACAAAAATGACTTGAAATGCTCAAAAACATCATGTACGCAAGAATAATACGCGCCAATATTTTGCCGGTACAGATTACAATTTTTTCTGCGCATAGCAATGATCACCAAGATACGCACCATGAATTATAGGTGGAAGACTACCAAGTGTTAACTGATCAAATTCAATTGACTGTATCTGGTATTTCCCTACATACTGATCAAATATTGGCTTCGCCATGCTTCGTATGGTGTTGCATACTGCCTGTTCATAGCCATTTATGAAATGAAGATAACTAAGATGTTGGAGTATCAGTATAACTTCCTCTAGAAATATATTTCAGCAACTATACATATGGAAGAGGAAGAACCTTATCCAAGTACGGCCACATATCATAAACAAATTTATTCAACCAGTCAACCTGCATAAAAAAATCATAAAGAACATTGGCAGTAAATCTTTAAGGGGAAAAGGAAGCAAAGTGCACTTGTCTTAACCACAAATTATGTTCTGGGTAACAATGATCCGACAAAAGCGATATTACAACAATATCCTGAAGAAATTTTCTTTTGATATGAAAAGAATTTGTGAAATGTTTTACAAAAGAAATTAAATTATATATTGACAAGAGCCGCAGACAACAGAATGTCCAAAAACAAAAACCACGGCAACCAGTTATCTCACAAATGAGCAATCTTGTTCTCCAGGACCCCAAGTAGGCACTAGACGCCTTCTCTGCTTGTTCATTGTATAAGTGATTTATTATGATTGCTACATGTTGACTCCCAGGTTTCACCCTTGAACATAACATCACATACTTTTGTTAGTGATAATATTACCAGCAAAGTGTTTCCCCATTACTGACCTTGGTTGTATCCTGTGAACACCATGTGTACTATTGTACATTTCATTATAAGTTTTCAAATTATTGTGATGAAGTATAAGTAGATAACATTTCATCCAGCACTACATCCAGCATCTTAAAGGATCTGATGCAGCTATAGGAAAATCAATATCTATCTTATATATGTATCTGTTGGGTTAATGTATCTCATATAACAGTTAGTGTATCCTATAACGCGGTTTGTATCTTAATATAGATATATGTTACTATTTAAAAAGAGATTTTAGGTTTTAATTATGGGATGCGAGTTTTCAAATTATTGTGATGCAAGCTTTAAAACTATTGATAATCTCTCAAGAAAAGAAAACATACAAAACAGGGCATCAATTTTCTTCGGTTGACAACAAAAATACTTATTATTCCACATTAGCAAAACACTCAAAATGAAATTTGAACTCCACATGAAACGATCCAAGTTTGCTCATATATAACAGCCTTGAAATGCACAGCTTGCCTAAGCTAGTAACTCATAACTCCTCTGTAATAAACATGTTTATTTCACCAAGGGGCTTAGTCAAGTGGTATACGGGCACACCAAGATTACAATGTTGGACAGATAAAAAAAAGGTCCAAAATCCTTGAAAATTAAATATATGGTGAAGTTCCAATAGCAAATATTCAATTAACGATCCACTATAAGATCGAAATTGTAGAGTATCCATAATTCTTACGGTACTAAACTTTGGGAGAAGCTACCTGTTATGTCTTTTATGTTTAGCTTTTGTATAGGGGGGTCTATGTTTTGTGGGATGTAGTTTTAAGAACTTGTTAAAACTATACTTTTGAACGTGGGAGTATGGTTTTATAAATGTAACAACCATTTAGTTAATGTAGATAGGCTGGGGTATCAGCGATACTCCATCCTTTTTCTCAAAAAAATTCTTACAGTACTAGCTTCAAGAGACTTCTGGTAATACAAACTACTGTAAACAAAGCAAAAGACGAGAATCAATTGAAAAGGGTGAAAGGATGAAACGAAACCCACCCTCTCACAGTCAGGACTTTTTACCCATGAGGGAATCTCAGGCAAGAGTGTCTGCAAAGTCTTTGAATCAAACTCATGCAAGGGTCTAACAATTGGTTCCTGCTGACGAAAAAAATTATGAGAAAAGTGTTATAAACACAAATGCAATTATAGACTCAGTATATCTACATAAAAATTCAACTAAAGCCAAAACATACTGATTATACAATCCCATGTTGCACAGATATTTCAATTGAGGATATGTACCTGTATCCCGATATTTATCAAATAATTGGATAGTCTAATGCTTGAGGATACTGCTTTTAACATATCCAAAAATTCACTATGTAGCCTAGATATACAATGTATCTCATTTGTCCATATCATATCATATTCATGTGCATTTATCTTGATGTATCCATATATGGAATTAAAAACTGTAACGCAGGAGTGAGTTTCACAATTTCATTTTATCTGCAGATGTATTTATCTCAATTGTCCATATCATATCATATTCATGTGCATTTATCTTGATGTATCCATATCATATGCCAACTAGTTCAACATAGTATTCACATCCATCGACATGATAAAAGAAGACCATCAATTTGCCAAATATTTAGAGGTTAAGAGAAACAAATATCAATTGTTTCCAGTTATAAACTATAAGCAGGTTTTAAAAAAACTCTCCATAGATTCCTTCTCAGCTCTTCACAGCACTCTAACACGCACTGGAATTGAAACCAGAAATTTCAATTCTATAACGTATAAATTATAAACCACAACAAATAAACAACTCATCATGAGACAGTGTAATCAGAAGAAAACCATCCATCTAGTTTTTAAAACCACATCCCTAATCAGAAAGAAAACAATCAAAGTGCCTACATTCTAAAACCACATCAGGATATGGCAAATAAGAAACATATCTAAAGTGTTAAATGATATTTTAAAATTAATATCGGGTCCTGGCTGGCCCTTCCTCTCAAATGAAAGAAGGGGCAAAAAAAAGAAAAAGAAAAGAAGAATGCTAGTTAAATACCTGAAAGTAGTGAGTACAAACTAGTTAGACAGTGGAAACCAAATATTTATCAATATATATGATGCATGTAGACATAACCAGCACCGATAGTGTATCACCATACATCAAAAAATCCTGATTTTGGACTCCTTTTGAGCATTAACGTCATTGTTTATCCCGAAAAATTTTGACAGCAAAATGAGCATCTCTTACATGATGTGAGAACCATAAAGACTAGTATTAACTTTCATGTTAAGTTTCAACAATAATTTATGATCGTAGGAATTTGTTGTTTATATTGGTAAGTAATGTCACAGTATAGTGACCATATCAGTGTTTGCACGTGCGCGTGTGTTTGGTTTATGCCCTAACAGAGAATTTGAAATGGGTTATAGAAAACCCAAAGACATCATATTTTCAACGACGCTACTTTTCCTGCAAGCAATCAAGAAGCACTAGAATTTTTCTTCATAAGTAAAAAACTCTCATATGTGAAGATGGTAGGTCCTCCCATAAGTTTTCAAGAACATAGAAAAGTATACCTTTGGAACCTAGATATGCAAACAAACAAACTGATCAAGCAAACACAAGATGCTCATCCAAATACAATCAAATAATACTAAAAAAATCCCATATAAACCCAAAACCCAAAACCCATAAAGAATCGCTATCCCAGATCATCAGATTCCCAATGTATTCCCACTAATCCTCTGTTCTTCCAAATACAAAATTCATGTAAAACAAAGAAAAATTAGATTTTTTCAATTTGTTCATCACCTATTAATCTAAAGGGAAATTTGCTTCTAGCCCCCAAAATCAAAATAAGTATCCTCCCCCATCCCAGCACTTTTTCAATGCTCCAAAAGCCCCCAAAATCAAACTTTGTAAGTAATCAAACCCCTCCAGCTCATGTGTGTCCCCATCAGTGTACTTTTTTTTCAAAAACCCCAAAATGCCCCCTCCTCTCTCTCTCACTTCTCCTACCTCTTACAAAAATTCTCTCCACTTCCACACTCCGTCCCACACTCTCTCGCCGCCCGCCTCGAAGCCCGCGAGCACCGCCGCCTCCATGCCCATCGAATCCCGCCTCCACGCCCACCGCCGCCCGCCTCCACGCCCACCGCCAAGAGCCTGAAACTCAGAACGGAGAAAAAACAACAAATCCAGAACGGAGAAAAAACTTTTATTCGAGTACAAATCAGTGAAATTTACAGCAAGAAGATGAAGAAAAGGAACAGATCTTCGAGGAGAAGTAGCGATCGGAGAAGATATCGGAACCGCCGACACGGTTAAAAAAAACCAACTCTAAAGCACTCGCTCGCTGCCTTCACGTTCTCTCTCACTCTTGCTTACTCTCTTTTTTTTTCTCTTTCCTTCACTCGTATGTAAGTTCAACAGGTGTGGATAAGTACAAACCCGAGCCCAAACCCGACCAAATTCAAGCTTAGACCTTTTCTACACTAATCAACAAAAATTGTTACAAAACTAGTCTCAAAGTTATGCGTTGGTTGTTAAGGTTACGGATTGGTTGTTGAGGTTACGGGTTGGTTGTTGAGTTTACGAGTTGATTGTTAAGGTTACGCGTTGGTTGTCAAAGTTACGAGTTGGTTGTCAAGGTTACGAGTTGGTTGTTAAGTCATCGATTTTAAAAAACTTACAACAATATATAGAATAATAAAAAAATTAGCATTATGGATTTACTATAATATATAAAATAATAAAAAGTACAACAATATATAAAATAACAATATATTAAATAACAAAATTATGGATTACTATAATATATAAAATAATAAAAATATAGCATTATATAAAATATCCGTCATCGATTTTAAAAATTATAATAAGTCATCGATTTTAAAAATTACAATAATATATGAAATAATAAAAATTACAACAATATACAAAAGTTTACGAGTTGGTTGTTGAGGTTCTGAGTTGGTTGTTGAGGTTACGGGTTGGTTGTTAAGGTTCTGCGTTGGTTGTCAAAGTTACGAGTTGGTTGTTGAGGTTCTGAGTTGATTGTTAAGGTTCTGAGTTGGTTGTTAAGATTACAATTGGTTGTCAAGGTTACGAGTTGGTTGTTAAGTCATCGATTTTAAAAATTACAACAATATATAGAATAATAAAAATATAGCATTATGGATTTACTATAATATATAAAATAATAAAAATTACAACAATATATAACATAATAATATATAAAATAATAAAAATTATGGATTACTATAATATATAAAATAATAAAAATATAGCATTATATAAAATATCACGTCATCGATTTTAAAAATTATAATAAGTCATCGATTTTAAAAATTACAATAATATATGAAATAATAAAAATTACAACAATATACAAAAGTTTACGAGTTGGTTGTTGAGGTTCTGAGTTGGTTGTTGAGTTTACGAGTTGATTGTTAAGGTTACGCGTTGGTTGTCAAAGTTACGAGTTGGTTGTCAAGGTTACGAGTTGGTTGTTAAGTCATCGATTTTAAAAACTTACAACAATATATAGAATAATAAAAAATTAGCATTATGGATTTACTATAATATATAAAATAATAAAAAGTACAACAATATATAAAATAACAATATATTAAATAACAAAATTATGGATTACTATAATATATAAAATAATAAAAATATAGCATTATATAAAATATCACGTCATCGATTTTAAAAATTATAATAAGTCATCGATTTTAAAAATTACAATAATATATGAAATAATAAAAATTACAACAATATACAAAAGTTTACGAGTTGGTTGTTGAGGTTACGGGTTGGTTGTTGAGGTTACGGGTTGGTTGTTAAGGTTCTGCGTTGGTTGTCAAGGTTACGAGTTGGTTGTTAAGGTTCTGAGTTGATTGTCAAGGTTACGAGTTGGTTGTTAAGTCATCGATTTTAAAAATTACAACAATATATAGAATAATAAAAAATATAGCATTATGGATTTACTATAATATATAAAATAATAAAAATTACAACAATATATAAAATAACAATATATTAAATAACAAAATTATGGATTACTATAATATATAAAATAATAAAAAATATAGCATTATATAAAATATCACGTCATCGATTTAAAAATTATAATAAGTCATCGATTTAAAAATTATAATAATATATAAAATAATAAAAATTACAACAATATACAAAAGTTTACGAGTTGGTTGTTGAGGTTACGGGTTGGTTGTTAAGATTACAATTGGTTGTCAAGGTTACGAGTTGGTTGTTAAGGTTCTGAGTTGGTTGTTAAGGTTCTGAGTTGATTGTCAAGGTTACGAGTTGGTTGTTAAGTCATCGATTTTAAAAATTACAACAATATATAGAATAATAAAAAATATAGCATTATGGATTTACTATAATATATAAAATAATAAAAATTACAACAATATATAACATAATAATATATAAAATAATAAAAATTATGGATTACTATAATATATAAAATAATAAAAAATATAGCATTATATAAAATATCACGTCATCGATTTAACAAATTCTAATAAGTCATCGATTTAAAAAAATTATAATAATATATAAAATAATAATAAATTACAACAATATACAAATATTTGGAGGGAACTTAAAATTTTCCCCTCAAACCCCATTTCAAAAGCTCACTGTGAGAACATGATAAAAAAGAGAGAGAGAAGGGTATTATGATCTTCATATCTATTAAAGTGTTGGGATTTGACTTTTGGGGGCTCAGGGCACATAAGATTTACTTTTGGGGTTTGGAGATCGTTGAAAAAATCTTGGGATGGGGGAGGATACTTATTTTGATTTTGGGGGCTAGAAACAATTTTCCCTAATCTAAATCCCTGGAACAAAACAACTCAAGCCGGAATCTTTATAATCTTAACCCCATCAACATGCTAAAATAACAGCAAGCAGTCATTTTGAACCTAAAACCCACATCAAAATTCGATTAAATTTCATTAAAAAAAGAAGAGAAAGAAAGAATCGTGAACCTGAGCATCTTCTTTGGGTTTAGAGTAGATGAAGAAGAAATATCCGATCAAGAGTCCGAAGGGAAGACCGAACACGAATCCAATGACGGCCAACAGGGTGCCCACAAAGCCCATTTTTGGATCCGACCCGATAATGCATCGGAGGATTTAATGAAAGAGAAAGAGCGAATTTAAAGAGAGATTTAAGTTGGATGGGCTTTGGAAATGACTACTAAAGAGACGGTGGATGCCCAAATTATCCGACCAAAACCGCCAAAAACTATGAATCCTCGCTCGCATTCAACCGCTTTCGTGTTTCTCCCCTTTCTTTTCTCCCCTATTTACCAGTTTGCCATTGGCCAGCTGTTTTTTTTTTAAACTTAATAAATATCTTCGTAATCTTCGTAATAATGCGTTTTACTGATGAGATGAAATCAAAGCTTAGCTCTTGAATGTGCATGAGTTTCTATTTTATTTTCCTTGTTGGAAGATTAAGCAGGATGATTAATTTTGACTCTCTTGTTTTACTGCAAGCATTTTGTCCTTTTATTTTAAAAAAATTCAAAACATATTTAATGTAATTATTATTATTATTATTTAAAAGGGTGCATTTTCTTACTGGCAATAATATGGAAGGCCATATAATTTTTTGGCAACAAGGTAAATGCGTTATTTACTTTGACCTTTTTTTCTTCAAACTTTTCAACGCCAAATATTACGTTGTTATTTATATCCATAAATGCCTCTATCACGTATTCTTCTATTCGAAGTAATCAATGTGGTCAGCCTTCAACACCCAGCCTTTTCTTAATTGGACAAATTTGAATTTGCTTTGAATTTTCCATTACTTAAAAAATGCTCTTTTAATTCTTGCCAGGTCATTTACTAAAGAGTTGTGCGCATTCTCATGGGTCCTCCATTGGGCTCAACCATAAAAAATGCTTCGTTTTCTAGGACAATTAAACCTATTAAACTCTGCCATTTTTTATCATCATTTTTTTAAGTAATATAAAAATACAAATATATCCCTTTAGCTTCTCATTTTTACAAAAATCTCTTTATTAAACTTTTTGGTTGGCAGGCCAGCAACCTAGGAATTGTAGAGCATAAAATACATCCGGAAGTACAAAATAATCAAAAGTCCAAACTTTACCCTTTGTCCTTTTCCTTTTCCTTCTAGGCTCCTACATATATAATCATTTTGAATATGCTTCCATGTGATTATTTACTAGATACAACAGGAAAAGATAACAAATGCAAACTCAAGTTTGTCGTAGGGAAAAAAAATTTTTAATTAGTTATTTTTGTTGGTGTGGAAATTAATCTTTGCAATTGACAGCTCCTTTGCTTCATTTGAAAAGAAAAGATCAAGTGGATGGTATGTAGCTTCCAAAGAACTTGATGTTAAAGTAATTGCTTCCTCTTGTTGAAATTTAAATATACGTAATATGATTCTAAATTATGTCGAATCTATTGTTACGTAGGTAAAAGACGCCATACTTCTTCTCTACGTGGGCTCTACGTGGGCTTTGACGTGTAGAAGAAGAGGGTGAGCATCAACACCAATAATTAATGATATTAATTATGCCGTTGCCTTAGAATTTATTTTCTAAAATATTGCATGTGGCTAAAAAATCGGCACATGTTATGTTAAAAGAACATAGACAATTCATAAATTAAGCAAAAACAATCCCAACTTTAAATTCAGAGATAAAAGAAAATGTTAAAATGGTCTATTTTGATTAGATGTAATGATTTGACCACTACTGCCAGATAGTTTATCACTTATTATTAGAACCCCCCCACTACGGGGCGAATCTGAGCCATACGAACGGGACGGGAAATACCCAAAAGTGCCTCCATGTTTGGCACATCAAGGGATCAGAGATCTGAACTTTATTATTTACTCTTTTTACAAACTATATTAAATAATAACTTAGGCTCCGTTTAGATACCATAGTGTTTTACTTGTTTCCATAGTGTTTTTGCCAAAAATAAAACACCACGCGTTTGAAAACCATGGTGTTTTTTGAGCTAAATCATCCTCAAATAAAAAACACAACACTTATTTCAAAACACCTTTTAGGTATTTTAAATTTGGTGTTTTGGTTTTGAGTTTGAGGAGGTGTTAGTATGACATAATATATTAAATGTAATTAATATATAGTTATTATCGACATGCTTATTATATTATATTACATTATACTATACTATATTATAGTTAATCTAATATATTTAAAAATATTTATTAAATAATATAAAAATATAAAAATAAAATATCTTATATATTAATATAATAACATATTAAATACTAGTATTTAATATGTTGATAATGTATTATATAATAATAAATAATAATAAAATATAAATAAACTAAGAAAAAGTAATAAAAAGGTATTAATAATAAATAATAATATAATAATGATATAATAATATACTATACAATATTATAATCTTTATAATATTATTAACTTTTACTAAATAAATTGTAATAAATTTAAAATTACAAAATATTATATAATAGTAACATATTTAATAATAAAATAATAAAATATTAATAATATATTGTATTGTAAATGTAATATAATATATAAAATATTAATGTATTATATAATAAATTATATAATATTATATAAAGTAAAATAATTTTTAATACTAAAATAATTTATTCCTAACAAACGTTAATGTAAAAATAATATATTCATAGTACAATAATATTTATTTATATCATAAATTATTAATATATTATTAAAGTATTATTAATAAAATCTAACATATTAGAAATTATAATATATTATATAATATTAAAATATTTATAATATATTAATTTATTAATAATATACTAGTAATAACATAATATTAACATTATTAATAATATTATATTATATTAATAATAGTATAATATTATATTAATAACAAAATAATATAATATTACATAAAATATAACAATAACAAATTGATATACCAAAATAATTAAATATATTATTATTTAAAAATAATATGTAATAATTATAATATAATATAACAAATTAAAGTACAATGTAATACTATAATACATTATATTATATTATGTTATATTATACTTAATATTTATAATAATATAATAATGTAAACTAAATATTATAATATTTATTTATAATATATTTTATTATAATTAATATATAATATATTAATAATATGTTTAATACTAATGTTGTAACGGGTCAAACTAATGTTGACCAAAACATTCAACATGGTGTTTTGAAAACACTTTAAGGGAAAACACAACACCATGATGTTTTTACAAAAACACAAGAAGAAAAACATCATGGTATCCAAACGAAGCCTTAGTTATCACGGAACTAAATAACAAGATCCATCACACAAGAGAAAGACTTTTTTTTTGTGGGTCTCTTAATGATCAATTGCTCAAACATTATATAGAGAAGGACATTGGAAGTTGCTTATTGATAAACAGTGGACGGAAAATAAACATGGAAAATGAAAGGAGAAAAAAGGAATGAAGAGTGAATAAAATCGTAAAATTATCCCTTTTTCATCAAATTTTTATGTTTTTGAGGAGATGATCAGGTGTCAAATAGATTGTTAACTAGTGTTACACCGCACCATACCGTTGCCTTTTTGAATTTAATTATAGAAATTTCATTTTATATTTTCTTTGCTCAATCATTGAGATATGTGAATTGATGATTAGTTTAAGCCTTGAGCATGATAATTAAACTAAAAGAGGCATATTTCACAAACTACTCGGGTGTATTTTGGGCAATAAAAAATCTGAATTCACATAAAGAATCAAATTATATATATATATATATATATATATATATATATATATATATATATATATATATATATATATATATATATATATATATATATATATATATATATATATATATATATATATATATATATATATATATATATATATATATATATATATATATATATATATAGTAGTATTGAACATACGTTTGCATATGATATTGTTAGTAATCAAGACTCAGAATAATTAAGAAAAACTAAGCTTACAGTATAAATATATAACATATTAAAATCTTTCTTAAGGATACGGGCAAACCTTCAATTACCAAGAGTCCTATATCATGCACATTGTACATGGTACTTAAGTTTTGCATACATGCACCTTCACCAACTTTGATATTGACAACTATAAATTAATTATAATTTCGCGATCTCAGATTGCCCATGATTGAATTTGTCCAAATGATTTACATTCTTATCAAGGACATTGTCATACAATACATTTCCTCAATATGTCATTGGGATAATTGGATAGCAAAACCTCATTGAGAAAAATTTACAAATAAATAAGCAACAAAGAGGAAAAATTACAAACAAAGAAGCAACAGAGGGGAAAAATTATAAACAAAGAAGCAACAAAAGGGATATGTTTATGTACTCATAACAAAAAGATACACATATAAAATGGACAAAATACTTTCATAGAATGGAGTGTAGCCATAAACTCTGCAAGAAAAGTGAAGTTGGATGCATAAGAAAAGCCCGATCAAACTCGCCTTATCAACAAATCACATCATTATGGAGTTGGAATTAATGAGATAAAGGGATCACAGAGTCCTTTTATCGGGATTAGTTTGCAAGATTTATAGAGAGGAGATAAATTGAGAAAGAGTGGGGAAGTTGATCAGGCTTAGCCATGAGTGAAATTGAGTTGATGAGGTAGTGAGAGATAATGCAATTAGTGGTAATTAAGAGATGTTACCTTTCAATACTTCATGAAATTGCAAAGAATACATAGAAGATGAATAGTCAATTCTGTAAAAATTTGACATGCAGCAAATTCTCTAAAAAATTTACATGTGGCATCCCAGGGTCTTGTTTTAGTATATTAGATAGATAGATAGATAGATTGAAGAGAATAGGACTAAATCTTCCAAATCTAAAATTTGAAAATGTGCATATCGTGTAAGCTAAAATGTTAACTTTGTCTTTTTTAATTACTTACCATGGAGCTGCAATTCCCTCGTGTGGTTATCACATTGACTAGAGCTAGTAAGGCCGTGTCTGTGTTTTCATAATCTGAATGCATTTATCGTATCAATGTTTAATATCATGGATTCCGATGCAATTGATACTTTTTCTTTTTAGGCTAAAAGACCAATTTGGTCCTTGTACTATGACCTCATGCTCAAATTGGTCCTCGTACTTTTTTTTTTCCTCAACTCAGTCCCCGTACCACACCTTAGATACAAAATAAGTCCTTTTTTAACATTAGTTAGAATTTAGGTGTTAAATTTTTGTTTATGGCCATATTGCCCTCATAGACATGGCGATAGAAGTCTCTTTACTTTATTTAACTGTAAAGGATCAACATCCAAAATAATATTAGTTGTCTGAAGGATGAAAAACTGAAAGAGAGGACTTTGAAACTGAGAGAAGTTAAAGAGTCATGGCTTCGTCCATCGTAGGGATGCTGAGGACAAATGTCACTGTTTTGGTATCGTCACGGAAGAAACGACCGTGAGTGTCCGCACTGAGGATGATGGTGGTGGACAAGTATCATTACATTTGTATCGTCACGAAAGTAACAACAGCGAGTGTAGGTGTCGGGGATGATGGTACTGGAGTGCTCGTTAAGGGTGTAGAAGAAGGTAACCACATATCATATGAAGATGATGTTGGTGGAATACTCCTCATTCTCTTGATTTTTTTGGTTTTGATGGGGAAACACGAGTGAACAAAAAGGTTTGACTCACTGAAATAAGAGTAGGTACGAATATAAAAATTCCATTTTGTTAATGAAGTTTCAATATAAACTAAGAAATTATAGAAACTCTCTACCTCTAACCAGTTAGACTAGTAAATTTTTGAACAAAACAAAAATGTTAAGTAATTCTAATATAACTAAAAATTAGTATCTCAATTAGAAAGCTAAAAGGGGCTTGGAAGTTAACATGTGAGATGTCAAGCATAATCTTCAAGAGTTAATGAAGTTCATCAAGCCCCAAACCATTTAAAACATATCAGTATATCGTTAACTTAAAAGATATAACAAATTAGTGTATGGCAACTCAAATTAGCCATCATCAAGGTCGTTTCACTGCAAATACAATGGTCATAGACTTTTTGACCGAGACTTTATAATATTATGGATGTAAAAAACTAAAAATACAGTTTGATCAGGATATTGAATTTGTTGTTAAACATTGTCTTGCCGGAAACAATTACAAAACCATGGAAGCGTATTATAATGTGGGACAACCCAACAAATAGCTATTGCATCCTTGATTGCTCTGAATTCTTCAATACGAGATTCACTCGTGTATCATCGGTTTTCTTAAGGTGTTTTGTCGTATCGGTTATTTTTTGGGTATTTTATATATAAACGGGTTTCAAAGGAATCAGAAAAGTTAAAAGAAATATTGCTTAGGGAGTTAGGGTTAAGGTAATGTTGTCCTTTGAAGCTTTATTGAACGGAATTTTTAATGGAGAGTTAAAATAGGACTAACATTACATCTAAAGAGGGGTACGGGGACTAAGTTGAGAAAAAAATAAGTACGGGGATCAATTTGAGTATGAGGCCTTAGTACAGGGACCGAATTGGCCTTTTAGCCTTCTTTTTAATGTGATTTGTGTGCTCGATGGTTCATATTAGTCCTTCGTGCTTCTTTTCATTATTTAATATCAACCTTCCAAGTTTATGATCAAGCAACATTGAATTTCTATTATTCACTCAAAATCAAGCATAAAGGAAGGAAGTCCAAAAGTTGATTTTCCTTTTCCATTTCATTAACGTGATTAATGACAAGACGAAACACGTGAAAATATATGAGGCGTGACCATGTGTACTTCCTCGTGGAAGATCATGAGGTGATACGTGATCATATTATTTATATCAATATTAATGAATTAGTTGGTCTTCAAGGACCACTTGCTCATCGATCCCTTGCACTTCAAGGTCTCTTATCAAGACACTCTACCAATTCTCTTTACAAGTGTTTGGTATTGGATATTTTAACGAAATTTTCATTTATTGCACCAAGAATTTAACAAAGTGAACGCACATTTCAAAATTACCTACTTTATGCTGTTAAAAATTAAATGTACGATAAGTATAGAACCAGTCAAATAAAAATATACGCACAAAACTAAACGGCGGGAATAACTCCCAAAAAAAACCAATAGCTTTCTTTATTATTATTACTAGTTTTTATGCGTGCAATGCACAATGTTAGCAATCAAAATATTTATTTTTTGCTTTATTTTATTATTATAAATCAGTCATATTCATTTTGAGTCAAAATATGTAAACTTGGATTATTATATTTGCCATAATTTTTTAAATATTTTAAAATTTTGATGAAATGGATTTGTGTGTTAAACTATGATCAATATACTTTTATATAATTGGATACACAATATCACTTTTTCAATTTGTGCAGATCAAACTTCATGTAATATATTTATTTATCGATCATCGATCTCCAATTTGTTTACTTTAGTTATTAAATGTAGTGTTAAAGTATGAAGAAAAATACAATAACCTGTTGTTGATGGATAAAAATATAAATACATTTCTAGAAAAAGAGCTTGACTTGAGGAAAAATATTATTGTAAAAGTAAAAATACTTAATAATAAGATGATTCAGTATAAGCTCAACACAAGACACATACTTTCCTCCGAATGTAAGAGATATTAATTCTTGATAGATTTAAAATAAAAAGGCAAAAGTAAAGATGAATGGTAACTCTAGTATAATTTTATATGATAAAAGCATTTACATAAGCATATAAAAATACTATAACAATTTGCATGAAAATCCCTTCTAAAGTTTCCTAATTTTACTCAAAAATTAAGCTATAGTGTAAAATATATATTGTCCTTTATTCCTTCCTTTTCAAATTTTAATTGAGCCAAGATCAATCCTTCTCCACATTTATTTTTTTGTGGCAATTCTAGAGTAGTGTCTTCATCGTCTACGTCAACTGAAGCTGGATTTCTTGTGCTATTATATTTTCTTTGGCTCGTTCATCTTTTGTCTTCTCATCTAACTTTGCCAGGATTTAAATGTCTTTCTGATTTGCAACACAAAATTCTAAAAATATGCACTATGATTATTTTTATGTTTCAATGAGAACAAAGGTTAATTTCATATATATGAAATTTGATTTTCTAATTTATTACTTAAATAGTGTTAGGAATTAGCTCTTTTTTCTCTGCAATAAATTCTTTTACTATGCATCCGATAAGAGTTTCTGTTGCATCAAACAAAGTCATTCACTGTATATGAAAAAGAAAGAATGTCAATCTTAATTTTTTTTCGTACACTATTGAAAATAAGTATCATGTATACCTTTTATCCATTATCGTGATTTCCGGCCTATTGTCTGGTTTGTTATATTTCGTAACATAGCTGATCACCGGCTTCACATTAGTTGCTATTGCAAGAACGTCTGCATGTAATTTTATAATTAGTTTATGATACCATAAATTTATATTTCATTTTGTATTGAAGATTAAAGTATTGAATTTTATAAGTACTTAGTAATTTTTCTTACATCTTCTATTGAAAATGCTTCTTTGATTGGGACAAAGGTATTTAATAAGTTCTCCAATTGGAACTCAGTTGGTGCTTCTTTGATAGATATGTCTTTTGTTAATGTTAAGTCAAATGATTCGTGGATAGTTGTAAAATCTGGGTTTATTCCTTACACTTCTCCATTTGAAATGAAAATAACTTGATTTTTAAAGCGGATCTCTAAAATTTTTGATAGTCTCTCCGTACATAGCTCATTGTATTTTATTAACCTGTGAATATTATTAACATCGAGATCAATGTTTATAAAATATAATTAATTAATGCTAAGCTATATATTATATTTTATTTGGCTATATGTAAAATAGCCTTCAATTAGCTAATGCTACTTACGTATTTTGCTACTCAAAGTTATGAGTAAAATTATATTAAGTTATTTTAATTTATATAGTCATTCTAATTTTTAACCTATTAATATATTTTTCTAAATTTTACACCTTAAGGGATATTTTTAATCTAATAATTTTTTTACCAGCAACAACTTAGATTATTTTAAGATGCTAAGAAGGTCTTGTAAAATCTTAAATTGAAAGTTAAATTTACATATCTTAATGAAAGAATATAAAATAATTTCTCTTTTATTTGTAAATTTTTCAATTTTAGGGTTTTGTGTGATTTTGAACTTTTGAAGTGTTGTCTCTAAAATTTTTAAAACTTTGAATGCGTTTTTATAAATTTAAAATTTTCAGTTGGGCACTATTAATTTCCATATTTCATATGTTGGTGCTAAATTTTATAATTTTTGATACTTGTAGGTCCGAATTGTTGATGTTGTAATTTTGAAACTTTGGGTTATTTTTGTAAAATTCATATTTTTAGGGACTATTGATAATTTTCCAGATTTTTGTGTATAGGATGTAACTTTTGAAATTTTAGGTTTGTTTGCACTTTTGAATTTTTGAGGATTTCTTTGAAAAATTTGAAACTTTGTGCATTTTTCACAATTTTCAAAAGAATAAATTATAAATAGAGTTTTATTTAGATAACTATTATAATTCAAATTCTAAATAGATACTACATTCTAATTAGTGGTTCTTTCTTCGCTGCTGGTATTATGATTTCAAAAAAGCTAGTTCAAGTTGGGCCAAAATTTTGCCAAACTAAAAACAAGCTTTTGGACCAAAGGTTGTACCAACTAAAACAAGTTTTGTGGTTTTGCGAATCACACCCTAAAGTTCTAATACACTACTAAATACATAAAATAAAATGAAATTATTATATTTTAATGGAATAGAGCGCGCTTAAACAATGCCAGTGTATGTCGCTCAAGATTGGTAGAAAAAATATCTTCAATAGGTTAAGGATAGAAAATTGTAATTCTCCCCTGACACTTTTAGGAAATTTTTTTAATTTTTTTTTATATTATGATACTCACGTTAAGATTTTAGTAAAGTCACCATTGTATATCTACAAATACGCAATGAGGTCCACCGAGTAGCTGCCTAATGCGCAGGAGATATCGTCGTCAAAGTACTGAAGCTCCCTGAAGAAGGGAATCACTTAGACAAAAAAATGGAGGACCTTGATGTAGGAATAAATTACAGGAAAGTATTCATATTAATCCTTGAAAAACTGCTTTGTATTTGGTCTACTGAAAAATAGAGGACGCTGCAAGTATTTATTAGCGTGTGGAATGTGAGAATTTTTAGGGATTGAAACGATTATGGAATTTCTGTTCAGATATGGATCATGTGGGGTGTGAAATCTGTTATTTGAGATAAGATAAGATTGATAAATATAGTGTTGGAATTGATAGAAGGTTATGTGGAGGATTTGGAGGAACAGAGGAACTAAATTAAACAAGAGAAGAACATTGTTCTCTTGACATATGCCAACACTAGGAGGAAGAGGCGAAAGCTATGCTATGCTTTTATTATTTGCTTCGCTTGATGATATAAAATGAAGATATATGAGATCTTTATATAGCTCAAAACACATACATTGTAATAAATGCCACTAACTCTTAAAGTCAAATGACATAAACATTACTAGTGTAAATGAAACCAAAATAAATGAAACCAAAAGTTACTTAAGGCTAGCTTAAATTTCAACATATAGAAGAAGACTTGATATTATTGATATGCATGATTACATATATAATATAGAAAATTAGATCACATTGCTGGGTTTGTATTTTTGGGATATGATCGGATTTTTAAAAAAAATTGCTAAGGCAAGGGTACAACACCAAGAATAATTACGGCTGATTAAATTAAGTAATTATTAATTAATCAACTTCATCTAATTTTACACTAATTTAGAGAACATACCGATTATGTTCCCTAACAGAATAAACGAGGGGTAAAAAGGGATTTGGCCCTTAGGTGGTATATTTCACATTGAATGATTCGCGGGTTAAATTTGCAATTAAGAATTATCTGAGGGTATATATGCAAAAAGACCTTAGAATAAAATAACTTACTCTTTAATCATTCTTCCCTTTCTCTTTAATCAATCAAATTTTTTTGTGCTTTTGCATCATTTGGCTTGTAAGGGGGAAGTGAGCCTCTAGCCATTCCAAATTCAGTGGCGACGCCAGGATTCAAACTTCAAGGGAACCAAAAGTTATAGAACTACAATGATAAAAGAAAGATATCAACTTCCATTGATGCTATTTTCTCCATTTGATACATTTTTTTCGAAAAAAATGAATCAAATTTGCTTTGTTGCTAAATGTATCACCAATACCACCATACTAAAAATGCAAATTTACAAAATAAATCAATACATGGATAAATAATGAAAAAATACATAGAAAATTGTTGATTCATGTAATATTAGTGTGGAATAATTAGGATTAGGATAGGTTATGATTAAAATGTAATATTCAAAATAGTGAATGGTAATATTGACCATGGAAAACTTTTCGAACTTCATTACTTTTAAAGGGGTATGATTTTTAAATATAGAGGATTTACAAAAAATTATCAGTGGGGTAAATTTGGTTAAGGGTGTTTTAAAAAGGTATTAGTGTCCTTTGATTTATTTTCTCTTATGGGTGCGAATATGAATACGTGTATTGTCCAAATAAAAAGACTTTGTATCGGATGCTTGATAAACGATGGGATCAAATTGGATATGAACCAGATTGATGGATTCTGAATAATATATTGGAAGAAATACGAATTAGATTTTAATGTATAATTCAATAACATAATGTTCTTAAAGGAAATAATATCTTCCATGAAAATAAATAAATAAAATGAAAAAATGAAAAATATCTTATATCTTGTGAAGCACACTTAAATAGATTTAATGCATATAGCTCTGTACATGTTATTGCATATCTGAATGTATTAGATAGTTTAACACTATCTTAACCACATCTAGGTTTTAAATAGAATGCATGCGGGTGTTTATAGACGTTGAATCGAATTCGGATAGATGTTGAATCGAATATTCGGAATAAATTATTTATGTTTGCATTTGCAAGGATGGCCCTTGAATAATGTTGGGCCTGATTTATGAGGCCGCATCTGGGCCTGAATCTGCCCTCGTGGCAGTGCACATACAAACAATCTCGGCCTACTAACATTAGTATCGGGTAGCGGGTCGACACCCAATCCAATATAAAGTGACTAATTTCAACGGGTCACTTTCCTCCCGCCCCAATTGAACGGATCAACAGTCAAAAAAAGGCCACACAAAAAAGGAAGGAAAAAAACACCCATGGGGCCCACTTTCAGTATGATCAGTGAGCCAGCTACCCACCAATTGGGCCCACTTCTGCGAAACTAGCAACTTATTTTAGTCTCTAACTAACAGAGCTGGCAAAAGTTGACCTTGACAATGATTAAAAGTTCATTGCAGTGTTTTGACTTCTTCTCTCTTCCCTTTGCTCTCTAATATATAACAACTTGCACGCAAAATTTCTCCAAATTCAAAGCCATTCTCAAAATTCTCTTTCTTCTCATTTCTCTCTTTCTCTAAAGTCTCTTGAATTAGGGGACAAAAATGAATTATATCAGCAGAAAGATGCATCTTTACAATGTGACAATGGGGCTCTACATGCTTGATTGGTGGGAGAGATATCTATTCAGTATCCTTTTTTTAATCCTATTGATTTTCCATCAATTAATTTGTTTACTCTATTGATTACTTTTTTGCTTCTAAATATGATTCTGGGTCATATTATTAGTTTTTGATTTGATGTTTGATGGAAATGGGGTTTTTTCTTAACTTTGAGTAGACATGTTGATCATGGTGTTGCTTTGGTTCATATGCTACAACGGATCCAAGTCTACAGTGGAATTTTACAACAAGTAATACTCTTAATTCCCCTTCTCTTTTACTAATTCATCGAACTGCACAGCTTAATGTCTCATCTTCATCCTAATTATAGATTATGATCAAGTTAATTATCAAAAAAAAAAAAAAAAATTCCCTGTACCTTTGCCCTTTAGTATGGTTTTATTTGATTCAGGGTGAACTATAATTGATGTTTTAGCTAGGAGTTAGAATCTGACTCAAAAGGAAATTCAAAACCCCGATCTAATAATCACTTACATGAACCCCGGGGAGCAAAATTTGCAAAATTATTCGTATAACGCCACAGTCGTAATTTCTCCTTTTCCACTTATAACTTATGGCCCTTATGGCCTTGCTTTTCACGCAACTGGTAGTTCCTCTTCCTAGTGCTTGAGCATATGGCCTGATCTAAATACGTGATATCACTGTCAATTGTCTATAGTTTCACTAATACTCAAAACTCGAGGTTCATTCGGATCCTATCAGAATGCTCCTCACAGCTCAGATCGTGCGGGCTTCTGATAGAAATCGAACTCCAATTAGAGTTATCCTATTCCGACTAAGAGCTAAAATTCTATTCGGCAATAATCAGACCATAATTGAACTATTTTGATTAGTTCAATATTCGACCCTTAAACTGTGCTGAACTAAACTAGTTTAAGGGGGGTTGGCCAAACTGACCCTTGGGCTTCAAAGAGAGAACAAGATTGCGTTGTAATTTGTCAGGTGAACTTTTATTATCATCTTGAGTTCAATCATTATGGAACATTTTTATTTTTATAGATTAAAATAGCCAAGCAAGGCAAAGAAATTGCACATAAGCAAACAACCTCTTTACAAGGAACATTTTTATAGCCATCTTTGTTTTTATATATTTTTATGTATGTGGAAGAGTCTAATCCTTTTCTTAATTTTCTTCAGTCATCTTAAATCTACCATCTTTGTTGGCGGAAACTTCGGAACTCGAGCAACTGTACCATCTTAATCAGCATTAAGAACTGGCACTATGGAGTGTTCTCTGGGAGCATGTGAAATTTTAGGAATCATTCTACTTATAATTTCCTGTAATTCTACATATTTTTCCTGTAATTTTATGATTTTCGTTGTAGTTTTGATTTCGCTATTGCAAAAGTGTAACCCTGATTCATGTAAAAAGATAAGGAGGGCCCAAATACATGATCAAAGAGGAGATGGTACTTTTAGTCGGTAGTAGTCTCAAATGTGTGACGCAAACATTGTTTGTACAAGTCAAATTAAGAAAATAAAAGTCTTTCTTGACAGATCAGATGTTGAAATTAGCTCCATGAGTTTCTATTAGATGACATTCAAAGTCTCGAGTTTTGTTTCTAATTAACAAATAATAATAATAAATAAATAAAACCAAATAAAATGTAGTAGATAGACGACATATCCGAATTAAGTATTATTTTGCCCACCATGATCGTTCATTTATTCCGAAATATACTTTGCATAATATTTCTCAACGAATGGGCTTCATGTCCGAAGGAATGTCTTCCCCTCACATGAGTACCTTAGAGTGAAGTGGGCCTAAGGCCCAATTGTATTCTATAACTAAAATGAACATTTAGGATGTGTTTGGCAAGTTGTTAAAATTAAGCTAGGTCTGAACCTAGCCCAATTTTATGTTAGTTTTTATTTATTAACTTTTTGTGCTAGACTTAGCCCAACTTTTTATGTACAAATAATGACCTTAAACTGATTTTGTTTTGGACGAAGAGAGGTATAGTTCAAAACAATATCAATTTTGAACAAAACTAGCACAGGACTATTCCTAACCCAATTTTACTCCATTTTCCAAACACATCCTTGGCGTGAGTGCAATGCGGGCCACTGACCTAGGCCCGGGCCTTCCTGGTCACCCAAAGACCCCGTCCAGGTAAGTATGTTCAATGGCCGCACCAGCTCCTTATTTTATAGCCATCTCAGCCTCCTTAGCTTCTCAATGCAGCCGATGTGGGACTAATAAACTTCAAAATTCCAATGCAGGGAAAGATCGATCTTCTGAGGATTTATAGATTTTTACTCTTTAGGTTCATCCTGTTGTTTATGCGTTAATGACCTGCCTATTACGGACTACACCAGTTATATATATGTAATTTCTTATTTTTGTGGACATCTGTGTTAAAGTTTCAGATAGGGATTAAACTTACACTGGATTACATGTAGATCCTATTCAGATATCCCTAACGCACTTTCAGCATTAAATTTTTTTAAAAAAGTGCTTCCAATATTTGACATGGTTATGTTTATTTATATCAATGATGTGATTTCACTTGGATATAATAAATCATATAGTAAAACACAATTTATAAAATAAAACGGGGCTTTTGAGACTGTGTCCATCATTAGGATTGCTTGCTTATTGTTTTATCAGAACGCATGCATACAATAGTGTAACCTATAGTATTCATAGGCGGCATATGTAAAGATTATTAATATGTGAGTATAATTTCACATCATGTTAAGAAACAGTGATGAATTTAAAATAAAAGTTAGGATCAATACCTAATAGTTATAGATTTTGAGTTAAAATTGATTCTTAAAATTGGAACAAGAGAAGGGGGGTGAAAAAGAAAAGAAAATGCATTCGGAAAATCTGGGTAGTAAATAGAAATTATCGAAATCATTCACGTTTAAAAAATTCACAAAGTTGTAATTGAGTTCCATCATTGAGTTTCCTTATAAATACAAACAGCCATTTATTTCACATATAACCGCCGGGTACATGAATCCACGCTTATTTTTTCACAAAAGCCCCTGAGCAACAAATAATTGGCATTTGAGGGGAGTCAGAGAGCCATAAAAGGAAGGAAATAAAACGCCTGGGGTAGTTCATTGGAGGATCTTCCCCCTTGTCCAAAGAGAGAGAAAATTGTTGAATAAATGAGCAGGATGCTAGAGAGACTGCGATACTCAGTTACCATAAACGGAAACTGCAGGATTTGGGCACAAATTAAAAGGAACAGGGGAAGAAGGAAGAGGAAAACCCAAGAGGGGGAAAAAACCCAGCAAAGGTACTTTTTAATCCATAAAAGTTATTTCTGATCATGGGTTTTTGTCCATTTCTCTGATTATTTTGTTGGGTTTATTCTTGCTTATCTTGTAATTTGAATTGTGTCGACATGGGTCTTTGTTCTTGAGGTATGTGATGAATTAAGATTAACTAATATCTGTTAAATGTTGGATTAATTAACCTAGATTTTAAGATTATTATTTAAAACTTTGAGCTTTTTATTAAAACCCTGGAATTATTATTTGAAGTCTCCTATCCTGTTCAAGCTCAAGGCTTGAATTTTTGAAATGCCATCATTTGTTCATGGCCTCAACTATTTCAGTAATGCAAATGAGGACCCTAGCCATATTTGTATATTGGAGCTCACTAACTGCAAGGTGCCATAGGTGAGTTTGGATACAAATCCTTTATATCGAGCAAAGTAGTTATTTGGAGTTGCTCTCATCATGTCTACTGTCTAGTCAGCTTATGTGGCTGAATGTCAGAACCAACTGCATTCGTATGATTGCCTTCTCTTTTTAATTTTTTTCCCACCTCAATCTGTCAAAACATTTTTGCCTAATTTCAATGCAACTCTAATTTCTAGCCTTAAGCACATCAAGATTCCAGGATTCTAATGTCTAAAAGGTCATCATCGATAATTGTTTATTCCGAAGAGGGCCAACTTGGTTCCCTATTTTGATTACCTAATATAGTAACCTCGTCATTAGGCATACAGGTCATGTTGATGCTAATCAAATATTCAAATACAAAACACAAGTGAGTACTCTGGGGATCCAAAACCCTTAAATTGATGTCTTCCATCATTCGTTCATGGACTCACCATTTGCCTCATTCAATGAACTGCTCAAAACCATATCCAGCTGTCCATACTTTTTTGAGCTTATGAGCCCCAAAAGAGACAAACTGGTTTAGGATAAATTCCCAGCAATGAAGCTTCGAAAGTCATTTCTCAACACCTTCTTCCTCTTATCCTAGTGAACCAATAAAAAATCTAGTCAAATTTAGCAATTTCAGAACCAACTTCAATCATATGATTAGCCTCTCTTTTCTTCTACCTCATTTATCCAAAACATTTTGCCCAGTTCTGTTGCTATCTTAATTCTAGCCCATCCACAGTTCAAAGTCAAACCTTGGAATATAATGCCTAAAGGGGTCATTAATATTTTGTAATTCCTAAATGGGTCAAGACTTAGTTCTCCAATTTTATTACAAAATGCATTGCAAAGTTAATTTGATGCTGTTTTTGTTGCAATAATGATACTGCAACCAACATAATTTAGTTTGATTTTACTAGAGATTAAAAAGGTATATATTGGATATATTTTTTGATGGATTTCCCTAAAAAATGAACATTGTGGTTTTGGAAAAAAAAATACATGGTTTAAGTCATCAAGTTTGGTCGTACACATATTGTACATATTTTCAAAACTTACTTTGACCCTTTCCTCATATTGCCACCGATAGAAAGGCTCCATTCATCTCACATTTCCTTAGTGTTTCAATAATCTGTGAATACAAATGAAAATATTAATAACACACGTGCATGCGCGCACAAATACACATATACACTTGTTTCTGGTATTGAAGTATTTTTATCTTACATAAAGGATTACTGGGTGTAATTATATCAATGTCATTAAGTGTATATGATGAATTAATATCTAGCACGAGAACTCTTGGAGAGTGACAATTTTCTTATGAGGCAACCACCATATGCTTGCATGAAAGGTTAACGTATCCTTATCCCTTACATTTGTTGTTAATTGTGATTAATCTTTCTAGAGGATGAGGTCTATAAGTATATAGTTGTCAAACTATATAAAGGACACAAGAGTAACACCGCAAATATCACTCCCTTCAACAGTAAAGCGTTTATAATCTAAATAGTTTGGAGTTGGCATATCAGAACTTTAAAAAAAAATTACGAGAAGAAATACGGACACTTTTCATAGTATTGGTCTACAAACACAATATGGTGGACCCATTTGGTTCATAGCCATGTTACCCAAGAAAGTTAGAGGGGTGTGAGAGGGAGTTTTTCAAGAAGACAGAGAATTCGTGGTAGAGAAAGAGATTGAGTATCAGAATCAAAATCAAGATCAATTGAAGAATCAAGATCAAGATTGAGATCGAAATCGAAAGAGACATCAATTTAAGAGAATGAAACACAACCTTACCCATTGCAATAAATAAAAGAATTAAAAAAACTCAAGTATTCAACCAAATGCAAGTTTTGAACCTCACAAGTGAGGTCTAACAAACCATGTTCTAGTCTAGCAATCTTATGCTAGTATGATTCTTGTCATGCTCTAAAAAGGTCACACTAGATCCATTTGCTTCCTAGCAACTTACCAGTTGTCGAAAGGATTAGTTCCTTCCTAATAGAAGGAGCCAATTAGCTACAGAAAAGTACATGTTCTCCTAACACGTTTTACTGTCTCCAACCGTATTGTTTCACTGATTTTCTGTCCTATATTTCAGCATATGTCTACTCACCACCTGAACATTTTTATTTAAACATTGCTCATTCTTGTAGACATGTTCTTTCAATTGCCCCATTTTCTTAACCATAAAATATAGCTGGCCATCTTTCAGTTGTTTATTCTGCCGTTTGTTTTCAGCTTGAAAAATCTCTTGAATTCTTTTGTTTACCATCTGACTCATGATCCACAGTATATTTAACCATCTGGTCAATAATAGTATATATCTGGCTTAATAACATGTAAGAAGTGAGCTTAGTTCTGTGAGCTATTGTAACCTGTATTATCTTTGTACCCTCAAGGCTATTTAACTGTAATAGGAGTAATCTTTTATGAATCTTCCTACATTTCCATCTATTTATATTTAATAGTCCGGGATTACATATATTTAGTTAGGCAGTTATGATAACTAGCAGGAGGGATGGTTAGAAGTTTGTCCATTGGCAAGACATCCCTTATTCTTTGGCCTCCCTGTGGTTGTACGATCACAATCTTTGACATGTTTAGTTCAGATTATTTTCAAACTTCTAGAAAGAAAGAAGAGGTCCAGAATTTAGTCCTTTGATTGAAGGGGTTTGTCAGTGTTTACATCTCAGAGAGCATATTGTAAAGTAATTTTTTTCATTGTTACATTTTCATCTAGTGTAGGATTCTCGCTTTTTAGAAACTGTGTGAATATGGCGTGTCATGATATTGATGAATGAGCTGTTGAGAGGCACATTTCCGTTTCTTTATTACATTTTGGGGAAGACTTCAAGTCCCTTGCTCTGCTGGTTGTTGGGATCATTAGCACAGAAACAAGGCATATGCTTAATTCGTTAAAGTATTAAATTACTTACTGTGAACGTGGGGGCCCACGTGACCGCTGGCATCACGAATTGCGGCACGAATTGCGGTGGCCTGTGCGACACCATGGGGCCACACCCGCGTGAACTGCAGCGTGAATCCGCGCCGTTGACTCGACGACGGAAACTAAAAAGAAAAAACTAAACTTTTTAGTCCCACATCGGCCAAATTAAAGGAAAGATTTTAATTAATTCCTATAAATAGGGAATTAAGCCTAGGTTATTTGGTGTGAAGAAAAAGGGAGAAAAAGCTAGGGTTTTGGTGACTAGAGAGAAAAAGAGAGATTGGAGAGATTTTACAAGAGAGGTCAATTTCTCTTGGGTAAAAATCAAAGCTTTTTCTTTAGGACGAGCTTGTGGATTGTACAAGTCGTCGGTGTTCTTTATAGTCAAATCTCCCTCACCCCTTCCGTGGGCGTAGGCAATTTTCTTAGAACCACGTAAATCTCGTGTCTTCTTGTTTTCTTTGTGTATTGGCTATTGTTTGTAGGTTCCCTTGATTTAGTCCTAATCTTGTTGAGAGGAAGAGTAGATATCTCACTTTGTTGGGATATTTTACTTTCTATTCTTGTTTCCTTCGTGAGACGGAATATAAATCGAGGCCTTCTCGGGTGATATCGCTTTGGCGTCTTGGTGACCAGCTTCCCAACAATTGGTATCGAGCTATTATTGATTGGAAGTGGTGTAACCGGTTTGAGGTGATGCTCGGTAATTTCTGAGAGAAGCGGATTTATTAATACAAACGGAGAATGACGTCTACCAAGAATCGGTCAAAGTAGAAAAATTCGAGATTAAAAGTTCAATGGGAGGAATGATTTTTCCTATTGGAGGATGCGGATGAAAAACTCACCGATTTACAAAAATTACACAAGGCTTTGGTGGAAAGAAGAAGCACAAAGATATGTCGATGAGTTGGGAGGAGCTGGATCCGGAAGCACGAGCGTCGATTATCCTATGCCTTGAAAGGGATGTAGCTTTCTTGATAGATGGAGAGGAAGCGGTGCTTGGCGTGTGGTCGAAGTTAGAAAGTACCTTCATGACGAAGAGTCTAACGAACAGGATCTATTTAAGAATCAAGATCAAGATTGAGATCGAAATCGAAAGAGACATCAATTTAAGAGAATGAAACACAACCTTACCCATTGCAATAAATAAAAGAATTAAAAAACTCAAGTATTCAACCAAATGCAAGTTTTGAACCTCACAAGTGAGGTCTAACAAACCATGTTCTAGTCTAGCAATCTTATGCTAGTATGATTCTTGTCATGCTCTAAAAAAAGGTCACACTAGATCCATTTGCTTCCTAGCAACTTACCAGTTGTCGAAAGGATTCGTTCCTTCCTAATAGAAGGAGCCAATTAGCTACAGAAAAAGTACATGTTCTCCTAACACGTTTTACTGTCTCCAACTTCGTATTGTTTCACTGATTTTCTGTCCTATATTTCAGCATATGTCTACTCACCACCTGAACATTTTTATTTAAACATTGCTCATTCTTGTAGACATGTTCTTTCAATTGCCCCATTTTCTTAACCATAAAATATAGCTGGCCATCTTTCAGTTGTTTATTCTGCCGTTTGTTTTTCAGCTTGAAAAAATCTCTTGAATTCTTTTGTTTACCATCTGACTCATGATCCACAGTATATTTAACCATCTGGTCAATAATAGTATATATCTGGCTTAATAACATGTAAGAAGTGAGCTTAGTTCTGTGAGCTATTGTAACCTGTATTATCTTTGTACCCTCAAGGCTATTTAACTGTAATAGGAGTAATCTTTTATGAATCTTCCTACATTTCCATCTATTTATATTTAATAGTCCGGGATTACATATATTTAGTTAGGCAGTTATGATAACTAGCAGGAGGGATGGTTAGAAGTTTGTCCATTGGCAAGACATCCCTTATTCTTTGGCCTCCCTGTGGTTGTACGATCACAATCTTTGACATGTTTAGTTCAGATTATTTTCAAACTTCTAGAAAGAAAGAAGAGGTCCAGAATTTAGTCCTTTGATTGAAGGGGTTTGTCAGTGTTTACATCTCAGAGAGCATATTGTAAAGTAATTTTTTTTTCATTGTTACATTTTCATCTAGTGTAGGATTCTACGCTTTTTTTAGAAACTGTGTGAATATGGCGTGTCATGATATTGATGAATGAGCTGTTGAGAGGCACATTTCCGTTTCTTTATTACATTTTGGGGAAGACTTCAAGTCCCTTGCTCTGCTGGTTGTTGGGATCATTAGCACAGAAACAAGGCATATGCTTAATACGTTAAAGTATTAAATTACTTACTGTGAACGTGGGGGCCCACGTGACCGCTGGCATCACGAATTCGTGGGCACGAATTCGTGGTGGCCTGTGCGACACCATGGGGGCCACACCCACGTGAGCACACGCCCGCGTGAATCCCGCGGCTTCGTTCGGCTCACGACAGTAAAACTAAAAAGAAAAAAACTAAACTTTTTTAGTCCCACATCGGCCAAATTAAAGGAAAGATTTTAATTAATTCCCTATAAATAGGGAATTAAGCCTAGGGTTATTTGGTGTGAAGAAAAAGGGAGAAAAAGCTAGGGTTTTTTGGCGGCGGCTAGAGAGAGAAAAAGAGAGAGATTGGAGAGATTTTACAAGAGAGGTCAATTTCTCTTGGGTAAAAATCAAAGCTTTTTTCTTTAGGACGAGCTTGTGGATTGTACAAGTCGTCGGTGTTCTTTATAGTCAAATCTCCCCTCACCCCTTCCGTGGGCGTAGGCAATTTTCTTAGAACCACGTAAATCTCGTGTCTTCTTGTTTTCTTTGTGTATTGGCTATTGTTTGTAGGTTCCCTTGATTTAGTCCTAATCTTGTTGAGAGGAAGAGTAGATATCTCACTTTGTTGGGATATTTTACTTTCTATTCTTGTTTCCTTCGTGAGACGGGAATATAAATCAGGGCCTTCTCTCGGGTGATATCGCTTTGGCGTCGCGTGACCAGCTTCAACAATTGGTATCAGAGCTATTATTCAGATTGGAAGTGGTGTAACTTCTGGTTTGAGGTGATGCTCGGTAATTTCTGAGAGAAGCGGATTTATTAATACAAACGGAGAATGACGTCTACCAGTAAATCGGTCAAAGTAGAAAAATTCGAGATTAAAAAGTTCAATGGGAGGAATGATTTTTCCTATTGGAGGATGCAGATGAAAAACTCACTGATTTCGCAAAAATTACACAAGGCTTTGGCTGGAAAAGAGAAGAAGCACAAAGATATGTCTGATGAGGATTGGGAGGAGCTGGATCTGGAAGCACGAGCGTCGATTATCCTATGCCTTGAAAGGGATGTAGCTTTCTTGATAGATGGAGAGGAAATAGCGGCGTGTGGTCGAAGTTAGAAAGTACCTTCATGACGAAGAGTCTAACGAACCGGATCTATTTAAAATTCAAATTGTATACTTGCAAGATGGAGGAGGGCTCATCAATCCGGGAATACATCAACAAGTTTGATAGGATCATATCAAACTTGAAAGGTATAGATGTAAAAATTGTAGATGAGGATCGACGCTTCTACTATACGTCTCTAGAAGTCTTATGAGAACACAGTGCAAACACCGATGCTTGTAGGAGACAATTTGAAGATGGATGAGACTAGAACGGCGCTTCTAGCGGATGACCTTCGGAAGATTGCAACCAGTGACATGACTACTGGTGGTAACAAAGAACAAGCGCAGGGATTGTTTGCTAGAGGAAGGAGCAATGAGCAAGGAAAAGGCAAGGGAGGAAACTCTAGATCTAAATCGAGACCTCTTGCAGGAAAATCGTGTTTCAAATGCGGTGAAGTTGGGTATTTCAAGGTCGACTGTCCAAATAAGAGAGTAGGTGGAAAGAAGAAGAATAACAACAAGACTGAGAGAAGAGAGGGCAAGGAAGAGGCGGGCTACGTTTCAGAGGAAGGGAGCGATAAGGAGTGCTATGTCGTCACGGGTGGCGAGAATATCTCCGGGAAGTGAATACTTAATTCTGGTTGCTCTTACCATATGTGTCCAAATAGGAAGTGGTTTACTACCTACAAAGACATTGATGGTGGAACCGTATTGATGGGGAACAACCATGCTTGTAAAACGGTGGGGCTTGGTAATATCAAAATCAAGATGCATGATGGAGTGGTTCGAACCTTGACGGATGTGAGGCATGTTCCCGACTTGCGGAAGAATCTTATCTCAGTTGGTGCATTGGACTCCGGCGGTTGTAAAATTGTTACGGAGAACGGAGTGAAGAAGATTGTTCGGGATTTCCTTGTAGTGATGAAGGGTGTTCGTCACGGTAATTTATATACTCTCGTGCACCACTCGTGACTCGAGATGCAGCTGTCGAACCGGAAGGTGGAGACCCATGTGAGCACACACGATTATGGCATAGGCGGCTTAGACATATGTCAGAGAAGGGTCTAGTTCTGCTTGGTAAAGAGGGTCTGCTGAAGAATCTGAAGGAACCTAGCATGGATTTTTGCGAGGATTGTGTGTATGGAAAGTCACACAAAGTTCAATTTCTGAGAAGCAAGTCTAAGAGCAGAGGGATACTAGATTATGTGCACACGGATGTTTGGGATCCGGCTCAGACCACTTCTAAGGGTGGTTCCAGATATTATGTCTCGTTCATAGATGACTATTCGAGGTATGCTTGGATTTACTTTCTGAAGCATAAGAATGAGGTGTTCGAGACATTTAAGAAGTGGAAAGCAATGGTTGAGAACAGAACGGGAAAGAAATTGAAGACACTGAGATCTGATAACGGTACATAGTATACAGATGGTGCTTTCAAGGAGTTTTGTGATCGGGGAGAATTGTTTGACACCGACAAAGTCAACACCACGAGAATGGGATCGCAGAGACCGAACCGAATATTGCGGAGAAAGCAATGAGTATGCAATCATCTATTGGATTGGGCAACGAATGGCGGGCGAAGCTGCGGCTACAACTTGTTACATCGTGAACCGTTCACCACATTCGACATTGGATGGTAATACACCATAGGGTGTGGTCGAGAACATCGATTATGATAGACTTCGAATTTTTGGATGTACCGCCTACTATCACGTCAACGAGGGAAAGCTTGACGCCGGCCAAGAAGACAATATTCTTGGGATATGCGAAGGCGTAAAGGCTATCGCCTTTGGTGTCTGGAAGATTCAAGTTCGCGACGAGATGTTACCTTTGATGAGAAATACATGATTGCTAGGCAAGGATGATGGTGTTAGGGCCGATGAGACTTCTAAGTCTCGGGTTATTGAAATAGAACCTAAAGACCAACGAGGTTCTAGTCGTGTTCAAGTGGGAAGTCAGGTAGATGATGAGCTTGAGCAGGAGGAGGTTCAACAGGAGAATACACAGACATTACAATAACAGCAGCTCGAGGATAGTTTGGCTTTCACTAGGCCAAGGCGAGCATACAAGCATGTACAGAAGCTGGGGGCTGATCAACCCCTGAAGCACTATGGACAGGTTAATTTGATTGAATACGCACTCTCGGTAGAGGAGGACGAGCCGGTCTCCTTCAAGAAAGCTATTCGGGACAAGGATAGTGAGAGTTGGTTGGCTGCGATGGAGGAAGAGATAGAATCTCTTCTGAAGAACTAAACATGGGAGGTGGTCCCATTGCCCGTAGAAAGAAAAGCTATTGGTTGTAAGTGAGTGTATAAAAGAAAGAAAGATCTTTCAGAGCTCGGTGGTACAAGGTACAAGGCAAGGCTAGTGGCTAAGGGGTTTGCACAAAGAGAGGGTGTGGATTACAATGAGATATTTTCTCCGGTGGTGAAACACACTTTTATTCGGGTGCTATTGAGTATTGTTGCTCATGGTGATCTTGAGCTGGAATAACTCGATATTAAAACGACCTTCTTGCACGGAGACTTGAATGAAGAGATCTACATACATCAACCTGAGGGCTACAAGGTTGAGAACAAGGAGGATCATGTGTGTCGTTTGAAGAAGTCACTGTATGGATTGAAGCAATCTCCCCGACAGTGGTACAAGCGATTTGACTCCATGTTGAAGCATGGGTTTTCCCGAAGCGACTATGATTGTTGCGTTTACATTCTGAAGCTTCGTGGAGGTAATTATATCTATCTCCTTTTGTATGTGGATGACATGCTTATTGCTTCTAAGAGCAGGGTGGAGATAGATAGACTGAAATCTCAACTTGGTGAAGAGGTCGAGATGAAGGACATGGGCGCTGCTAGGAAAATACTGGGTATGGAGATTAGAAGAGAACGGGCTAACCGACGATTGTTCTTGAGTCAGAAGGGCTATATAGAGCAGGTGATCGCGAGGTTCGGGATGCAAAATGCTAAATCGGTGGTGACTCCATTGGCTCCACACTTTAGGCTTTCTGGTAAACAACCTCCTACTATAGCGGAAGAGAAGGCGCATATGGAGCGTGTTTCCTATGCTAGTGCAGTTGGCAGCTTAATGTACGCAATGGCGTGTACACGCCCAGATATTTCACAGGCGGTCAGTGTGGTCAGTAGATTCATGGCGAATCCGGAAAATGCGCACTGGGAAGCAGTGAAGTGGGTCCTGGGGTACTTAAAGGGTACCGTTGATACGGGTCTGTGTTTTGGTGGAGAAACATGTCAGATTGATGGGTTTGTGGACTCTGATTATGCGGGCGATCTAGATAGACGGCGATCGACTACTGGTATGTATTCAGGATACATGGGGCTCCGGTTAGTTGGCGATCGATGTTACAGACTCTGATGGCACTTTCTACTCTGAGTACATGGCCATGGCAGAGGGAGTGAAGGAAGCATTGTGGTTGTGGGGTCTTCTAAATGATTTGGGGATTGAGCAGGAGAACGTGAACTTGTGGTGCGACAATCAGAGTGCAATTCACTTGGCGAAAAATCAAGTTCATCATGCTCGTATCAAGCATATCGATGTCATGTATCATTTCGTGCGAGATGTCATAGAGGAAGGCGATATTTCTCTCATGAAGGTGCACACGAATGAGAATCCCGCAGACATGTTAACCAAGGTGATCACAGGTAGTAAGTTTAAGCATTGCTTGGACTTGCTTCATATCGGCCGTGTTGATGCGCTTGAGGGCATGACCCTTGGCGGTGATGGGGTGAGGTGGAGATTATATGGAGAATTGCAGAACTACGATTAGCTTGATCCCGGTGGAGGGTACGTAGGCAGCCGCGGTATAGTGGCGCAGCTGAATTGGCCTGGTTTGGCTGATGGAGATCTCTCTAGTAATATTTGCGGTGTTCTTTTGGTGTTCGTCCAAAATTTGAGGTTTATCAAATGATGTACGAGGTGGAGAATTGTGAACGTGGGGGCCGCGTGGCCGTGGCATCCGCAGTGCGTGGGCGCAGTGCGTGGTGGCTATCTTGACACCATGGGGCCACACCCGTGAGCACTGCGCCGCGTGAATCCCGCGGCTTCGTTCGGCTCACGACAGTAAAACTAAAAAGAAAAAAACTAAACTTTTTTAGTCCCACATCGGCCAAATTAAAGGAAAGATTTTAATTAATTCCCTATAAATAGGGAATTAAGCCTAGGGTTATTTGGTGTGAAGAAAAAGGGAGAAAAAGCTAGGGTTTTTTGGCGGCGGCTAGAGAGAGAAAAAGAGAGAGATTGGAGAGATTTTACAAGAGAGGTCAATTTCTCTTGGGTAAAAATCAAAGCTTTTTTCTTTAGGACGAGCTTGTGGATTGTACAAGTCGTCGGTGTTCTTTATAGTCAAATCTCCCCTCACCCCTTCCGTGGACGTAGGCAATTTTGCCGAACCACGTAAATCTCGTGTCTTTACTGTTTTGCTGTGTATTGGCTATTGTTTGTAGGTTCCCTTGATTTAGTCCTAGTACTGTTGAGAGGAAGAGTAGATATCTCACTTTGTTGGGATATTTTACTTTCTATTCTTGTTTCCTTCGTGAGACGGGAATATAAATCAGGGCCTTCTCTCGGGTGATATCGCTTCCGCGGCGTGCGGGCGTGCCCCCGCATCCCAACACTTACATTTTTTTTGCTAGCCTTTAATACTTTGAAACTAACATTTTGATTATTAACCAGATGGACAGTCTGGTACCTCAGTTTTCTGCCTTTCAAGTTGCACTTCTGTTATTTATGGAATATGTCGACCTTGGGAAGTGGGTAGCTGCTATAGAAGGGGGATCATGTTTTGGACTTGGCTTACTGCTACTGCTTTTCTACAATTGTACTGCTGTTCTGTTGCAGTGCCTAGCAAGTTACATCTCTCTGGTCACCGGAAAGGACCTTGCACAGGTACCATTTTAGTCCCTTAAATCTTTGATATTTTGAAGTTAGTCCCTCCAATCGTTGAACTTTCTATTAGGTTCCCGTAGTTCTATATCTTGCTATTGACTACTCTTGATTGGAGGCGTTAATTTGAAACAACTTAGAAGAACTTGGGGACTTATAGCAATTTCAATGATTTGGGTATCTGACTTTGAAATGCTTAAAAGAATTAGAAATCTAATAGCAATTAAATGATTTGAGGGACTATTCTCAAAAATCAAAATATTAAAGATTTAGGGGACTAGTATCGTGAGAGCCCTTTCTTTTTGTTACCCTTTTGCCACGAGTAATATGCAATGAGCTCAGCTGCTCATCGTCGTGCGCTGAGCTGCTCATCAATGTGGTTAAATGTATTTCTTAAAGCCTTCTAGCAAATCATGTCGTCTAGGTTCCTTTGAAATGAAAACAGAAGAATAATATAGTCCATGAAACCTTGCTGCTTGACATTAATGATTAGAAGTAGCCACCTGATGCATTTCAGCCAACAACTTACTGATGCATTTCAACCAACAACTTTACCAAGACGCCCTGCTGATACAAGTTGCTCCATTCAACTGAAAAGTCTCTCTCTCTCTCTCTCTCTCTCTCAATAGGACTACAAAATAAAAGCTACTGGGTGCAATAAATAACGGCAACAGTATTTTTCAATGGATTAATGAGATTCATATGCGTCATACTTTATTGCTCATTTTAAAATGTAATTTTTTTAATCCTCGGAACTTTGAACCGAGTAATGATGGATTAAAGATACCAAAGCCTCTAATCTTTCTTTTCTACTATTGCTTATGCATTTGCATTAAATTATGATCACTCAGAATGATGTACTAAGTGCATAGTAAGCTACCTAGTCTGTTCTCTTTATATATGTGTGTCTTTGTGTATGCATGCATGCATGCATGCATTTGCATACGTATCTATAGGTACATCCTCTTGTCGTAGCTGATAATAGCTGTTTTTAACTTTTCTCTGTTTGTGTTTCAAAAGGTTTGCAGTGAGCAATATTCAAGGTTGAGTTTTGTTCTTCTAGGGACTGCAATTGAGCTTTCGATGATTGCATCAGATGTGACAAAGGTATTTGCTACGCATTATCTAATTATTTAAGTAAAATTTGTCCATCATATTTTCATCCTGAACAGACCCTTAGCAATTAGGTTCTTATTCTATTTAGGACAAAATAACCAACTCATTCTTAAGGTATTGGTGAACTCTCAACTTCCCCCCTAAAGTATCAATTTACCTATTTTCCTCTTAAACTATATGTATGTGCCAATGTGGTCATTTTATGAGCCCACAGTCAAATATTTAACATATCAATGACATGATGGTGTTTTTTTTTGTTGCATTTCCTCATGGTTTTTTATCTGCTTGTCTCCTTTTCCCGCAACCCATGAAAATTTCCAAACTACTTTTCTCCAAAATTTTTTACACTTTATCCCTTTTTTGAATTGAATAATCATTTTTTGAATTGCGGAAAATACATGAAATGCAAAAGAAAAAAAATGTCAAGTCATCAATCTGTTAAATATTTGATTATGGGCTAAGAAAATGATTACATCGGGCACATACACATATTTAAGGGGGGAAATAGACAAATTGTTATTTGATGGGGGAAGTTGAGAGTTCCCAATACTTTAAGGGAGGACTTGATCACTTTGTCCTTTTATTTATCAGGGTTGGCAAACGCTGAAGTCATTTCATGGGTATTGCAGATTCTAAGTGTTGCATATGGGTTTCACGTGTTGTTTGAGATGGATTTATTCACTTGCATCTCTTTATCATCCATTGTTTCTGTTGCGCTCCCTATCTTCGTCTTCTCCTTGGTAAGGTGTCCTTATATATGTAACTATGTACATACCATGTGTATACTGTTTTCTACATGCAAATGTATAAATATTTTAATTGGTTCAGATGCACATTCATCTGCGTGTGTGTGTGTAATGCGTACAGAAGTGTGTATACGTGCACGCGCATGTGTCCATGCATGTGCTTGTGTATAGATACATGCATGCATACATACATATGCTAAATGAGCTACCAAGAGATGGACCAGTGGGGCCCATTTCTTAGTCACATCGGCGCAATAGGACCTTATTACTTCTATCTGTTCGCAGCGCATTTTGATAAATGAGATGACAACTAATATCCAATTTCCCCTATATCTCCTATATATAATAATAATTGTATGAAAAAGTGGGTATTAGGCGACAACTCATTTTACTGTATAGCTATCAAGAGTTATAATTGTGGTGGCTGGTCAGGTCCACCTTGCTAGTCACATTGAAATAGGTGGATCTCACAACTCTCTTTTTTGGTAGCTTATTTTGCTAAATGAGGTGACGACTCATACCCAATGCCCCCATTTATACATATGCTAACAGAAGTACTGAATTATTGTTATCAGCATGTAACATATAGGCACATAGGCAAAGTGTACCCACTGTAAATCCGTAATGTTGGTGCTGTTTTGATTTTTTTTTTTTAGGGATATCACAATTTGAAGGTGCTACATGTTAGCATAGCAATCTTCTCATCACTCTTTTATGTGCTTGGAGTGCACCTTACTCAGCTGGAAACTTCATTTTCCCCACATAAGGCATACTCAGGTGTGAATTTGAAGAATGCTCATACCGTAATGGCTCTTCTTGGTGCGCAGATAGTACCTCACAATTTCTACATTCAACCTTATATTATACAGGTACCTGAAATATTTATTATTTTCTGGTCATGTATTTTATGATCCTCATGCCTTGCTTGTTTTTTTTAATCTTCTTCAGTGAAAAGGAAATTTACAATTGGTTTCATTTGCACATTCTATTAATGTTTGCTTTTCAGCTTTCATATTTTTTATGCAACACGCGCACACGTGCGCAACCAACTCACACACAATTATTCTGCAGTGTATGATATATATAGGTTCTCTATGCAAAACACGAATCATTACTATTAATAAGATTCAAGGGAGAAGCGACACTCTTTCTCTCTTCTCTCCTAATTCTCCAACGCTTGTAGCAAGGAATAGTAGCAGATGGTGTTATGACATAATTGGTAAAAAAGAGGATCTACTGTTACTGTAAAGAGGAAGGGCATACCAAAGTCACATTTTTGGAAGCTACATATTGTTATATTTACGCGTAGCATTTGCACCAGAGAAGTTCTCATGTTCCAGGAGTGTACATTTGTTTGAAACGTATGTAGAGATGTTTCAGCAGTTTCAAAATAACTCGGAGCTATTTTACTCCTTAGCTACCACCTGCCTCTCCTCCTCGCCCCTGGAAATTGGATAATTGATTTAGGGGTTTTTAATCATATGTTTGGGATACACACATTCTTTCTACCTTGTTTAATAAATAAAAGACAGTTGGATAAGAATCATCATGTGTTAAATGGATCAAGAGTAAATAAAAGAGTTAGTAGTCATTTTGACCTTGTTTATTCAAACACTTGGGTCCTTGTCTAAGTCTCCCTCTAGAGATTTTTTTTAATATACATATATGGCTTATTTTTGTTGTTCTGATAACTTTATTGCCGGTGGGACTAACTTCTTTAATAAATCTCACATCATTTCATCTGATATTTGGTTAATTTGATGCAGCTACAAAGGAAACAGTTAGATGCCAGTATGAGTGTGGTGCTTCAGACCCATCTTTTTACTTTTGTATCCATCTTTGCTTCCATGTTCCTGCTGAACTCTATAATGATGAACTTAGCAGCTTCTGTATTCAACAGTTATGGCTTTCTGCCTACTTTCCAGGATGCTTTTTTGTTGATGAACCAGGTTAATTCCATTTACCAATGGGTTTTTGATGTTCATCTAAATCTGTCTTTTGTTGCATATTTCACGTAATAAAAGAAGGGAAACAATGATAATCAGTGTACTCAAGCGGCATACTTTTCATACTCTTTTTGCAGAATTTTTTTTGCTTTATCTCATGTTATTGAATGTTCAACATAGTTTCTAATGCATTTTCATTAAACTTCTCTTGTGCGCTCAGTTTTCTTTATAGATTATCATTTATCATTAAACTTTTTTTGTGCATGGTTACAAATCTATGCACCAACATTATACCCAACTTAGTGGATCATATTTCCAGGGCCGAGAGATATATGCTTCATCTATTCCTGGTCTTGCCTGTTTTTCTTATCATAAATTACCCCAATCCATCACATGGCTTACAACCTTTCTTAACTATCATATCAACTTAGAGATAACTTAAGCTAAGGATCTGAATTTCCAGATATAATATTAAGAAAGTCTTTTCTGTGACATACTAAGTTTAGAACCCTAGGGTCATTATATCAAGGTAGGTTTAAATGGAAGATGTTGTTGTATCATCAAGAATTCTCAAGAAGAATTCTTCTCTCCGATGTAGTAAGTTGATCAAATTGATTTTTTTAAAAGGATTTCGTGTCTATGATGGTGAGGAGTAAATGAAGGTGTGCAAAATGACAGGAGCAAACTATTGTTAGGGATGAGCAGTGCTGAGAGACTGAGATTCAAGGGAATGGTATTTGACCAAGTAGATTAACCTAGCTCATCCCCATTTGTGGGCCTTTGCAGCCCAACAAATTAGTGTTAGAGTCCATGGCTCGATGGACCTTAGCTTCAAGAGTCTGTAGTATGGGTTAGGGCTAAACGGTGTGAGTGCATATGAAGTTGTGTATGATGGTAACTTAGTCCAGTATGGTTAAATCATTTTCAATCAATTTGGGTCCAATTAGATTCACCTATACATCTCTGTATGCAGGCCTTTGTAACCCAATGGATTTTCATGTCTAATTCTGACGCAAAGCAGTCATCTTGTTATCCATAACACTTGTTCCATCCAAAATCCAATAATTCTCATGATAAAAATTGGGAGCAAAGATGATACATAAAGTGGAAGCAAAATGGCTCGTGCCAAAGTGGGATGGTCATGTATTATTTATTTATAGGGAAACAATTAATATCCAATTATACAAACCTCCCATAAGTGACGAAACTAATTAATATACCATTCTAATACATCTGCTGATTCTTAAGAAATGGAATTAGACCCTATGGTTCCTTGGACTTTCAGTTTGACTAGGTGAGCAACAACACTCCTAGTGATCTTTCTTCCTCAAACCGAGCCCGCCTTCATCACCGATATGGCATGTTACAAGTCCTATGATGCGTGTCAAGATTTTTTTACTTTGCCATAACGGCATACAACATTACCATCCATTCTCTTAGGTTTTTGACCCCCTTGGAGGCATCGATGACAGAATAATGAACATAAAAGGAAAGCAAGTGACTCAAAATAGGAGACTGTTGCCCCAGTCTATTTCCCCGCAGTGGGACGATCAGAAAAAAGTTTCATAGGATGAAGTTCTGCAAGAACAAACATAGGTCTGCCTCTAAATTCTTGTCTTGGGTGGACTTTCACTTTTTAGGCAAAAGCATTCATGCATAGAAGTAGACTAAAGATAGGATGGACTACATGAATAGATAAAGAGATAGGTATAGGATTAAAACTTTTTTTAGTTATGATAGAATTGAAGTTTTTATTTACAACTTCCACCTATTGTAAGAGGAGAAGGGAATGCTTTCCTTTGAAGATACTTCCATGCCCACATTTATGCACAAACCAGTCTAAATGCGAAATCTACTTTTGAGGTTAAGGCTTGTTACTTCAGAATGATCAATAGTTGATAAAATAATAAAAGAGGACTAAATAATGAAGAAAATTAGAAGAGGGGTAAGAGAATAAATTTGAAAAAGAAAGGTACATAAACATTTTCCCCTTTTTTGATTCTTGGCTTAAGCTCCTAGACACACCTTCATTTCTTATCTTGTGTTGGCTGCTATTAAAGAGGGTTGTGATACATATGATTTTCATTAAATATACTTGCACACCCAAATACCAAGTGTAGCCTTCTTTGTAGAAATATGACTCGAGTCTACTCACTCGTTGATTCTGCTTTTCATTTTCAGTCAGATGACTAACCAGTCAACTGATCACTCATCTGGCTGGTAAATCAGGCCAAACCAAATTCCAAGTTCGTCATTAAATCTAAATTGTTGCGGTCTTATTTATGGCTATTGATTAAGGGTTTGTAAAATGGGTGTGTTCTCACCTAGAGTTTCTTAGAGTGATCTTGGGCAAAACATCTTCCATAAGGAGTCTCCCATGGTGGCAAGAAAAGAGGAGGAAGATGAGGAGCCTTCCATCAAGTATTAAAGTTTTATATAAGGTGTTTGGAGAGAGGATTTTTTTGGATTCCATCAAGTATTAAAGTTTTATGTAGGTATTTGGAGAGAGGAATTCTATGGACATAGAGTTATGTTTCTTTAAAGATCCAGCGAAGGATTGAAGATTCTCTCTTAAGGGCTCATATAGCAATCTAGATGGAACATAAATGTGTGTCTAATCTCTTGTACTTGCTTTCTTATGTAATGAAATCTCTGGTTCTAATGGAGGTAGGACTGGTTCAACCACACTGCATAACTTGTTTCATTTTTATGTATTGCAACTTTTGTGCATGCTTTCTTTAGTGTACCTGATATAAAGACTATTCATAAGGTTTGATTGTTCTTCCAATTTCTAATGTCATGCTTGCTGAAAGTGATGTATCCACGCTTGTCATAATACAATATCTTGCATGTCTGTAGAACTTTTGGTGCAACATTAATTTACTTAAAGTAGCAGTTTGTCAAGGCTAATGCATGGAATAGGTTCTGATATGTATTTATATTTTTTTTTCATCGCTGTACTATTAAATTATTTTCTACTCATTATGGATAAGTGTCACAAGCAGAGCACACAAGCAACTCTGTCACAGTTCTTAGGCCGAGGTAGCTTCTATCTCAAATATGTGAAGATTGGTTAGTCACGAATCAAATCTGATAATTTTCCTTTAAAACGTTGCACCTAGATCTATAAAAAGAGAGATCTTAAACTGTTACATTGTTTCTGCAGTTTCATGAATTCTAAAAAGTATATTACTCAAAATAGTTTTCTGTCTTATTTTTGGAATTTTTAATGCACTTGTTTTAGCTACTTTTAGTTTGAGCAAGAAATCATATTTTAAATAAAATTTGTCTTTCTAAAGTTATGGTCATTAATTTGTTATTGTTATTGATCATAATTAGGTATTTCTGGTTGTATTAGGTATTATATGCTATCATGTTTCTAGTAACCAGAGTTAAAACTAAATGAATGTGCTTCCTTATCTAGACCAATTTTATTTTAGAAAGACAGTATAACTAAAAAAATGTTATTTTAATTTTGATCTTTGTCAACACTGTTCATGATTCGGTAAATATTAGAAGTAATTAGACCTTACCTAGGAGTATATTATACTAATTATTATACTAATTTATAATGTGGTTTATTATTTTGGAATTTCATGACTATGTATTTTGTATATTTGGTTCAAGGGAAATAACATTTTTAGTAATTTTATCTTCCAATATTGTGGAAATGGGTTAGAGGAAATAGATATAAAGAACTATCATGATATGCAAAGAAATTCGGTTGAAACTAAATATATCGTTTCTCAAACTAGACTAAGTTACGGTCCCAAAATTTTTCTATAAAATATAATCAACAAAAAAAAAATATCTTTCAGAAAAGATCAATTATTGATGTTAGGTTGCATATAAATTTAACAAACTTTTCACCATTATACTGGTTCATGGATCTATTTTGTAAAAATGATTCTCATCTTGAGAGGAAAGTATATTAGTAGCAACAGGCACCACTTTATGCTGTTCATCTGCATGTTACTCTGTGCAACAGGTTGTATAAATTCTTGCTGATAAGTCACAAGCTTGACAAGTTTTTTCTTCTTCCAGATTTTTAGGAGTCCAGCAGCTGCATTCCTCTTTTGTCTGCTTTTTCTCTTGTCGAGTCTTGTGGCCTCTATAACCCATGGTTGTGTTGGACGAGTGATTGCTTATCATTTATTCCTTATCGAACCTCCTGTTTGGGTTTTACACATCATCGCCAAAGTTTTTGCTGTTTCCGCAGCTTTATACTTTACACAAGGGGCCGGTTCAGAGGGAATTTATCAGCTGCTTGTTTTTTGCCAAGTTATCACAGCTATTCTCCTGGTACCTTCTGTGATTCCTCTCTTCCAGCTATCATCATCACGATCAACAATGGGTGCTTTCAGGATCTCTCCTCTTGTCGAATTTCTTTATGTGATCGGCTTCACGGGGATGCTACTGACAAATGTCATTTTCATTACAGAGTTGGTATTTGGAAACAACGGAATACCAGTTGACCTGTGGCTAAATATGGAAAATGATTTCCCAGGCCTCTATTCTTTTGTCATTCTTCTTGCCTTGGCTTCCCTTTTCTTCGCTCTATACCTGTTTTTTACACCATTAAGACCTTCAATAAATGAACCACATGTGAAAATATCTACTGAGGAGTTGCAAAACGTGCAAGCCAAGCAATCACAGCCTGCAAAAGAAAATGGTTCAGTTGAGGTTTCGGACAATGGATATCGGACTCCTATTGGAAAATTAATCCATCAGAACTCTCTAGATCTGGAAACAAAAATCAATTCTGAGGAGGGTTGTCATAAATCTGATCCTGGCCCTAATCCATCTACAGCATATACCTCTTACTTGATACAATCTAATGGAGTGAATTTATTACTCAAAAGAGTTGTGCCCCCTGAAGATGATCAGCCAATTAGTTCTTCTGGGCCTCAAGATTTGTCTCATATTTCTGAGTCTAAAGTTAGTGGATCTAATAAGTCCATGATAATTGGCAGTGGAAAAGAGGCAGCCTCTGAATTTGGCCGTGGAAGTAAGCGGCAACTAGCTGCTATTCTAGATGAGTTCTGGGGACTTCTATTTGACTATCATGGGAAGCTCACGAAAGAAGCAAAGAGCATAAGAGCAGCTATCTTGTTAGGTTTGGATTGTGAACCACATCCTACATGTGAATTACAAACTGAAAGTAAACTGAAACTCAAGTCCAATGAAGCAGTTTCTTTGGCAGTTGTAGATGATTCTGAATCCAATAACAGCTTGATTTTGAGCTATGAGACGTTCTGGTCCAAAAATAATTCTGTTCCATCTGTTAATTTTGTCGAGGTAGATAAGAATATATATTGCCCATATGAGACTTTGACTTGGGGAGGCAAGATTATACACAGCACATCCGGTGCTCCTAAGAAATTCCTGACATATGGAGAATCAGAACGGCTTGTTCTTCAGTCTCTTCAACTTTGCATTAGAAGGCTCTTGAGACTGAATAGCTCAGGTTGGTTATTTAGTCAGAATGGCGGACTTGATGAAGAGCTGATAGACTATTTGGCTATGTCAGAGGGTCTTCTACACAAGGATGAGTCCTTTGAGGAGCAAGAGGAACTAATTGTTTTCCTTCCCAATATATCATATTGCGGTAAAGGCTGTATTTGGCAAGCTAGTTTAGTTGTGAGCTTTGGTGTCTGGTGTATTCGTAGAATATTGGAGTTGTTACTGACGGAGAGCCGACCAGAAATCTGGGGGAAATATACATATGTCCTTAACCGTCTTCAGGTAAATCTCCAAATTCTTTCACATTCTTTGAGTACAGATTCAATCAGAACACCCGAATGCAACATGGTGATCTATACCATTTACGGGATGGTTCTGATAGAGCTTCTATTCTTCTTCGAGCAACAAAAATATTTACATGATATATATTGCAGGGAATTATTGATCCGGTTTTTTGCAAGCCGAGAAAAATCCTGTCTCCCTGCAAGTGCCTTGAGGCATGCAGTTATAACAGGGAAAGCTCTGGCACATTAAAGATCACAAGCAGGAGCTGTGTTCTTGAGTTTCTTAAGGGAGCAGAAGCCTATATATCTGCACGCAAAGGTCGAGCTGGCACAGCAGCAGCAAATATCGCCTTTCCTAAAGGAAAAGAGAACATAATGTCGGTTCTGAAGCGGTACAAGCATAGGCTCTCAAAAATATCACCCTGAAAAATAATAAAATCAGAATCTAAGGATAGATGTTGTATCTTTTGAGGACATAGATTGTTGGCTTGTTTGCTGGATTTTCCTTTTTCCTGCCTTTGATGGGTTTCTGGAATAATAATCTTTTAGTGGAAGTCCAGAATATCATCAATACTATGACTAGTGTGATTAGAAAATGGAAAAGTTTCGTCTGTGTGCTTCTGGTTTGATATGTTATTAAATTTTTACCACTCTGTTGCAAATTTAAGGTAAATAGTGAAAATTCCCTAGTTATATGCCAGTCCAGATAAACTGTCTGTATGGCCTAGTATGACTGAGAAATCAGTAATCTCAGCAAGAGTAAAAGTACCTGCAACACTTTTCTAATGAAAAGAGTCATTATGTAATTGCTCATAAGGGTGTTGATAGTTTGGTTTTATGAAATTGTGGGGCATTCAGGAAACATGAACATTATCAACTTGAAATTGTGGGGCATTCAGGGAACATGAACATTATTAATTTAACTTTATTTAAGATCTACTTCTAGACATGAAGTTAATTTGAAGAGTACATCAGTGACAAGCTATATTTGTAGGTTATGCGCTTAATAGTTACAAACCCCCAACTTACAATTGAGTGTGTATACACAAATACTTGAAAAGAGGAGATGTCCAACAAAATAAAATCTTTTCTGCTACAAATCAAAACATTCCAGTATAAACTAGGTGTTTCTAGTCAAGTAATTCTCTTTTCAAGATGAATACATTATCTTTTAGGCAAATGGATTTTTAGTCTATGTCAGGCTTCTATTTTTTAGTATTTTGCATTTCATTACAGTACTTGTCATTTCCTTATGATTTATATAAAGTTCATAAAATTTTACCCTCTACCATATAAAGTTCATAAAACAAACTGCTGTGTTTCTTAAAGAAAATAATTGCCATATGTATATCATCATTTTATACGGTAGAGCCTTTGCTTTCATATAAATTAAATTGCCCGTTCTCAATGTGAGGAGATTAAAAAGTCTATTTATTAAATATGAGAATTATAAAATTTCTTTACTTCTAATGACATACCATAAAGATTCTACCAACAAGAGTAGTGTTCCTATCGAGCGTTGCTTTCTGTGAGGAATATCACCGGTAGCGTAGGACAACTATCAAAACACTTCGTTGTGCGATTGGACGTCTTAGATTAAAGCGTCCCATTGTAGGCGTTCTAAAAGGATTTGTACTCTACCCCCCAAGTATCACATATTTATATTTGAGGTTTTAATTAATTGATTCATTTCTTAAAGGAACTATAATTTATTAATTTATTTATAAATTACAACTAACATTTAAATATTGGGATGATACAAGCCACGTAGGATGGTCAAGTAAGGTCACACTGTGAGTTCCCTTTTCCGATCTTACCTCCGTTGATTAAAGAACCCCCTCATTTCAAAACCCTTCCCTCTTTCGTTTCTGAAATTTCCGAAATCAACCGAATTTATTTGAGCGATCTACAATGGAGAAGCTTCGGATTTCTCAATTCAAATCAGTACGCTATTCTCTCCCTTTAATTTTTAAATTTAATTGTATTTTATCATTTTGAAGAGATTGAAGATTATTTCCCTTTTTAGGGCTGAAAATGTTGAGTTATTGCATCTCAAATTGTCTCAATTTACACTCTTCTTGAAATTTTGACCACCAGTACCAGGAAATTTCGCCTTCTAACTTTATTTTAGTGTATCATTTATGTAAATTTAATAAAGAAAAAATATCCTTTTTTTTCCCCTAAGTTTTTCATTAGATACCTAGAATGGAACTGTAATGGCCAGGCCCGATATCATTTTAGGCATGAGCTTTATGTGGAACTTGTAGATATTATTACCTTATTATTAGTGCCAAGTTTAATGTGTAAGATCCGACTCTGATTCTTTTGCTAATAACATGACTCAGACTTGTGTATGAGATAAGAATTATACAGTCTTACTATATTTTGATTAAAGATTCATGCACTAATTGAATTTGGGGTTTCTGTGTGTAGTTCCCTAATTCTTTGTGCCTAAAATCTTTACTAAACTCTATTTCTAAAAAGTTAATTTAGAAAGTTGTGTGGATGCTATAGTTTTGTGAGTTATGCATTTAATAACATGTCGCATGTTTACAACTATTGATGAATATATCTAAGGTTGAGTCTATTACTCAATTTATCATCTAGAATAGTGTGCTACATTGAAGGTTGAAATCTTGAATATGATTATTCTCAAACAGATAAATTGCAACACAATCACCTTGATGTGAGTCTTGATTTAAAATCAACATCTGACGATTCCTGTAGTTAATCATAGTGTATGAATTTACTGTTCCAGTATATTTGTCGATGCATGATTCTTGAATGATATGTTCAGAATGATATGGAATCAAAGAACAATGTGCTACTTGAGTGTATTTAGTAGACCAGAGACATTGATACAACATGAAAGTCAACTAGTACGGTAAAAACCGTAGTAACTCATTTGACAAACTTAGATCATCATAAAGTATGTCTCACTAATGGGGCTTTTTGGTACATATCGCGACAATCATAATAGTCATAATTTAATTGTTTACATACCCATGCTCATTTCTCACACAAATGTACATGTACACATATGCATGTGTATGCTACTTGTATTCACTCATTTATTGAGTCACTTTGTGAAAGTTGAATGGTAAGGAAAGAAATAGTAAATGAATAGGAAAAGGATAAGCAAGAGGAACGAAATAGAAAGGAGAAAGGAGATACAATGTTGTCCTTTTCCTTTCTCTCTTTCTATAAATTCAATTATATCATCATCTATAAAGTTTCTGGAATATAATAAAGTTTCTATTTATGCTAGTAGGTAAGTGTGAATTATCTACCATTGTGGGAGCATAGAACTTTGAAAGTTATTGATCTTTTGCGAAGCGCGTACATGTATACGTGCACATGTATCATGGATATGTGCTAGTGTATTGTTGATTACATATACATGTTTATGATCGTGCCAATGGGTTCTTTGTGACGTCGATCGAAATAATCACACAATTCATAAGTAACTTAGTTAGAATAGCCATTCTCATTGCTAACTCTATATGTTGTATATGTATATGTATTTTGATCATTTAATTTATTCACTTTGTAAAGTTGAAAGCATAGTTACATGGTTCGCAGTATGTAGCAGGTCGTTGTACGAATTCGGGTACGCAATTTGAGACTTTGAAATTTTAGATTCGACAGGGGGTAGCTTGCTTCGATACACAAGTTCGATATAGGATACGAGGTTATTTTTTTTGGGCACGCTTATCATTTTTCAAAGTGTATAGTAGAAAATTAGAAACTAGAAAACTAATTATGCATTTCAATATTTTTTCATATAAAATACTTCAATACTTTATTTTTATAGTTTCTGAATACATAAAACTTAAAATATTAAATATTAGACAGCCTCTTAATAATTTTTTTTCTATTTTGCAACTTTCTTCCCCTTAACGTCAAGTGCATCTTCTGCTAATTTCGAGTCCAAACAATTTCATCTAAGCTCCTCCAACTTACTTGAAAAGTCCTCAAAGTTATCATTATTGGGATCCATATCCCATCCTTTATATGGACCAACTTTGTAATTCTCACAAAATCGTGACGGGAGGCGAATGTTTGAATGGATGAATACTAACTTATCCGTCCTTCCACTGTTCAATCTATTCCTTTTTTACACTATGTATGTAGGAATAAGTACTCCAATTTCTCTCAACTGAAGAGCTACTAATAGGTCGAGACAAAATCTTCTTAGCAACATCAGTTAAAGAAATAGTGATCTAGAATTAGTTATTAACTTTGGATAACTTTCACTCACTGAAAGAATACTTTCAATAATATTATCGAAACATATAAAAAAATCCAAGCGCATGTGCATGAAAACAGACTTATAAATCAATTTTGATCCCCTCATACTTAGTAAGCGGTACGCTAATTTTGGGGAACCAATTCGTGTATCGGAGGGAATCGGTTCGTAAATGTACAGGGAATCGGTTCGCATGAACTGTTCGACAATTCGAGGGGGGTCCAGGGAATCGCGCAACTATGGTTGAAAGGTTATTTGAGGAGTACCTCGTCCTTTCTGGATTCAATTTTCATATTTGTACATTTGCCAGTTGTCTTCTGAAGATTCTATAATTATTATTTCCCGTCCATTTCGTATTTGTGGAAAATATGGTTTGACCTCTTTAAAACGGAAGTAAGTAAGAGTAAATACATGCCCCATGATTCGTCCCACTTCTTGTTTGTGGAAAATATGGTTTGACCGCTTTAAAGCAAAAGTAAGTGAGATAAATACATGCCCCATAGATTCATCCCCTATCACCCCTTCTATTTTCTTCTTCTTGTTCGTCTTTAAATTTCCTTTTGAGTCTCTTTTTCTTCTCCTTGATTTCTATCTCTTTAAGCCTCAATAAGGGACAACAAATTGTAGCAAATAGGTATGCCCTCCCTCTCTCTTTACAAAAAGATATCGACACTTTTGTCTCGATTTCTAGATCTCTCTTTGCAGATAGGGATTCCTCATTTTGATCTCTCATTCGTACCTTATTTTCGCTACTTTTAATTACTTATTGCAATAATCGCATCTCAATTTCTTACATCTAAATTTGTCCTATCATTATCTCTTTTGGTCTTTTTAGGCAATTTATATTTCAATTATGAGTTGCTAGTTATAACGTTATGTTTTGGTCCATACAGGCTGTATGATTTCCTAGTCAATTTCTCTCTTTTTCAATATTTTGCATTTTGGTTATAGTAGGTATAATTTCTCTTACAATTTCTTAGTCTTATTTTGTTAAAGTTACATTTTTCTTATTGTTTTTACCATTTACATATGGTATAGTTATGTAAATTTTATTGAAAAGGGTAGTAATTTAATCTTATTTCTGAGATCTTTCATGATCTAGTTTCATCCTTTAACACTAAGCTAGAGCAGTGGAGTTCTAGTTATGTGTTAGTCTAACACTATATTGATTGTTGATTATGACATTCATGAAGATTGAACTAGTGGACTCTTGGTAAATTTTGCCGCCGAAAATATTGGCGTTATTTAACAAGTTGTCATTTTTTTATACTTTTTGGGCAAAGGACTTAGCCTGGTTTTGAACTTCGGAACCCCCATTACATATCCCATCTTTATAGGTAACCTTAGGCTCATCAAGCAAAGTCATAATTTCTGAATTGAAATTCAATAATTGTTGTGTGTATAACACTAAATTAAATCGGGATGATTAAAATGGAGGAGTGCTTTTGTAGAATACCTATGAGATTGAAGGGAAAGTTTTGCAGGACTATAACACCAGCAATGCTTTATTGATCAGAATGTTTGCGATAAAAACATGTGCAAAAAATGGGTGTAGCAGAAATGATAATTTTATAATGATCTTGTGGGTATACTCTAAAAGATAGGATATGAATGGAGTGCATTTTGAGGAGATTAGAGGTTCCTATTGAGGATAAAATGAGAAGAAACTAGTTGAGATGATTTGCTAATGTACAACGGAGCCTTTTAGTGCACTAGTTAGGAAAAGTGATAATATTATAGTTAATGGGGGCAAAGAGATATGGAGGTAGACCTAAAAGAACTTGATAGGAAGCAATTAAGAAGGATGTGATAATAGTTATGGAGTAGATGACACCAAATAGTGCTGAATAGAAGAATATGATTCATGTAGTCGACCCTAAAAACTTAGGATGAAGATTTTGTTGTTGTTGTCGAGTATGGAGCATTTTGGGGCACACTCTCTTTTGAAACATGATCATATAATTATCCTAAAGGTGACAATAGGATACACCAACAACTATAAAGTGTTTTATTTAATTGCCAAAGTAGATTAGGATACACCAACAACTATAAAGTGTTTTATTTAATTGCCAAATAGTTGAGAATTCTAATATGTTTTGTTTAATTGCCATATTTTTGAGAATTCTATGTACATAAGTGGTAGCCAGTTCTCTATATCATCTTTATCGTCATTGCTTGTTCATTGTGCTCAAAAGTTAATACTTTAACTAATTTAACCATATTTGAACCTTAACTTGATTTCTTATGCCTGTCGGTTAGTACTCATAGCTAGTAACATAGAAAAGAAAGGAAAGGAAGGATGCATTTTAACATTTATTGTGGTGAACATCATACTCTGATTATGTTTTTTCAATGCATTATCATACCAAATACAAAATACTTTTTACATTATGCAGATGTATGAGCAATACTATCATTTCCGTTTATGGGAGTAAGTCTCTACATGTTCTTTAAGAGGTTTACTGAGAATGGAAAGCGCTGGTTTACACAGTTTATTGCATTAGCAAGCTGCACAGGCTCTCTGCCTCTGTGAGATTGAACACTTCATGCAGAAGTGTCCTTTTCTGATTCAGAGTGAAAATAGTGAATGGATTTTTAAGCAATAGTGGAGTTTCTCAGGGTTAGGAATTTTTCATCGATTACTCCATTGTGACAAACTGACATTCCCATCAAACAATCATTTTGCAGCTAGGCGGAGTTCATTGTGTGTATAAAAATGTCCTTTGACTTCCTCTGGCAGCCTAGTCACAATCCTTAATGAATCACCATGGCTATTCAATTGTTATCTGCAATTTTCTACCCAATTTCTTTAACACACACGTGCGCGCGCACGCACACACACATCTTTTTTACTTATGTGCTATAAATGTGCCGCTTACTAAGAGTGATAGGATTAACTGAATGATGATTAGAGCTGACCATGAGCATGGACTGCTACAGCTAAAAAGGATACGATGGTCATTATTTTAATAGAGGCGATGACCGTTGAACATTACTGAATGGAGGAAAAAAGATTCTTATGCATAAGGGCATTTTTTGCTGTTGCTAATATTTCTTGCTTCATGGCCCATGAGAAAGATTTTTCATTTTCTGTCTCAATTCTCATTTACTTGTTATTCTAGGATCTTCGAGGAACTAGCTTGGTTAAATGAAAGACTAAGTGTATGCATTAAAATCCCAATTAAAGCAGAGAGTTAGGAAGAACATTGGTAGAAAATGAAACCTCTCTTCAGTTTTAGTTCTTTTATTAGACGTTCTAGCTTTGGTTTTCCTGTGACTGTTGCACTTGCGAAGAAACTAACTATTTGATTATTTTGTATCTCATAATGAAATGTTTTTTTCTTTTCATATTTAAGGAAGAAACTATGAATATTGACCCATTATTTTATTCATTTTTCCACATGCAGGTTGTTGACGGCCCACCTATATCATTGTCCTCTCAAAATTTCCTCTTCTCAAGTTCAGGTTTAAATCCACTTTCTTCCTGCTTCCCGACAATTGTTTGCTCTTTCTGTTGTGACCATCCTGGTTGATGATGGGTGCCATTAAAGTTTCTTATCGTGTGATATTATTTGCTCTAATTGCTGGCATGATGATGTTTACATCCATAATCACGATGTTTGCATCTAACTATGTCATCATTCCAGTGATATTATTTGGAAGTGGTGGAAGGGTAGTTGAGTTCAAGGAAAATATGATAGCTATGCTCTTTTATCCTTTGTTCCTCCTTGCATATACTCTCCTATCTTTTGTGTTCTGTCTACTAGTCGCCCAATTAATATCTTCAAGCATTGGAGAAGGTATGCAGCTTTCTAAGTCGGCATTGCAGGGAAAGAAAGCTAAGGTATCTGAGTACACAGAAGAAAGTCATTTAGATGATGAAACTGTTGAAAAACAAGAGTCTGTAGCCAGGATGATCCCCAAAATCCTAGAGGCTTACATGGTCTCTATGAAAAATCAATCTGAGAGTTCACTCATGGACTTTAATCTTCGTCAACCAGAAAGAACTGAAGAAGTTGTGCAGCTTTCTAACTCAGCATTGCAGAGAATGAAAACAAAGAAAGCTGAGTATAGAGAAGAAAGTCATTTAAATGATGAAACTGTTGAAAAACAAGAGTCTGTAGCCAGGATGATCCCCAAAATCCTAGAGACTTCCGTGGTCTCTAGGAAGAATCAATCTGACAATTCACTCCTGGACTCTAATATTCGTCAACCAGAAAGAGTTGAACTTGACCATCCTCCAAAGGAAATTTCTAGCTTGCAAGCAATTCAGTCAGTTTCGGATGAGATTTGTGCGGGTGGATTAGTGGATGCAAGTTGTGTGTCAAACCCCGGGTTGATGAATTCTAAGGGAGAGAGTACAATAGTAGGAACAGGTTTGCTCTATGAGGAAAGTCATATGATTGGTTCATCTGAGCCTCTTGACTCAGGTAGCTTAAACAGCATGTCTGCTGCTAGTGAAGGCAGTGGAAGGAATGCAACCACTGCACTGGGCCGTGCAGTTAAGAAGCAGGTAGCTGATATCCTTGAGGAGTTTTGGGCGCTTTTCTTTGACTATCATGGTGCACTGACTGAAGAAGCAAAGTTGATAAGAGTACATTTGCTGTTAGATTTGGCACTTGATTCATCTTCTGAATTAAAGATGCCAGCAGGTGTTGCAGAATCACCATCCCAAAAGTTTTCTTTAGCTGCTGAAAAGCTTCCATTGGCAGCAAATCCTACGGTCTACTACAGTGAACCTATATTATCACTCACTGTTCCAAGTACTGAATTACCTTATTTGGTGGAAATAGGAAGACCATCTTGGTTACCTACATATCAATCACAATATCACAAGCCAACTGAGAATCAGGTAACCTATACCGTAGTTCCAAGTGGATTCGGTCCATTATATAGTGGTTTACACTACATGATACTACCGTTTTCCAGTGCAACCAACTCCTTACATGACAATACAATGCATTACAATACTCTTTTTGTTCAAAGATACGAGCAATGTGGTGATTCATCTGCAGATGTAAACTTGCAACATCTGAATCTTGCCTTCAGAACTGAGGTAGATTGTTCAGTATCTGAACCAATCCTTGGTCCTAAGGATCTCAGGACTAAGCTCCCAGAACAGACTCCTCAAACCAGTATAACATTGACTTGGGGAGGCCGGGGTATAAGTAGTGAAAATGGTATTCCCAAAGAGTTTCTTTCTTTTAGAGAGACAGACCGCCTTTTGATTCAATCTCTTAGATTTTGTATAAGGAAGCTGATGAAATTGGAGGGATCAGGTTGGCTATTTGGCCAGAATGATGGATGTGATGAGGAACTGATAAATTACTTCGCTGTGGCAGAGAAACTTTTAGGCAAAGATGATCTTTTGCAGGAAAATCCGAGGAGTGAGGAGGGTGGTATGACTATTTCTCTGCCTGTTATACCTTACTGTGGGGAAGGCTGCATCTTGCAAGCTCGCCTAGTTCTGAGCTTTGGTGTCTGGTGTGTTCATCGGATCTTGGACTTGCTACTTGTTGAGAACCGGCCTGAGATGTGGGGAAAATACACATATGTCCTTAACCGCCTGCAGGTAAAGATCTCAAACTTATCATTTTTTTTGGGTCACTCTCTTGATGTATATCTTATATTGACATTATTGAATGTCTAGTGCAACTAGTTTTGTGAGTCAATGCTTTGATTTTCATGACTAGTCCCAGAACTTTTTAGTTATAGAAAATAGTTGGCTGGTTTTGTACCATTTCACGGCATTTACTGGACAGGCAGAATTGGAACTAGATTAGGTAGGTGTTCTAAGAGGCATGAATATCCTTGTAGCAAAGGAAAGAAAAAAACTTGGAAGTGTTATACAATGCAAAAACATCAAGTTTAACAGTTTAAACTGGATATCTATCTCTTAGTGTGGAGAAATTAATACACTGTAAGAACAGTATGTCTCTTTCTCTTTACCTTCACACTTAGCAATTCTGATACTTTAGCATAAACTGATTGAATGCACAGGTGCCTTGAGTTAAATCTTAAAACTGATTTTCTCGTAGTCAGAATGCAGCGTTATTTACATAATGTAGAATCAGTGATATTTAGAGCTTCCTTTCTTTCCTCCTTTTCCCCTTTTTTTTCTTCTTTGAATATGTGATTTCTTATGATAGTTTAATCCTTAAGCAGGCATATTCAAACCTAATGGGTTTCTCATACCATGTAAACCCATCAAGTTTCCATCCATGTCAGACACTATTATTTTACATCTTTGTGCTATATGTTCAAAGCATCCAAAACTAGTGTGCTATGGCTGCTTAAAGCATCACGATCTTCCACATAAATCATATTTGAGATAAAGAATTATTAGTATCATATGTAGCTATGTGTGTTCTGGTAGTTGTTTTCATACATTTGTGTACAATGCAGGGAATTCTTGATCTGGCCTTTTGCAAGCCCAGACAGCCAATTTTTTGTTGCAAGTGTCTTCAATTTCCGGAAGCAATCCAACATACCAAAGAGAGCCCTGGTACTGTTCAGTTCACTTCCAGGGACTTTATCCTTGAGCTGATAAAGGATGTTGAAATTTCAATCTCTGGACGCAAAGGCCAAGCAGGTACTGGAGCAGCGAAAGTTGCTTTCCCTCAAGGGAAAAAGAACTTAGCACCAGTTTTAAAGCGCTACAAGCGACGGCTCTCAAAATCTTCATCCTGAAATGGACCATTGATCTCGACTTCTTTGACCATTCCTGTTATTTTATACTTCATAATGTGAAACCATCCAGACTTTCTTTGAGCAGTGAACTATTTCTGCCAGAATTTGAGTTCCTTTAGCTTATTGGATTGCCTTATGCATCTTCTATGTTTCAAAACATTCCGTAATGGATCATTCTGCAGAAATTGACTGAGGGACATAAAGCTTTAGGTTATATTTATCTTCCATACTGCCTTTTCTTATCCTTTATGTTATTTCAGTGGCTGTGACAGTCTGACAGATGAATACCTCAATGATGGAGCCTCGCCAATATTCTCGCTAAGTACTTTGGTACATTGTAGATGCATGTCATATTCACCTTTCATCTTAGCTTAAAATTTTTTATTATGTTAGACATATTATATACTTGTTCAAGCTAGAAATTAAGTATACACAAGAAATAGCATTCATATTTAATTTGAGTTAGGAATGCATTTATAATTGAACAATGAAAGGGCTTTCCTGAGTGATTGTTGACAGTTTGAGATTTTGTTTCTGAATTTTCGACATAGACAAAGGAAAGAAAACATAATCTAGGATCTTTGTCCCTTAAGATGTCCCCGGCATACTGTACCAACTATTGAGGATTAACCTTGCTATTCTCTGCGTTGATATTTCTGGTTAATTTCACCATTCTTTGTTTACCATAACCTTTTCATATAAGATTACAACATAGTGGTTAAAGATAGGTTGAAGGCTTATTAAATTTCTATTTAATGAAGATTTTTTGAGTCTTTGCAATGTCCTACTAGTTCAGTCTTGTATAGCATACCTGATTTCAGCATGTATACTACTGTTGGATAGAACTTTCGGCGTTTATTTTTCTGTAGGTTATTTATGAATTCTATCTGAAGTGTTCAATTTAAGTTTCATTATTATGTTGACATATTTTGAGTCACCATTATGATTATGAAGCTTGTTAAGTAGTAAATATAATAGTTAGGTCTTGATTTCATTTATTGGTTTGCACAATTGGGTATCAACTACAAAGTTCGTTTGGTGTATATTGTCGTTCAAAAGCCATTGGTTTAAGATTTTGGACATAAGTGTTTATCTGACATGGCATTGGAGGACCACAAGGTCCCTTCAGAAGTTCCTGAGTTCAAAATTCATCATTTGCAACTTAGCGTATGTGTATTAACCCCCGTTTATTTTGCCATTCCAAGTGGGTGTTTACACCGGAGGCCTCTTTGTGTTGGCCAAAGGCCACACAAGGGGGAGTGTTGTGTTTGCTTCATTTAATTTTTTTGGATGAATATTAGGGTAATTAAATTGAAAATACGCTTTTAGGAAAATAGAAGAAGAAAAGGTTTAGGCCCATATATCCCTAGAAATATTAGAAATGGCTAACTGATTTACCCAGCTTCCAGCAATACGTAAATATAGATAATTGCCCAATATGGACTCGTAAGCACAGAGTGGCCTAATTATAGCAACAAAGGTTGATATAAAATGCTGTATGAACTATTGTTCAAATATCATTTCTAGAAATTGGTCTATTTGTTATGTTTGGAGGTATTTCTTTATACTCAGATCCTATATATTGCCATATTGGGAACTAACAAGTTTATTATAATTACGATTCAAGTATTAACATTAATTGTCTGGACTAAGAAAAAGTACCATCATCATAGTAGTTGCATCACATACAAAGCTGTAAGGAAGTTGGTGTCTAAAATCTCCCCTTAATGCATGCATCCAAAATCCAATAAATACACATGAGCACAAACAAACGAGCATTTTATGTGTAGTGAAGTCTTATTATTGTGAGTCATTTGCTCTTGTGCAAGTTTGATTCCCTGCATGCACATAATATGGAAAGTTTAATCTCTCCTCAAGTGGCTAGTGTGATTAGGGAGAGTCTGGGTAGCTTACGGGACCAATGCTCTTATTGTGCCCTTTCTTCGCCCTTCTACTCTCTTCATTATGTCAGTCATCATTGTTAGGTGGCATCAAACTTCTTTGTTTCAAATATCATACCAGTGTTTGGAATTATTTTGCTGTTTTTTCATGGCAGTGCTCTAGGATAGTCTATCTACTATTCCTCTAATGTTAATTTTGTTTATGAACTCATCAATTTTGAATTCTTACTTCCAGTTTTGTACTCTTGAATCTACTTATACAGAGTATAACCTTCATTTCTTGTCTCTGTAGCAGTTTATATATTTCCCTGTTAAGTGTAGATGAAAGCATTAAGGTCTACTAGCTAATGTTATCTCATGGCCAACACCTCATTAACTACTTCTGTCTACTTGTATCGGCTCCTCACAAATTTCTAATTGATCATCCTTGTTACTTGTAGTGCAGTTTATGCTACTCCCGTTTCTATGGACAGATAAATTACTACATTTTTTGTGACTTGCTCTCCTTTTAGCCTTCTTCAATGTAGGTAATTTTTTCTTTTGTCATTAATGTATTAATTAATAATGTTACTTTGAGGCCAATAATGTGTATTAGGAATATTACATCGGTACTAGTGTTGAGCAGTTATAGTGGCTGCACTGCTGTCCTGCTGTTATTGTTGGTGCCTTGATGCTGTCCTATTTCTTTTCTCCGCCTGTGATACCCTAACCGCCCTCCTTCTAATTCCGGAACACTAATCAATTCTTGCCTTCACATGTATAAATTCTCATGGTCATAGATTCAAACTTACATTCCCTTTTGAATATAATGATTATGAGGAGCGTGTTTCATAGCTAATCTGCAATCTCTGTTTTGAATTCACAGTTTGCTTGCATTATGATGTAGCTTTAATTGCAACTGATACTGGTTGTTTTTCAAGAGTTATTTATTCAGTGCATGCATATAGATTCCTTTTTTAGGATTTTTTTTTCTATACCTAAGTTACAGGATTGCATTATTATCGATGTGATTTGTTTACATTCATCATTCTTCGTCATATTTATCTTGTCCTGCATAATTTATGTCTTTTCCTTATATGTGAATACAGCAGGTTTTTAAATTTAAAATTACTTTTGTAATTTATTAACTTTTAATTTTTATTTGTCATGGATATGTACTTATATGTATACCAGTTTTATGGTTACAATATGTTATATTCTTAAATTATGATTTGATTTTAAATAGCTTTATTTAGTTATGTATAATGGTGGAATTTATTATTATTTAATTTTATGCTAATTTTAAATTTCTTTGTATATTTGTGTGTTATGCACTAATGTCAATCTAGTATTGACCAGTATCGGAATGAACAGCAGAGACGATTTCTTGGGCTTATACATCATTATGCTCAAAGTTCTATAAAATATGACTGTTACATATTGGTGTCTTAAGATTTTTCAAAACCCTACCAAGAAGCATCACGTTCATTTTGTATTAACCGTCCTACCTATTAGCGTGAAATATGCTAGGATGCAAATGAAATATATTTGGTGACATCCACATCCATGTCTGATTTGACGGATATTGATATTAAATTTCCATATTTGATTGTATATGAATATGGCTGCTCGTATCATTTTCTTTTTATTGAAGATATCTGGATATATGTAAACAATCAGATGATTAGCAAATTGCATCCTAGGTTTTAGGTATGCCAAAAATATCAGTGGACTCAAATTTGAGAAAACCCTAGTTTACAATTTCGTATGATATGGTCTATATTTTTTAGTCCTGCATTCTCTCATATTTTGATATTTATTTATGTTTGTTTTGCTCTCATCTTATCCATATCAGTATCTGTTTTGGTGGATATATATATATATATATATATATATATATATATATATATATATATATATATATATATATATATATATATATATATATATATATATATAAAGTTCTCCCTGAACTACATTTATATTCATACTGTATTTAATAAGCACATGAATATGGTACATGCCATATCCGATCCATTTGCATCCTATAGATATAGAAAGATTAGCCTTCTTTACATTATTTTCTGCAGCTATATAACTACTTAATAAATCACCATGTATACATTAGTCTTATATTGTTATTCTATCCAAGTGCATTAGCTAATTTTGTTCAAATGCAGTATCACCTGAATAGTATTATGTTGAATTTTTTTTACTAGTGGCAGTTTGTGGAGAGAGGATGCAATCTGTTGCTATCTGTGAGGCTTCAGTTTACATATCATGCAAAACTAACAAAAGAAGCAAAGGTACTAACTATTTTGTTCGGTTTCGAATTTGAACCATCTACTTTTAGAGTGGATTTTGTTGAGTCAAAGTGGTGAGATTTTATTGCTATTCTGCTCACTTTGCTTTTCTGTAAGAAAGGCCGACATTGTGCAAGCTAGTTTGTTGGTGAGAGATGCTGCTCATGAAGATGCAACCTGAGTTTTTTGGGGAAATTCTATGCATTCTCTACTGCCTGCAGGTACACTGAACTCAATCTTCCTTGTTCTTTTATTGGCATTTTACGTGTTCTCTCTGCAATTTCTTATTTCTTCTTGTATTGTGCTTCGAACTATGTTTTAATTAATAGGAACAGACCCTCAGATTATTCATCTGTATAAAAAGGATTGATTTTGCTCAATTCAATCATTTATTTCTTTGATTGTGTTGAAGGTAGATTTAATTAGAGTGACTTGCTGATATTGTCAGGCTTATTTTGACTGTTATAATGCATGTAAATACAATGCAGGCATTCTTCATCCAGCTTTCTGCAATCAAAGTGATCGCTTACTCCTTCGCTAGTGATTTCAACTGAACTCCTAATACGGTACTCGACAGAACAAAGTAACGTTAAACCTGCAGGCTATACTTTAGGTGAGTGAAGACAATTCTTTGATTCAAAATGAAAAGCTCTTTACAGTTTATTTTTCTGTTTAGTTTTTTTCATCGACAATCTTTAGTACTACCATATATTATATTATGTATAACTTGGTTAGACTAGATCAATGATCAAGGTACTATATGCAGTATTAGCTCTTCTTACTCTATCAAAACATGATTACCTAACTTTATTTGACTTCGTTACATTTTTGGTGGGTGTTTAGGTGGGGGCAGCCAATTGTGGGTTCACATCAAAACAAGAATATCAAATTAATTCGTCCTTTTATTTTATTTTATCGATAAGGTATTGCACAAGGACTTTCTAGTTTCTTTTACTTGTGAAAAAAAATAAGCATAGGTTGAATTCAGCTATCAGCTCTCTCTCATTTCCCTCTCTCTCCCCCAAAACAACCAATAACCCACCCACCTTTCAAAAGAATTGTTACCGGGCAGAGCTCCTATTATCGGATTCGGGCTTTACATCAAAGAGGTATGTTTTCTGACCCGACTAACTGTTGATCTCCATACAAATCATTGTTTGTTCTGCGTTTTTATGTAAAAATTAGCCACAACCTCTATGCCTTCTTTCTCCTCAACTCAACGTCCTCAGAGACGATCATCTCTGAACAACTCTTATCAATTTTCTCCATCGTCCAGAATTACAAATGCTGTCTGCTGTTTTGTGGTTATCAGGAGATCATGGAATTTGTGGTTGTGATATCGCTACCCTTCATCATACTTGTCGCCATTCTTGCAGCTGTTTGCTACTTGTTTAGTAGGGCCCGTAGAAGGAGGGCCCAACAGCCCTATGGGCCTCCAGTTCCACCTCCAATTGTGGCCCAACCCCAAGCCCAAGATAAAGTATAAATACTTTATGTTCATGCGTGGGTGTCTCACTTATTGTGCTTTTATCAAATTATAACTTTTACCGATGTGACTATGATACTATACAAGTGAGCTTATTTATTTGACATGGTAATGCATTTTCTCTTTATCCTGTATCAAGCAAAAGTGCAATAGAAATTTCAAGGTATGATGCGGGGGTGTCTTTGAAATATTTGTCGTCCATCTATAGCTAAAAATCAGTGAGTCTCATCAGGTAGCTAGATGGTTGAATGTATAGATAAATAGGTTGGGACTAAAATTTTGTTAGGAATTTCTTTTTCTAATCTTGAAAGCTTGGTTATCGATGTACTAATTAGGCTTGAGCTGAATACCAGCTCTTGGTTTATTGGAGTTCATAAAATAGACGAGCAAATTAATATAAATTTACTGATTTCTTAAGATAAATTAAGCCTTTTTTTTCTTTTTCTTTTTTTTTTTTTTTTTTTGAGAAAAAGAGAGAAAAGCTTGTAGCTACACTGATAGTGTGGTAACCCAAAGACAAAGGGAGCAATAAGTTTCCTTATTAATTGGCAAAACAAGTCACAAAGAAGTGGGGAGCAAAGCTCTCTAGAGAGAAGATGTATTATATTTTCTTCTTCATTTTTTTTTTTTCTTTTTTGGCTAATTTGCTCGTAAAGATCACTAGGAGAGATTATGGTTGTGAATAATTGAAAATTTTGAGAGGAGATATAGTTTTAATTAGATCGCTAATTCTCAAGGGTGTTTGTTACGTTTGTATAGCTTTTATTTTTATTTTTTTTGAAGGTAAAACTCTTGTATTTTTTTTATATCTAATCAGTTGTAGTTGACTCTGATTGACAACAGTAAGGCCTCTGTTCCAAAAGGAACGTATGTTACTAACGACTGAAAATATACAAAAAGGTAAACTGCATAGAACACAAATTCTCTTGAGTTATGTCAATCAACAAATCAGGTGCTAAACTTGGCTTATAACCTGTATGCAGATGCTACATTTGGGAAACTATTGATTTCTTTTCTCATACGTGATACTTGTTTCTTCTAGCTCCTTTTCTTCATCATGCAGAGCAATCACCTCGTGTAGTCATATTTGTAGAACTTCCTCGCATTACCATAAACCAACAAGTCTCTGGTAGTCATTCTGCGTCTCTACCGATAAAAGAGGGAGCTCGATTATGTGCTTTCTTTCCTATGGACTCTTTTTGCAGTAGTCCTTGACAGTCCATATCTCGATATGCGACTGAGAACCAAACGTAATAGATACAGTCCTTTTATACTCCATAAGTTGTTGATATAGCAAATATGAGTCGCCGACTGAATAAGGTAGCATAAGAGATAATCGCCCAGCATAGCTTGCCCATAACATAGACAGGACCCTGTCTCGTAATAAAGTGCACGTCCTCGACATGCCTCCATGATTCCATGAGGAAAACTTCTTATAACTGTATACAAGAGTTATACTACTCTTGTACTTCTACATACAAAAAAGTGGTGAGACCTTTTCTTATAAATTTCAAAGAGAAATAATGAGTTCTTATGGACCCTACTTTTTTGTGTCTAAGAGTTGTATATGAACGCCTTATGTATCTGAAGATGAACTGTAATTAATGAACAAGTTGCATGCATATATATATACACATGCACTTCTCAAAGAGAAAACAGAACTGACAGCCAAAATTGAAAGAAAAAGGAAACCCCTAAAGATGTAAAGCAATCAGCTTCCTCTTTGGAGTACAATTTGGCGGCAGCTCTATATCTTGCGTTAGACGATCTACAAGTACTTCATATTCTTTAGCGATCACGACAAGTTTATATTCTTTCTTCGAAAGACTGAAGCCCTAATCCAACCGAGTAGGAGAAGAGGTCCTGCATTGTATAGGCCGGAACTGTGGTGTATTCAGCGGTGAGGGGGGTTGCAGACCTCAATAGGTTGTTTGTAATCGTTGCGGCCTGAAGCGAAGAAGTCAGTTGCAGGAGTTTGCGGTGTAATCGTCGTCCCGTGTTTGGTTATTCCACAGTTCAAAAAGACTGTCTTTTGAGGATATGCCATATCTTTGGCTTAGACTTCCCGTAGAGATGATGATGATGGATTGATCTTCTAGCCTGCGACTGCTGACGAAGAGAGGCGTAGGATTGTTGTAGGACAGTCGATGGTGATGCATGCCACAGTGTTAAGAATAGAGCTTTTGGGAGAAAAGAGACTATTTTATTCATTGCACTGAAGTATTTAAATATAAGAGCAAAAGAAGAGATTTTAGTATCCTAAGCGATGTGGGACTAAAAGAAAGAGATACAATATGCCTAAGAACTATATTTAACACGCAGAAGTAGGAGTCTCGGTTTACAATGTCGCGCCATGCCTTTGAGATGCCAGCAGGACGGAGAAGAGATTTTGTCGGCGCTCTTGGTAGGATCTCGAGGAGCAAGTCTTCATGAATTTGAATTTACTTCATTGATCAATTAAAGAGGTATTCTCTCTCTTTGCAATTAACCCCCTGAGGCTTGAGAGACGAAGAAGAGAATTGTTGAGAATAGCTAGGATTTATGCTAGGCACATATATATAGAGAGAGGGGGGAATTGAGTCCAAGCAGAATTTGACTCGTGCTTCCCTATTTCCGTAGAAATTTGAATACAAATAATTCCTCTTTGTAATAGGATTTATACGAATATGCATCATCTAAACATAACTTTGTTGTGGGCCGAGGATTTTAATAAGTATGGGCCTATTGAAGCTTCTCTGTATGTCAATCCAGTTAGGACCTCATTTACAAGACTATTTCACTATGGCAAAACAATCAACCCTCAAGTTCTACAAAACACTAACAATAAAGAATAAAGGAAATGACTAATATATGCAAAAAATAAATTTTGAATAGGAGATTTGTATGCTTAAATGCTTGAGAATTTTTCTACATTTGTTATTTTGAATAGTGAAATGATTGGATTATTTTCTCAAGAGAGAAGAAAGCATGACTATTCAATGTTTTAATTGTCAATATAACGTCTTTTCCGTTAGACATAACGGTAGAAAATATGACAACTATTTTTAACAATTGTTGGGCACATATCAGAAATAGTTTATAAATATATCATCTATCAAGTTTAGAGCGTAAAATATGATGTTCAGAAAAAGAATCGATATGTGAACTTGATAGTATTTTTGATCAATTTTAGATCATTATTCAATTCTTCTAATGATTTATCAGTGGTTCAATGGTTGAGGGAGGAGTGAGATAAGAGATTGAAGTAGAGAAGAGAATAATTTCAAATTTGAACTTAAATTAGATATAGATGAAAGGTAGCAACAGAATATTATATCCTTTCCAAATAATATCAAAATTAAAATAAGTGAAAAAAGGAAAAGAGGGTTCATTTTTGTGACCACTTTGCATGCGTACTTTTTTTGATGGTGGGTGCTGGACATCAATCAAAAGGACAAGGAGATAAATGTGGGCTTTGTGAAAATAACATGAGGCCCCCATTTGTGTGTTACAAGCAACATAGGTGGCAATGTTGCAGTCCGATTGGAATCTCGATGTTTACTTGGCAACAAAATAATTGGCAAACAATAATTGAATTTTTACTTTATCTAAAAAATTTGTAGCACGTGGCTGTTTGGTATGTGGATTAACGTGGATGCATGTAATGAATTTTGAAAAACCCATAACTAAAATCGCGTTTGTTTATGATGGATATTAAAGAGGATTTGTATAAGGGATAAAATCCAATCAAATTTTATTTAGTTGTACACGAATTTTGTTGAGTATACATGACTAAATTCATAAATCTAGTTAAAATCAGCATAATTTTAGGGATGTATTTATCCCACATAGCAACCTCAAATCTGTGTATAAAAAATAACAAACAAACGATATATATGCTAAAAATCCCTTAATTTTTAACTTGCAGTTCCCATTTTTTTAATCTAATCATGCAAAATGTATAGAAAAACACAGCCCTAATTAGAAAGATAAGTATAAAATCGAATAATTCCTTGCATTAACTGAAAACATTTACTCTATTAGATAGCCAAGTAGATTTGAAAATGCAACATTTATTATGTTTACAATTACAGCATACCACAAAGTTCCGTAAACACGTTGGGAGACCTCTTGTGGTCCTCACAAACTGAGTGTTAATATTGTTATACTCTGTTGTGACATCAAATAGTTACGTCCACGTTCAACGTGGCATTTCTCAACTCAAAGGAGCAATGTGAGGACAACTGTCCTTAATTTTTTTCTCATGAAACCAATTGAACAAAATTTTGCCACGTTTCCTCTTTAATATGGCAAAGGAAAACAAAAGTAGAAGACCACTAGATGCACTCCACGTTTCCTATTTAAACACATTACACTTTCTTATCATATCCAATGTGAGACTATACTCAAATATTAATATCAATCTTAGTCATTCTCCCGACACTTTCGGGTGATACTATTTGTAGGGGAGAAATTGGACCCAATCTAGAGTTAATGTCTCTTAAACAGAGATTAGGAACCAATTTTAATTTAAAAGCTATAGCTACTGTGTATTGGCCTCAACTCCTATCTTAAACTGATTACTCTTTCTTATCCTCTCCAGTATTAGACTATACTCACATAGTAATAACCTCAACATAGAGATACGAATTACTCTTTTCCTCCCACAAAGTTTTATGCTACTCTTGTATTAAAACCCTTATAAGTATTCCCATGGAAGTGGAGGCCCAGTTGACAGTAAATTAGAGAACATTTGAGATTCAAAATCGAATGAGAAACTTTATTTGAAAAAAAGGAAGAAGAAAGAAGGTATGCTTATCAAAAATCTCATTTTGCTATGTTTATTGCATGTTCATTTCTATATTATGTGAGAGAGTTGTTTTCCATGCGACAAGAGGTTCGAGGAAACGGCAAAGAAAAGAGAAAGGAGAAGATCAAAAGATGCACTCTGCTAGCTTCGCAACCACAAAAGTACGCGCTAAGTTTGGTCAATATCCATTTTGTTTCAAAGGATGGACAAATATTTGTTAGGTTCATTCATATGCCAAGCCTCAAAGTAAAACAAGTCGAGCCATCCTAGTTTGTATAAGAGGGTTCAATAGTGGACGTTGCTTGCATTGATCGATGTTCGAATACTCTTTCGGTGCAAGAAAATGTAAAGAGCAAGATAAATCATAGAACAATGGTAATCGTAAGCACGTAGATCCTTGTGGAAATCCAACATCTTCGGAAACCAATAGATTATCATTCACAATTAGAGCAGAGAAAATCAGAGAATTAAACTTGAAGATATTCTTGAATAAAATGTTACTATTTTTAATTCAATCGCTTCTACTACTACTTTTAATTCAATCGTTCATTGTTTAATGTATGGTTATAATTCTTCTTCTTGAATGCAAAATGGGAATAAATATAAATTCAACTCTCATCTCACATAAAGTATATATATAAATCATCAACGGACGCTTTGAAACATAAAGATTGTTTTCCGGAAAACAGAATCCCTAAAATCCCCAACACACCAAATGCACCCTCTTGTTTTGGGAATAAATATTTAATTTAGAATCTCGTCCAATCAAATTAAAGTTTGTAGCATCTCAGATAAGTCTTATTGACTTAAAACGCATTTGAAAAATGTTTTTCACACACTAGCATAAAACACAACTTTAAGTAAAAGATAAAACTTTGTAATTAAGAAACCAAAGCATAAACCGAGAATATGCCATCAAATAGAATAATACCATTCATATCTTTTTCTTGGTCTGCAGAGTGAAGAATCTTCTCCAAGGTCTCTGGGGAAGTGATAAGTTCCCACAGAAGGACCTATACAGATAGCTAGCACGGGATCTTCTTTAGCATTATGCCATTTCGCACATGATATTAAAAGCCTTCATCACACCAAGTCATGATTCATGGGGAGCGGGGCTTATTTTCTATGGGGGCCCATGAGCCCATGTGCTCACTCTCGAAAAAAAAGTTAAAAAAGAGTACTGAGCTTTATCCTGATGCTAATGACGTGCCAACTGATTCTAATACATACAACCAGCATGTGTTGTTAGTTGATTAGAAGAACAAATAGTTGGTAATAATCCATTGTCTAAACTAAACACTCTTTTAAAAAGTGAGGTTTCAGATTCTGTTCATACTGATTTCTGAGATATGCTCAGATAATTAGTCGCAAATAAATAAATAAATAAAAGGAAATACTACATTTTGATAGTTCGTTTCTCCTGACAGATCGAGCTTTTTTATCTATAAATAAAAGGTAATACGCAGACATAAAATATTTGTGGATGAAATATGAGGTGGATTTGGATTATATGGATAATGCTATATAATAATGTTAGATACAACGGTTGGTTTGAGTGAGGATGAGCCATGAGGAAGAGAATATATATATATATATATATATATATATATATATATATATATATATATATATAAATCATCAACGGACGCTTTGAAACATAAAGATTGTTTTCGGAAAACAGAATCCCTAAAATCCCCAACACACCAAATGCACCCTCTTGTTTTGGGAATAAATATAAATTCAACTCTCATCTCACATAAAGTATATATATAAATCATCAACGGACGCTTTGAAACATAAAGATTGTTTTCGGAAAACAGAATCCCTAAAATCCCCAACACACCAAATGCACCCTCTTGTTTTGGGAATAAATATAAATTCAACTCTCATCTCACATAAAGTATATATATAAATCATCAACGGACGCTTTGAAACATAAAGATTGTTTTCCGGAAAACAGAATCCCTAAAATCCCCAACACACCAAATGCACCCTCTTGTTTTGGGAATAAATATAAATTCAACTCTCATCTCACATAAAGTATATATATAAATCATCAACGGACGCTTTGAAACATAAAGATTGTTTTCGGAAAACAGAATCCCTAAAATCCCCAACACACCAAATGCACCCCTCTTGTTTTTGGGAATAAATATTTAATTTAGAATCTCGTCCAATCAAATTAAAGTTTGTAGCATCTCAGATAAGTCTTATTGACTTAAAACGCATTTGAAAAATGTTTTTCACACACTAGCATAAAACACAACTTTAAGTAAAAGATAAAACTTTGTAATTAAGAAACCAAAGCATAAACCGAGAATATGCCATCAAATAGAATAATACCATTCATATCTTTTTCTTGGTCTGCAGAGTGAAGAATCTTCTCCAAGGTCTCTGGGGAAGTGATAAGTTCCCACAGAAGGACCTATACAGATAGCTAGCACGGGATCTTCTTTAGCATTATGCCATTTCGCACATGATATTAAAAGCCTTCATCACACCAAGTCATGATTCATGGGGAGCGGGGCTTATTTTCTATGGGGCCCATGAGCCCATGTGCTCACTCGAAAAAAGTTAAAAAAAAGTACTTATAATAAATTGCATTATGTAGCTGTAATATGTATACAAGAAAACTAACAACAAGAAAAAGAGGGGAAAAGAGCAAGTTTATATCTCCGTCAATGTTAGAATTTATTAAAAATATAAGTCTTAATAAAAGATTGAAAGAGGGATAAAGACTCGAAAGAGTCCAACTTTTATTTATTCACTTGATTCTTTACAAGAAAACTCACACTGCAAAAGAGAAAATAAAACAAGCCCAAAAACCCCTTCAAACTCTCTCTAGTCTACTAGAAGAAGGGCTCTCTCTCTCTCTCTACCCCCTTGATTCCGGGGATTCCATGATATCCTCTCTCTCTCTCTCTCCATGGAATTGAACCAAGAAGACCTCTCTATTCATTACAAAAAAAAAAAGCCCTTTTTTTTATTAACTAGAGCTTTCCGCCTTAATATTCACATTTTTTTTTTTACAAAACATACAAAATATTAGTAGAAACACCGCACACTCTTCTTGAATTTAGGTTTGATCTGCAACCAATCTCGCTCCTCCTGCGCTTGTAATCCATGGATGCACTGAAATATCATCAATTACATATTTATCAGAAATTGAAACTACAACTTTTCCCTAAAATTACTCCCTTTTTGCAGAAAAAAATTATTATTCAGGGGAAAATCTCAGAAATCAATAAAATAGACTTACATAAGACTTGCTCGGCCGAGAACCGGCGATCGACATCCTTGCTGAGCATCCTCCTCATCAGATCCTTCGCCGCCGGCGACACATCCCTGAAAACCGCCGTCGGAAACCTAACATTCCCCCTGACAACCTTCTCAAAGATCTCCACCGCCGTCTCCCCGTAGAACGGCACCATCCCGCTCAGCATCACGTACATCATCACCCCCGCGCTCCAAACATCCACCTTCTCGTTGTAGTCCCTTCCCGCCACCACCTCCGGCGCCACGTAGTACGGAGTTCCCACAATGCCCCTCATGCTCCTCCCCCCGTCCACAAATACCTCCGCCGACCCGAAATCCACCAGCTTCACCCGATCCTGATCGTCGAACAGAACGTTGTCGGGCTTGATGTCCCGATGCGCGATCCCTCGCCGGTGACAGATCGCGATCGCCTCCATCAGCTGCGTCATGATCGCCGCCGCCTCCGGCTCCGGCATCGGGGCGGAGGCGGAGATCCGATCGAAGAGATCCGGACCGGAGCAGAGATCGAGGACGAGATGGATCGCCTCCTCGTCCTCGTAAACGGCGTGGATGTCGACGACGCTAGGGTTTCCGACGGCCGCGATCTGAGTGATCTTGGCCTCGCGGGTGACGCAGTCGAGGTCGAGGGGGTCGGTGAGGGCGGACTTGTCGATGGATTTGACGGCGAAGGGTTCGCCGGAGACGGAGGCGAAGCAGCGGCGGACGATCCCGAAGCGGCCGCGTCCGATCTCGGATCCGATTTCGTAGTCGGCGTTTAATTCTTTGCTCATTAGGGTTTCGGTTTTGGGATTTTTTTTGGAAGATGGGGGGATTTGAGGGTTTAATAGGGGTATTTATAGAGGGAAACTGTGGATCTTGAGAAGGAATATTCTTTGTCATTAATTGCGGATTTATTTGGACGGTTGGATGGAGGAGAGGGCATTTGGGTTGGACGGTGGAGATGAAACGGGTACGAATGATACGGCTCGGTTTCGGATGTTGAGTGGTTTCTCAGATACCGATGCCTTGAGTGCTAAGGATTCTTTTTGAGCTTTGCTTCCTGTGTCTATTTTTCGCTTTTCATCTTCTTATTAATCTAACTAGTATTCAACCCGTGCAAAGCACGGGAAATTTTGAATTTTTATTTACTGTAGTTGCTACAGTAATTTTTTTGAAATGACTGTGGAAGAATACCTGAGAGTTTACTGATTAATTTACTGTAGCACTTTACTGTAGCTGCTACAGTGCTTTTGGAGGTTTTGCTTTTATATGAAAAGTAGTTGATTATAAAGAAGTTGTAAAAAAATTTTTAAAAAACATTGTGAAATATAGGATTTATAAGAAAATGTAGAAAATTGTATAGAAAATATAAAAATTTAAATCTACTGAGAATGTTAGATTACTATCCAATGTCAGAATCATCGCAACAAATCAAGGATTAGAGTGAGAGAATGTTGTTATATAAAGTAAATACTATAAAATAGGTAAATAACTTCACATAACAATTTTCTAAGAAAATAAAATAATTATAATTTTTATATTTCTTCTTTATGAATAGAGTGAATTTCAAAAACTGAATTATGGTGTGTTTTTGTCAAGATGACTTTTATTAAAAATAAATAAAAAATAACCATAACAGTATAACTCCACTGTCTAACTTTCAATATATTTGTTTATTAATTAAGTGTTGGGTGCTAATCAGTCAAGACTTCAATTGGGTCTTACGGAGCAACCACTTCGGAATCTTTTTTGTGGGACCCAGCGCTTTAGTGAGGTGGGCCCGGAGTTAGCAGAAACCTGAGGCCTCAAAAAGTAACAACCTTTGGTGAAAACTTCGGGTCCTTCCGGACGAGTGAAGTACAAAGTTCGGATGAGTAATCAAGATGATGCCACGTTTTCGAATGCCTTTATCTGGTTGGATCGTAGCCGTTGATGTGAAAGAGACAGGACCATTTGGGTTGTGTTTTTCGTTTGTTTGTCTTATTTTATGGACAATTTTACCTAACTTTATTCAGTTGGAAAATATGAGGCGAACAATATAAGCTAATGTTGGTGAGTGATAGGTACAAAAGATGTCTCTTTTTGGAGGAATTTGGTTTGTGATAAGGAGAGAGTTGTGTGCTGGTCATTGGTTCCTTAACTTTACCACCATTTCCTTCTTTTAGATTTTGTTGAGCATGGTCACATGCATTGCACATGAAGGCTCTAATGGAATTATATTAGATCTCCAATATAAGATGAGAGTGTGATTATGAAAACAATGTTAACCTTCTAGAAAGATTTTCTCCACTTGCTTCTTGGTGAATTTAGGTTTACTCTTTTATCCACTCATGAGTAAATTTTATTTTTTAAATTTATATTCTATAGTATCATTCATGATACATTTCAAAATATATATTAAAAAAACTATTTGACAGTTAGAAGCTAGTATAAATCCTAAGTGCTGCTGTGACATTTCTATTTCTTGAATTTCTTTTTCTGTCCTTCAAGACTAAGAAGTAGCTTCAATAATTGCATATTAAATAAAAATTTTAATTTTTTTATTATAACCTCCCCTTCTTTATATATATGTGCTTTTTTTAAAATGTTAGGACGTAGTCCGTGTAGTAGCTCTCATTTGAATAATAAAAAATGCTCATTTGGTACTAATAATTGTTTAAGACGATATTGTACATGTGAAAACATGTATACGAAGTGTATGAGGCAAAACAATATGAAAATCAGCACGAAAACTGATTTCATCGATGGGCGTCAGGAACCTATCGATGGGGTTTATGTCATTGATGGTCTATATTAACAAATTACAGATTTTTAGAAATAGGAATTCAACCTATCGATAATTTACAGGTACCCATCGATAGTGCTCAGGGACCTATCGATAGTCTTGAAGGCCCATTGATGGTTAAGATGGCAGATTTCTGAATTGTTGATTTAATCACAGTTGCTCGTTGATCCATTTCATCTCCAACTATCTCTATGATTAGAATATCTCTTTCTTGATTAATTAGAGACTATATAAAATTGAAAGAGATAAATTTAAGAGAGAGGAATATTGTAGGGTTTTAAAGAGAGCTTGAAGAGAGAAATTAAAGGGTTTGTTTGGAGAATATTGAATTGGTGTTTTGAACACCTGGAACCTCAACTAGCTCTTTCTTGTCACACTCATCATCTTTGGGTCATCTCAGCGAGGAGAGTTGCCCTTGGTTTTATCATCCATACTGTTCTTCATCAAACTTCACTTTGATTCATCGAAGGAAGGTTTGTTAATCGAAAAAAGCTCTAAGATTTTTCTTATTTTTTGTCCTTAAATTGTGTTTGGTTGCTTGTTTCAAACTTATTTTTACAGCGTACTAAAGCCAGTGATAATTGAGGGTTGGTACTAGCTAGGTCAAGGTGTTACTCATTGTGGAGAGTTAGGTTAGAAGACTGGTTTCGGATAGATTTTAGGATGCAGTCTTTGTAAGCATACTAAATCGGGTAGTGATTCAGGGGAACTTTTGGCATAGTGAGGAAGCCCATTCGTGAGAAGGAAGAGTGGACGTAGGATTGTTATATAAACTGCTATAAAATCTTGTGTGTTCTTTGTTGGTTGTTCTTCGCTTTTATTTTATCTATTCCGCTGCATATTCTGTGATTTTAACGAAAAACGGTAGCAACCCTATTCACCACTCCTCTAGGCTTGCATCTCAGATCCAACAAGAGAGTTTTAAAACCTTTGTTATTGCACCACAAAAAAGCATGATATGAAAATTGAAAGCTATAATTTTACATTCTAATAGTGTGTTTGGCAAGCTATTACATTCTAATAGTGTGTTTGGCAAGCTATTGCAACCGGACTTGGGCTGAACCTAGTCCAATTTTGGGTTTTTTTTTTGGGCGCAAAAATTGGGCCAATTCTAGTCTAGTTCTTCTTAGGCCAATAAGGATCATAAAGTCAGTTTAGTATTGGACCATCATCTCATTGGTCAACCTCTAAACTAATTTAGAGTAGAAATGAGCCAAGATTAAATTTGGTCTAATTTTTGAGTGTGTTTGACCGCCTTAAAAAATGTGACCAAATTTAAACTTGATCCTATTTAGATTTAAAATTTGAACTTTTTTTAGACAAAAAGTGACTGCTTAAATAGGCTCTTTTTTGATCCAACTCTCTCGTGGATATTTAAAAAAAAAAAAAAAACAATCCTCTCTACATTAACACCATTTGTTATGTGCTGCAAGTAGAGATGAATCTAAACCGTCTGATGAAACCGTCCCATCTAACGGACGGTTAATTGGCTGTTACTTTGTGGGGTCCCAATTCCCCAGGAACGTGAGGCTTCAAAAGCAGCGGCCTTTTGGCGAAAGTTTCGGGAAGTTACGGAAAAAACTTGCCTATACCTGGTGTAGGCAAATAGTATGCTCCCCTCCAATAGGAGGGGGACATGTAGAGGAGATGTAGAGGGGTGTCCCCACATCTCCTCTACATGCCCCCCTCCTATTGGAGGGGAGCATGCATCCTGCTTACACCCGGTGTAGGCAAGAATTTTCCGGAAGTTACGGACTAGCAAAGTACAAAGACCGAACGATTCATCTCGGTGACGCCACGTGTTCGTCAACTTTACGTGGTCGTCTTCCAACCGTACACGTTCAAGAGACAGGGCCATGTGAGTGGCGTGTTTTCTATTGTCCTTTTTTGTCTTCTTACCTAACTTTATTCGGTTGGAAAATTATAAGCGGAGCAGGATAAGCTATCGTATTCTTGCTCGTTGGGTGTTTGATAAGCATGCGGAACAATATTTTTGGAGGAAAGTGTGATAAGCTCGGAGATGCATACGCATGTCACATGCACAGCACATGGATAAATGCTTTAAGATTCCAAGATAAGAATAAATGTATGATTAATTACTACAAAAATTCAGCTCTCTAATAACTCGATACTATTTAAGTTACTTAAAAAGATTTCTCCATTTACTTTGGAGATGTGATTACCTTTATTTTACCCTTCGTCCACTCAAAGTGGAATATTAACTTTATGATTTTGCTAGAATTTAAATAAAGTTGGACACAATTGAACTACAACAATTTATAGTCTAAAACATTAAAAGACTTCTTTATTTAAGGTTTTCGTTTTCATTTTCGTAGAATACCAGTCAATTTGAACTGACTAAGTTCATTTGTAGAATACATAATCTCATCAAGACATTTAAAAAAAATGATAGGAGCTTCTAGGATGCTACAATTATACAAAATTGTTGCTGACTATTATTTTGCAAAACATAATTTTTATAGAAATATACCACTCAAGGAGTCCAAGTTTCTACCATGAACTGACCCTCAACCTACGATGATTTGTCAAAATATAAAATCATAACTATCAGGGTTATGTAGTGGAAGAATTCTTTAACAAACAACAATTGAAACATTGATTGTCCTAAGGAGGGAAAAAACAATTGAAAGATTTAATTATTTTACTTGTTCTAATAAATGAATTGTCAAATACTCCACATATTATTTTCCTTTTCTCTCCCACTTCAACCATGAAAACTGACCTTTGGACATCAAATAAAGTAGAAAATGGAACGAACTTTATCCTAAGAACACGATAACATTAAAATCCGAATAATAATATGTTTGTACTTACATAACAGTCGTAAATTAAGATCACTCAGTTTATTTTCTGTTTTTTTTGGGTTTAATCATGTTTTGAACCTTTCCTACTTTGATTAGTTTACGAGTCCTAGAAGTTTGCTAACATAGTCAAAGTTTGACACAAATTAATGGAAGCGGACTTTGGTACGTGACTTGGAATTGGAAATAAATCAAATTATAGTTTCTACCCAATTAGTATATACTTAAAAACTGCCTAAAACTTAAATATAAATTCCCTATGGTTTCTTGCTCCAGCTTAAAAAGACCAATTGCCTTTGAAATTTTCATAAACGAATAGAGTAAGGTTGATAAAATTCCTCCTTTCAACAAGAAGATTCTAGGTTATAGTTTACAGTGTTGATAAAAACAAGAGTTATAATTAATTATAAATACAAAGTAGATTCAAATACTTAGGTATCTATTATTGTATGTATGCTCATGTCAGCAGTCACCTGAATGCAACTACTTATTTCTGTACTAGTCAGTGGACAGCTGTTCACTATATATGTTATGTGTAATCAACTTGAATAAAAATTCATGTAACAATTATTGTTATAATTTTCTCAATCACTCATTTTATGATCTTTAAAGTTAAAAATATAAAACTAACTAGACTGATTTTTAGCTAATATAAATTTTGTTCTCTTGGTCTTTTAACTTATTCATCTAAGTATTGTGTTATTTTAAATTGCATTATTCATCAAGAATAACTAAAAATAATCAAAATGATCTGGACATTTATATGATAAGATAGCATGTGTCATGTTGTCAAGTTTGAGTTCAACTATTATTGTATTCACCACTTCGTAAGATGTAATTAATTATAATAGACCTATGATTTTTAAATTTTTAAAACTCTCTTAGGACAATCATGGATCTTACTCATCTAACAAGTTTTGATACTTGAAAAGGATATTCCAACTTATGCGAGTAATTTATTAAATTTGGCCTGTTAAAAATAGCACAATTTCATGCAATTATGAGATGTTATTTTTAAAGATCATAGGTACGTAATTCCATTTTGAATTTTCTTATTTGATATAGGTTAAAGTCAAGCGCTCATGTAACGAATCAACAAGTTAGACTGCGTGAAGAATGGATTGTGAAAATGAAGAATTATAAAAAACCAAAATTTCTATTATAAGTCACTAAGTCAGTCTCACTGTTTTGTATAACATTGTACTTGGACCCACTGAACTCTCTAAAGCCAATTGAAGGTGATGAGTTGGACATTTTATTCGTCATCATTTTGTCAAGATACAAGTTACGATTTATATGTTCAAAAATTATCATTTTATCCTACTTTATGAATTTATTTTTAAAGAGAGTAGGTGAAATGACGGTGTAAAATATTTCCTACGTTGTCGACCTGTGGCTGATTTCTATTTGCCGAAGGATTGTATAGGATTTTAAGGAAGTAATTACAAACAGCTAATATTTATATGTGGAAACTTAAAAAATAAGAGGGGTAATGTGTAAAAAAGACTTCACAAATTTATGAGCCCCGGCCACTTATCTTATTTCTATTTGGAACGATAAAGAAGAACAACTGCCGGAGAAGAAAAGGGAACCTCCGAAGTTGGAGTTTACATTTTAACCCTTTCTTTTTTGAGTTTCATATATACATATTAGTGGTCTGTAGTTATTTCCTTCCTATACAATCCTTCAGCAAATAGAAATCAGCCACGTGTTGATAACGCAAAAATTTTTCTGTACTGTCGGCTCATCTTCAATTTTGTGATTTTGAAAACCATTTTCTCACTGATCACTTGGTAATAACTAAAGTGGTCTAGAATTCTTCAAATTAAGTCTGCTAACAAGTCAAATTTTGACCGTAAATCAAACTGTAGGAATTAGACTTACAAATAAATCTAAATTTGACCAATTATTTTCCTTGCGATTAATTTAATTTTTCGTGCTGCCTACTTTAAAGACTGCTGGAATCGCAACACACAAACAAATAGGAGCATTAATAAATGAAAAGGATAATGGTTAGGAGCAAATATGCATTATTCAACTTTTCAATATATCATCATATCAGCGGTCACGTTATTCTTAAACAATTTATTAGGGAAAAAATCAAAATTAAAGCTTGTGAATATTATATCCCTATTTTAATATCTGAATCCATGAGACTAAAATCTTGTATGCATTTGAATTTTTTGAATGTTCCTCTTTGGAGTATATTGTTGGATAATTCTCATGTCACGAGTCAGCAGATTAGGTTGCGTGCAGAATCGACCACGGGAAGGTAAGAGTTTAATATAGTTAAATATTACAATTTTATAGTTTATGCATTAATTTTCACATTCATTATGATGAATTATGAAGTTAATTAGTTTATTAATCAACCACTTGGCTTTTATGTTAGCTTAGATGTTGGTTTAATCTTTTGAATGCACACTAAAAAACCTAGCCAATTGGACACGCTTGAGTGATGTTCGTCACCTTTATTTATTTATTTATTTATTTTGTTGGGACATATGAAGTCGGGCAGTGACGAATTAAGACTAGTTGAATCAGTTTGAAGGGGTCAAGTTTTAATAAATTAACGTGATAGATTCTGTTTATAGGACATTTCATTTACAATAAAAAGAAATATAAATGATGTAATTCATTATTGTCATTTTCTGCTAATAATTTCAAATTATATCTTTTATCAGCATAAAAAGATTACTAATTATTTTTTTTAAAAAAAAACTCAATATGCAGAGCATATTGCGGGCCTAGCATAAACACATTTATTTAGTCCGTTCAAGATTGCACATAAATCGAGTCGAAACTCCCGTTAAAGGATCCAGAAACATAAAAATTAAAATAAGAATTATTATTCCTTACGAAAACAAATCAAAATAAAATCACTTTTTTTAATACATGTTATGCATCTCTCGTGACATTTGCACTTACATCACTTTCTCTTGCATATCTTCCTTCTACCATCCATTTTCTTTTTTTGTTAACCTAAAGAAATTAGGTATAATAATTAGTGGAAAGATAGCTTATATATTTATATTAAAGAGACCATTTCATAGTGATGTGTACCTATAGCCATTTTCCTTGTAATTTTATGCATTCAATGAGGCGGAATGATGTGAGTTGGCAAGTGATAAGCATGCGAGCCTACAATTTGATAATGGTATGATAAGTTGAACGTAGACTTGAGCGCTTATTAGTTAACCTACCTAAATATTTGGTGAGATCTTTGGGACTAGCGATACTCACGCTGTCTTTTATAAGATAAATCGTTTTTTTTTTTTAAATTCATTGAAATTAGTGCTAATCACATGATGCCCTTTGAAACACTATGCTTTCGGCCTCTTTTTCTGGAGGGAGAGTTGTTGTTATGCAAAGTGAATGAATCTCGAATTAATTTTTGTGGAGATTTTCTATTTCTACATAATAAATTAGTTTATCTACACTCACTTTCTATCTAGTTTTGTATTTATTCAAAATTGTTCAAAATAGGGGAAAAGAATCAAAAGTAACAAAAAAATTTTAATGCCGGCGGAAAATCAAATTGAATGTCATTCCTAAAATTGGATATTCCTTAATCAGAAGTAACCGGGGAAAATAAAATTAAATGACATATCAATAAGTAACAAAGAAATAGTTTTTGGAAGATTAAATTACATATCCAAAATTAATGTCCGTAGTCTCATTAACTGGAATCTCTGTACCAAATCTAAATTTGATATTCCGTTTCTAGAGCCTTTTATAAGTATTTTATGATTTGTTTTGTATTTGTCCGCTATGAATTCAAATTTTGACCGGGGAAATTCAAACTGTAGCCTTTAAATTAGACTCACAGGAAAGATCCCTCATGGTATGTTCCTTAACTTTTAAAATATAGGTTCAAACTTGACTCGACTATTTTTCTAGCCTTTAATTTCATGTTCCCTCATTTAGTTGAAAATTTCACAAATAATTGGGAGCAATATTAAATAAATAAAATCACACATATAAAATCAAATATCACTTATGAATATACAAATATGTATATTCAACACATATAAATTATATGATAGTCAACATGTTAGTGCGTCACTAGATTCCTAGCTAAAGAATTAATTAACACATAAAGCTTGAATAAATATTATGAGATCCTTTGCATCTTTGATTGTTGAGAATTCCTACACCCATTAATAACTTCTTATTATTCAACAGATCACATGAATGATATTTTTCATAAAAACTATATTTAAAAATATTTCAATAGCGGGGCCGCTGAATGAATCAATGTTAATGACCCACTTAACTCACCGTAGGGGTTCTCTACAACAAAAAAATATAGAGATTCTCAATCCAACATAATCAGTTTGAATTATATATCGTTGGCATCCCATCATCAATGGCGTGATCACGGAGCGTATCATGCAATCATTGTTTTGTATCTAAATTGGAAATGGCATGTAAATGTATATATTAATTCTGTAATTGAAGTATTACATTATATTGGATCCTATTAAAAAAAACAAAGTGCTGCTGGTTGAAAAATGCTGATTCGAACCTGTAGTCATAGTTGAAAAGAATATGATGAGGGATTAATTGAGATTGGTTGATTGAAAATTGCACAATTCATGCTGTCATGACTTACAACAATAGTATTTTGTTAGCTATTTATATTTTTAAAATTTCTTCTTTAGAGTACTTTGTTGAATTCAAATGTCACTGAGTCAAAAAGTTAGATCGCGTAAATAATAAACCAAAACATAAAAAGTATAATAGTGTTAAATATTACAGAGTTTCCTTTCTGCTGTTTGAAATTACAAGCATCACTTTCAAAATTTTCAAAACTTAAAATCTCTCTTTTAAAATATAGACGGCAACATATTCTTCTAGGTGAATCAACTAAAGTCCAGAGGAATTAGGTTTTGAACAATTAACATGAAATCTATAGACAAAGTATGCTCCCTGAGTTTTTTTTTTTTTTTTTTTCCAACCTTGAAATTTATGCAGACGAGGTTATAATATGATAAGCTCGTCGACCTATAAATAAGCACGTGGATCTACCTTAAAATTTGCCGAAAGCTTGGAAATAGTGCTAATCACGTGATTTATATCTTTAATTATTTAATTATTGATTAAGTTATCAGATTAGCATTTTTTTTCTTAACCTTTTTTTTTCACTTTACTGTTTTTTTTTCTTACTCACTCCGGCATCATTTTGGTTTTTTTTCTTCTTTGGCTCATTGTGCAAATAGACCCAAACATTGGCCGGCAGCAAAAAAAAGATCCTGCGAATCGCTGGCGTGGAGTGTACTAAATGATAATTATTTTGGTGATAAAAGTTAGTAGAAGCACGTGAGAAGCACACACTTCTCTCTTTCTTAATCGCATTCAAAATTAGCACAAGAAATTAGGTTACGACTGAAATCAAAGTTCTCCATTTTCAATTTCACCTTCATCTTCTCCGAATTTCTTTGATTCAATCCATCTCTCTTTGGATTTGAGCTTGAAGTTGAAGATGGCTGGCTGAATAATCAAGAATTTAACCGGCAATCAATTTTCGGATCTATTTACACAGTAGGCCCAGAAAAGAAATATCAAAATGACGCCGGAGCAAGAAAACATACCAAAATGATAAAAAGGATAATAAAAAAAGAAAAAGAAAATAAATCTGATAATTTAGCCCTCAATTATTTGTTGAGATTAATGCTAGTCACGTGATTGATTATTTGGGAGGGCACAATGCCACCGACCTGTTGCCATGCAAATGGGGATGGCTCCAGTTAATTTCTGGAGCAAAATTTTTGTTCTCGGTAAATAATATTTTAATTTATACTTGCAATTTACCTATTCACAAGTTCATTCAACATATGAACACGAATACATCTCTTTTGTATGGTATTGTTAACAAAAGAGATATATATACTGAACAATGTTTCTACAGTGAATCCACAGTATGATGTCTTATTCTGTTGAACCACAGAACAACAAAGAAAACACAAAGCTCGTGTTCTGAAAAGAACCGGCACTTCATGCAAAAGAACCGAGGCCATTAACATTGCAGTATACACTTTTTGTGATGATTTTACTTATTATTTGAGACAAAGATACATGCTACATACATACAAGTATAAACATAGCCCTCCTTTGTGATCACAGAAATTTCATAGCATCCCAAGATAGGACTACAAAATTGCGAGATTGAATATTACGATACAGTGTCCTATTCATACAATTAGATTGAAGGCAGACGATCGTGAAACAAGAAAATACTCCCAACTGGCTCGTATTTTTCTCGAACCTGGCCATTACGTCTTCTCGTCTGCTGCTGCTTTGTTTTTGGTCAATTTGCTCGCGGGGCAGTGTAGCCTTGCAAAGAGAGGCCTTGGTGCTCTTGCTGTCCGATCAAATCCCCTCACGCAGACAAACCCTGAGCAGTTTACACACAAAAATGATAATTCTATATTACATGTCAAGAGTGAAGCGAGCACCAGCCAGTTTGATTACTAACTGAAAATTTTGTGGCATACAAAATTGGTGACATCACAATACAATATGATGAATAACCGATAGGGAAATGAGGCAAACTTGAAGGATAGTATTTTCTCAAGTGTGAAAGAATGTAAAATGTCATTAAAACCAGTTCAAAACAATTTTGCTTAAAGTATGTGACATACGTCCAATGTAAAATGTCATTAAAACCAGTTCAAAACAATTTTTGCTTACAGTATGTGACATACGTCTAGGCGTTGAAAAATCAAGACGAAGAGGTTTACATGCAAATTTGTTTAAGCTTCTTGTCTCTTGGAACCCAAATTAATAACGCCTTCTCTCATAAAAGAAAACATTTCTATTAAACACAGGTGAGAGAACATTTCAATGCCCAGAAGGTTTTATTAAAAAAAAATGAACTATAGAGCCTAAGGATACGATAGAATACAATCCAACCTTTATTCGGAAGGACTTGAATACAAGAAAGACCACGGTGCTTCACAAGGAAAATTCCGAGCAAAATGGAATTCCTTGGTAGGTTAATTTCCCAGGGTACAAGAGGCTTCTACCTCAGACTTTTCATCGTAACTGACCTCGAGACAGAATCTTCCTCTCATATTAATCAAAGAAACCTGAGCAAAATTTTGGCCTACCGATAGGGGTGTTAATGGGTCGGACACGGTTCTGGTATTGATACTTACAATATCTGTATCTGCTTACCAAGCACGGGAAAGGATTCGGATACAGACATGTCTCGGCACGGAAAATTCATATACATATGTGCCAAATCAGGATACGGTTACGGATCTACATGCCGGTATATATGCAGACACAGTGGATATGAGAACCGTATAATATTGAGAAGAATATAGTTCAGATGATACAAGATAGTTCATTAATATGTTTTTTTACATCGGAAAAGTCTAACGTTAGATCTCTTGATCATCAAAATCAACGTCAAATCCATTAATCTTAGGATAAAAACAATTATAATTGTATGACCAATATATATTCGGATATTTCGGGTACGGATCCAAATATTTCATTCACATCTGTATCCGTAACCACATCCTATCGGATAGAGATATTAGCAACCATATCCGCATCGTAGCAGATATGGATATTTTTTTAGCACCCCTACCTACAGATGACAATGATTTCACCTGCCTACACCAATAGGATCACATGCCCCTGTTTCCCTTTCTTGTGAAAAGTGAATAGTCTGTCTTACTTCTAAAAAGCCATAAGAGCAAAGGATTTGGATCCTCTGCACTCCTAAAAAGTTTGGAGAGGTCACTATTTTCGATTATAACCATTGATTGTTCAATGTATGGTTGTGGAGAATTGTGATTCATTCCATATACGACACTTACCATATCCCTATGAATCGCACCTGTTTCTATTTTATAGCCTAGAAGACAAATCACAAGCATACACTGAACAATCAATGGTTGGAACTTGGAAGTAAAGTAGTAATCTCTCCACTATTTTTTGGTAGTGGAGAGGATCTGAATTCAAGAACAAACTACTTTTCCAAACTTCTTGAACAAGGCCCAAAAAGACCGCTTTAGTCCATAGAGAGGCACTTTGAGCAAACAAACCAAAATCTCCCCTTTCACTCAAAACCATCATGTATAACCTTGATCAAGTCTCTGTTAAGAAATGTATTCTTGACATAAAGTTGATGAAGTGGCCACTGTGACTGGATGCAATACAGGTCACTACCGGAACAGAGGTGAGTTTGGCAATAGAAGAAAATGTATCATTATAATCAACTCCATATTGTTGAGTAGTTGTTAGCTACCAGGCGGCTTTAAGTCATTCGACTATACTATTTGGAATGTAGTTCACTGTGAGTACTCAACAATACCCAACTATTTTACCACCTGAAGGACTAACTGATTGCTAGGTGTGATTATGCCGAAGAGCATGCATCTCATCTTCCATCTTCCATTGATATTTTTCAACCAGGATGCTTGGGGGCTTCTTGAACATTATGAGGAATGAAAATGGAATCCAAAGAGGAGGTAAGGTGATAATGAAGCTGTTCAATTTACAAGAAGATCAAACTTGGATAGTGAGTGCAAGTGCATTTTGCTTTACATAAGAGCAATATGAATATCAGCTATGTCAAGAATATTGCACAATCAAGGAACGTGATGCGCCAGAAGGAACAACAAGAACAATATCTTTGATGGTCCAATAGTGAATGACATGGCTTATATCTTTCAGCAAAAGCACTTCTGCAGTTAAGCTTGGTCTCAACGGAATCTAAGATTTAAAGAGTTCTAGTAGCAAACGAGCATCAATTCATATAGGCAAGGAAGGAAGATTAAAGAGAAGAGAAAAAGTTGTTTTGGAGATTTCAAGACATGGAGTTGCACATCAGTAGTAAGATTAGCTTGTTCTGAGGTCCTAACCATGGAATGACTGTTTCACAATTTCATTTAATTTGGATGTATTCATATTATTTATCTCCGTTTCTAATAGAAAATTATGATTACTCAAGTAATTAATGTATATAACTTGAATATATATTTTATAATCTTATTTACTATGTTGTAACATCATGCAGATTCATGTTATAGATAGACCATTAACTCACTTGCACGTGATATCTCTGGTCATGAGAGTGAAGGGAAGGTTACTACTGGTTAGCCTTGCTAGAATGTCCATGATTATGTCTTCTAACTTGTTTGATATGAAAACTCAAACAGAACAATCTCTGCCATTAGAAAATCTAGGAAAAAGATAAAGGATGGACCATCACATGAACAAGATAAATGAAACCTCTCAGCGCACTTACTGCAGTTATGCTTGGTCTAGAGGGAATCTGAGATTCAACTCTATCTTGCAAATGAACATCAAACCATATAGGTAATGAAAGGAAGATTATCAAAGAGAACAGAAAACCTTCTTTTGGATATTTCAAGATGTGGAGTTGCACAGCACTAAGTAAGATTAGCTTTTTCTGAAGGTCCTAAGCTTGGAACTGGGCAAATTGAATGCATCTACATTCAACATTCATAAAATGATAAATATGTTTAAGTTGCCTCTCAATGAGAGGAACACAAAGTGCTGAATTAAGAAAAAGTAAAAGGATTCGAACAGGAAAATTGTTTTGGCCCAATGTTTGATTGCAAATTTCACAGAATGATAAAGCAAATATTTTATCTTTTTTGAATTTAACTTAACTCTTGATTGTATTAGCATACATAATGTTGAGATGATACTTTGACTCAACTTCTTGATTTTTTTTCCCTTAAAAAGAGGCCATCAATATGAAATAGATTGGTTCATATTTGATAAAACGGGCTACTAATTGATTCACTTCCTGGGCGTACATTAATTTCTTCTGAATTATTTTTAAATATAAGCTTAAACTGGGTAAATCAGGATTTTAAGAAAGACTTGTAGTCACTGGTTTATGCAAAAAGAAGCAATGACTACTTTAATACCTATGACCAGTTACAAAAATTAGTACCATCAAGATATCCATAGTTTCAGTATACAAATGTATACGCGAGATGGGTGTGAAAACTGTCGCTAATAGAGACTGTTAATGCCAGCACTGAACTATCAATGCTGGAAGAGAATGGTGTCGGCGGTGGTGGCGGAGACACTGAGGAAGTCTACTTTGCTCAAATTTTCTGAAGATGGAAAGAAGATCGGTAAACAAGAAATATCATAACCAACTAACTAGCTAATCTAACAGTGACCAAAAAAGATTTACATGCAATGCGCAGAGCAAACACACTGAAGATTTTTTTAGGGTTAATTGTGGGTTGACTCCCTTCCTATCACTCAATAGCGGATATACTCCTTGTAGTTCTATTGTTGTGGATAGACCCCCTGTACTATCACCCAATTGCAGATAGACCCCGAGTGAAATTGTTCTCTTTTACCCTCGGGAGGCCTATTTGCCAGAAAATAGTTCTGTTTCTGAGGGTAAAAGAGTCAAAAATTTCACTCAGGGATTCTATCTGCAACAATAGAACTACAGGGATCTATGGGCAATTAACCCAGATTTAATGAAAAGTTAGCAAAATAAAGCTACAGAAGTAGTCACCATATATACCGTTTCCCAGTTTTAAAAGTTATATAAAGGATCTGTAATCAGCTACATACCTCGCCAAAAGCATTGTTGTATCCCTTCAGTTGTAAGTCCTACCAGTATAGGCGATTTACATGCTGTCAGTATATGATTCAAATACTATTATTCTAGACAATGGTGTCTAGACATCATCTTAATACCTTTAAATATTGTTGGTATAGATGTTCCAAAATATACAGTTCGTCTTGGAAGATTCCATATCCAGTCCCTAGGAACGTCAATTGGGTTCCGACTAGAATCATGATCTGCAAATACCTGCATCAAAATTTATACTTGTTTAAGTATTTTACCACAAGGACATTAGTGAAGTCAGTTGCGCACAGTGCTATCATTTGATATATCCGATTTTATCATAAGGACACCACATTTACCTCGTTAACTTGAAAATATGTGCCATTGAGCGGAAAACTTCCTCTATTCGCTGTCCTACACGGAATCTGTTCAAGTTGATGTACAAATAACAATAATCATCTCGAATAATCCTTTGTGTGTGTATATAAGTTTGCGCATTAGTGATGAGTCATCATTAAATATAAGATATTACACATAGGTCATAGATGAATATAAAAAGAACTTAGCATTACCAAAAGTGTCCCTCTGACCGTCTGAGCTTGCGTTTCTCGTATGCTATTGCAACTAAAGCATGTATTCCTGTCACACAATTTACCGGTGTTCTGGGTGTTACAACATGCAGATGGGGGCTCAATCGATTGAGCAGTTTCACCTATTACATGCCATTGCAAGTGCATAATTAATAAAATATAGAAGCAAGCATGCCTTAGATTTCCAACCACAACCAATGTGCTTGCCTGGGGTCCATATAGCTAGAAGATACGGGCAGGGATCATCAGCCTCTCTTTTGTCCAACTATAACCAGATTTAAGGAGCAAATAAATTAACATGGTCTAAAATCATGCCAATTGGAACATATGAAGGTATATCTTACCCCATCCAAAAGAGGATGTGAATCTGGAAGTTCATACCTGCAAGATTAAGAGATAAGGTCAGCTTGTATAAATAATTACTCAACAATAACTGCCCATATCAAACCTTCATCAGTGCTTCCTCAACAATGCTTAATGATACATTAAAATGTTACTAGTTTGTTTTTCTTGTAAGCAACAACTAGCAAGGACAATAGTGCAACAACATACACTAGATGTTCTGTACGCAACCGGTTCACATTCTTCAGCTTAGGCATGGGGATAGATGCAGCTTCTGGAATTATAGCAACTAACGCCTTTGACAAATCACTGTCCATATAATGTTGCAAATTCTGAGTGAACTCTTCCAGATTGAGCTTTATTGTAGGAATTCCATCGGGATCATTATAAAAGCATCTTCTATATCAATATCTGTTGTTTCTATACGCTCAGGCTCAGGTGTTCCAGGTTCCTCAATGATAGGCTCACAGATTTTAGGAGCTGTTTGTTCCCTTGAGTCGTGCTCCCTTCAAGTTGATGTACAAATAACAATAATCATCTCGAATAATCCTTTGTGTGTGTATATAAGTTTGCGCATTAGTGATGAGTCATCATTAAATATAAGATATTACACATAGGTCATAGATGAATATAAAAAGAACTTAGCATTACCAAAAGTGTCCCTCTGACCGTCTGAGCTTGCGTTTCTCGTATGCTATTGCAACTAAAGCATGTATTCCTGTCACACAATTTACCGGTGTTCTGGGTGTTACAACATGCAGATGGGGGCTCAATCGATTGAGCAGTTTCACCTATTACATGCCATTGCAAGTGCATAATTAATAAAATATAGAAGCAAGCATGCCTTAGATTTCCAACCACAACCAATGTGCTTGCCTGGGGTCCATATAGCTAGAAGATACGGGCAGGGATCATCAGCCTCTCTTTTGTCCAACTATAACCAGATTTAAGGAGCAAATAAATTAACATGGTCTAAAATCATGCCAATTGGAACATATGAAGGTATATCTTACCCCATCCAAAAGAGGATGTGAATCTGGAAGTTCATACCTGCAAGATTAAGAGATAAGGTCAGCTTGTATAAATAATTACTCAACAATAACTGCCCATATCAAACCTTCATCAGTGCTTCCTCAACAATGCTTAATGATACATTAAAATGTTACTAGTTTGTTTTTCTTGTAAGCAACAACTAGCAAGGACAATAGTGCAACAACATACACTAGATGTTCTGTACGCAACCGGTTCACATTCTTCAGCTTAGGCATGGGGATAGATGCAGCTTCTGGAATTATAGCAACTAACGCCTTTGACAAATCACTGTCCATATAATGTTGCAAATTCTGAGTGAACTCTTCCAGATTGAGCTTTATTGTAGGAATTCCATCGGGATCATTATAAAAAGCATCTTCTATATCAATATCTGTTGTTTCTATACGCTCAGGCTCAGGTGTTCCAGGTTCCTCAATGATAGGCTCACAGATTTTAGGAGCTGTTTGTTCCCTTGAGTGCGTGCTCCCTTCAAGTTGAGGTAAGGGCATTGGGATGGGAACTGATCCATCACTTCTTGTAGAGGAAACAGGAATTGTTGAGCTCACCAAACGTTTCTCATCTGGTCCTGGAAGAGCAAGCCTCGCACTACAAGACAAATTTGGTGCATCAGTAACTTCCATTTTGTAATAATGACTGTTGACATATATAGAAATCCAAATCAAAGCTTCCCCAGAATTTAGTTAATTTATGCATCACTGACGTCACATTGTATCTGGGCTTATCACTTGGTATGTTGTATCTAGACACACACAAGATACATTGTAGTAGACACACATTTATCACATGTTACATATTTCTCTAACAGGTATTAATGGGATCAACATAATGACATATCATACACTGGCAAGCATTTCAATGAAATTATTGTTTGAAGTATCTAGCATACCTAGCAAATGCACTTGCAAAGTGTTTGCACTCTCCTCTCATTGGGCAAGCATTACAATTCGGCTTGCTCTTTGTACAGAAAACCTGCATGAAAACTCATAGAACTGCTTTATCATGCATATGAATCGAGTCATCACTTGCATGTGGTACCCAAAATAAGCTCAATGAATCACCTTGCCAAAAGTAATTAACTGATAGTGCAACTCATATCTGAGACGTTAAGACATAAGACTAGAATTAGTTGATTTACATGTCAATGCATTTTAAAACGTTGAGCTAATCTATATCTGAAAATAAAAAGGATCCTTGAAATAGGATGATAGAGTGTACAATGTCCGCTGATCAAGTTTACATAGCCGAGGCCAAAGGTACTTTTGAATTGTCTCCAATATAGGGTACCTTCATTGGACACAAGAAAAAAAATTATGGCTATTTCCTTTTGGTATACCTTGTAAAAAGCTCAACTAATAGCCAACAACATCAAGATGCTTACATTTCTAAAAGATGTAACTGAAGAGATTCTGGCAGGGGTTGAAGTGGTACCCATCCCAGCCTTACGGCAATGCGACCAACATTTGTGTCAACCTTGTAAATGATACAATTAGATGAAAAATAAAGGCAAGACTTGATAAGTCAGTCCGTTACGATGGAATCCTTACAGGAAAAGCTAGATGGTGAAGTGTCAGAAGCCGAACACATTCAACACTCTTGAGCCCCAGTCCATTTATGCTTAGAAGGTAGTCCCTGAAAATACCATAAGAAATTACACATTGAAAACTTAAGAGTAAAAATAAGTGTAACATAATCTAGAAGGACCACAATCATAGACATCCAGTGCAATAAAGATCACATAAACAGCAAACATATGTATGGAATGCTCACTGCCCTTTATTTGGACCATCACCTCCACGGCAGAGTGCTATAATAAATTTCTAAGGTGAATACAGCTTCTCTCAACCACCCTCTCTGAAAGAGCGACACTCTTTTTAGCATGTGCGTGTGTGGGGGTTGGGATTGGGGGTTAGCCTGTAGTTTATAATTATAATTAAAGCCTGAGTTTTCAAGATGCTTCACATGAGATTGGAGCAAACAGGAAAATTAGGTGGAATATCTAAACATAGGATGAAATTGCAAACTCCCTTTACTGCTGGTTTAAGAGCCAATACACAATTTACATTATAGATCTTACTTTGCTTTGTCTGGTGGAATGTCCCTTGACCATTCAAGATCAATGCTTCCATGATCTTTAATCAGCCAATTGAGGAAGTCCTGGAAAAAAGTAATCATAATTATATTAGCCATTTTGGAAAAACAAATCAATTTACTGTAAATTGATTTTGGATGAATTTTGTACCTAAAATGGTAACTATAATCTATGAGAAGTATTTTTGTTACTACATACTAAAAGGATGGCAGTGACCACAAGTTACATGAATAAATTGCAATTCAAGATGGGTATAGATATACTCGAAATTGATTTTGTTTGATTAATGAACTGAATCCTCCTCCATTAGACTCATCAAGATTTAACTTCTTTCTAGAATATTGTTGTAGGCTTACCTTAATTCATTCTGCCAGCATGTTGTCCATTCCTCGTCCACGGATAGTATCGATGTTTCATAGACATTGGCATTCCTAAATGCCTCTTAATCCAGTGAGTCCATTGTGTTACTGCTTCGTTCTTTTTTTGCACCATCATTTTCTGCCTCTTTTCGCAGACTATCCCAGTCATCGGTCCTCTTAACACTCTCAATTTTTCCCTTCTTAACCTTTGATTCATTGTTCATGGTTCCAGATGAAACTTTCTGAGATGTTAAGACATAAGACTAGAATTAGTTGATTTACATGTCAATGCATTTTAAAACGTTGAGCTAATCTATATCTGAAAATAAAAGGATCCTTGAAATAGGATGATAGAGTGTACAATGTCCGCTGATCAAGTTTACATAGCCGAGGCCAAAGGTACTTTTGAATTGTCTCCAATATAGGGTACCTTCATTGGACACAAGAAAAAAAATTATGGCTATTTCCTTTTGGTATACCTTGTAAAAAGCTCAACTAATAGCCAACAACATCAAGATGCTTACATTTCTAAAAGATGTAACTGAAGAGATTCTGGCAGGGGTTGAAGTGGTACCCATCCCAGCCTTACGGCAATGCGACCAACATTTGTGTCAACCTTGTAAATGATACAATTAGATGAAAAATAAAGGCAAGACTTGATAAGTCAGTCCGTTACGATGGAATCCTTACAGGAAAAGCTAGATGGTGAAGTGTCAGAAGCCGAACACATTCAACACTCTTGAGCCCCAGTCCATTTATGCTTAGAAGGTAGTCCCTGAAAATACCATAAGAAATTACACATTGAAAACTTAAGAGTAAAAATAAGTGTAACATAATCTAGAAGGACCACAATCATAGACATCCAGTGCAATAAAGATCACATAAACAGCAAACATATGTATGGAATGCTCACTGCCCTTTATTTGGACCATCACCTCCACGGCAGAGTGCTATAATAAATTTCTAAGGTGAATACAGCTTCTCTCAACCACCCTCTACGAAAGAACGACACTCTTTTTTTAGCATGTGCGTGTGTGGGGGTTGGGATTGGGGGTTAGCCTGTAGTTTATACGTATAATTAAAGCCTGAGTTTTCAAGATGCTTCACATGAGATTGGAGCAAACAGGAAAATTAGGTGGAATATCTAAACATAGGATGAAATTGCAAACTCCCTTTACTGCTGGTTTAAGAGCCAATACACAATTTACATTATAGATCTTACTTTGCTTTATCTGGTGGAATGTATCTTAACCATTCAAGATCGATGCTTCCATGATCCCTAACCAGCCGATTGAGGAAGTCCTGGAAAGAAGTAATCATAATTATATTAGCCATTTTCGGGAAAAACAAATCAATTTACTGTAAATTGATTTTGGATGAGATTTTGTACCTAAAAATGGTAACTATAATCTATGAGAAGTATTTTTTGTTACTACATACTAAAAGGATGGCAGTGACCACAAGTTACATGAATAAATTGCAATTCAAGATGGGTATAGATATACTCGAAATTGATTTTGTTTGATTAATGAACTGAATCCTCCTCCATTAGACTCATCAAGATTTAACTTCTATTTAGAACATTTTTCTAGGCTTACCTTCATTCGTTCTGCCAGCTTGTTGTTCATGCCTCGTTCTCGGATAGTATTCGATATTTCATCGACATCTGCATTCCTTAATGCCTCATAGTCCAGTGAGTCCATTGTGTCACTGCTTCGTTCTTTTTTTGCACCATCATTTTCTGCCTCTTTTCGCAGACTATCCCAGTCATCGGTCCTCTTAACACTCTCAATTTTTCCCTTCTTAACCTTTGATTCATTGTTCATGGTTCCAGATGAAACTTTCTGAGATGTGTTTACTTCTTTTCTTAAATTTGATTCAGCTACACCCCCAGCACCTAAATTGTTCCGCTGATTGTCATTGTTTAGATTTGAACAAGATTGAGGAGTTTCAACTGCTTGCTGAGGTCTTTCCATATGAACTTCTGCTTGTCTTTCTCTTTGTTGGAACACAAGTTCATTCTCTTCTTGTTGATTTAAGCATAAACCAGAAATATTTGTCTTTGAAAAGATTTCATTTTGACAACAAGAATGTATCTCATTTTGAAGAGGCCTTATTCCTATCCCTGAAGAAGTTATTGGTTGAGCAGGGTTCTTGCCTATTCCTCCAAATGAATCAGCACAAGAGGCAACACTAGCATTGGTTGAACTTCCTGTATATGTAGCATATTGCCTGCTCATTGACTCATTTATAGTCCTTTGATTTAATTCAAAAGCAGGTGGAGGTAAATAAGACTGGCTATATTCATTAATGAAAACATCAGATCTCTCTGTTCTCAAAGATGAGCTCGAAAAATTCTGATAACCATAAGATGATGGAGCACCAAACAAACTTGAGAAATCATGTTCTGATGAGTGGAAAAGAGAATTTGAAGCGTAGGTGCATGGATTTGAGCCATGGAGATAAGAAGGTCCATTTGTGACTGGTGGCCTCTTGTCAATTCGTATGGATGCTGACCAATCAATCAAACCCTTGTGTGTTGCCGATAATATCCTTTCGTTGCCTGTAGCTTTCAAGTCATTCAGCACTCTTCCATCTGCCATATCTAGAAGCTCTCTGAATGAACTGACACCACTGCCCCTAGCTACATTTAGCAACTCGTCAGCTTCAGAGTTCATCACTGGAATCGGTTTGAGCTGTTCAGATAATTGATCTGGATATTCTGAGGAATTTTGAGATGAAGCTAAAGAATTCTGTGAATAAACAGCATCGTCCGATGAATTTCTGTCATCGCCTTCTACTGCACTTGTACAGCTAGTGAAAGTACTGACGGAGCCTAAAACGCTGTCCGGTGATTCATGACCTAGTCCTCGCCCAATGCTACAACCTAAATTATTGCTTTCAAGTGACTCATTACTGTTAGACAGTTCTTTATTATGCATTTGCTCAGGTTCCTTGGTTCTTGATGAGCTTAGGCCACATATCTCTTGTTCTGATACTTCTCCATTGACAGCTATAGATTTGCTGATAATTTCTACATTAGCAGTGTTGTTATTACCCTTTAACCGAGGAGGAAACCTTGCAGCAAGGTGCATGAATGCAGAGCTGTCCAAATCAAAGATAGAAAACCGTGAGCAAATGAATGAAACCACTTCTACCTTCTATTCTCTATTTTAATCTCAATTTTGCTTTAAAAAATTCAAAGTCATTGGATGCTTTCATCCTTATTTGCGAAGAAACTGAAGAGGCCAAGAGAAAGATTATGGCTAGGCATAAGATATGAAGATGATCACTTTCCAATTTAAGGGATGACTTTTGCACCTTGAAAGATGGTCTGAGACATTCTGCGTAAGAAATACACCAATCACCGAATCCACAACTGATCCCTTCCACTTCGAGAAGCGTCTATCACCTGAAAGGGAAGATAATAACTAAAGAGAAGTGCGTATTCAGAATTAAATTTGTTACTACCAGTACCACATAATAATAGCATGTATGAAAAAAAAAAACATTAGTTTTATGCTGGGTTTCTTAGTTTGAAAGTTGTATTAAGCCATTTGTCAACAAACAGAAAAATGCGTATGCATTTAGATACAGTACCTATGAAGTCTGAAGCTTTTGCTATGTTCCATTTTTGTTAACTCATAGAATTCTTTACGGGTGTAAAAGAATCACAGAAAGTACAAAGATTATAAAGAACATAGAAAGAATTACAACTATACCTTGGATCAGATGCATCCTTGCAATGAATGAATCTGCACGACCATGAAAAATTCGTCTTTCATTCTCCCACCACTTCTCCTTATCCATGTCTGTTCCCTCTTCACCTACACTACTTTCCTTTCCCATCAAAAGTCTCCAAACCTTATCTGATTCGGGATCCAGATCAACCTTTGGCCGAGGTTTCCGCTTCTTGATAAGGTTGCCATTAAAGAGAACCATAGTGCCACTTCCACCAGCATAAGGAACTAGCGCATTTTGTGGCTGAATTATAAAAACAACTCCATCACCACCATTTATGTCTAAATTACTCAATCTTTGGATAATTTCCTCCATAGGATCTCCGTATCGTACAAGCGCCCTCGGCAAGGAATTAACAAGAGGACCTTGTTCCTTTTTCTTCTGCCTTTTAGCTGTTGGTCTCGTTTGCTTTTGCTTTCCAATCAGAGCTTCAACACGAGCTCTGGGTCCATAAATATCATTTTCCTGACTATTACTGTATCCCGATGTCTTTTCAGGAGTGGGAGGTTGGTTTCGGTCTACTTTGTCATGAACCTGTTTGTAGCTCGTCTCCCTCTCATTTTGATTTGATGCCAAAATATACTTTGAGGATTGCATTTTCTCAAGGGCCATCAACCTTTGTGCATCTGCAAAGGAGAACGCTTGTCTACTAGTTTGCATGGTATGGATAGTCTTCCATCCACTAGAAGAAGCATTAGGTGCGGGTTCCTGGTGACCATTTTCTACTCTCCTTCTCTTGTGAATATCAGGAGAACATGGATTAGTACTATTCACATTGTAGTTTCCATTGCCCCTGTTGATTCCATTGTAATCTCCATTTCCTACTTGAAGTATGACATCTGAGTTCCTATCTTGTGAATGTCTCTCTTGGTTGTTTCGACAATTTATCATCCTAGCAAGTTTCTTCAGATTTTCTCCCTCTCTTCTAATAGGCTGCTGCTGAGATGAGTTCATCTTCTCTACCATCCTCCCGAAGTCAGCCTGCCACTTCATTCTCAACATCTCCTGCCTCGAAGGCTGAGGAGGTTGACTTGGAGTTTGTGGACTTCTTAGGTTCTCATTCATCGAACTGTTGAGCTTCTCAAATCCAACACCATGGCCAATTGAACTCTCTAAAACCACCGAGTCCTGCTCCTGGGAGCTAACAACAACAGCTTCTTCCCTTAATCCTGATAATTGATCTCCTGCAGCTTGAGAATCTGCTAAATCAAAATTCAAACTCCGCCTAATGGGCTTCTTCCTACTTGTGCTATCCTGATCATCGCCGATCGTTTCTGGTGCACTTGTGGGGTTCTCTTGCACCGGGCTCTCATCTTTCTTCTCCCTCACACATCTCCTCTTTTCTGCTGAATTGGGAGTTGTGGTCTTCCTTGGTGTTCTTGCAGGCTTTCCCTCTCTAATAACCTTAGGTGTATACTTCCTCCTCCTCCTCGTCGGCTTATTTTGAGGCGGGGTCTTATTCAAGTCTATCCCTCCTTGATTCTTGGATGAGTCTACTTCTTGATTTTGGGCCTGAGAAGAATCTAGCTGTCCATTCGAGAAACGTTGGTCCTCCCCTGGTCTTTCTTCTGCTACAAATTGCTGCAAGAATCTTTCAGACTCGATCCTCAGTAGATCCTGAAAGCTTGTCGTCCCGCCGCGATTCAAATCCAAATCCACCACAGATTGCTGCTGCTTCTGCATTTTTTCAGAATGAAAATTCAAAAGAAGATCCTGAAAGCTTGGTGCTTTACTGCTCTCCATGATATTTTGAGGCAACAAGTCGAGATTTGGTGAGCAAGGAAAGGACAATCTATGATCATCTGCAAACAAAACAAAATCAACAGAGAATGCACACCAACCAACTAACTTAAAAAACGAAGAAGAAAACAGTAACCGACTAAATCAAAGATGATACCTTTCATCTCGCGGCTACTGCGGCGTTCAATGCGACCGATCATGATCGGAGGTGCATTCATCTGCCTCATGATCGCCGGATCGTTGGTCGCCAGAAGCCTCGTGTACTGCATCGGTCGCTCCCCGCTGAGATCGCTGGAGACTCCGTACCAATCGGAGGATGAGATCGCCGGAGCCCATTCGCGCTCCTTTGGAACCTCCTCCATGGACAGAACAGGGAAAGCTAATAAAGCTGGGATTTTTATTTCCAAATTAGGTTTTTATCCCATCTCAGCTCCTAAATTTGAGTGCATCAGGCTCGTATCGAGGGCAGACAGGGTCGGATCTGAGCGGCGGTGTGCTCGCCGGCGAACTGAGATGAGAGCGGTTTATTTATTTTTATTTTTTTTAACACACAACAACTCAGAATAAATAAAATCCCTTCAAATAGCGACTGTGAGCAGAAAGAAACATGGATTTGGGATTTATTTTGAGTTAATTAATTAGATTATATTTGATGATAATTTAACGTCTTCAGATCAAGTCAGCGATGGACTCATGGTTGGAATATTCTTGCACATAAAACATCTAGAAGCTCGCTTCTCCTCAGAACCATCCGCATGCATGCAAACGTGCACTCATATTTAAAAATAAAATAATAGAAACCGCTTATATGTAGATTGTTTGGAAAGAATTCACCCTCATAAAACAAAGAGTGAGATTATTTAAAATCTATGCAGAAAGATCAGAAGAGACAATAAACTTAAATAGAAATTTAATTCAACACCATGTTAGAAGAGAAATCGGCTCCCTTCATAAGTCAAATGAGAATTGAATGCAAGTTCAAAGCGAATAAAATATATATTTAAAGACTCGACAATTATATTAAAATTAAGTCAACGACTCAGCACTAGACCACTGACACACACACACACACACATATATATATATATATATATATATATATATATATATATATATATATATATATATATATATATATATATATATATATATATATATATATATATATATATATATATATAGACACACACTACATGTATTTACTTTTTAACAGGGAGAAGTTAGTATTTAAAGACCAAACACATTAAATATAGAATTCTCATCTGAAACGCTAGTGGTATGAGAGGTATACGTGTGACTGTCGCTCAACCTCACTTGGGGTTGAAATCTATTATCTTTAGAGGGTCTTCGTAGGGCCAATTTCAGAAAACCCCAAGACTTTGAGAGGTTTTGCAGCTAGCTCTGCTAAACTATTTTATGAACTTTGAGGGGTTCCGCACGTAAGCCCCTTGACTTTCTTTTATTTCATAATGCACACACGTATTAATGAATCACTGTAATATACTTTACTGAGAGAAAATGCTACAATCCGCACAAAAGCCAATTTACTAGAATAAGCTTAATATATTAGTCAAATCTTAAGCTTAAGCCGCCGTTTTGGACCTGGTCAAAGTGAAGAAAAGTTTATTGTTACCTTCACTAATTAAAAATCACTTTAATCAAATACAAAAGTTGATATATACGGTAACGAAGGTTCTAGTTTAGCTTCGCTTTCTTTTTCTTGGCTGTAGCAGTGTCTGGTCATAACTTTTTGGTGTGAGAGTCAAAAAAGGAAAATTAATTTGGTTGGTTTGATTAACTCTAATTAAACCCCAATTTATCATTTACTTTTACTAAGAGAGAATCTCATAGAAACCATTCATGATACTAAATTGCATCTAAGTGATGTCAATCATAGGATCTGCGCACGAATCTCAAAATTTAATAATTCAAGGATTTACATTATTTGATGCGTATTTAATATCACAAACCCCGATGTCCTTGATATTTTTTTTCCTTTTTATTCTGTACAGAACGTAATTAGGAACAAGTTTCTTGCATTTATGGTTGTGATTAAAAATTGACAGCGGGGATAACTTATCAATAGTATTGCTTAACTAGTTAGGCAAATGAAGAGATACGTACATGAACATGGAAATGAAGAGATACGTACATGAACATGAACGGGGATAACTTATCAACAGCGGGGATAACTTATCAATACTATTATTCTCTAAAAAAAAGACAATACTAGTACATCCACTTGTCCATGCTCCACAATGACTACGATTTCTTTGCTCTCAAATGTTTTTGCCAAGTGTTAACTGAAGCAAGTAGGTGTAGTTTATTTGGGCGGTGGACCGAAACTGATTAGTTTGGTGATTTCCTCTGTCTTAATGGACTCCTACATTCAGAAACACATTGTTCATTGTGGATCACTTTATGGTTGTTAATAAATTAGTACAGCAAAGACCTAGAATATAACTCTTGACGGGGAAAATTAGAATGACTTTAATTAGAGTGAGGGTTTTGTTCACTAACTTTTTTATCCGTTCAGTTTGTTTTGAATTTGTGCTGACATGTAATATATATATATATATATATATATATATATATATATATATATATATATATATATATATATATATATATATATATATATATATATATATATATATATATATATATATATATATATATATATATATATATATATATATATATATATAAAGTTTAATTTTAAAATGTGTATCTTCATGTGCATCACTCATCAGCAAGATTTTCAAAGCAAAATTATATGATGGTGTTAGAACAAGTGCACAATAAAGCGGAAATAATCGCGAAGAACATGCACGAGAATAAACGACAAGCAATCGCAAATACAGAGATTTACGCGGTTCACCTAATTTGGGCTACATCCACGGCAGAATCGTTGAAAAAATTCCACTATCAAAAGAGAAAAGAGTACAAAAACAAGGCAAAAGCCTACACCCTCAAACTCTCCTTCTTCAATCCTTATAATAAAACTCCTAAATCTAAATTCTCTCTTTTTTAATATATAGGAGATAACAATAGATCAGGAAAGATGTATCCAAAACTTGGTAGGAGTTGGAGATCAAAATAAACACGAACAGTGAGATTAAATCTTGAAATCTGCCAAAACACGTTTAAACCATTGATGGTTAAAAGCGATCATCGATGGTTGATGTAGATCATCGACGATTCCCTGTAGTCCATCGATTGTCCAATTTCTATTTTTCTCCAATTGTTCATTGTAACCCATCGATGATCAAAGAGATTATCGATGGTCTCACTGATCATCGATGATCCATTGGCTGAATTGCACAATCAGAGGGTTTTGAGGCATAAATTCAACAGATAGAAAGCCAGTGGATAGAACCCCAAGTTTCTTTATGTGTTTTCTATAGTGTTCCCTTAGGGTGCAGGTTAAGAGGCATTAAATATTGACAAACTACTTCCACTATCATAGGATGACGCATATAAAATTAATGGTTTTTTATTAAAATATATTAAATTATTGCATGTAAATGATTAAAGTTATCAATTTTAGGTGAAAAATAAAAATTATTTCGCTTTACACATCTATCTATAATAATAAAGATAGTTGAAAAGTATTTAGTGCTTCTTAACATATGCAACAATTGCACATTATAGAAAGGCCAGCTTTCTCCGGACTTTCAGTATGCATTCTTTTTTTGGGGCTAAATTATCAGATTGATATTTTTTTTTCTTGATCCCTATTACCATTTTAGTATTTTTTTCCTTGCTCCGACATCATTTTGATATTTTTCTTGTAGGAGAAGTGTGCAGTTAGGCCTAAAAGTTTGTCGGCGGCCAAAAAGACCCACGAGACCTCACGTGATGGCATGTGAGCATAGATGTGGAGTGTATTAAATTACCTAACAGAGAGATTTATTTTGGTAGTTAATGTTAGTTGAAGCGCATGAGAAGCACGTGCTCCTTTCCTTCTACCATTCAAACTTGGGATAGAAATTAGGGTTAGGGCTAAAATTAAAGTTCTCTCTTTTCAAATTTGCCTTCAAATTGCGAATCATCTCCAAATTCCTTGAATACACAACATGTCTTCTTCAAGGTCAAGCTCAAATTCAAAGAGGTGTGGATTGAATCAAAGAAATAGTTATGGGTTCAACAGGCTGACGAGTATTAGGAGATGGAATCAGGAGGCAACAGGGTGTGAGATAAAAAAAAAGCAATCTGGCAGTTTTTAGGGTTAGTTAACTACATGTCCAATATATATTATTCCTAATTAACCTAATCTCATCCACATCAGCTGCTTAATAATGGTTATTTTGAGTCACGTGACCTCACGTGGTATTTCAAGCAACTAATTTTTGCCTCTGGGGCAAGAAGAAATACCAAAGTGGTAATAGGGGCCATGAAAATACCACTCTGATAATTTAGTCTTCTTTATTCATTAACGAAATAGAATGGAACAAATTGCTGAGTCAATGATGTGACCCACTGTCTTGGGTCATTTGCTAATGATTGATGGCGTTGTTGCACCTGCTTATTTTATTTGTTTGTACTAATTTTTTGTCGTAGCTAAGCTGTTCAGAATAAGTTTGACATGACTTTAAAAGTAGCCAACTGATTTTGCTACTTAAAATATTATATTATTTTATTTTATTGTATAAGGATAACTGTACATAAGGGTATACTATTTTTATCCTACTACAAATAAAAAAGTAAGATTTTCTTTTGTAAATTACAAAAAAAAATTATAATACTTTTAAATAGCAAGGGACCACTTTTGCTCTCTTTATAATCGTGATAACTATTTTATATGCAGCCAAAAAAGGAGGGAAAAAAAAAAGGGACAACAGAGCACTCAATTGTTTGGTGGACGCGCGTGACTCTCTATTTGCTATTTATCTCCTCTGTTCAATTAAACTTCTCCTGGGTATAAAACAACCTTATTATAAGATAATCAAGAGAGAGAGAGAGAGAAAATATACATCAATATGGGTGCAGAGCTAGTTTGACAAGTGTTAGCTTGAAGCAAGAAGGTGCAGTTAATTTGAGCGGTGGACCTGTAACAATTTTCTTGGGGAGTAGGTTCTCCTAAAGTTTTGCAAATGGGAGTGAACATGGCGTGCCACATCAAATGTATAATTTCTTCAAAATCCCAACTAATTCTCTGACTAATGTAATAAGAAGACAAATAAAAGTCATTAGGAAAACGTGTTAGATAATGGCATACTCACACGTAAGACAAGCCACACTCATTTAAGTGAATAGAAACTATTTTCTATCTAATTTTTTTATCCATTGATTTTATTATTGGGATTCAAGACATAGATCAATACTATTTTTTTAGACTTGAACTTTAACGTGCGTCCTTAATAAGAATTAATGAATTTGAAAACAGAAAAAAATAAAAACTTAGATGGATAAGAGACCATATATACGTACGTAAAACGTAGCTCATAGTTTTTTCATCCATCATCACTTGGTTTATTTGAAAATCTAGTTGTGATATTATTTTCAAACACAAACAGCTAACCCCGACTGCAACTCTCACCCTTGCCGAAGTCTACACCCGACTTCATTTGCAGACCACCATCTCCCGTGGTTCTCTTTTCATCATCAGCTCCCCTCACTCATGGATCCCCCTCCCCCAAATATCATAAAACTTAATTTAATGTTGCTTCTTTTTCTGATTCCTCTGTTGTTGGGGTTATTGCCCGTGATCACCTTGGTCATCATCTTTGATCCTATTTAACGCAGCGCGGAAGTGATAAACCTCGGAATCCACCAAGGGGTGCTCTCTGAATCCACAAAGAACGATCTCCGAATCCACGAAGAGCTTAGAATCCACGAAAAAAATATTAAAGAGGAATTTATTGATAAAAGATATGCCTCTAGGGCTTACAAGACTCTACTTAAATAGAAAATAAACAAGACTCCTACTATGACCCGAACTTTGCCAAAAATAGAAATAAGAAAACTATCCTTAAAAACTCCTATGATTAGGAAAGTAAATCGGTCAAATTTAGAATCAAACCGGATTTGCTTCCTAATCAAAACAGACTCCTAAAACATTACCAAAAATAGTAAAAAACTGATAAAAACCCTGACATCTCTCAATTCGGAGGGAATTTGGCGAAACGGACGGTGGAAAAACAAACTTCGGTTGGTTTGGTTGACTCCGTCTCGTCCAATTCCGACTTACAGTTTGAGAGATATGACCCGTTCTTCGTTGCAAGTTATTTTCCTCGGCCGGGTCCCTGTTTGGGCTTGTGACGGTTCCGTTTCTCCATAAATATGTCCGCAGTGCATTCTACATCATATTATCCTGAATATCACATATATTTCTAAGACTTTTTATTATATTTTTCATTTAATATGTTATATTTTATCTCAACTTGTTCAAAATTAGTTATGATATATTTATATTGGAATGTATTGAAATTCTAATTATTATTTTTATTGTATTTATTTACTTGGAAAATAACTTTGTCATTTCATATTTATACTTTTTATTATATACAATTCTATAGACATTGAATTAGTAAACTCTTGGTATGCTTTAAAAATTTTAGAAATAAAAGAGAAAGAAAATAAAAATTTGTGTGAAATAACTAAGCTGTCCTCATGTCTTTTAGTGAGATGAGTACAATTTCTCTATGTCCTTCAAATTTTTCTTACACTTACTACGTTTTTAATATACTAGTATATATTTCTTTCTAAAAAGAATGTTGAGAGTTTAAAAAAAGTGTTAACATGTATTCCATCATGTCTTACTTTTTATACTACATATACAATTAGAATATTGCTAAGATGGACCCCTTCCTTTTATCAACATTGCCCTTTGATGAAATTAAGAACTTACATAGAAGAACTAACTAGTCACTGTTATATAAACTGTCTCCATGCGAGGAAAATGAATGCTTTTGACAGAAAAGAAGGTAAAATTCTAAATTCATGAACACAAAAGGAGAAGATGGTAAATCCACTTGTCTTATACGAATGGCAATGATATTTGATTTGACGTCTTCTCTCTCTCCAAAGCTCTCTTGGGTGCATGACAAAGATTAGAGAGAATCTATCTAAATATTTAAAATATTTAAGCCATGCATCCTTAGAGTGTTGCCAAGTGTTGGCGGTGTGTGCAGAGATAAAGTGATCCCAATAACACATTTAATTCTCCTTGCACCTAATTTAAGAAGATCAAAGAAAAAAATAATCGAAAATTAAGAAAGTGGATTAACACTTCATCGATCTTAGTTTTGATTAACAGGAGCATCCTTTGCGTTTCTTGGATCACACTGGTGATATGATGATATGTGGCAGCACTAGGCAATACTAATAGGGGTTTTCTCATATTTTGAAAGTTAAATGATGGTTATCTAATAATCATCCAAAGATAATAGGGGTTTTCTAATATTAAGCCTTATTTTAATCACCATTAATATTATAGCTAGAGATCACTGGATGTTTTGCATCTTTTTCTAAGGGAAGGGATACAAAAATTGTCAAATTGAGGGGGTCAAAGTTAACTTTCTCAACTTACCTATGTTTGATTCCATCTTCATGATGTTGATGTATCATTCTAGTCGAAATCCAGCCAAAAATTCCATCTTTATGATGTTGATGTATTATTCTAGTCAAAATCCAGCCAAAACCAAAGGGTTTTGCTTGAAAGCGTAAATTATGCCAGAAAAATAAATTAAATAAAACACAACCTTACAAGATCTCGCGATGACTTATAGTTACCACTTTCCAAGAAACCATAATAAAATTTGAACCAAGCAGAAGCAAAATTCAAAGATAATGTCATGATATAACTAGCCACTTTCATATCGTGTCATAAATCCTCAATTTGCATAAAACCAGTCAAATAAGGAAAATTCAAAGATAAAGTCATTATATAACTAACCACTTTCATATCGTGTCATAAATCCTCAATTTGCATGAAAACATTCAAATACACCCTTTACAAGAAAATACTCTTTTAGAAAGTACCGTTGTGTTGACCATTATTATTATTACGTAGCATCTTAGCTTGCAAGATATTAAAACTTGCATTAGAGAAAAAATTATTCATAAGCCAGTTTTCAATAAATTAAGTTATAGGTTCTTTTTAATTTATAATTACAAATGTTACTGTTATTTTGTTTAATATTGACTTCAAGTCGCTGACTTTGTATTTCTAAAATTTCTAATCTATAAAAGATCCCCTTGAAATCTAAGATACTCTGTATTTGTATTTGAAAAGTTTTGTTGCACTCAATGCCATTGTAATCTCGTTCTAAAATTATAGAACGATTAGAGAAAAATTTTAAAGTTGAATTTGCTGTGAAAAAATTCCCAAAAAATATTTGAGATTCATACTTTTAATAATTGTAACTGTATAATTTTATTTTATTCTTAATTTATATTTGAAAGGGTTACACAAATAACTCAATAGGTTTTAGGACTCCTTGCAAATTACTTGAAGCTTTCTAGGAGCTATTTAAAGCGTTTAAATTGTTTGTTACGAAGAAATGTGTGAAGTGTGTTGAATTAATTGTGTAAGAGAGATAATCATATCACATCATATCATACTCCCTTTAAAAGCACGAGTTCGGAAAAATCTTTCGATAGATAAAAATACCCTTAACTCTTTTAGATATTACCATTTCAATTCAAATATATCCTAATTATCCTAATCTCATGTGAACCACAACTTTAAATATCCTAATTATATCATAATCCCATGTAAACTAAATATCCTAATTTTTGTACCCTTAACTCTTTTAGATATTACATTTCAATTCAAATCTATCCTAATTATCCTAATCTCATGTGAACTACAACTTCAAATATCCTAATTACATCATAATCCCATGTAAACTAAATATCCTAATTTTTGTAATAATCTAATTATGTTCTAATTCAACTTCAAATATCCTAATCCATACATCAACACAAATATAAATAATATATCTCCTAAAGGTACTTAGATTCATATGACTTTATAATCTAATTAATTATAATTATGCTAATGAAAGATAAAGATAATATACTAAAGTGATCTATTTACACATTTGGGGCTTAGATTCATACGTAATATATCTCCTAAAAGTATTTAGATACTCAAATCCTAATGTTAGTGATTTATAAAATTCAAACATCTATCCTAAACTTATATATTTGCAATTGTTATCTACTCACTACAATATCTCATACCTATATATATATATATATATATATATATATATATATATATATATATATATATATATATATATATATATATATATATATATATATATATATATATATATATATATATATATATATATATATATATATATATATATATATATATGTTGATGTATATAATCACAGTCACTAACCTCGGGTGAGTTTAGCTTTTAAGAGAGCTGAGTCCGCTTCTCTCCTAAAGCCAATGACGCCGACCATCAAGGGACTCGCCAGTATGAAAGAGGGACCCGTGGAAGAGTCGAGTTGGGATCTCCGGTGGTTCCTCCGACGGTCAAGTTAGTAGAGTAGGAGATAATGTAATGGAGCAGAATTCACTCGAAAAAGATTGCTTACTTGGTTCGATGTTCACGCTACTTATACCTAGGGTTTCGGGTATTTTCGTCTTCCGTTGGCTAAGGAACCATTCTTGATCGACCCTTTCTTCCACGTGAGCGGTGATTGATTAGAACATCTCTCATGCCTCGATTGGTACGGCCTACAGTGTCAACTTGCGGGTACTTTGAGGGTTAGTGTGGTCTATTCGCCATTAATGGGATGGGATTGACTACCAGAGTTGGGTCCGAGGTGCCTTAAATACCGTGAGAGATGGGGAGTTATACCGCATTTAATGCGATCTTGATGGGCTCGAGTACCGTGATAACCGCCGTTAGAGTGGAGGAATCACGCAGACGAGATAGGGGGCCGAGGCCGGGCGGTCGGCCAGACGCCTCCTGACGCCCTTGGGGCAATCAATCGAAGCGGACGCACTAGCCGCTTTCGCGCGTCTTAGAGGATTGGCGGTGAGAAGAGGGGCCCGCCAGATTGTCCGGAGAGGCCGGCGATTGGTTGGATGGGGCTATAATGGGTGACGGGTTGGGAGGACGATTAACGCTGGCCGCTCGAGCGGATCAGCGGTTGGAAGACGACGGCTGATCGCCCTCACGTCGGTCGGTGGACGAGCGGCGTGGAATAGCTCGAGGCGATCAATGGTAGGCGGGCAGATTACCGCTTCGCGTCGTCCGGCCGGAGAGAGTTCTTGTCCGGACCGGCTTGCACGCCTTCGGCGTCGGCTATGGTGATAGTCGTTTGATGGACCATGGTGGGTGCAGGCAAGCCGCCTGCGGGTCTGCACGGAGGCTCGAGCCCTGCTGCTGACGACAAGCGTTTATCCGTGTTAGTGCCTCATTTTTCTCCTTAAATCAACGGTTAGTGGTTATGACCATAACAATATATATATATATATATATATATATATATATATATATATATATATATATATATATATATATATATATATATATATATATATATATATATATATATATATATATATATATATATATATATATATATATCCATGGGCAAGCAAGAGACAACTGTGAGCTGAAACATCTTAGAAGCTAGAGGAAAAGAAAGCAAAAGCGATTCTCGTAGTAGCGGCGAAATGGGAGCGACCTAAGCAGGTAGCGGGGTTGTGGGAGAGCAATACAAGCGTCGTCTTTGCTAAGGGCGATGGAGTCTGCACCCTAGATGGCGAGAGTCCGATGGCAGAAAGCATCACTAGCTTACACTCGACCCGAGTAGCATGAGCGTGCGGTGGCTTGGTTAAGGGAACCCACCGGAGCCGTAGCGAAAGCGAGTCTTCATAGGGCGATTGTCACTGCTTATGGACCCGAACCTGGGTGATCTATCCATGACCAGGATGAAGCTTGGGTGAAACTAAGTGGAGGTCCGAACCGACTGATGTTGAAGAATCAGCGGATGAGTTGTGGTTAGGGGTGAAATGCCACTCGAACCCGAGCTAAATTGGTTCTCCCGAAATGCATATATATATATATATATATATATATATATATATATATATATATATATATATATATATATATATATATATATATATATATATATATATATATATATATATATATATATATATATATATATATATATATATATATATATATATATATATATATATATATATATATATATATATAAAGAAATAACAAAACTGTCATAGCAATTTTGTCTCCCTCGGGGCTTCAATAGGTACGCCTCTTTGTTGTATTTATTATTTTTTTAGTAATATTATTTATATGATCCAATTTTGATATTTGTTATTTACTAGCTCATATATGCATATTTCTTTCATAGCAATTTTGTCTCCCTCAGGGCTTCAATAGGTACGCCTCTTTGTTGTATTTATTGTTTTTTAGTAATCTTATTTATATGATCCAATTTTGATATTTGCTATTTACTAGCTTATATATGCATAATTTCTTTTACCTTTTATTTTACCATGATAAATTACTAGCTTAATCAAAAGTTAATCACATAAAGAAATAGATTAAAATTATAGAAAAATCTATTGGATATAAAAGTTTCTCAGCACAATTTAAGTAGTAGATGTTTTTATAGAGAATTTTTAACACAGAGATCAAAACTACACTATTTGTTTTTCTGCTGAAGGTTGTCGGCATCTGCAAACTTGCTTTGATGCTCATCAAAAGATCATAGAGTACAAGAAGAGTTGCCAGGGGCAAGCAACTACTTATCCTCGACGCCTTAGAAATATCTTTAATCATGCATAGTGCATAGGTTTAAAATTAGTTTATGAACGTATCTCCTTGCATTGTTTTTAATTTCATAAGTAGAATACACAATGCAACATGTTTGGTTATTATCTAGCTTAATCAAAAATTAATCACATAAAGAAATAGATTAAAATTATAGAAAAGTCTATCGGATATAAAAGTTTCTCGGCACAATTTAAGTAGTAAGACTACGAGAAAAGGGAATTTGCTTTCGGTCGTAATAGATTGTGCATCATTTGTTCTCATTCAAAGACCGAGAACATGCATTCTACTCTGTAGCTCTTTTTATCTTCTTAATTATTAGTTAGTCCGCTCTAGAACTAGAATTTGTAGAATTCCGCAGGTCCTTAGTCTTGGTACATTTGAGTCATAGTAGCTTAATCCTCTTTCAGTCCAAATCTATGTTTCTATAGAGTGCTTCAATCAAGTAGAAGATTGCCAATATATATGATCAGAATATCAAGAAATCGTTAACTAAGTTCTAGAAACAAAGTAAGTCTTGAGAGAAAAAATATGAAGCTATACCACCTCGCATATGGACATCTTTTGGTGAGCAGGATAAAGAAGCAACAGACCTTGTAAGACCAACAACAACTCCATGGCTCTCACCAAACCACATTTCCCAAGATGACACGATGGATCCATATATGATACTTTAATCATGTAACGGTCACTAAGTATGAGATTCTAGAGACAGATAAAATTAAGATAAGCTCAAATAATTCCTAATCTCATGTGAACTACAACTTCAAATATCCTAATTATATCATAATCCCATGTAAACTAAATATCCTAATTTTCAGTAATAACCTAATTATATTCTAATTCAACTTCAAATATCTGAATTATATCATAATACCATGTGAACTAAATATCCTAATTTTTGTAATAACCTAATTATATTCTAATTCTATGTAAACCAAAATAACCTAATTTTTGTGATGTTTGGTTATTACCTTAAGTAACTAAAGGTATATTCTATCTTTGTGAATGTGTTAAAACTAGGGTTATTTACGACTTACGAGTCTCTTAATGGATCTAACCCCTTTCAATATCTCATGACTAAATTTTTGAAATTTATAAGGAAAACCTTAAAATTTCAAAACTTATAATTAGCAAATAAAAATCTAGAAATTCAAAAACATCGAACGTTTTAAAATTACAAAAATCATTCCCAAAAATACAAAAATAAATAACACCCCAAAAATACAAAACTTACAAATATCACACGAGAAAATCTGAAATTACCACTAGCCACAAAATTTTTGAAATTTATAAAACCAACTTGAGAGTTTTGAAATTACATAAAAACACCCTCAACTTGTTGAAACTTATAAAACTATCCCAAAATTTTAAAACTTACAAATAAGAAACTAGAAATCGTAAATTACCAAGAGCCCTAAAAATAAAAAAAATTAAAATCTCTAAAATTTTTAAAAATAACAAAAACTCACACACAAAATAGAAATTTATAAAACAACCTGAAATTTTCAAACCTAACAACATATTGGAAATATAGGAATTACAAACAACCCCTAAACTATTTGTACTTTGTAAAAAAGCCCTAAAATTTCAAAACTCATAAAAAGCAATCAAACTTCAAAAATCATAAGAATTTCAAACCTAATGGTACATAAAAAGGAATTACAAATAGCCACCTAAATAATTTGTAGTTGCAAAAACACCCTAAATATTTTCTCTCATGGACTGACTATATGTTGCTTTATCACGAGGGACTTCAATGACAACAACCAAAGTCCTAATAACATCGAAGGAAAATTTAAAGAATCTGGAAGATACACAAAAATATGGTATACAAGGAAGTTCTCCAACCAACAAACATGTAATTAACTTCAAAGTCACAATAGCTATTCTAGAGGTAATTAATTTATCGAATAATTAGCTATATTTATTCATGTTCATTTCTCTAATTTATAATTTTCATTTTTGTATAACTTTTTTGCTTCAACATGCACTTATTTTTTATCACTCAAACTATATTATGAGTTAATAATATTCTAAACCTTATGAGGAACAACAATTAATAAATTTATTTTCAAGGCTATGGCATATTCTAAGATAGTGGTCAAAACTAACATGTATATTTTAATCTAATTTACATGAAATATGACTACCACTAACGAAGGCCAACTCTATTCAAGTAATAAATTAGAAAATCAAAAAATTCATATATATGAAATTAACCTTTGTTCTCATTAAAACGAAAAATAATCGAGTCCATATTTCCAGAATTTGTGTTGAACATCGAAAAGACGTTCAAATTCACGGTGAAGTTAGATGAGAAGATAAAAGATGAACGAGACAAAGGAAATATAATAGCACAAGAAATCTAACTCGGTCGAGATCACAATCGGCGTAGATGATGATGACGCTTACTCTAGAATTGCCGGAAAAAGATAAAGGTGGAGAAAGATTGATCTCGGCTCAATTATAATATGAAACAAAAAGAATAAAGGATAATATTTTTGAACATTTTATATTATAACTTAATTTTTGAGTAGAGTTAGGAATTTTTATAAGAGATTTTCTTGCAAAATTTGTAGTAGTTTTGTATGCTTATGTGATTGCTTTTATCATATAAAATTATATTATAGTTACCATTAATCTTTAGTTTTTGTCTTTTATTATTTTAAGTCTATCAAATGATGTAGGTGAGATCTCATATATATATCATCTCTATTGTACTTTTTTTTATGTTTGCTTTTGAGATTGTTTATTATAAAACATGAGCTTATAATGTCCCAAAGTGTTGTGCAATTCTATTTTCAATGCAATGAGAAATGTGGCTTCTTTATTATTAGAACTATAGTTCATAATGATATTGTTATTCATGCTTGACTCCATATTATAGCTTGGGATTAGTAGAGTTTGGAATATGGCGTGTGTCATCAATTTAACTTATTTTCTTTTACTATTCTGCTTGAATATATTATTGTGTCAATTGATATTTTTTCTTAGGGAATCAATTAAGAAATCTCAATTAAGTATATTGATCCCAGTTTAGCACAAAGATCCATTACATCGATTTTTTATAATGTTTAAATAAAAATTATAACAAATCTAATAATATAATTTTGTAGATTTGAACTCAAAATAAATCGACTTATTTATAGTAACGAAATAAATAAAAATTTTAAATTATTTTGATATTTAACCACGTGCATTGCACGTGCATAAAAACTAGTGCATTAAAAAATGTGAAACATTTTACTTCTTTCTTTCAAAAACTCCTTACTAAGAAGTAATGGTAATGATTTCAGTATGTAGTATAGATAGTATAGATAGTATAGATTTGATGTATGATGTTGTCAGGTGTTGACGGGACACTGGATACTTTCTCCAATTAAATCTCCAAGTTGTTGGGAGAAAAAGTTGATTTTAGCAATGAGAAGGGATAAGGTTGCATTTGTTAGCACTACCCCCTTAACTTCTCATCTAGGCACCTACTCATCTGTGGGTGGCGGGTCACATCATCACAACAAAACTAGGGACAGCATCTCTTGAAAGAACAAATTATTTCTACCAAACTTCTCGGTTTGTGTGAGCGTTAATTAATAGTTTAATTATATCAAAGCTTCTCCCTATTGTGTGACCGGGATCATGCACAGGCGATGACAAGCCCGGGTGCTATGTCCATCATTTATCTTGGTGCGAGGACCCATAAAACTACTGAAAACAACAGTAAATTAGCAGGCTCTTTTTGGTTGTTAGGAAGCTTTCATGTTCACGGGTGATAAAATATAGGCTTAAAAGATGAAGAAACCAAAGGTCTAAAATGGCACCCACCACATTTATATTTAAATATTTTAAATTATAAAAGAATTCATAAATTAATACTTTTTATTATTGTCATGAATATATTTTTAGAAATATATTCTGATAATTAACAGAAAGTATTAGAATGTTATTTTCTTACAACTTATGGTATTAAAGTGTCGGTTTCTTACAACTTAGAGTATTAAAGTACTATTTTTACAACTTGAAATATTTAAATGTAAATGTGGTGAAACAATAGGGTATTTAAGTGCGATTTTTTTATAACTTAGGGTATTAAAGTGCTATCTTTTTTTTACAATTTAAGATATCAAAGTGCTACTTTTACAACTTAGAACATTTAAGTGTAAATATAGTGAAACAATAGGTATTTAAGTGTCATTTAGCCAAAATAAAAGCAACTTGTTAACAGATGACATTGAAAAATACAATAGAGATGATAATAGGTCAAGTATATACCATAATAGCTTAAACTCTTGAGTTAAAATATGTTATGTCAAAATTCTATCTATGCCGTCCGAAAGTCTTTCGCTCTTGTTGCCAGATGCGATCTCTCGCATTTCTAGAATATTTGATATTATCTCTTAATCAAAATGTTTGATCCCAAAAAGTTTGGAGGCCAGTTTGTTACAGTTGGTGCTTACATAATAAGACAATGGCCAACTAATCCACAAACATCAACTTATAGTAAACTGCTAATGACATACCCAAAGCTTTTACCATCCATTATATGGTTCAGAACGCCCCACTCTTATAGAGAATGTTTTGTTTAGATTTGGGTAAGCGAAAGGCGTAGCTGAAACACTTGAAAACTATTCCTATAGCTAGGGAAGGAAAAAAAATATCTCTTTAAAATTTCTCCTTTTCTCCTTTCTGGGAGATCTCTTACCCAAAAATTCAATTATAAATTTCACTGGACCCCGGGAATTGTAGGTTTTTGCACAAAATCCCTATAAAGATTATAAATAAGAGAAAGCCCTCTTTATCTTTTGAAATTCTATTAAACCCCTTGAACTATTGAAAAATCTAATAAACACCGTTAACAGACAAGAGTAAGAAGTTTGAAACATGACAAATCAAAATTTGTTATGGAAAAATTAAATGAAGAACATTCATGTGAAAGAACAAAACAAATCAGATCCCATTTTTAGACTTTTTACTCTACACGCTTAATACCATTTATGAGATTTTTCCAATAGCCCATGCAGTTTAAAATAGTTTAGAAAGTTACCCAAAGTGGAGAACAGTGTCACTGCAAGAGAAAGCGACAATGGGAGGAAAACAGTACACAATCACGAGGGTCTGAGTGTGTTTACCGGAATTCAAGATTATTATTATTATTATTATAAGCATTTCCAAATTGTTCAAATAATAAATAATATTTTAATACAAATCATCGCACATTCTAAAAAATAATTTTCAAATTATTTGAACTTTCATTAATACAAATCCGTGCATCGAGTCTGAAACTAGTTATTATTTTAGAAAATCAGCTAAACAACCCCTTATTGTAAGGAAGTATTAGGTATGCACAACAATAATGCTCCAAAGAAAATCCTCAGGCTAATGCCCCACTAAACTAATCTATAAGCATATCTATCTCTTTAAGGGCCGAGGCCCACCTATTTTACCTGCGACGCTTCTGCTTCTCTGCTCTGCTCTTCTCTTAATAAATGATGATCGACTGTAGGACTATTTGTCTGTATGTAATTAACACCAGTTGACATTAATACACACGTACTATATTAAAGGGTAAACTACACTAAACCCCCACGAACTTTCAGTTTTTTCTGCAGTAAACCCCTCCATGGACCTTTTGGAATTGCAGAACCCCCAATGAACTTTCTGAATTTTGTAGATAGCCCCCATAAATTAGAACCAAAAAACAGCATAAAAAGGCACCATAAATTAGAACCAAAAAATAGCATAAAAAGGCATCTTTTTTACTTATAAAACAATGAAAGTTCATGAGGGTTTCGTGTAATTCACCCTACTATTAACTATGAAGAGGAAGCTATTTATAGATGACTTGTAAAAGATACCAATTTACAGAAGAAACTAGCCTCTGATAACTTTTACGTATATGTAATATTAGGATTTCAACATGAGAGGGTCGCACTGGCGGAGAGAAGTAAGAAAATAAAGATGCATGCATTAGATCGAGGAATGCCTATAACTAACAAAAGCATCTTTACCTCAACCCGAGAATTTGAGGTAATGAGCGTTCTATGTGTGACATATATATAATACAGAAATTAAGTTACTAGGCAGCATTACAATGACTATGCGAAACAAAAATCCTGCAGCGTGGTTTAATGTCAGATTCCCCGAAACCAGCCATATTGAGCACATCCTCAGCATATTAAGATTTGCCATGCTCAGGATTTCATTAATTTTGCAGAGGAAAATCAGAAACATGTTTACTTCTCAATGGCCTAAAAAACTTTTTAACGTATCAAATGGGATACCTTGAAAACAAAAGAGCATAAAATAGAAGCAACCCCTCACTGAAAAATTCACCGTTACAAATATTAGACATTCAAACCACAAATTAGCATGTTGCCTTCACCGCATCATCACGGTGACAAGCAAGAATAATAATGATAATACCCAATAGAAAGAGCACTGACATAAAAACTAAGGAAAAAGGATGTAGACCTAGGCTTGCCTTGATGCGCACTCATTCTTATTATTTGGTATCATGAGGCAAAAAATTCACTGAAAATCAGGCTTCTCAGGGTAAGTGCAGCCGGACCTCTGAATAATGACATTTGCTGCATAGCAGCCAGCCCTAACACAGTCCTTTATGCTCTTCCCTTGAACCAACTGAGAGAGGAATCCCCACAAATGCATCACCTACTCAGTAGGGCAAAAAATTAATGGAAAGATTCGAGGTATAATAGCCAAGATAATAGAGCAGCAGCATAAGTTCTATCAACAATTATTGATATTATAGTACCTGCACCATTTGTGTCAACCAGCTTCTCCTTTGGCAACAAAATGACTGGAAAAGTTTCCACCTGTTATCACAAGTACAGCATAAGAAAAAGCAAACCAAGCACTGTAACAATACACATGGTTTCTTTGTGCAATCAATAAATGTTACATTTTATCGCAACAAAAACTAGTCTACTTGACAGTATATAGTTTTGCTTTAGCAATAACATGGAAAATGAACGCGGAAAAAGCTAACCTTCCCATCCTCGGCGACAACAACAGGATCAGCACCTTGAGTGATAACAACAATTCTCTTGGGTACTCCTGGTGCCTTGGGTAATTCTGAGATCTTTAATGCAATCTCCTCAACATTCTCAGTCTAGAAACCACAAGTAACTCATCAGCCAAAAAACTTACATGATAAAATCAGTAGCTGTATACCAGAATTCTGAAGAATGTTACCTCCCAACCATGGACTTTGGCGAAGGTCTGTGCTTCAGTTTCATTCCCAAAAATATAGCTACAGTACCTGAGTATGGAAAAAAGAAAAGATATTAATACTAGGAAGAACTCCAAATGTCTCTGACCAAATGATAAGACCTTATCAATGTTTATTATTAGTACATCACAAAAGGGTAAATAGCTTCTAGTTTGCAAAAAAGAGATAAAAGGCATAAACAAGTAAATCAACCCTACTCATCTAATGATGCATCTGCATTCACGAGTATCCACCCACCCACAAACAAAAGTAGAAATTTCAAAATTACAAATTTTGAGAGAACTTGCCATCAATAGGACCCGGAATTCTGGGGGTAATATGAAGATGTACACAGTTAAGACTCCGGCCCCAATCTAAAGCCTAATCTGGTTTCAAATTGCTGCTTATGTAAAAAGCAAGAAGAAGCAAAAACTTACGGTAAAACCTTCTCTTGGGCATCTTTGAAGAACTCACAAATGAAAGGTGCAGAGAGATTCATCATGAACACCTTGTTGTTTGCAGCTGCATGCTCAGCGACAAGCAAGATAGATTCAGGAGAGACCGTGAGGAAGAAACCGGCAATATAGATATACTTTGCCTTTTCAACTGTCAGAAAGGTATTACAGTAATTGTTAGGTCCAAACTATAATTTAGTTTTTTCAAGGTAAAACGAAAATCTAAATAGAGTCAAGTGTGCTCCTATGTTGTCAACACCCAACAGGTAGACATACATAAAAAAGACTGGAGAAACAACTTTCAAGCAAACATAGAAAAGTATTAGTTTATTAGTAATGGTATTAATGAAATAAGAGTTTCGGAATTAAAGATTTAGAATGTGGAGATTCTTATCTTGCAGATAGTTTACTGCCCTACAAATGTGTGACATGCAGAAAGATGATTTTACATAATAAAAAGCTATAACAGTAAGAATCTGTAAATGTTCAGCTGATAAGATGGTATGAAACAAAGGCTCCAGTTAGTTGGGTTCAATTGGCCTTATCATCAAAGAAAAGACCAGTATTGTATCTCTAAACAAAAATGATAAAGGCATTGCTATCCATCTGCAGCTAATTTAGTTAGCATCCACACAGAAAGTGGTGAAGCTGGCAATTTCGAAGTGGTGCAGCAACTGAGTGAGGCAGATTTTTTCTGCATAGTTCAGCTAGACAGTTATTTTCCAATTTTATTTTCCTGGGGACAAGGCTATAGCCTGAATAAGAACTAGGACTTCCCAACACCCAGCTCCATCTTAACACTGGGCCAGGGCTGAGAGGCAAATAGGCTAGAGCCTAGAGGTCAATGAAAATGGAGGAGTTTGCCAATATGTTCATGACTCACCTACATTGCTCACTCAATGCTAGGTGAAAGCTCTGGAAACCACTTCAGACCAAAACATGCAATACTAGTTCTAAAAATATTTGCAATATAAAGTGTGAATTTCCATCTAATTGAAAAGGCAATACAAACATGGAAGGCTACTTCAAGAACTGCTAGAAAACTAAAGGCAAGCATCATGTTAGAAACATCTCAATTCCAAATTTACATGCAACAGAAGACATTCTTCCAGTTGAGATGAACAATGATGAATTTCATTGTTCATACATCTCCATTTCTTTTTCCTTCCTAAGGGTCTAAAACCTAAAGCAATAATTAAATATCAATTGATTCTCACACAAACCATGATGCCAATATGCATCTCTATTTCTTCCTGCTTACATCCTAACGGTGTTGAAACCACCTAGTTAAGTAAATCAATCAAGTACTTCCCAAATATGCCAAATGAAGACAAGCTTCACAATACGTATATTAGTTAGAAAGAGATTTTGACAACGAGGTCTAAAAGAAAAGAAATTACCTAGTTCCCAGTTCTCTGGTTTTTTCAAATGGTCAGGCTTGTAACAATTCGCTGCAGATAAGTTGGCAATCAATGACCTATTCATCAATCAAAAGAAACAATACTGATAAGACATCATGACAACAAGCATAATGCAATAACCAACTGCAACAAGTGAATACCTTAAAATTGAAACACGCCAGAAATGAATATGGTTACATAGGAGATTAACACAAATTAGTAAAAGATCTCTTCTTTGACAAGTGCTTGGATTTGTATGAATTTTATCGCCTTATTCTATCTTGTTTGTAGATGACCTCTTAGCTACCTGAATTTATAAAAACATTGATAAACCTGAACTACCTAGAAATTTCAATCGTTATGTACTATCTTTGATTTTTTTTTATGAACAATAATTTAAGCTAAATTTCCTATCATACTCTCTTTGACAAATAAGACCATTTTTTCCTGAAGAAAAATACTTTTAATCATAAAAGATAATTGTATTCCATAATGAATATTCCAGTCCTTTCTCCCATGTGCACAGCACATTCCTGGGAGACTAGTAGTCACATATGATAGAGAAGATATGTGGTGAATCTCTACCTTTCACCTCCAACAACACAGACAGCACATGTACCGGTTGCAGCAGTCTCATCCTCACGATAGTGAACCTGTGTGATTATCAAGGTAGATTTTACTTAACTTGGCAAAAAAAAAATGTCAACATGAAAGCAAAATGGAATGAACACAACAAATCAACTTACATTAACACCTGCAGCTGTTGAGGCTCTCTTCATTTCTTCACCAAACTTGTCCTTTCCAATGCAACCCATAAAGCTAGTTGCACCAGGAGTTTGAAGCATCCACTGCAAAATTGAATATGACATCAGAAAACTGTCAAGTCGACAAAGCTTCATAAAATACAGGATATTCACATTCATATGTTAAATATACCTGGGCAACCCTGATTGCATTTTGTGTAGCCCCTGAAGAGATTAACATAATATATGGCCGAATGTTAGCACATAATTTAAAATTGAATTAAGCTTTTGTGTCATAATGATTGTTTAAACCAAAATTTTACCCCAGCAATATACTCGACACTGTACTTTGAAGCCATTTCTTCATACCTAAAAGGAGGCATAAAAGGAAGGTCAACATTTTGTTAACAACAAGATGATCCATGCAACTTGCAGTAAAACTGATAGGCAGGCTTACATATCTCCATATAAATATAAAACTGTATGAATGCATGTTTAACTGCTAAACAGTGCAGAACAAATATATAAAGTTAGATATTCAATATGATTCCTTATGCAGATGCTATATGTGTTCAAAGAAAAGGGAAACAAAAGAAAACAATACTTAAAAGAATAAACCAGAAAAGGTTTCTGGAGCTACTGAAAAACTTACATGGGCACATGCTTGTCCTCTGCGAGAATGGCATTGTTCAGCTTGATGTCATATCTGGTAAGAAGCAAGAAAATAAGCCACTGCAGCAACACAAATCGATATTCATGCTTAGTTATCATGTAAAAACAAGTTGCACCTTGCTATGATCGAAGATGAATGATATGCAAAAGAACAATATCTATATGATGATATGGGACGATCACATGCAAATTTCATTTTTGGTTAGAAATCTAGTTTTGATCTCGATCTTGGTGTGTGCCTTTGTTAGTACGAATATTGGGAATATTGGAGTTTCTGAAGTTTCATTTGGGATATGTCAGTAAACGGAATATTAATCTAACCATAAGTTTTGTCTTCGTTGATATTGCTTTTTAATCTTTGCCCAACTTAACACTATCAAATCAGTTTTTGGTACTTCAAACATCAGATCTCCTAATATGTTTAGTTGTTAGCCAATATTAGAATGAATTTAACCGTGCTCTGCTAATAAGGGAGGGGCAATGCCAAGTTTTGAATGGATCAGATGGCACGCTTGAAATCTATTACATTAGGCAATCATGCATTAACATTCCTATTCTCCAAATCTTGGTTTACACATAACATGCAACATATTGATGAATAACAATCATAGCACATTCATTTATGCAAAGTATTTAGCATAAAAAGGATGAGGAAATGAAGCTTGCTAGGAAAAAGTGGATTATTTCAAATATCTGAAATGTGTTCGACTTTCTCTCCTTTTGCCAATAGATGCCATAAGAAACGGCAAGCAAAAGAAAATTAAAAATCAAATTCACCTAGAATGCTAGAGTTTCTCATTCATATCAGTTAGGGGTTTTCACAGACGAATATATCAGTCTCATCAAACTTCAACAGTCAATTACATTCTTTAAACCCCAAACAGGCCATAAATCTAGTAAAAAAGATCAGCAAGTTTGAAATAGAATGAACTGTGATTTATAAGAATTCATGAACGCAGTTTGCAAACAAAATAAGTAGTGACCCTATCAACTACAAATAGAAGAAATAATGTATATCATTTTCCAAACTATGCTCTCATGCATCTTTGTGCTAGAAAAATCAAGAAGTATAACTAACATATACGGAAAAGGCGAATTGATCTGCATCTCTGAAAGCACAAATCTAACTCATACAACTTTACCACAAATGAATACTAACAACAACTTAGATAAAAATATCTAAACAGAACCCCATAGGTTAACCATCCTTAAATAAATCAGGCTACAAGATCATGTATCCTTGAGATCACAGAGCAAATATACGATCATCTTACGAACTTGACAATTAGTGATCGGCAAACAAACAGCAGATCATAGGAGGAACTATGCAAATATAAAGACTCGTTCGATCGGTCTAGTCCATCATCGAGTTAGATCCTCTATAAATCCCAAAAGAGATGCTAAAATATGCAGATCTACTGAAATCAGGAGCATAGATCCAATGACTCAAAGAAATGTTAAAGGGACAACAAAAATCCCTTTCTTCTAATAAAATCAGATCTTTGTGTCCACAGTCCAAAACATGACCTAAAACCTCAACAAACTGCTCATATCAATATTAGCAAGTCTGATCTACGCGCTACGAACTGAGATCCGTCATCTACCACTAAAACTCGACAAGAGAACGAGATCTATAGCTAAATTCCAACATCGCTCGAGCTCAAACTGAGATCTACGGTAGCGTAACGCTAAACTATGTGTAGATCTGAGATTCAGATATCCATGGCTAAAGCGAGAATGAAAGCATTAGAGAAGGAGATCTAGAGAGAGAGAGGGTTACTTGTTGAGGAAATCCTGGTCGACGACGGCAGAGATGTCGAGGAGGGGGTTTCCCATTCCCAAAAGAATTCCCTCCGACGCCATTGTTATCGATTTCTTGAAGGAGGGAGATGAGAGGGAGGAGGCTGAGGAGAGGGGTGGGGAGATGGAGGCGAAGGCGAGGGTTGTTTGATTTATAGAGAAGCGGAGAGAGTGGGTGAATGGGTGGGTATGGGTCAATGTCGGTCACCTACCCGCTCCTGCCTACGCCTGAGAGGAGAGAGATCTAGGATTGGTGGTGCCCATTCCTGGGCTCTGGTTCAACATTTATTTAAATAATAATTAATTAACTAACTAACAATAATATCTAATATTAATTAATTACGAGCTTGTCCGGTAGATCTTACCTCTCCTAATCGTGTTAGACCCATCGCAGGGTGACCCGCACGGTTAGGTTTTAAGAATGGCGCTATTTGGATTCATGTGGGTAGATCAAGTATTTGCGTATAAAAAGGGTAAACTACTAGAATCCTCAATATTTGTATTTTGTTTATGAAAATCGCTTTTAACCCATAAAACTCGTTCTTTCTGTGATTGTTAATGAAATTGATAGTTATTTTCATAGTTGAAAAAAAACCCGTTACATAACCCGTTTTGTAACTTAACGGTGCTCTCTTGTTATGTAACACACCCATTTAACGCTGAAATCATTTAAACCCTACCCATTTTAGTCCCGATCATCCTATTCTCTTTCTGTGAATATGCGATCTCTTCGCCTCCTCCAACCCAAACCTTAACTCCTTGCCTCCTTTGAAACTCACTCGACTATTCAGATCTCAGCGACCGGAGATAAATTTTTATTTTTAGGTTATGTATTGGGCATCTCAAATTATATCCTTTAAATAAATAGTGATGTTAAAATTATCTTCCAAATTCCAATATTTTCTATTGCCAATTTATCCTAAATCATATCAAACTTCTTTGCTTCATTACTTTATCATTCAACATAATCTTTTAAGATCTACCACGAATTAGAGCACAAGAATTAATTAGTGGGTTAATTGTGTTGGTGAGATAACTACTTTCGATTATTTCTTGATTTTGATTAGGTTTTAGTTTTCGGTTTCATACTAATACTAAATTTTGTGAGAGTAAGTTTGTACACAATCTCGTATATAATTTCTTACTATTGTTACATAGTCATGTTTAGTTTGGTTGATTTATTGAACTTGATTAGGAATTAAAATATTTTTGTAAAGTTAAGAACTTGAGAGTTGGAAGTGTTTGGTTTATTTTAGACATATTTTGATTGCCTTAAACTTGACAACGTTAGCGTATTTAATTATTTGATTATGCTTTTGGGATGGTTGTTAGTAAAATATGGCTAACTTTTGTTAAGAATTTGTGATACTATATTTTTATATTTGATGATTGTCTTTGTTATGTTTGAAAAGTTTGATGATTCTAAGTATTAAAATTATTATGAATTGTTAGTATTTATCAAATATCTAAATAATTAATAAACAATATAACTTACGTTATGTGTTACGTTTTTCGTTTTTTCCTTAACCCTTAACAGAGGTCAAGGTTACATAACCCATTTTGTTATTTTCAACATAGGTTATTTTATTGTTCTTCGTATGCGTATGTGGACTTTTGCACTTACGGATACACACACGGTAATTTCTTTGAATTCTTGTTCCAGTAAATTTTTTGTAATTTTACAAAAGAGAAACTTTTAAGAAAAACCTTTGAAACTTCGATTTCTTTTCTCTTCCTCGTTCAGATTAGGGAGATCGAGAGTGAAAGGAGCAAAAAATACAATACCCAAGTACAAAATGTATGTTGAAATGCACGAGCAGCGAACTTATCCTAAAAAATATTGAATTCATTAAATGTCGTATGTAAAAAGATTTTCTGTTAAACTTATTTCGTAAGAGGTTTCTTAAAATAATATGATCTAAGATGGAGGGGGTATCTTGCTAACTTTCTGTGAAGAACTTTAAAACATAAAATTCTGGCTGAATTTCGGAATGGACTGTCATGTAAACTTTTACATACAAAATTTAAGCGAACCGTTATTTATTCATAAAAATACAATATATTTCCACATTATCTGAAAATCTTTAACAACATATATACATCTGATATGTTGGGAGAAGCCAATCCTAGATATACGAGATGGCGCTTCATACTAAGAAAATGATTAGTTCAAGCAATATATGAAAACAACTTTGTCTTGTGCTTTTGTCACATACAAAATTTGAGTTAAGAGTTAATCCTAAAAAAATAAATATAAACATATAATTTAAAGAACATTAGAGTGAAAATCTTATAATAATTTTATATTCTTAACAAGTAAAGACTGTATACAATGCAATCTTACATTAGGTTTGGATAGAGAAGAGGGTGGGGGAGGGGGGTGATTGAACTAAAACTAGGAGGCTGTGGCATAGTCATGATCTCATGCCAACGATGTCACCACAAGACTTATCATGGTTATATTTAAAAAATATACTGATTATTTTATAAATTTATTTCAATGTGGCATATCTTAATTTTAGTGTGCATAAAATAGAAAATCTAGTTATGTTATGTGACATCACTAGACACTATGTGCCTCCACCACTGCCAAGAGGAGGGAAAAGTAAAGAAGATAGTGTCAAGGAACTAATTATATTTGGATAGACAACTAGGGGATGGAGAGTGAGGGAGAGTGATGGAACTCATTTCTGTTTGTTTAGAGTAGAAAGTAGGAAGATAATTAAGCGATTCACTTAAAACTCTATCCCTCCAAATCTATCCACTTTGAGAGTTAAAAAAATGAGAATTTTTTTTTATTTTAAACCCTCTCAATCTTTACTCTCACTTAGCAAAAAATATAATTAAATATAATTTTAAGATAATTAGTATTATAATCTTACCAGCTCGTCCCGTCCTCTCCTAAAAAAGCTATCCAAACTCACCATAGGCGCAGCACAAATTATCATCGTATATATGCGGAAATGATGTAGGGTTGAGAATACGAAAACTCAGATAGCTATTTCGGGCTTTAATAAGGCCCATCAAACACACCATTCGGGCTCCACTTTGGTGGGCCTTGAATTCAACTTGGAACTTAGGCCTGTATCGCTTGTATCTCCATATAAATAACCGGAGTGAGAAGAACCGGTCTCGCATATTAATAACTGAGTTTATTTATGACAGGAGCAAGGGGATTTTTTTAAAACAAACTGACAGTTCATCTGAAAGTGGAAAAAAAAATTATCAATGCGAAAGTGCATTCCCGCTATGCAAGTGCATTATTGCAATATAGTGTTTGTTTGCGAATAATTTATTTTTAAAAGTAGAACATAGAGTGACAATATTTTTACCCATCCATTGTCCACATTACGTTTCTAGTGACTTCCATTGTTGATAATTATTATACAATATAAACGAAAAATAAGAAAATAGAGTGAACATAATTGAATTCTATAGTTTTGTCTGAGTGAATAAGAAGAAGGGTAATAATTTACAATTTTCATTGAAATAGAATATTAGCTGTAAAATATAAAAATATGTTGATCTCTCTTTTCATATTCTGAAATGAGCGAGGTTATTACGCCTCATTTGGTACGCGTGAATGGAGTCAAGTGAGAATGAAATGAATATAGAAATGAAGAAATGGAATTAATGTGGGAATGGAATGCTCATTCTCATTCTCATGTTTGGGTACGATTAGAGAATTAAGTGGGAATATCTTTAAGAAGGGTAAATCCGGAATTTATATTATTATTTTCATTCTCACTTAAGCGGGAATATCAATTACTTGATAACTCATTGAGAACAGTAATTTCCACATTAAGTGAGAATTGATGAGAAGTGGGAATATCTTTTTGATAATATGCATATTTCTTATCAGCATGCTGATTTGTTTGAGTGGTTCCTCGCAAAATATCCTTGATGTTAAATGTTGTTTCCAGGGTTATCTCGAAGCCTTCTGAGGCAACTTCCAGCGCTGCAACGTTCAATATCTTTCATCATTCCCAGCTTTCGACATGCAACCAAAACATTCATCTCAAAATTATCATATTCAATGCACATTCCATGTGTTAAAAAACTTTCCTTGTGGATCTTAGTTGTGTAACATAATGAACATTCTTGCTCCCTTTCTTGTCACTTTTCTGAAGAGGTGGTTTTTAGTTTCCTCAACTCAATGGCGTTGAGTTGGATTCTCAAGGAAATACAATTGCATTCCCTTCGAGGAGACCCCAAAATATTTGAGAGTGGAAGAAGAATGACTTCTGTATTTGTATCTGTACTTTGTGCACTTATCGTTATGCATGTTCCTATACATCTGTTTCTTTATTACCACCGTTAGATATAGTTCTATTAAACACATTTCGACTAGTTTTAATATTTGATTTGATAGATTCAATTATTTAATCATTAGTTAATATTATTTTATTTTGTATGACCACAATCTTAAGATTTCAAATTTAGAGTGGGGACATTTAAGTGAGGGTTTTTCTGCTAATTTATCCATGCGTTCTTTCATATTTGATATTTTTAAAATTCATCCGGGACGTGGAGGGTAAATCTTTAAACATTTTATAGATTTAGGGCATACAGACAAAAATAAATTTTTTTTGGCAGCCAGAGGCGATATGTTGCCATTTCACCGTTGGCAGGATTAATCACACGAAAAATATTTTGGTCTCAACACTATTTTTTTTTAACCCTGTTAGGGGGTTTTCAATGGAAGAAACCTTGTGGTATTTAAAAATTTTTTTTTGCAATAAAGTACAACTTATGGTATTTTTGTGCTATATAATAGAAACTTTATGGTATTTTTATGCAATTTAGCTTATTTTGGCTAGACCACAAACTTAAAGATTTCAAATTCTGACTGGGGACATTTACATAAGTGGCTTTTGCTAATTTATCCATGCGTTCTTTCATATTTGATTTTTTTTCAAATTCATTGGGATATATCCGCAAAGCATCTTCTCCACTGTCAAAAAAATAGTGAAGAGACCACTATGAATCATTAATTCCCTAGTGAATGGTTATGATATTTTAAGTGCAAATTAGAAATGATTACAATGCATGGAGATATGGTGAGTGTTAGATTTAGAATGGATCATAATTCACTACTTTTTCATAATGGAGAGGATCCAAATTCATCATGAAACATGTAGACGTGGAGGGTAGATCTTTAAACATGATAGATTCGGGGGCATATAGGCTCAAAAGAAAAATTCTCTATTTTTGGGGAGGGGGATATTTTTCTATTTTACCCTTTGTAGTTTGAAAATTAACAATGGTAGAGAGGAGGTGCTTTATAGATCTGGGAGCTAGATAAGCAAATAAGATGTCTCTTCGGGGTATGTAGGCAAAATAAACTGGGTGGGCAATAAACAATAAAAACAAATTACAAAGGGGTTATATGCAAAGGTACCCGACAAAATAAATATACAGAGCAGGGGGCAAATAGAATAGAGAAGAGAGAGGGAGAGAGAGGCTTTGCCAAATCTGAGGTGGATGGCGAGGGAGATGCCGATTCCTCGGCCATGGATTCTAGATCTGGTCCCTCTCCTCGTCGTCCTCCTCATCGCCGCCCACGTCTTCGCATTGGTAACTAAAACCCTAATCTTTGAAATCTTTTACTCTAAAAACCCTACTCACCGACGTTTCTCTCTTGTGCTCAGGTCTACTGGATTTACAGGCTTGTCGCTGAGAGACTGCCCCAAAGGAGCAAGAAGAATTAGGGTTTCGCTTTCGAAATTAGTGAGATTTGTGCGATTTTATGTGGACTGAGGTATGGAGGTTCCAAAAGATTATGTTTTAGTGAGATATGTACTTGTTTGTTAATGATGTCTGCTGTTTAGTTTGTTAATGAATGTATGTGTTGTTTTTAATGTTGTACTCCACTTTCAGTAAAATATTGGAATTGGTTCTCAAGGATTTTTAATTTCCCCTCTTTTTTTAGAATATATGGTCTCAAATTCTAGTTTTAATGCTTGATTTGGTGTTTATACTTGTATTTTGGCTTTTCCCTCATGCCATCAAATGCAAAGTTTTACTTTGATGTATGCTTCTTGAATTGATCTACGCAATCCTGTCCTGGTGAATTGACAAGGGGTCGGCTGACCTGAAGGTAAAATATGGACCAAAAGGGTTTCACTGAAACACATTTTATACACGGCGTGATATTGTAAACTTGGGTGGCATAGGTGTGCAAGGTTGAGTTATTGGATTTTCAGAAATGTTTGTTAAAATATACGAAAGAGTAAGCCCATATAAAGGGGTTAAAAGGGGGTGAGGGAGAGGCGTGGCGGGTTTTGGGCGGGGAGAGTTATGGTGAAAAAGGGGTGAGTAAGTGGAAACGGGAATACTTCGCCCTTTATATGGGCGAAAAAGTACACATGACTAGTAGCCCCGTCTACTTTTACTGCCGACAAATTGAAAACACTCTGTTAAACACACGGGACTGGCAACCCCGTGTGTTTTCAGTAGTTCTGTAAGGGGCTCTGTTTTATACACGGGACTAATAGTCCCGTGTATTTTCAAAGATTCAGATTGACCTTAATTACCAAACACTAATTACACGGGACTGCTAGTCTCCTATGTTTTAAAGACTATTTTTTTTAATTTTAAAATGAACGTCTTTTTGGCCAGCCGTGATGATGTGGCCAAAAAAAGGTCGATTTCGCTAATTAAATCATAAAAGCGATTTTGCTAATTAAATTAAAAATGGTCTTTTTAAAAATTTCTCCTATTGTAAACTTGGGTGGCATAGGCGTGCAAGCTTGAGTTATTGGATTTTTGGAAATGTTTGTTAAAATATACAAAGAAGCACAGTGGTATCAAATGATTATATTTTGTTTAAATCAGTTCTTAGTGGCAAAAAGTGCTTGCTTGATGACATCTTTTAACCCTTTGGACTTGATTTGGATAGACTAACTTCTATGTTTAAGAAGGGGAATGTTTTTTGCGGTTGGTATTATTTTCTGTTGCATGTTAGTTGTAGTTGAAGTGTCTTGTTAATGCTTCTTGAGAGTGAACTGCATTCCAACTGATGCAGATTTTTTATAGAACAAGGACAGGATTTGTTAGAACCAATTATGTTCAAACTACTCTATTAAAAAATATTAATATACACGAGCTTGGTTAAAGATGTGATGAGAAGTGACCGTCAAAAGATCCACCTAAACAATATTTGATATCATCATTTTATAACACTACAAGATGTTTAATTGTTTAGGTATGATAGTTTTAAGTGGAGGTTAGTAAGCTTGATTGTTTTCTTTTATGAGTAGCCATCGGTTAGTTGACATGTCAATGCTGGTGCTTGTGGAACTCTATGTTAGATTTTCAAAGGAAGAAAGCAAATTAATGGTATCCGTTTTATAATGGAGTTTTGATGAACAGTCCTTAAATTTAATTATATTTTTCCTTTTTGTGTATAAATCAGTGTATGATTTCTTAGCTCCTAAATGTGATGGCTAAAGGGGTTATCTCTATTTTTGCCAGTTCATAAGTTTGTTTGTAAAGGTGGTGGTTACCAGAGGGTTCATATGATTTCTAGATGTAAGTGGCATTATTCATAGAACTGGCATTATCCATGATTCATTAATTTCTAGATGTAATTTTTCAAATGAACAAAAGAGTGATAATTATGTGTTTCTTTATCCATCTCCCTGATTTTGAACCTAAGATTTTGAAGTATTGCATTTTGGGTCCGTGTTAATAACATACAGTGTTTCCTATTTGTGTATGTCCATCATAGATTGATTAGTTTGAGGTTTAACATTTCGAGTTTCCAGGAAAAATGAACTTGTGAGTTACTTAATTTACTTGTGGAGTTGCTTCTGCGTTTGTGATGGACATACAAGACTCTCAATGGTAGCACACCTTCCAAGGGATGCTGATTGGTGTCTCATTGGACAATTCCAGGTTTGAAATTGCTGCCATTAGGAAGCCCATGTTTGTCTAACTCTCCAAGGTAGTCAATGATTTCAATAAAAATGTCATCCATCCAGTCCCTATGGAGGGTGGTGGAACCCAAGATTGTACTCTAGGTTCAAAGGAGCAAAGACAAGTTGCCTACTGCTCTGAACTGCAGCATCCTGCCAACCAGTGACCAACCATGCGCAAAGTTCAGAAAAGCCCAAGCAGGATGTCAATGCTTTGTGGTTGATCTCCAGAATTGCAGCTTATGGCATCCACCTTCTTGGTCACTCTGCCACGTCGTTCATCTGAGGCATTTGAAGGAGAATTTCAATCTAGCAATTGACAACACAGTAAGCCAAGCGTCAAAGGAGTAATAACAGGCATCAACAGGGAGCTCCCACCATCAAGCTTCTGTGACGATGAACTGATTAAGGTGATCGACCAAAAATTATCGGGGTCAGGTTCCCGAATGCTGGAACTTCGCCTCCAGCCAGCAATCTGGCAACACGCTTCGTCTACTTGTACTGCAATGCTAGTCCAGACCAACACCTTTCTCTATGGCTACTCTGACACCCGCTTTAATATCCTTGAAGTCATTACTTCCTCAACAATAATACACCTAATGTACCTCCTTTATCCTCTTATTCTACACTGATTGGAAATCTAACAGGTGTTCCAATTTCAAAAGCTATTGCCCCTGATAGCAGCCAAGTTAATGCTTCTGAGCATCAAAGCTATCAGGAATAACCCACGAATCCTTCAACTACAGACAAAAGAAGGCCTCACAGTTGTCAATAGCATTGCTGTTGGTTTCGGTCTTGACTCAATTTGTCCTTCTTGAGGCCAAAATCTTTGATGTTCTCCTGAAGTCCTCTCTGCCATTAAATTTCCAGTTTGAGGCTGACAGCCTTGACGTCCTCTCTGCCATCTTCAGAGTAATGCAGAATTTAGTGACCACTACCTCACCAACAAGCTGAACCACCATCTAGGCTGGATTTTGAAGCAGCAAAGCTCATGGAGCAAATTTTGTGAGAAAGCTCCTATACGAAAATGGCTAAGAAGTTATACAAGCTCGATTCTCTCCAGAAACTGGAGCAAGAAAATTATGCTTTACGGATCTTAACACAATAATAAGCCCCAGAATGAATTCGTCAACATAAGTAAATTCGTGTCAGAGCATGCCTCTATGAAGTTGTAAGGGACGATATTCTGTTGAGTTAAGCCAGTCACTACACGAGTCAAGTAAAATTAGTCAATGCAGAAGTGCCCTAGAGAGGATCGGGCACTGCTTTGCATTGCAAGGAAGTGAATCAGATGAGTTAAAGATGAGGAACTGCCAGTGAGAGAAAGCTTTTTGTTCCCCGAAAACTAGGAAACTCATTTCACTATTAGTTAGCCTGGCAAGTGAAGTGATGAGCAGGATAGGAAGAGAATTCCCTCTAAGGATCTGAAATCTGTTCCTAAGTATTTACATCACACATTCGATGACTTTTCTGTTTGTTGCTTTAAGAAGGCAATATACCTTTTGTTACATTAAGGAAGATTTGGGATATGGCAAAGTTGATCATACTACGCATGAGCTTTTTATCTGCAGAATGCAAATGATGTGGATGTTTTTCTTAGCATTTGATATTCACGGTTCTTATAGAAAGGCTTTCCTTTTCCAAAAACTTTGTATCAATTCAGATTGTTGACATGGATTCAACTGTTAATCGTAAGAACTAGTTTGGTTGTACAATAATACTCCCAATTTAATTTTTTCTCCATAGTTGTCAAGCTGGGTAAGATGTCCTTTAGTTTAATAAAAAATTTAATCTTAGTTTTAATTTTTTATGCCTTTTGTTAAAAGTTATATAAAACCAGTCGTCTTTTTGATGGAGTGGTACAGCTACATGAATTAATGGTCGTAACTAGCTTATCATTTTCTTTGCACAGGAGATTTCAGTGCCCCTCAAAGGTAAGTCATCAAATGAGGAATAACCCGAGGCTGATGTGCTGGGTTGTTGAGGTCAGTGCTTTACTATTGACTTATATGATCATCCTCATGTGTTACGTTTTCTGTATACTCATAACTGCGGTTTGTGCTAGTAATTTTTTTTCTCTCTTTTTGGCTGTCGAGACTAGTTTTCTTTGACATTTAGTTGGTAAATTTGTTGGTAAATGTACTTAATCTCAGTCTCATTATCTTTTATCTCTTGGCATTTCTTTCTATATGTCACCCACCAAAGTAAGCTTTAACTTGACAACTCATTGAGTGTGACATTATACCACAAGACACAACACGTGTGATGCACATTATAAAACTGGCATTTAAAACATGGTATGTTCTCTGTCACAAGACACTCTATATTACTGAATCCAATACACATAATTTGGGTGAAGAATTAGTTCACCGCTCTAGTTTGGTGGTTGGGTTCGAATTGACATCTGCAATGGACCAAATCTAATTTATCAGCTATACTTTTTCGAAATCTTAAACAGAATATGCATTTGAGTCTAAGCTTATTTGTCAATAATCTCAGGCACTAATTTAGTAACTTTAATAAACATAGTAGCTAGAATATATTAGATATGGTACACTGCAGGAAGGGTATGTTAGACTGGAGGAAAAATTGAATTGGTATGTAGAACATGAAATGAGCAATTTCAGAAGCCGAGACAATGGATAGGATTTTGCAGCTCCACAGATTATAGAAGGAAACAACACTAATGAATTCCCAATCTGTGCAACACTTGTGCTAGCTACAGTAGGATCTTTTAGTTATCCATTTTTACAAAACGTGCGGTAACCAGCAGGCTCCTAATAAGTAACTCAAATTGAATACCATGCATGAAAAATCCTTTGTACTTGAAGTTGTTGGTGCTATTTTGCGCTAAATGTCTTGTCCAAAGTTCTTCGATGGTTGGGTTTCATTCTTAACCTATTGAGAGACTTGAACTATCTACCTGCATCAGAAACATGTGGGATGTCATGTAAATCCTGCATGTGTAAAGTTGGCGCTGCAATTACAAACAACATATTATGACTGAATTCTCTAGGGTGGGTTTGTCATTCTTGACTTTAGAAGGGACGTAAGTCTTAAACTAGATTGAGGGCTGCGTTAGGTGTAGCTTCCATTAGTGGATCATAGATCTATTCGTATGTTTCACAGAAGTTGTAACTTTGATACACAACCAGTTCTCATCCCTTTACCATTGAGTCAGGCCTTAAATGACATATGATCAGTTGATGCCGACAGATTAGTTAGTCTCTCTGCCAAATTTTCCCTCTTAATCCTTCTAATTTCTCCAGTTTGTGTACAGAGCATCATCCTTCTGTTTTACCTTCTCTTTCTATTGCTGCATTATATTTCCTTCCAGGTAAGTCTTCCTAGTGAATTTAGATTAATCGACGCTTGCTATAAATTTCTAAGTCAAGTTTTTTTAAAAATGGAAACTATTTATTCATGTTTGTATGAATTAAGCTTTCACATAATACATCACTTCCTTAAACAAAACTCTGGGAAAAAGAAATAGAAAAAGGAAATAGTAGAACAAATACTAACAGGGATGTCTATTGACATACAGTTTGTTTACCCCCTTCCAGATTTTCTTACAGGAAATTAGCTTCTTAACATATGGGGAGGGGTGCACCATTCCAGTCCTTGAGGCACGCAAGCACGGGATCAATCACCTTCCCCTGTGAAATAGCAACAAACACCTTATCAAACTCCTCTCCCGGTGATCGAACCTTCTCCCCTGTGAGAAGCTCAGTTCCAAGCTCTTCCCTCACAAACCTATACAAAGGATAGGATCTGCAATCCTTAATCCTGTTGGCAATTGCTGCACTTCCATTCTCCACTGCAACTCTAGCAGCCTCCACCTCTTTCGGCAGAACTGCCTTGAGCTCCTCTTCAAAGACAGCAATCTTTTGAAATATGGAAGTGTTTGAATCTCTTTCCTTCTCTCCATTGTTCAGTGCGTGCTCAATGAGTACTTGCCTTAGCTTCTGCATCAGTGGGTAAGTGTAACTGCAAAGATCGTCGATGTAGGCAAAGACATACTCTCTGTCAATCACCTTGATCAGTTCCTTCTCGCAGAACCTTGATGGGTGAAGCTCCCCGTTGATGCCTGTCGTCAATACTCTCTTTGAGACTTGGCTCACTGTGTTCTTCACTGCTTGCTTGAGATTCTCCTCCAAGTGTCTGAGATCGATTGCTTGGCAGAGCGCGACTAAAAAGGTGGAAGTCATCAGCTTCAAGATCTCTACAGCCTCTGCTGTCTTTCTCGATGAAATGAGTCCTAAAGAGTTGACATCTTGATTGTGTTGTTCGGCGCTTTGAACATGGTTGGTCACCGGATTGGCGAGGTATTGAAGCTCAGAGCAGTAGGAAGCCATGGCTATTTCTGCTCCTTTGAATCCATAGTCCAAGCTAGGGTTTCGTCCTCCAGAGAGATTGGAAGGAAGGCCATTGTTGTGGAAATCATTGACAAGCTCCGATACCTGAGCAAACATGAGCTTTCCAATGGCGGCGATGGCAAGTCTGGTATTGTCCATCGATACACCAATAGGAGTCCCTTGGAAGTTTCCACCATGGAGAGCCTTGTTCCTCGAGACATCGATGAGCGGGTTGTCGTTTACTGAATTGATCTCCCGTTCGATAGACTTGGTGGATGAGCGGATTACTTCAATCTGAGGGCCGAGCCATTGAGGCGACGTCCTCAATGCATAACGATCCTTCTTCGGTTTCTGAAGGGGGTCGAGCTCGTGGACCTTCTTCGCCATTTGCATATATGAACTTCCTTCTAAGATGTGCTCCATGATCGCCGCTGCTTCAATCTGACCCGGGTGATGCTTCAATTTGTGAGTGAGATGGTCGGTGAACTCAGGCTTCCCTTGCATTACCTCGCAAAATACTGCAGAGATTATCTCAGCCAGGACAGCGAGAATGTTGGCCTCGAAGAGGACGGTGGAGGCGAGCCCAGAGCCAACAGCAGTGCCGTTGACAAGCGCAAGGCCTTCCTTTGGTTGAAGCTCAAAGAACCCGCTGGGGATTCTGGCGAGCTTGAAGGCCTCCGCGGCGTCGATCTCGGAGCCGTTGGGGCCAATGGCCTTGGAATTGGGGCGGCCGGTGAGCATTCCGGCGATGTAGGAGAGAGGGACAAGGTCGCCGGAGGCGGTGATGGTTCCTCGGAGGGGGAGGCAGGGGGTTATGTTGGTGTTGAGGAAGGAGGTGATGGCTTCCAGGATTTCGAAGCGGATGCCGGAGTAGCCCTGGAGGAGGGTGTTGATTCGGACGAGCATGGCGGCTCGAGTGGCGGAGGTCGGCAGCTTGTTACCGGATTCTCTGCCGGAGCCGAAGATTCCGGCGTTAAGGAATCTGAAGCAAAGAAGATCTCATCAGAATTTTGTATCGAGGGTGTGCATCAACCTTGTTATTATTAGTTCGAAAATAGGAGTTGCTAATGTGCAGAGGACCTTCATTTTCCGTACAATGTTTTTGTTAATTATTTTCTGTACAGTTTTTTTTGGTTAATTTGGGATGATTAATTAAAATTAGGGGTTTATCTTAGTTCATGGGGGCATGCAGCAGGAGTGGATGGCACGTGAGGTTCTGCATGGTGGTTGTGGTTGTTGAGGTTAGTGTTCTCTCATTGAGCTGTTTGTTTCATGCGGTCAGGTTTTGTGTTTTAAGCAACATTTAACTAGTTAACTAATTGTAGTTAGTGCTAATGATTGTATTATGTCTTTGTCTTCATTAGCTTTCTTCGACATTAAGGTGTCGTTTGGCAACGGGTTAAGTGAGTTAACCCTCTATAGTTTGCTAAACACAAAAAATACAGCTAGAGAGATTAAAATGAGTTAACCCCTCTAAATAAGGGGTTTACTATTACTCCTATTTAGAATGATTAAAAGTTAACCCCTCTATTTATAAAAAAAATAGTCAAAATCCTCGTTATTCCCAAACACTGAAAATGATCACAAGGGCTAAAATAAAACTTATTTAACGGGTTAATAATTTAGTCCTTCGGGTTATCGGATGGATTAACTAAGTTAATGTTTCTACTTAATCCCTCTTCCTTAACCCTTTGACAAACGTGGTCTAAGTATTTTTTTAAAAAAAAACTTTTCTTTGACATTGTCAAGATATATTTGCTGGTGACATGTACAAAAAGACAATCGTCATTTGAAGTTATTTTTGAATTTGTTGATTTATATTTGGGCCCCTTCTTATCTCATCTATCTTCATGCGTTTTAACTTACTGCCTTAGTCTGCCTTCACAAGAGGCTGGCAGAGGGGCCCCTTGTGTTGCTTTCTATTTTATTTGTGGGCCCAACAGTCGGCCTCTATTAATGCATCCTAATTAATTTGAATTACATTCAAGTTTGAATTAATTTGCTGATAAAAAAAAGTTGAACTTAATTTGCATACCAACTCCCTAATAATAACAATTTTGGAGCAACAATTTCATTCAACATCTCACCGGTATCTTCTTTATCAGTTAGCTACCTATAATCATAAAAAAGGAAAAAAAATAGAAAAGGCACTACACAAATAATGTCTACTTTATTAATGGTTGGTCACAAAAATAGTATTGTTTTTCTTTTTCTTTACGGAAAGGGTTCTATGATTAAGTGGATTGAATTTTCTTTTAGACTTTTCACATGTTGAAAAAATCTATCTGACTTGAGCTCCAAATTTAGCGCTGCTACAATTATAATTTTCTATTAATGTTTAGATGCTCATAATTCATGTCAAATCTAATATATATTATACCTTCTATCATGTTTCATGCTCGCTTTTTACTTTATAAAGATAGAAGATAACTAGTAGAAATCTATTGAACCATACCCTAGCTACATGATAATTCCAAAATTACACCAGAAAGGTTTGACGTAATAATGATATTTTAATTTAGCATAAATTTAAAAATAGGGAAAATTGTGTCAAGGCCCTAAAAGTTAAAACTTCATGTGCTGCAGCCCCTCCAACTTTTTTCATATGTTGCAACCCTTAAAATTAGAGATATATGTGCTGCTTTTTTAGTCATCATTACATGCCAAGTAAGCATAGAGAGAAAAAGAAATAACAAATCCCAAAATACCCTTATCTCCTCCATTCTTTTTTCTCTAGATCTAATGGCTATGGCTCCTCTCTTCTAACCCATCTCCTTCCTCCTCTCCCCATCTTCCTCCTTTTTCTCTCAGACACCGACATCCCCTTCGTCTCCGTCGATCTTGCGTGCACGCTCCGGCCATATTGTTCACTTCTTTTCTCCCACTAATTTTCCTAGATCTCTCTTTCTTTCCCTCAAAACTAAAAAAAAAGCCCTAATTTTTCCTAACACTGAAGGCGAAGAGATGGCGAAGAAAACGACGGATGAGGCGGTGCCCGAGGAGGACGAGGAGGAGCTTGAGGCCGCAAGTCCAATGGCTTGTATGTTAAGTCTATTGAATTGAATAATAAGTCTAATTTGTTGAATATTAAGCGTAATGAATTCTATGTTAAGTCCAGGTTCGTGTTTAGTCCAGTTTGATTCATGTTAAATCCAGTTTGGTTCATGTTAAGTTTAGTTTTTGGTTCATGTTAAGTCCAGTTTGGTTCGTGTTAAGTCCAGTTTGTTAAGTCCAGTTTGATTCATGTTAAGTCCAGTTTGGTTCGTGTTAAGTCCAATTTAAATCATTTTAAAACAAGTTGAATTAGACTTAACATGATTTAAATTAGATTTAAAAGGAATTTAACATGATTGAAATTAGACTTAAAAGGAATTAAATTAGACTTAACATGAATTAAATTGGACTTAACATGAATCAAATTGGACTTAACATAAAATTAGACTTAAAATAAGTTGAAATAGACTTAACATGATTCATGTTAAGTCTAATTCAACTTATTTTTAGACTTAAAATAAGTTGAATTAGACATAACATGATTTAAATTAGACTTAAAAGGAGTTAAATTGGACTTAACATGAACTAAGTTGGACTTAACATAAATCTAAGTTGGATTTAACTTGGTTCATGTTAAGTCTAATTCGTGTTAAGTCTAATTTGGGCTCGAGCTCCTCCTCGTCCTCCTCCAAAGATCAGCTTACTCCCACTGTTTCACCTCTTCGCCTTTAATGTCTAAGACCGATCGTTGTTTGTGGATCATTCGGCGAAGCATGATAATTGAGGTTTTGGTCGTTGCCATTGTCGACCAAATTTGAGCTTTTTTTGATTTTGTGGGGGGAAAAAGAGAGCGTGAAAAATTTGTGGGAGAAAAAGAGCAAATAACATTGACTTTTTCTAAGTAATATACCCCCAGATCAAAAATATGGCCGGCGCGTGCATCTAAGTTCGGTGGTGGCGGAGGGGGATGTCAGTGTCTAAGAGAAAAAGGAGGAAGATGAAGAGAAGAGGAAGGAGATGGGTTAGGAGAGAGGAGAGGAGAGGAGAGGAGGAAGGGGGAGCCATAACCATTAGATCTAGAGGAAAAGAATGGAGGAGATAAGGGTATTTTGGGATTTTTTATTTCTTTTTCTCTCTCTATGCTTACTTGGCATGTAATGATGACTAAAAAAGGGCTGCATCATATATATTTCTAATTTAAGGGCTGCAGCACATGAAAAAAAGTTGGAGGGGCTGCAGCACATAAGTTTCAACTTTTGGGGCCTTGACACAATTTTCCCTTAAAAATAACCTCCTACCTAATGAGCTCCTTCTGAAGAGCGCCACCCTGGTTAGTCCTCCGGTGAGAAGTCGCCCCAAATCCCGTGGTAACCCCGTTACTGTCGGTCCCCTTCCCCATACTCTCCATCACCCATCATCCGCCATTTCACTCTCCTCACGTTCTCAACTCCACTCTCCTCCCCATGGCAGCTGCAGCCACTGCGATATCTTTAGATCCGCCTCCACTTCACAATCGGATTCCTGAAATCCTCAACCATCCTCTTCACCTCGTCGAGGTGGCTCCCTGTGAGGGCCTCTGCGGCCATCCCCCAGTTAAGGGGATCGGCCTGCTTCGTCTTCATACATATATTCTCCATGTATTGAGGTGCTAACTGTTGTTTAGTTTGTAATGGTAAAGGAAAGAAAATATTGGAGTTAATGTTTTTTTTTTCCTTTCCTGAGGATGGAGGGAGGGAGGAGGAGGGGTTTAAATAGGGGTGTATTGTTCATGGATGAGGTGGGTGGCAGGGGTTAGTTGGAAAAGGATTATGGCCGTTGGATGTGTGGAGGGTGATTGGATGGTGGATGTGGTGGACACGTGGCGGGGATTGGTGGGAGTGGGAGGTTGTTTTAAGCGCTCGTCAAAGATGGGAGGAGGAGGTTGGTGACAAAATCAAGTGCATGCCTCGTCATTTCCGTGCGCCGCCCCCCGCCCCAACCAAAAAAAAAAAAATTAGTTTGTTACATTGCTCGGAAATTCAATAAATTAACATGGCTACATGGCTTTTGAAAAGGGAGCGACAAGGTGAAAGTTTTTCAAAGAAAGGATCTCACACATTTGGTAGTGGTAGTACAAAAATAGTATAGCATTTATAGGATAGGTAGCATTTTCTAAATATTAATGTGGCACTTATGAATTTTGATATAATCAAAGTGAAAATGATGATACATTGACTTAAGAAACTGGAATGATGGATTTAATAATAGATAAAGCAGATTCTATTTCAAAAATAACAATGATGATTAAACAATTATCAGTTGTTTTCCCCACAGACAGTGACAATGTTTTTATATGTAGTAATGGATTTGTATATTATTGTATGGAATAAACACGTAGATTGTATTATTCATTTTACTAAATAAGCTAACAAGAGATATGATAGTAATTAGATTCATCTTGCTTGCCACATTGGAGCAGGTGGATTTTATCATTCATATCTTTTGGTGACTCAGGTCGTTAAATGAGATATTTATGACTCATATTTAATGTTTTCTAAGATACTTAGCCTTATAGTAAAGAGGAAAAATGGATGAATTGATAGTTTGGGGGACTTGTATACGTCATTGTAAGTCACAATATTATGTTGGTTGGTAGTGAGGAGGATACACCAGATTCTGCTATTTGGACTAATCCCAGCTAACTTAACAGCTAAAAGTCTCCTAAAAAGTTCATTGCTAAAAGGACATGCTCACAAGACCCGCAGAGAATGATGGAGAACAAATCGTAAATTCCGATTCTCTGAACTGTGTGCATGGTCTTGATTACTTTTGTCATAACTTTCTCTAGAGAAGCCAAAATGTCTTCATGTTTGAAGTGTTGCATAGATATTTTAGTCTAGTTTCACTGAAACAGAGTTTATATGATGTGGATATTGTTCGCGAGGAAAATTAAAGCTGTAAAACAAATGTTATCCTTTCTAATTTACTTTAAAGAAAGAATAAATACAACTCTCTCAAATGCAATCTCTCTCTCTAACTGACTTAGATGAAAAGAAATTACAAAGTCCTCGATCGGTTGCCCGATTTACAAAAGAAGGAAGGGTCAACGGAGATCCTTCCTTTTGTTTAAAACTGGGTTCTTCACGGTGGCGATAGGAGCTTGATCCTTGAATCCCGTGGACGATCCGACCGCCTTGCTCGTGGAATCACGCTGAAAAGGGGTTGCAAGGCAAGTTTAAGAACTTCATAAAGCAAATTTCTAACTCTAGCGAAGTTTGATAACTCAAGAACGGGTTTTGTAACTCGCACGAAGTTTGAAAACCAAGCCAAATTGAAGAAAAGCGATGTTAAAAGCGGCTCAAACTCTCTCAAATCGATTCACTCCTCAAGTGCTCAACTCTCCAATCTCCTTGCACACCATTAGCTCTCTAAAATCCTCCTCCTTTAACCGGTGAGTTTTGACTATTTATAGGGTTTTAGGGTGTAACCGACTTTGAATGAGGATTCGTGGCCCTCAAATCGTGGAAAACGGTTTTGGAGCCGTTCAGTCGTGGTTTAAACGCCAAAGACCCGCTTTTAATGATCTTCGCCTCTATTTTAGGACTAGGACGCTAAGCAGATCTGCAAGCGCCTCAACGCCGCCATGATGCCCCGCGCTTTGAGCTTGACGCTGGCCGAGAGCTCCGCGCTTTGAGCTTGACGCTGGCCGAGAGCTCCGCTTTGAGCTTGACGCTGGCCGAGAGCTCCGCGCTTTGAGCTTGACGCTGGCCGAGAGCTCCGCTTTGAGCTTGACGCTGGCCGAGCTCCGCTTTGAGCTTGACGCTGCCGAGAGCCCCGCCCCGAGCTTGACGCTGCTGAGAGCTCTGCTTTGAGCTTGACGCTGGCCGAGCTCCGCTTTGAGCTTGACGCTGCTGAGAGCTCTGCTTTGAGCTTGACGCTGGCCGAGAGCTCCGCGCTTTGAGCTTGACGCTGCCGAGAGCCCCGCCCCGAGCTTGACGCTGGCCGAGAGCTCCGCTTTGAGCTTGACGCTGCCGAGAGCCCCGCCCCGAGCTTGACGCTGCTGAGAGCTCTGCTTTGAGCTTGACGCTGGCCGAGAGCTCCGCTTTGAGCTTGGACGCTGCTGAGAGCTCTGCTTTGAGCTTGGACGCTGGCCGAGCTCCGCTTTGAGCTTGGACGCTGGCCGAGAGCTCCGCTTTGAGCTTGACGCTGCTGAGAGCTCCGCGCTTTTTGAGCTTTAACCGCGGTGTTAAACCTCTTGGTTTGTTACGATGAGGTTATTCTCTTGGTTGAACCTCGCCAAGTTGTAATCCTTGTATTTGTGACTCTATTTTATTTCTTTAGAAGCTTTCGAACTCAAGGCCGGCGATATCTTAGTGGGTTGTGGCTTATCGGTAATAAAATTTTGATGTTCTCTGAACCCTCCAAAGTTTTCAAAGCTTGCGGTTGAGTGGGACGAGCTTTCGGAATACTTTGGACATCTTCTTTTGTTTGATCCTGAGAAGGTACTGCTCCTCATTCTGTCTTCAAAGAAGTGGTGTTCTGCTTTTGTTCATGCTAATCGTTTGTTTTGCATGGATGAATTTCGATATTTTTGTCTCCCCTTTTCTTTTGAAACGCGGGGTTAAGCTCTTCGTTTGAAGCTTGAAACGCGAGGAAAGACCAACTTGAAACGCGGGGGTGATCTCCGCGTTTTGGCATTGAACGCGACGATAAGGTTCGCGTTTTGGGGTTGAACGCGCCGATAATGTTCGCGTTTTGGGGCTTGGACGCGGGGTTGAAGCCACACCGACTTGAACGCGAGGCTGAAGTTAAACCAATTCGGTTAGGATCGCGAGGATCTCGTTCAGGCGGGATTTCCTGCCTAAAATCTCGTGGAGATTTGATGGGCTGGCGGCCTTATAAATAGACCCCTTGGGTCAAATTAAAAGTCTTACAGACTTCTTGTCAAAAAAAATCGACAAACTTTTTCCAGCCCTGAACGCCCGACCTCGCTCAAACTTTTTCCAGTTCTTTCGGCGAGAATGTCTCCCAAGAAATCGACACCTGCCGAAGAAGCCGGTTTCTTCAAGCACACCCAAGAATCGACTGCCTGCGGCTTCAACCGAAAGCCCTCGCGACACTCCCTTGATCAGTGGTGAGTTTCGACCGCTGATAATAACTTGTTTTGACAAGTTTCGTTCTTCGTGAAGTGTCGGAAACGACGAGTGAAGCTCGCGTTTGGAACATGGGGCTGACGCCTCTGTTTTTTTTTTTTTTTTTTTCTCGATATGAAACGCGAGGCTCATCTTCGCGTTTTGGAAATGAAACGCGGGGTCAACATCCGTGTTTTGGCAATGAAATGCAGGATGGACACCCGCGTTTTGGCAATGAAACGCAGGGTTGACACCCGCGTTTTGGCAACGAAACGCGAGGTTGACACCCGCGTTCTGGCAACGAAACACGAGGTTGACACCCGCGTTTTGGCAACGAAACGCGAGGTTGACACCCGCGTTTTGACTATGAAACGCGAGGTTGACACCCGCGTTCTGGCAACGAAACACGAGGTTGACACCCGCGTTTTGGCAACGAAACGCGAGGTTGACACCCGCGTTTTGACAATGAAACGCGAAGTTGGCGTCCACGTTTTATACCTAAGACGCGGGGATAACCCTCGCGTCTAGGGTTTGACTTTATTAAACTTGCGTTTACTTTTCCTCCGTAATAATTGACTTTTATCCTCTTGTGCAGTGCGCTATTCAAGTGATCCTCTCACCTTTAACAGCCATTTTGGCCATGAAGGAGGTGAAGATCCCGAAGTCAACTTCAGTCTGCGCCAAAAGCTTCCCATTATTCAAGACAGGGATGAAGATCGACTAAAGTTTGTTACTGAGGCTAGTTCATCAGGAGTCAGGGCTATCGTCACGGATCTCAAAATCGAGACGCTGGACCGAAAGCTTCTCAAGAAGCCCACATTTCTTTTTGGAGACCCCGTGGAACTTGATGTCAAAATCTTTTACGACGGGGATTACAAGATGCTGTTAAAAGTTGGTGATCGACTCCTCTTCCTTCCCAACATGGAGCGCATGTATCCACTCTCTTATCTACAGTGTGCCTCTATCCCGAGGCATATGGATTGGGATCTTGTCAAGAACCAAAATGGGGTGTCGCTTGGGATGTTGACCCATCAAGGTGTGCGTCCTGTAGGTCATCGATCAGTGACGGCTTTAAGGCCAGGCTTAGTCAGTCGAGAGTATCCAGCTGCTGAGGTACCCACTCCCGCCAGCATTTTTGTTCGTCGATTCATAGCTGTGAAGGGGGAGTTTCCTGCTCAAGACTTCAGGGCACCGGGATGGGTATATTCAACCGATGGGATGTGGTGGACTCGTCTTGTAAATTTCGTCATGGATGAGCTACAAGACTTATTGATTCTTTCCGGCTTGGGTGATCCGGTCTTGGCTGTGCGGTATGGTATCGTACAGAGTTCTTATAACTTTTTTGCTATGCTAGAGAAGTATAACCCGGAGACTTGTACGTTCTTTACACCCGTCGGAGAGCTAGGTTTCGCTCTTCATGAGATGTACGAAGTCTCGGGTTTGCCTTTTGGGGAGCTTCCATATGAGGAGTTTATTCCCGGGACTGAAGAGTTGGCCATCTTGAAAGCAGCCAGTCCCGACATATACGAGACTTTTTGGGAGCTGATGTGTCATTTCCAAACTTGTGCCCAGCTGACAGGGTTACGTGGAGGCGGAGTCAAGCAGGCGTCTTGGGCTGACTATTTATTCAAGAATTTGCATAGCAAGGACACTGATGTAGTTCGTCTTGCTGCGAGTTCGCCTGACGAAGTTAAAGATCGTATTGGGAACGCCTCCTCTCATTATACTAATGAGGCTCAAGAGGGCACTTTCCCGCCATATACAGAGTTCGAGAGTTTTCATTACCAAACTCTGATCCCTATTTCTGACGTGGCTCTGTTTGCTGGCTTCCTAATGTTATGGCTGAAGCGGTGTGTGGTGCCCTCCTACCATCGACTCTCTTTGTCACGAGGTCGCTTACTCCAGCAGCTCTTTGGCTCATGGAAGACCAATCAACCTTCTTTTTGCGATGACATGCCGTTTACAGAGCGGCTTGAGGGAATTATGTCATGATTTCACCCAGGTCAAGGCAGTTGGCACCGGAGAGAAGAAGACTCTGAAACTTCCCAACCCGCGCGTGCCTTTACCGTACACCTATTTGGTAGCCTGGTTTGTTTTGCATTGCCCCTCTTTGATGTCTGCTGCTCTTGCTTGCGGTGATTCCTTCGTTCCGTGGGTTCAACGGTTAGGGTCGTCTCGATGGGAGGGTTGGTATATGGTCATGGTCCGACAAATTCTGTCCAAGGATCTCAACTACCATATCTTCAGATGTTTTCCTGATTTTGAAGGAGGTGGATATGGGGAGATGTACCAAGACACTAAGGGCTCTAACTCCTTCACTCAATTGAATGGAGGTGTCTTTCGTTGGCTGATCAATATCAGGCCTGGCTACCTAATCTTCCGTCAAGGCGGGAAATGTTACATCGAGCCTTATCAACCTTTCCGCTTCGCTCGACAATTTGGGTACGATCAACTATATGTTGGAAACCCTAACCCCAACCGGCCATTGGGAATTTATATGAAGGTGCGGGGCACAGTATTATTCCGTGGTGGTGGGCGGGGCTAAATTTACACTTCCTCACAAGACTTCCAATAGTTATAATGACTATGGGTTTCTCGCGAATCGTACCAATCCACTTCCTGCATCCTCAATATAAACCGAACTCGCCTTGTTTGAAGGAGATCAAAAATGTACGAGGCTAAGAAGCATTCTAAAACACCGTGGGAGGGTTTGAAGAGTATTTAGCTTGTGAGCCCGGCTGGTGCCGAGGGAGAGGCCGGCTACATGGCCGGCTCTACCGCCCTCCGGCCGAGACCCGTGAGGAAAGGGCCGCAGTAAACGGCCAATGTCCGAAAAGGACGCCACGCCAGCGGGCTCGCCGGCCACCCACCAAACCTCCGGCTCTGGCGGGGGTCAAACTAATGCAAGATGCGCTAGAGCTGCTCCTCCAAGACTTCGTGGACGAAGAAGAACCCGAGGAGTCGCTTGTAGGGATTTCCCACCAACGGGTCTTCGCTCAATTGGGCCAGCCTTAAGAGGTTCTCTTTCTCACCGATCTTTGGAGGAAGAAGGTGGAGACGAATCACTTCGTGAAGATGCGAGTCTATTCCAAGCTGTTGAAGCTCGATATGATAATTCCAGCCGGACTCGATGTCGCTCCCAAAGTGACCAAGAGGAGGCTCCACCAAAGGGCCGACGCCAGACTGCAAGATATTCATCTCCCCGCTTCTTCTGCTTATGCTCGCAATTGGGCCGAAAGACCTAGCCCCACAACGGTCTATTTCCTAAGCCGCCACGCCACGAAGCTCCCCATCCTTCGTGAGATGATGAGGAAGAGGTGTCGTATGGGTATTCCGCAGAGTGCGATGGACTTTTCGACGATCTCCCTCCCGGCCACTTCTAAAAGGCCACCGCAGCTTATTTTCTCTCCTGTAAGCATTGTTTGTTTTGAATCTTGATAGTCGTTTACACGTGTTCTTTTGACAATCATTATTTTTGTAGGCTCACGGTAAGGGCAAATCCAGAGGTCATGCAGAGAAGTGGGCCCAAGAGATCGTACCAACATCGGCTTCCATTCACGAGTCCGTTCGGAAGTTTGTGGCGGCAACTTCTCCCCGATGAAATCAACCCCTCTTAGGATTTCTCTTAGGACTGGAAAGGATGCTAGTACCTCCCCTCCCGCTCAAATACCATCACCTATGACTCCTTCTCAGGGCCTCGTGACCCAACATGAGCTGATATTGTCTCCTGCAGTTTCCATGGAGTCGACCGTTGTACCTAATTTGCTTCAAAAATACATCGGTCATTTAGAATCTGAGATGCAGGACGCCGTGAAGATCATTGTTGCCGGAGAAGCACCTTGCAGCCTTTCGTGCCTATTCTTATGAATTATCGAATAACATCGTATCCGGCGACAATCAATGCATCCAACGCTGTACTAACGAGATATCTCGCCTGGAGGAGAGCTTGAAAAGCTTTGAGGAATTGCATCATGTTGATCTGGAAGCTCAGATTGAGTCAACCCTTGCTGACATTTATGCTCAAGCGATGCAGCAATATGAAGCCGTTCAGAAGAATTTGAGCGAGAAAGAGATACAAGTTGCATCCCTGAAAATTCAGTGGGATCATTGGCAACACGAGCTAACTTACACGACCTCTACTATGCAGGTTACTCGTGAATCCATTGCTACCACTGAGGAAACCATCGCTCAACTTCAAGCGGAGTTGGTTCAGCAGAAGGCCAAGCTGGCTCAGGAGGAGGCGGAAGTGAAAGACCTCACTCGTAAGAGTGTAGAAACATACAATGATTATCGTGAGGAACTGCAGGTTCTTGAGGAGATAAAAAGGGGCATTACTGCCGCTGCACCAGATAAAGAGGGACTAAGGGGCGAAGCCACAGCAATAGTGCGGGCTGCTCATGAGAAGGAGGTTGCTAAGGCCAAATCTCAGCTTGCGTCCATCACGCTTAGGGGACCATAGGCTTACTCTTGTATTCTCCACAAATCCTATTTTCCCTCTTTTATTGTTTTCCCTTTTTTTTGAATGGCACTTTTTTTTTTTTGTATCATCCTTTAGGAGTTTGAATAAAAGTGATACAAATTTACTTTTCCATTGTGATTTCGTATGTCAACCACAACACTTATAGGATTTTTGGCAAACCCTCAGCCATCAACGGATTTGATGAGCCTTTACCGACACCGCTTGAATCCGGCTACGCGGCGGATTATCTAAGTCCGTTCCGCAAGTAACGTTGCGCTAAAAGAATTAGACTCTTTTAGACTTAACGCTACGATGTTGAATACGTAGACTTTGTCTTTTTTTTTTTATTGCGGGAACAGACCGCCCGGCTGCATGCAAACTTATCCTCATTTAGACTTGGTGCCTATGGTGTGAACAAGGCTCTGGGGCTTGTGTTGCGAACAAGGCTCTAAGGGCTTGTGTTGTGAACAAGGCTCTTAGGGCTTGTGTTGTGAACAAGGTTCTAGGGCTTGTGTTGTGAACAAGGCTGTAGGGCTTGTGTTGTGAACAAGGCTTTTTAGGCTTGTGTTGTGAACAAGGCTTTCTAGGCTCGTGTTGTGAACAAGGCTTTCTAGGCTCGTGTTGTGAACAAGGCTTTTAGGGCTTGTGTTGTGAACAAGACTTTTTGGGCTTGTGTTGTGAACAAGGCTTTTAGGGCTTGTGTTGTGAACAAGGCTTTTTAGGCTTGTGTTGTGAACAAGGCTTCTAGGGCTTGATCAAAAAGCTGATTGTGGTTTAATCGAATTTGTGGATTCGTCATCCTGTTGATGAGGATTAATAGATTGGTTACGTTTTAGGCCAATTTAAGAACCTATCATCCTGTTAAAGAGGACTGATAAGTTGGTTGCTTGTAGCTCATTAGGATGAGATCAGGCTTCAACAGCTTAAAAGAAAAGAAAATTCCTGTGAAAGGAGTTACTAAGTCTAAAACTGGCTAAGTGTTGGACTCAATAACATGGGGGTTGGGACCCGCGTTTGAAATTCGGTACGCGTGGGTGAGCTTCGCGTTCTGGCTTTTAGAACGCACGCAGAGGTGAGCCTCGCTCGGGTTCAAAACGCAGATGTGCTTCGCTTAGGGATTGAACGCGAGGCAAGTCTCGTTTGGAGATAAAGCGGCGAGGTGAATCTCGCTTGAAATAGGACGCGAGGTGAATCTCGCTTTGGAAAGTCAACCGCCTTTATCCGAGGTGGTTGTGTTTAACCGCTTTAATCGAGGTGGTTGGAGAATCTTAAGTGGAGATCTTCTCCTTAATCCTCGTAAACAACCCCTTGGGTAAAATTTGGAAATTTTACCACGTAAAAATCACTAATTTTCATCTCCTTCGTGGTTTCAAGAGATTTCGTGCTGCCGAAACTCTTCTTGAGTTCTTCCCCATCTTCGATTAGCCAGATTTCTTCAATGGCTCCAAGGAAAACTGTTCACAAGATCAAGTGCGTCGTTCAAACGACTCCAAGCCCAACGCCGGCCGAGATCTCGAGTGACCCATCGGTTTCGATGGTGCCGCCGCCGCCGCAAACCCCCTCACATCGAGGTATACCAGGGTTTTGAATTTATTTTAATGGGTTCCAACCCAAAATTGAACTCTGCGTTTCAAACGCGGAGTTGATGTTGATGATGGAGACGCGGGACTGACTCTCGCGTTTTAATTTTAGAACGCGGGTTATCTCCTCGCTGCTTCAGACTTGGAACGATAGTTATTCTTTGCGCTACGCTTGAACGCTGGCTATCCTCGCGCTTTATAGCTAAAGCGCTGACTGACTCGCCTTACAACTAGAACGGGTGACCACCCTTGCATTTTCATCTTGGGCCATCTTAGGCTTTCTTGTAACTTTCCTTTTGGCGTTTTATCTTCTCTTGTCTCGCAGCTCTCTATGCCGATAGGCCGCTTCCCGTGATATCACTTCGTTATTCGGTTGGATGGACCACGATGTGGCTTTAGGTCTTCGTAGAGCTCCGTGACCGGGACAATTGTATGGAAAGAACGATGATGATCCATCGAAATAACCTTCCACCTTTAGGGCCATTATAACAGATATGAATTTCGTGGCGCCGTAAAGCCATGACTTAATCGAAGCCGCATTCTTCTTCGGAGATCGACGGGCAGATGATAATATGGATCATGGCGAGGAATCCAAGATGCTACATCAAGCTAACGACCGCTTTTTCCTTCCTAGCATGAAGCGGATGTATCCGCTTTCTTACTTTCAAAGCTTCTCCCGCCGCAGCGCTTGGATTGGGATCTAGTCGAGGAAAGGGATAGGGTGCCTGTTGGGGTTCTAACTCACCAGGCGGTTCATCCTTTGGGGAGTGACTATAAGGTGATGGGCCTAAGACCAGGCGAGTTTCATAGCATAAGTCCCAATCAAGAGAGGGCCACTCCGCCCTGCTTTTATTCACGATTCATTACGCATTGCATTAATTTGTTGCTCAAGAATTTAGGACTCCTGGATGGGTGTATTCTCCTGACGACGGATGGTGGGTCCGTATGATGGACTTTGTTATCAATGAATTGCGAGTGCCACTCACCTTATCCGGGTTAGAGATTCCAAAGGAGAGCCACGCCAGATTGGTGTCATCCAACTCCTACAGCTTTGCCATCTTGGAAAAGTATAACCACGATACTTGTACTTTTTCACTCCCGCTGGGGAATTAGGCTTTGCTCTCCAGAAATGTATGCGATCGGGTTTACCATTTGGTGAACCGGTGATGAGGAATTTGTTCCTAGCACTGAACTTTCTATTTTATGGAGGGAATACCCAAATGTCTATGCCACCTTCGAAGTGATGTGTCACTTCCATATATGTGTACAAGAGACGGACTACGATCGGTGATTGTTAAACATGCATCTTGGGCTGAATATTTGTTTCAAAATCTACAGAGTAAGCATGCGCCGGTGATTCGTCGACCAGTGAGCTCCTCCAAAGTCTCCACTGCTCAGTATGTCAACACAGCGCTGGAAGATATCTTTCCTCCCGGTACGAAATTTGAGAGCTTCCGTTGCCAAGCGGAGACTCCTATCTCTGATATGGCATTGCTAGCTGGATTTCTGATGATCTGGTTGAAACGTTGTGTGGTTCCCTCCAAACCCATCGAGTCCATCCTGATCCAGGTGGTATACCCCGCAGTTCTTTTGGCTCATGGAAGGCCGATAAGTCTCCTCTCAACTATGGCAAGTTGCATACAATATGGCTTACGAGAACTGACTTCGGAATTCTTGAATGTGAGAAAAATTGGGTCAGAGGAAGGTAGCAGATTGAAAACTCCCCAGCCACGCGTGCCAGTGCCGTATTCCTATTTGGTGGCCTGGTTTGTCATGCACTGCCCCTCATTAATGACGGGGGTTAGCGATGCCAACTCTTTTTTCGTTCCCTTTATACAATGTTTGGTCCGCATGGGCGATTGGTACATAGTCCCCACTCGGCGATTTTATTGAGGGAGGATAATTACGAGTCTTTTCTTTGTTCTCGATTTTGGTGGAGTAGAAGAGCGACGCCAGATTTTCATGGATGTGGCACCTGGTAACTTCACCTCATTGCCGGAGGGCATCTTCTGGTGGCTTATCACGATCAGGCCTGGGTATTTGGTCTTTCGCTTGGGTGACCGGTGTATCATCGAGCCTTACTTGCCTAGCCGGTTTGCTCGACAATTTGGGTATGACCAACTATATGTTGGGAACCCTAACCCCAAGTTGGCTATCGCTGGGAATTTGTATGAAGGAGCTCGAGCCTGGTATAACTGGATGGCCGGAGGCTCCAGTGCAGTATTTGTGCTACCTTCTCCCACGCCTACCGCCATACCGCTCTTGGTTTTGCAACCGTATCGTAAAGTTTGAAGCTCCCGAATATGGCGTATACACTTCACCTTGAAGGATATTAGGGAGGTGTCGAATCGAAAAGAAATTCTGTAGGACGCTACCGAGGAATTGACGAGTATTTGATTTGGCGAAAGCGTGAAGCACTCAAAGTTGGCCAAATTCAACGGATACCCCTGAGGTATTCTTCGAGAGAGCACAGGAAAAGGGTTTTCACCCGTAAGAAACGGCTCAATATGAGAAGAGGGCTCGCCAACTAATAACGACGAGGTCATCCTCTCGGCCAGAGCCGAAGCTTATGCAAGGAGCTATTTGTAGGCATCAAAAATTGCTGAAGAACCTCAAATATGACTAAATTATGAGAAGATCGAAGGACAACATCGTCGAAATCTCAAGAAGTCAACACATAAGAAGATTGTGTCTCGCTACAGTGCGAGACACTGGTTTGTGCCTCGCCATGAGCGAGACACTTGTTCATGTCTCGCTGATAGCGAGACACTTGTGTGTGTCTCGCTACGAGCGAGACACTTTGATGTGTCTCGCTACTAGCGAGACACTTGTTGGTGTCTCGCCACGAAGCGACACCTTTATGTGTCTCGCAACTAGCGAGGCATCTTTACTTGTGTCTCGCCAAATGCGAGACACCCGTAATACTTAAACGCTCTTGAAGGGTCTAAATCAATGCCGATGGGGCCCACTTGACTTTATCAACGCAGAGACGCTCAGATATTTTAATGGGCGGTTATATCGAAAATACTTCACTAGGCGGATTTTAGGGCATTTAATCGTGCCTTAAAAGCAAAAACCGCTAAACAACCGGAAGGACGACACCGCCAATAAATGGTGGCAGCCCATAATACCGCCTCGGCCACAAGGAAAAATTTACATCGCCCAAGCAAGGAAGGGAAGATAGCGCGAGGCGTACTGAGCCGCCAAGGCTAACCGCAAAATCTCCAAAGACTTATGACACTTGTGGGCATGTTTCCAAAGACTATAAATACCCTCCTACGCCCACTCAGTGGGGTCGCCATCGAAGGGAAAAATCAAAATCCAAGCTTCCAAAGTTCAAGAGCACGATCCACGCGGAGATTCCTCGAAGTTTAAGCCTTGCCTTATTCTTGAGAAGAGTAGATATCTTACCTTGCTAAGATATTTGCCGGGTTCTTGTTTCCTTTATGGCATTAACTAAACCCCGCCGATTCGACGATCACGCTTCGGTGGTCCACGGATTACGCTGGCCCCAAGACAGCAAAGTCCCACTAAAACAAGAGATCTACACTTGTAGTATCTTTTGTTCAAGTTTGTGAGAGAGTTAATGAAATTTCTTTGTAACTGAAAATCAAGGTGTAATTTTCTTAAGTTTTGTAATGGAAACGACAAAGAAATCAACTTTCGACCCAAACACGATGGCGCACTACAATGGAGCTAACGGTCTCGGCCCGAGATCGTTGTGTCGCAACTTTGCAAATATCAAGCCGAACCTCATGGTCGATGGACTGATTATTTCTTCGATCAAGCCAAGTTTGAAGAATATCTCTCCTCTTCCTCATCAAGTCCTCCTCACCCCGCAAACATCGGAGGATCTCATCTCCTAAGAGGGAGGTTCGTTTCACAGTGATGCGCAACGATTCTTGTTCGCCACACGGAGGCGCATTTCTCTCAACAACACCCCTGGATCTCAAAGCCTAAGCTCGTTTCGCTGACTCTTCGTAAGAAGGAGTCATTTAACAAGATCTCAACCACTCGACAAAGAGGGCTCGCCGAGACAACGCCGAAGATGGCCCGACAACTTGCAAAGGCCATGGAATCAGCAGGCGGAGTTCATTACAACATGAACTCAGCGGATCGTAGGCCGCCAGTTATAACGCCAACCTCAATCATCGACACCTCCCAAGGAAGAATGGGTTCTCGTCAAAAGGACCCGATTGACAAGGAAGGAGCGCGCTCAAAAACACCGTGCACGCGTTGCTCATGCACGTGCCATTGTTCGCAAGGCGCAGGAGTCTAAATCAACCCAGCAAACGGCTCAAAATCGCCAAGTTTGGGTCCCGAAGTCAACGTCAAAATTGGCTCAAGAGTCCGCCGTAATTCTTCACCGAGATTAGTTGAAGCTTCGCGCCAGATACTTAAGCCGCTTCGCCAACAGCCGAAGTAGTAGTAAACGTCTCGCCAGAGAAAGTTCAATCCGCCGCCAAAAGCGAGGCAGCCTTCCATGCCTTAGCGAAAATTTGACATTTCCGCCCCTTTCTTCCGCTTCTCCGGCTGAGGTATCAACCGTTAAGTCCGGAACTGGCCAACTTCGGTGTTTAATCGCCTTGGTCCATTTCGGAAATAAAGGCAAAGTACCAATGAAGAAACGGTTGAGTTACCCCGCCCGTAAGAGTCCCGAGCAAGCCGAAATATCTCAGTCTCCGAATTCCAATTGCATCTCGCTTGAGCATCCCGCAAGGGGTCCGCGAAGTCTACTAAAGGGAAGAACTCGAGGCAGGATTCGTGAAGTCACAAGAGATGATAAAACACTTGTGATTTGTACCAAGACAACTTCACGGATGAAGTTAAAACATCAAAAGTGCTTCCTGTGTCGAATGATCGACGCCACTAAAAGAAGACGGTCCTCCACTAAGGACAACGCTACACTTGGGGTGGAAGTGCAATTTGTGATAAACCACACCAACCACACCATCGGTGGGGTGGCAACACGAAAGAGGACGATCGACGAAATAAATTGTTCTTGCTCGTGTGCACAACTAATCAAGACGTTGTTATCGATGTGCCTCGCTCCGAAGTCAAACGCCAATCACAAAGAGCTTCAAGATTCGAGAGGCTTTCCTTGCCAACAACGAAGATTTGAAGCCGAGTCAAGACGACTCAAGAAAAAGAAGATCGCCATTCATCGGGATGAATTCCCGAAGTCACCATTAATATGGTGAACAAAGGAAAAGGGCCAAAGAATGGACGAGGACCCCGACTTCACTCCCCGCAGAAAAGTCGACCCGAAGTTTCTGCCAGATATCTCGCTGTAATTATGAGCTACTCAACGATCGACTATAGAAGGATGCATGAGGGAGAGTCATCCGATGATGAAGCTTCCGACATCAATTCGGCGATAGCTTCCGATGACACAATGTCAAGTCTTGGTCCCCATCCCGCAGAAGCTTTTACCATTACTCGATGTCACGGCTCAAATGTTACAAGAAGCCTTAGCTAAGCAAAGAGAAGAGCTTAAGGTCAAATGAGAACAGATGGAGCTAGCCATGCAACAGATGAGGGAGTTGCAAACCCAAACGGTTGTAACAACCCGTCCCCAATACCAATCCAAATAACAAGGTGGAGTAACCCACCATAATGTTGAAGACAGTGATTCGAGATTGATGAACACATTTACGCCGATCAACCTCCAAAGAAAGCCGTGATTTGCCGCTCAAGGTGGAAATGATCCAATTCTTCCTATTGGAAATAATCCAAAACAAGGGAAGATGATGGCGAAAGGATGAAAGAGCTTGAAGATAAAATCAATGCTTTGATGTCCACACAGAAGTCAAAAGGATCGGTATCCCGTGTCCCAGATCCGAGAGAATGGGATTCAATCCCTTACCCACGAATTCAATTTGATCAACTTCACACCATTTGACGAGAGGGTCACCTTCACAACACCTGATTTACTTCAAATCACATTTGGGGTAATCTCGAAACGAGCCTCGATGGTTCGGTCATTCGCTTACATTTTCAAGGAGTCGCCTTCGATTGGTATCAAGACTCAAGGCCGGAGTATTAACTCACGGGAGGACATGGAAAGTTCTTTTCTCGGCAACTTCTTTGATGGCGACAGAAGTCTCAATTGGAACTCTCCTAGGCAGCGAGAAGGTGGGAGACAATCGACACCTTCGTTAAGCGATTCCGCATAAAGCTATGAATTGCGTGGATCCACTCATCGAAAAGTTCATATTGAAGACTTGCCACAACAATCTTTCTATAGAATTGCCGGAAGTCATGGGGTCGCCCCACCAACTACGTGGAAAGACCTAAAAATACAAGGAGAACAAGCCAACGCCTCGAAGGAAGAAAGTCAAAGAGGCTAAAAGATGGTCATTCTCGTATAAATTTTTCCTCTCGTAATAGAGGAAAGGCATCTCAGGATCGCTGTTGGTCAAACGTCGCAACAACGGGCCAAAAAGTTTCTAAATCGTAATTCCACAGACATACTCTTTCAAGGACCTAAGAGGTTCCAATCATCTTCAAACACCTCCTTGATAACAACAAAATCAAGTTGCCTCCAATTACAAATCAAGAGGAGGCTAACAAAACTTCGGACCCTAAATCGTATGCACTACGAGGATCCTTCATCCTACAAAGGATTGCTTAGCTCTCAAGGCCATCATCCAAGCCTTGGTTGAAGCGGCGTCTTAACACGAAATAAAATTTGAATCAAACTAGACTGACAGTATACGAGTATAAACCGCCCCTTTCCTCCGATGAATATAAGAGGTAAACCGCTTCCTTCTTACTCACCCCACCAATTTTGCGTAAGAAAGTGGGGTGGATAATCCATGAACGAGAGGTCCACTTCCACATTGAGCAATCAAACCTTCCTACGCTTAGGATTGTCTCAAAACTCCTATCCCGGTCAAACCTTCCTACGCTTAGGACCACGGCCAAAATCCCTCGATTCCTTCCATGAACGAGAGGTCCACTTTCAGTTGAGCGATCAAACCTTCCTACGCTTAGGATTGTCTCAAAACTCCTATCTGGTCAAACCTTCTTACAGCTAGGACCACGATTAAAATCACTTCGATTCCTTCCATGAACGAGAGGTCTACTTCTAGATTGAGCGATCAAACCTTCCACGAAGGATCGCTTCAAAATTTCCATTCGGTCAAACCTTCTTACGCTTAGGACCACGATTAAAATCACTTCTCGATTCCTTCCATGAACGAGAGGTCTACTTCTAGATTGAGCGATCAAACCTTCCGGACAGCTAGATTGTCTCAAAACTCCTATCCCGTCAAACCTTCCTACGCTTAGGACCACTCCCAAAATCCCCTCGATTCCTTCCATGAATGAGAGGTCTACTTCTAGATTGAGCGATCAAACCTTCCGACAGCTAGGATTGTCTCAAAACTCCTATCCCGTCAAACCTTCCTACAGACCACTGGCCAAAATCCCTCTCGATTCCTTCCATGAATGAGAGGTCCACTTCCACATTGAGCAATCAAACCTTCCTACAGCTAGGATTGTCTCAAAACTCTTATCCCGATCAAACCTTCCTACGCTTAGGATCATTTTTAATTTTCACTCCCACTTGGTCAAACCTTCCTACGCTTAGGACCACGGCCAAAATCCCTCTCGATTCCTTTTATGAATGAGAGGTCATCTCGACAACAGGTTCGCTACCCCAAGAGAAGACACAAAGGGTTCATTTTAAGCCCCAAGAGAAAACATAAATTCCACAAGCCTACGATTCAAAATCAGAGCATAGATGTCATTACCTAATGACACCTAAACTATGCCTTCATGCATAGGGATATTATCTCTGTCCTTATCGAGATAAGTGCGCATCTAACACATGCTACGGGTAATCAATTCCGTGATAATTGGCCAGAACCTCATTATTCAATATCGTAGCATAAAGTCTAAGAGAATTCACTCTTTTAGCACAACGTAACATGTAGAACGGACTCGATAATCTACATGCTAGCCCAACTCAAACGGTAGTTGGTAAAGGCTCATCAAACTGCTGATGGTCGAGGGTTTGCCAAAAATCCTATATCTATCATACAAGCAATAACTTGAGACACGGTTCACTCTTCCCCGCCGGTCAAGCACTTTCTCCCACCGCATTCTAATGCAAATGTGCCATTACATAGCCTCCGAAGCTCAAGCATGCTCGGATAGATTACGTGGCGGTCCTTTGGCGAGACACTTCAGATTGCCCTTCGCTTTCTTCAAATGGGACAATTCCGTGATAATTGGCCAGAACCTCATTATTCAATATCGTAGCATAAAGTCTAAGAGAATTCACTCTTTTAGCACAGCGTAACATGTAGAACGGACTCGGATAATCTACATGCTAGCCCAACTCAAGCGGTAGTTGGTAAAGGCTCATCAAATCCGTTGATGGTGAGGGTTTGCCAAAAATCCTATATCTATCATACAAGCAATAACTTGAGGCAATTTGGTTCACTCTTCTGCAGGGGTCAAGCACTTTCTCTAGTGATTCTAATGCAAATGTGCCATTACATAGCCTCCGAAGCTCAAGCATGCTCGGATAGATTACGTGGCGGTCCTTTGGCGAGACACTTCAGATTGCCCTTCGCTTTCTTCAAATGGGACAATTCGGATATTACATATAGAAGCTTTCCTCGAAATCGATATTCAAAACCGCACGACGCTTTTCTCCAATGATTCTCAAGGCATTTCAATTATAACCCAAGTGGTGACTTTCAAGATGAAGATGATTAGTCCAAAATCGACTTCAACATTTCAATTCATTCAAATACAAATACAACAGCTATTGATCCCAAAATATGGTCAACGACTTAACGCCAGAGCCGTGGTTCGAGAAATCAAGCAAACACACTAGCCTCTTCTACAAAGTTCAACGATGAACGTAAAGCATAGATCTATCCAGTATTCCGCACTTCGATAAAATACGAGGAGTCTCAAACTTTGGAGGGGGTATCAGAGGCATCAAAATTGTGAAGAACCTCAAATATGACTAAATTATGAGAAGATCGAAGGACAACATCGCCGAAATCTCAAGAAGTCAACACATAAGAAGATTGTGTCTCGCCACAAGGCGACATTCGGTTTGTGCCTCGCCATGAGCGACACTTGTTCATGTCTCGGCCGATAGCGAGATTATTTCAGGTGTGTCTCGCCACGAAGCGACACTTTGATGTGTCTCGCTACTAGCGAGACACTTGTTGGTGTCTCGCCACGAGACACCTTATGTGTCTCGCAACTAGCGAGGTGGCTTACTTGTGTCTCGCCAAATGCCAGACACCCGTAATACTTAAACGGGCTCTTGAAGGGTCTAAATCAATGCCGATGGGGCCCACTTGACTTTATCAACAGAGAGACGCTCGTGATATTTTAATGGGCGGTTATCACGGCGAAAATCGCCCACTAGGCGTGATTTTAGGGCATTTAATCGCGCCTTAAAAGCCAAACCGCTACAACAAATGGACGACATCGCCGCCACCAGGCAGCTCATACCGCTTCGCCAGCGAGCGGCAGCCGACATCGCCGCCATGAAGCGAGGGTAAAGATAGCGAGGCGTACCGAGCGCCAAGCTTAACCGCAATCTCCAAAGACTTATGACACTTGTGGGCATGTTTCCCAAAGACTATAAATACCTCCTACGCCCACTCAAGTGTGGGGTCGGCCATCGAAGGGAAAAATCGAATCCAAGCTTCCAAAGTTCAAGAGCACGATCCACGCCGAGATTCCTCGAAGCTTAAGCCTTGCCTTATTCTTGAGAAGAGTAGATATCTTACCTTGCTAAGATATTTTGCCGGGTTCTTGTTTCCTTTGCTAAGCATTAACTAAACCCCGCCGATTCGACGATCGCCGCCGTGGTCCACTGATTACGCCCCCCAAGACAAGTAAAGTCCCACAAAACAAGAGATCTACACTTGTAGTATCTTTTGTTCAAGTTTGTGAGAGAGTTATCGGAATTTCTTTGTAACCGAAAATCAAGGTGTAATTTTCTAAGTTTTGTAATGGAAACCATAAAGAAATCAACTTCACCCAAACACTATTAGATCCGGGCTCGCATTGCATGAAGAAGAAGAGGGAAATTGCTCGTCACAATCGATTCCTTCACCACGTACTTCCCCATTATTCCGCATGGTGGTTGATTTAAACTACACGATTCCACGTGATATCTATGTGGAGTCCGATATAAACCGACCGCCAGGGATATCGACGCGGCGCAGCCTCGACTTTGTTATGGGCGGTCGTGGCTCCTTTGAAGTCTACAGCCTCATATAATGAAACATCCGGCTACCTTTGCTGGCCATGCGACGCCGACCGTTTCCATCATCATTGTGCTGCAAGAGTTTCTCGCTTGGAGGCGGACTTGCAGCCTTCCTGCTTTCACAGTTGACGAGAAGCCGAGATAACCAAGTCTCTTATTAGCCAAGCCAGAAAATATCTCAACAGGAACCCTGCAGCCGAAGTTTGTCCAAAGAAGGCGCTGGTTGCCAACTTGCAAGAGCAAAGATGATCAATCCCAACTTGAGTTGACTAAATCGCCACTTCGCGGATCGCCATTCAGGAGTCTATCGCCCAATTGGAGGCCGAGTTAACTCGAAAAAGGGCTCAACTGACTCAGGAACAAAAAGCCACAGAGGGACTTTGTCGTCGAGGTGCTGAGATTCTTGATAACCTTCGCTAAGAGGCAACGTCAGAGGTTATGAAAAGGAGGTTGGCGCGACCAAACTCAATTCCGTGAAGTTGCGTAAAGAGGCGCGCACCGAGCATGAACAAAGCTATGAGCTTAAGTCACGACTTACAGCTATTCACTTGATGGGCCCAGAATCTTTCTAGCATCAAATCTGTATCACCTTTTATTTTGTTATTAAAAAAATGAAGTGATACTTTTGTTTCTCCTTTTACACAATATTTGATTTATATAATGAAAACAATTACAAATGCCGAGGTATAATGTTAACATAGCATAAATGATCGTTCAAGACTCGAAATGAATGAAGTCCATTCCAATAAATCAACCCCCAGCCTAAGCGCGCCCAGTTCTTTCTCCTAAGCTTAGTTAAGAACAAGACAGGGGTCTTACCGCCTTTACTGTAATATTTCTTGAGAAACTTCCCGCACTGGCATCATGAGAATGTCACCTTTCAAGTCGATAAGTCGATAAGTCTGCTAGAATAGTATGCCTCACCACGAAAGGTCCTTCCCATTTGGGATTGAATTTCCTTTCGTCTTATGTGTATGACTATAGGTCGGCTAACTGCTAAGACAAGATCGCCTCTTGAAGATCCTTCCCTTAACCTTCTTGTTGTAGGCTTTAGAAACCGGAGCTTGGTATAGTTCGATTTGTTGTTGAGCTCAAGTCGCTTGTCGCCTAACATTTCTAGCCTCCCGAGGCGTAGTTGATGTTGCTCTTCATCCGCCATTCCAGCCGCAGAGCGAATTCTTGGGAAGGAATTTGAATCTCCAATGGTAGAACGCTTCGATCCGCACACCAAAGAAAAGGGAGTAGCTTTTGTTGGGGTTCTCACCGCCGTATAAGCCCATAAACAATTGCCCAACTTCTCATCCCAATCACGCCGACTTTTAGAGACTAACTTTTTTTTCACAATGGTTCGGTTGAAAGCTTCCGCTAGACCATTGGTCGGATAATATGCCGCCGACGCAACACTTTGGATCCTCGAACTTATTGCAAAAATCTCGAATCCATAGCTATGAATTGCGACCGCTATCATGGACTATCCGCCGCGACGCCAAAGTTTATAGAGGACGGATGCTTAATGAACTTGATCACGCTTGAAGTTTTAACTTTTAACTAACAGCTTCCACCATTTAGAAAAGTAATCGCTACGGCTTAAGATGAATCGATGTCCTTTGGACGCTATGAGATAAAGCCCGACAATATCCATTCCCACATTTCAATGGCCACTTAAGAGGATGTTGGGTGTAGATTTCCTCGGTGCCGATGGACTAAATCACCATGAATTTGGCACGCGATGACATCAAGCATGAATCCACTCGATCTTCAAACATCTTTGGCCAATAATAACCTATTCTCCTCGTAAGATCCCCCAACTTGCTCCTGTGTCATGGGCTCCACACATTCCCGTGGGCCTCTTTTGCTTTCTCACTGATAATCACATTTTAATGACATTTTAATAACCTCATTATCTATTTTATATCAATAAATATGTTACTTAATAACATGTTTTATCTTATTTTAATAATGGAGTATTAATGAATAAAACTCAAATGACTCAAATTCTCCTAATTTCTACCAATTGTTGAAGCCCAAATCAAGACAAACGAAGGCCCAAGATACCAAGGAATCCAAGAAGAATTGTGCAAAAATATCAAGAAAGATAAAATCCGTAAAGAGACGGCTTGACTAACCGGTTGGCTAACCGTTGGTTAATCGATCGGCCAACCGATTGGTTGGCACAGCAGATTCAATTTAGGAAAGATTTTCTTCCTTTTGGCCAAGTTTGATCCAATTGGTTCACATTAACTCCGCTGGGGTATAAATAGGTAGTATCCGAGGGTTTAGAGGTGTGAAATATTTTGTAAAACTCCTTTTGGAGAGAAAGGGTTGCTCTTGTTTTAGAGTACCTTTCATTGTAATAATTTTTCCTCAATAAATAAATATTTTCTCCCCTTCAATCCCATCTTCTTCTTCTTGTTCAAGGACCTAAAGGAGGATGAGTTGATGATGATGAGTTTGTGTTTTTTCTTTATTTCTCTTTATTATTTCTTTTTCTTTCTTGTTATTTATTTGCTTTGTAGTTTAGATTTAATAGCTTTTGTAGTTTAGATTTATTTGCTTTGTAGTTTAGATTTAATAGCTTTTGTAGTTTAGATTTATTTGTTTTGTAGTTAGATTAGTTTAGAATTTTTCTTTTATTTTCTTTCTTTTTCTATTTGTTTGAATTTCCCAAGATGTTGAACTAAACTCTTGTGGGGATCTAGGTTGCATGAAACTAGTCTAATCTCTTTTGTATTTATGAATCATCTCTCTTATGCTTAAAAGATCATGTTTAGGTTAATCAACTAGAGAACTAATCGATAGAAGAAGAATTTGATAGTTTATGCTTTCCTTAAGTGGTTTGATAGGCTATGCTTATGAATTCTAGGATTATTATCTTGTTATTACTCTTCATGAGTTTGAATTTCAATTAGGTGATAATTTGATAAGTTATGCTTTCCTTAAGTGGTTTGATATCTTATGCTTAATAAATCTAATATGAGATGTGGTAAAAGAGAATTTTTCAGAGATTATAATTGAGTTAGCTAGTGGATTCAATTCTAGATTCCTTCATCTCTTATTGAATTCTCATCTTTTAATTGTGATTTCTTTCACACACAATCCAAATCCTCTCTCATCACTTCATCATGCTTTCATACTATCTTGAATAAAACCCTAATTGTCACGCATAATTTGAGAACCAAGCTTGAATCAAACACTTCCTATTTCCCGCCTCGATCGACAATCTTAAATACTATAACTTGACAATGGTTGTGCACTTACACTATAAAGGTAAACACTCGCTTTTGCCCATCAAGTTTTGCCGTCGGGAACTGTTAAGTAGGAATTTTTCTTAGTTCTTTAACTTGTGTGTTTGTCTATTGTGAATGACAAAAGGAGCTTGAAGGCAAGGAGTTGAAGATTCGAATTGAAGATTGCCTCCAACGGGCTTGCATTGCTTTTTGCTATGTAACTCTTTCTCTAGTATTTTTAATTCCACCTTATAGGTAGTTCATCACATTAGAGACAATTAGGTTAATTTAAAAAAAAAAAAACCTGACTTTCTTTCTTGTTGACCATAATTAAAAAATATATATATATATTTTTCTTTCTCATCCTTTTAGTTGTTTTTAATTTCTAGGCTGCATTGCATATAATAGTAGGAATTCACCAAAGTGATTTGAGCATTTTGAATTGACACTCACCCGAAAATATCTTTAAGGGCAAAACCCATTAATCAAGATAAGGTGAGGGATTTCATCACCCTTTCCTTCAGCCAAAAATCATGATTCCTCACTACACAAACCCAAGCCTCCTAAAAGAATTAGACGCTGGCCCCTAAGGATTCGAGCTCAATAAGGAACAAGAAATTCTTGAGTGAACTGGTCTAAGTTTATTTGGATTAATTGGTGTCTAAGGCAAGGTTTAGTTTAGCTCCAAGGAACGAGGTACTTAATTGATCTTTGATCTCCCTCTAGTACTATCCTTACCCGCTAATTACCCACGAACTGGATTTTTTCACTTAGGAGTTTTTTAGAGCCGGTCTACTGAAGTTTAGGCTTAACCCTAGAGTTAGGGTGATTGAAAAGTGATTGCCTTGATTTGTTAATTTTTCTTTTCTTCTTCCCTCTTCTTCTCTTTTCACCATCTCACTAACTTTTTCATTTTTTTTTTAAAAAAAAAAAATCTTGATTTTGGTTTATGCAAACTTGGGTTAGGGATAATACAAATCGCTTAGTTCGCCCGATTCAACTCAACCAAACGAAATGGCCAATCCTCCCGCTCTTCAAGATATCTGCTACCCAACTAGGAATGCTATCCCTTCATGCATTAAGCTTCCCAAGCAAATGGAACTAATTTAACTCCACCACATTTCATCAACATGCTTCCAAAATTTTAGGAACGTAAACCGAAGATCAATGCATATCCGGATCTTTCCATTCTTCTTGGGTACAACAACGATATTGGCTACCCAATCCGGTGTTGTTCCTCTCTGATGAAACCCGTGATCGATGAGCTTTTGGATTTCTACTACAATTGCCTCCATAACCTCGGGCCGGAACTGCGTTGTTGTTGCTTGTGTTTCGCCTGGTCGATATTGAGGCGGCATGGCTACCTCGGTATCAAGACCGGGCATGTCTTCATAACTCCATGCAAAGGCGTCAACATACTCTCGGACGAGGACACTAGTTCTTCTTTTCATTTCTCATTTCGATAAGCTACATAAAATTGGTTTGGGATTGATCTCATCCCCATATTTATTTGGATCACCTTATCTTCTGTGGGCTCGTTGCTCAAGCACATATCCCATAGAACATCAAGGCGTAATCCAAGGGTCATTATCCATCAATCCAGTCCATCTTCGCATCGCTGATGACTGACGAAACCATGTTCACTCGACATGCTTTGTAAGATTGATCCTACACTCACCGAATCCCATGGTGATGTCCCGGATGAATGGTCCTTCATGAGCATTGTCCGCTCTCGTCTCCAAGTGGAAGGTGTTGATAAGTGATAATCACATTTTAATGACATTTTAATAACCTCATTATCTATTTTATATCAATAAATATGTTACTAATAACATGTTTTATCTTATTTTGAGAATAATGGAGTATTAATGAATAAAAGCTCAAATGACTCAAATTCTCGAATTTCTACCAATTGTTGAAGCCCAAATCAAGACAAACGAAGGCCCAAGATACCAAGGAATCCAAGAAGAATTAGTGCAAAAATATCAAGAAAAGACAAAATTTGGAACCAATCGGTTGACTAGGCTTGCCAACCGGCTAAATCATATACCGACGGGCCAACCGATTGGCTCAAGCAGATTCAATTTAGGAAAGATTTCTCTTTCTTTTTGGCCAAGTTTGATCCAATGGTTCACATCAACTCCGTTGGGATATAAATAGGGGTAGTATCTGAGGGTTTAGAGGTGTGAAATATTTTGTAAAACTCCTTTTGGAGAGAAAGGGTTGCTCTTGTTTTAGAGTACCTTTCATTGTAATAATTTTCCTCAATAAATAAATATTTTCTCCCCTTCAATCCCATCTTCTTCTTCTTGTTCAAGGACCAGAAAGGAGGATGAGTTGATGATGATGAGTTGAGGTTTTTCTTTATTTCTCTTTATTATTTCTTTTTATTTCTTGTTATTTATTTGCTTTGTAGTTTAGATTTAATTGCTTTGTAGTTTAGATTTAATAGCTTTTGTAGTTTAGATTTATTTGCTTTGTAGTTTAGATTTAATAGCTTTTGTAGTTTAGATTTAATTGCTTTATAGTTAGATTAGTTTAGAATTTTTCTTTCTTTTTATTTTCTTTCTTTTTCCATTTGTTTGAATTTCCCAAGATGTTGAACTAAACTCTTGTGGGGATCTAGGTTGCATGAAACTAGTCTAATCTCTTTTGTATTTATGAATCATCTCTCTTATGCTTAAAAGATCATGTTTAGGTTAATCAACTAGAGAACTAATCGATAGAAGAAGAATTTGATAGTTTATGCTTTCCTTAAGTGGTTTGATAGGCTATGCTTATGAATTCTAGGATTATTATCTTGTTATTACTCTCTTCATGAGTTTGAATTTCAATTAGGTGATAATTTGATAAGTTATGCTTTCCTTAAGTGGTTTGATATCTTATGCTTAATAAATCTAATATGAGATGTGGTAAAAGAAATTTTTCATAGATTATAATTTGAGTTAGCTAGTGGATTCAATTCTAGATTCCTTCACCTCTCTTATTGAATTCTCATCTTTTTAATTGTGATTCCTTTCACACACAATCCAAATCCACTCTCTCATCACTTCATCATATTTTCATATTATCTTGAATAAACCCTAATTGTCACGCATAATTTGAGAACTGAACTTGAATCAAACACTTCCTATTTCCGCTCCTCGTGGGATCGACAATCTTAAATACTATAACTTGACAATGGTTGTGCACTTGCGACTATAAAAGGTAAACACTCGTTTTGCCTATCAAGTTTTTATGCCGCTGTCGGAACGGTGTTAAGTAGGAATTTTTTTTTTAGTTCTTCAACTTGTGTGTTTGTCTATTGTGAATGACAAAAGGAGCTTGAAGGCAAGGAGTTGAAGATTCGAGATTGAAGGTTGCCTCCAACGAGGCTTTGCATTGCTTTTAGCAGTCTTCTCTCTAGTATTTTTAATTCCACCCTATAGGTAGTTCATCACATTAGAGACAATTAGGTTAATATAAAAAAAAAACTGACTTTCTTTCTTGCTGACCATAATTTTAAAAAAAAAAAAAAATATTTTTCTTTCTCATCCTTTTTAGTTGCTTTTAATTTCTAGGGCTGCATTGCATATAATAGTAGGAATTCACCAAAGTGATTTGAGCATTTTGAATTGACACTCACCTGAAAATATCTTTAAGGGCAAAACCATTAATCAAGATAAGGTGAGGGATTTCATCACCCTTTCCTTCATTCCAAAAATCGATTCCTCACTACACAAACCCAAGCCTCCTAAAAGAATTAGGCGTTGGCCCCTAAGGATTCGAGCTCAATAAGGAACAAGAAATTTGAGTGAACTGGTCTAAGTTTATTTGGATTAATTGGTGTCTAAGGCAAGGTTTAGGGGTTATGTAGCTCGCAGGAACGCAGGTACTTAATTGATCTTTGATCTTCCTCTAGTACTATCCTTACGGCTAATTACCCACGTAAAGCGGATTTTTTCACTTAGGGAGTTTTGGTTAGAGTCGTCTAGCCGAAGTTTAGGCTTAACCCTAGAGTTAGGGTGATTGAAAAGTGATTGCCTTGATTTGTTAATTTTTCTTTTCTTCTTCCCTCTTCTTCTCTTTTCACCATCTCACTAACTTTTTCATTTTTTATTAAAAAAAAAAAAAATATTCTCTTGATTTTGGTTCATGCAAACTTGGGTTAGGAATAATACCAATCGTTTAGTTAGCTCGATTCAACTTCTCAACCAAGCGAAATGGCCAATCCTCCGTTCTTCAAGATATCGCTACCCACTAGGAATGCTATCCCTTCATGCATTAAGCTTCCGAAGCAAATGGAACTAATTTGAACTCAGACCACATTTCATCAACATGCTTCCAAAATTCTTAGGAAGTAAACCAAGACGATATATTTTCATCTCGAATTTGTAGAAGTCGCCTCATGATTAAAATGAAAGACCTAGCGAGGATGCAATTAAGCTTGATTTATTCCCTTCACTCTTAAGGATAAAGCAAAAAATGGTCGTGCATTACCACCACGATTCGATTTCAACCTCGATGATTTTGTAAAAGTTTTTCTAAAAATTCTTCCCAATTCACAAAACGGTCAAGCTCAAACAAAGATTCAAAATTTTAGGATTGTCGGGTGAGCCATTACGGAAGTATTTCGATAGGTTTAAGGATCTCCTCATCCAATGTCCTCACCATGGTGCGGAAAAATGGCGATTGTGCCAAATCATTTCTGAAGGATTGGACTATCTGCAAAAACTTCCTTAGAATCTATGTGTCAAGGGATTTTATGAAGAAAAATGCCGCATGAAGCTGGGATTTTTAGAGAGTCCGTCGAAAAACCATGCAATGGGAACACCTGTGATGACCGGGTGCATCGGTTCCTCAAGCCCAATCTAGTGGTCCTTCCTTAGGAACTAATATAGCCACGGGCACGACGGCATCATGAGGCTAGAAGCTCTCAAAATCAAAGAACGCCCCGCCAAGTCAATCAAATCTCCCTCCAGTTGTCACAATTGTCAGCCCCCATCTCATGTTTAGATGAATGCCCTCTTTTAGGATCCGATCGGCCACTAGGTCGGTTAACGCTTGCATTCCACCTCCTAGAAATGATCCTTTTGCCCCAACCTACAATCCTGGTTGGCGGAATCATCCCAACTTTGCGGAATCAAGGAAGTTACCCGAAATCAAAGCGTCAATCCCACCTCAAACCAACAAATTCCTAGGGAAACGATTCCGTTCAATCCACCAAACAATTTCCATCCGCAAATCTACCTTTTTGAATTCCCTAACCTGATCTCGAAAAACGCCTTGGTGTCATAGAAAAGGGTTTAGAAGCCATGATCAAAACCACCACCAACCTGTTGACTCAATCATCCAACACTCTAAATTCCTTCATGCAAACAACCAACCAAGCGATCAACTCGAACACTCAAGCCATCGCCAGGATAGAAACCCAACTAGGGCAACTAGCAAACGCCGTGAGTGAAAGAGAGAAAGGAACATTTCCGAGTCAACCGTGACCAATCCAAGGAACTCAGTTCAACTTTTCACGATCAAGTGAATGCAATCCATTCATACCTGCAACTGTGTTAATAATCAAATCCTTGAGCGAGAATTATGTTGAATACATGCATCCTGATACCAACATTTGAAGAACCCTTTGTTAATGAACCTAGGTTTGTAGAAAATAGAAAACAACAAGATTTCATTTTTGATGAAATTTTTGTTAATAATGAATCTAAGTTCAAAAAGCATACAACCAATAATACCTACCTTCCATTGCTGCACACATCACTAAAACCATGAAATTTTTGGAATTTAAGCACATCAGTAATTATATCATTTTGAAATTCTTTAAATTTCGGGGTAGAATTTTCAGCAATAAGGTAGGAGTTAATGTAGAATGTGAGCTTCTCATGTTTCATCTTTTATTCTACATTTTTGTCTTTTGTCCCACAATAATAATAAAAAGAATTTATTCTTCTCTCATGTGAGAGTTTCGTGTTCTTTTCAAAAAAAAAAAAAATTGTAAATCATCAGAATAATAATAAAACAAAAACAAAAACAAAAACAAACTTTGGTTTCGCCTCCCCTCGCATAATGTATATGCAGCTTCAATTTTTTCTGTTCCGTGTCATCCAACATCCGTAGTGCTTCCACTCTTCTCCATGTTACTTCTGCATTTACATTGAGGACAATGCAAATTTTAGGTGTGGGGGTGGGACTTAGTCAAATTTCTCTGTATTTTAGTCATTTTCATTTTCTCATTTTCATTTTCATTTTCTTATTTATTTTTCATTTTCTTTTTCTTAAAAAAAAAATTGTCACTTGCCAACTTAATAGAATTGATTAATAGTCTTCTAATCTGAGTTAGTTATACACTCAAGTTTACCTTTTATGATAATTTTAAATAAATTTCGAAGAATGATTTTCAAAGTGGTATACTTTACTAAAGTTTAACTTGGATGTTTAATCAGTGATGAAATTTTATGCGTTTAACTTAGAGTTGAAAATGATTCTTTAAGTTGCATTAATCCAAATATTTTTGAACATATATACATATACACATATATATATTATACTAACTTAACAAAAGAGTGCTAAAATGGGCACCAAATAAATTTCTCTTAAAATCATCGGTAGTTCTTTGTTACTAAAGCCTAAGTTGGTGAGTAATTAAGCCGAGGAGTATTTTTATGCTTAATGACCTAAGCCCAATTGGGTTGGGATTCATTGGCCCAAACTCGCTAGATGGTCACTTAGAAAGCCGATTAAAAGAACAAGACTACCAAGAAAAAAAAAAAACTAACCATGTTTTTATATATATGGAAATAATGGTATATGTTTTGATTTTTCAAAATGGGTTAAGAGACTTGAACATTGTTTGAAACAAAGAGTTAGCATGTTTCCTTCAAAACTTTTGAATTAAATCTTTGAGAAAAACTTGGTTTTGTATCACTACAATGGAAGGATTTTCTTAAGAAGTTTACTTTGGAATCATGATAAAAACGCTCTTGAGTATTAACCGACTTGTGGAATTTTGAATTATTCAATTAGCTTCTTTAAATTGGCAAGTTGGTGAATTTTGTGGGTATATTCATCAAAACCCTCACGAGACTACAACTTCGTCCACTAGGGTAACCTAGGGGTTTAAAGGCTTGTTGTATCGCTAAATACAACCGCGATTCCCTCAAAGTGAGTTAGGATTTTCTTTCTTTCTTTTCATTTTTCTTCCTTGCTAGAGGACTAGCAAAAGTTTAGGTGTGGGGGTATTTGATAATCACATTTTAATGACATTTTAATAACCTCATTATCTATTTTATATCAATAAATATGTTACTAATAACATGTTTTATCTTATTTTCTTGAGAATAATGGAGTATTAATGAATAAAAGCTCAAATGACTCAAATTCTCTGAATTTCTACCAATTGTTGAAGCCCAAATCAAGACAAACGGCCCAAGATACCAAGGGAATCCAAGAAGAATTCGTGCAAAAATATCAAGAAAAGACAAAATCCGTTGGGAACCAATCGGTTGAAAACCGGTTGGCCAACCGGCTATTAACCGATCGCCAACCGATGCCTGGCAGCAGATTCAATTTAGGAAAGATTTCTCTTTCTTTTTGGCCAAGTTTGATCCATGGTTCACATCAACTCCGTTGGGGTATAAATAGGGTAGTATCCGAGGGTTTAGAGGTGTGAAATATTTTGTAAAACTCCTTTTGGAGAGAAAGGGTTGCTCTTGTTTTAGAGTACCTTTCATTGTAATAATTTTTCCTCAATAAATAAATATTTTCTCCCCTTCAATCCCATCTTCTTCTTCTTGTTCAAGGACCAGAAAGGAGGATGAGTTGATGATGATGAGTTGCGTGTTTTTCTTTATTTCTCTTTATTATTTCTTTTTATTTCTTGTTATTTATTTGCTTTGTAGTTTAGATTTAATTGCTTTGTAGTTTAGATTTAATAGCTTTTGTAGTTTAGATTTATTTGCTTTGTAGTTTAGATTTAATAGCTTTTGTAGTTTAGATTTAATTGCTTTATAGTTAGATTAGTTTAGAATTTTTCTTTTCTTTTTATTTTCTTTTTCCATTTGTTTGAATTTCCCAAGATGTTGAACTAAACTCTTGTGGGGATCTAGGTTGCATGAAACTAGTCTAATCTCTTTTGTATTTATGAATCATCTCTCTTATGCTTAAAAGATCATGTTTAGGTTAATCAACTAGAGAACTAATCGATAGAAGAAGAATTTGATAGTTTATGCTTTCCTTAAGTGGTTTGATAGGCTATGCTTATGAATTCTAGGATTATTATCTTGTTATTACTCTCTTCATGAGTTTGAATTTCAATTAGGTGATAATTTGATAAGTTATGCTTTCCTTAAGTGGTTTGATATCTTATGCTTAATAAATCTAATATGAGATGTGGTAAAAGAGAATTTTTCATAGATTATAATTTGAGTTAGCTAGTGGATTCAATTCTAGATTCCTTCACCTCTCTTATTGAATTCTCATCTTTTTAATTGTGATTCCTTTCACACACAATCCAAATCCACTCTCTCATCACTTCATCATATTTTCATATTATCTTGAATAAACCCTAATTGTCACATAATTTGAGAACGAACTTGAATCAAACACTTCCTATTTCCGCTCTGGGATCGACAATCTTAAATACTATAACTTGACAATGGTTGTGCACTTGACTATAAAAGGTAAACACTCGTTTTTGCCTATCAATAAGTATCCTAAACCTCGTCGGGTCTTGTGATAGTAATCACGGGTTTTACCTTCGTGGACAAGATGTCGGATCGGGGTTCGCCTTCCTTTCGAAATTTAACCCTTGGACTACCGAATCAGATCCCATGTTCTTCATTATGTTACGAGCATTAAGTTCGTAATAATGAAATCGAGGAGTCGCTTCGCTTTCTTCCGAACTCTCTGGTTTGAGAATTTCGGGATCCACTTTACCAAAATAAATTGGTCTCTGATCTTTCTCTTTGGACGGGACCATAAAGAATGCCTTCCTTACGTCCTCTATCCTCCGGTGGAGAGGGCGTTTTGAGTGGCAAGTCTAGTGATCTCTCGCCATATAGCGCATGCCATGGTTCCAATCCGTACCATTACCTATTTCTTGGATGAAACATCGGACAAGTAAACTAAATTGAGATTTTCATTAATGTACCACTCGCCTTCACTCAGTACATCTTCCTCATTATTAGGCTTATCGAGCCCATTACATGCAATTCCCATGGACATTCTTCTTCGGGTTCAGTTCGCATCCGCTTCATTGCCGCCGATGGTCGGTTTGGCGATTCGTGCCGGCGAGGTAAAACCGGTCGATGTGATAACTCTCTACCCTTTGAAAGGATGCTTTTCACCATCGTGGTTTTGACTTCTCCCTCTTCATTGACATATTTCATCACGATGAAGGGTTGATGGGACAACCGATCGCATGAATCCAAGGCAGCCCAATAGCGGATTGTAGGATGTGTCGGCATCTATAATGTAGCAGTTACTCGACTTGAGATCCCCAATTTGACATTTGAGCTTAATTTTTCCCAAAGGTCGGTGTCATGGCATTGAAGCCAAAGATAGTTGTGCGAGTGGAATTCAACCTCGGTATGGGATTCCTTAACTTGCATGACCCCGCATCGATTGGCGTCGAAAAGAACCCGGATCTACTTGGACACGATCGATCTCAAGATCCCATGTACCCGTGTAGTACAAGGGCCTATCATGCTTGTGATTGATTTGCATATCTTCTTGTGTGAATGATATGCGGGGCAAACTTTCATTGTGTGTAGGCACTTGACACAAGAAAGTTCATCCATAGCTTCGGGACCACGGAACTCTGCGTAATGAAGCTCTCTCAGATCCCTTAAAGCCTCAACCGTGAGCCTCTTTTGTAGATTTAGACAACTTCAAGAGCTCGTAGAAGGGTGATTCTCAAGGGAATATTAGCTACCGCGTGCAAAACATCGAAGTGGAATGGTTTTCTGATGTTCACGCTTCTTGTAGAAGGTTTTATTGTACCGAACCTCCTTTGGCTTCCCCTTATCAGTTGGTTTTAGGGACAACACCCCGCTTCCTGGCCGGATTCAACTTCTCAACCAAGCGAAATGGCCAATCCTCCGTTCTTCAAGATATCGCTACCCAACTAGGAATGCTATCCCTTCATGCATTAAGCTTCGAAGCAAATGGAACTAATTTGAACTCCGACCACATTTCATCAACATGCTTCCAAAATTCTTAGGAGCGAAGCTGAAGGCATATATTTTCATCTCGAATTTGTAGAAGTCGCCTCATGATTAAAATGAAAGACCTAGCGAGGATGCAATTAAGCTTGATTTATTCCCTTCACTCTTAAGGACAAAGCAAAAAAATGCATGCCTTACCCACGATTCGATTTCAACCGGGGATGATTTTGTAAAGTTTTCTAAAAAATTCTTCCCAATTCACAAAACGGTCAAGCTCAGAAACAACATTCAAAATTTTAGGATTGTCCCGGGTGAGCCATTCTGGAAGTATTTCGATAGGTTTAAGGATCTCCTCATCCAATGTCCTCACCATAGTGCGGAAAAATGGCGATTGTGCCAAATCATTTACGAAGGATTGGACTACCGCAAAAACTTCCTTAGAGTCTATGTGTCAAGGGGATTTTATGAAGAAAAATGCCGATGAAGCGTGGGATTTCTTAGAGAGTCTCACGTAAAAACCATGCAATGGGAACAACTGTGATGACCGGGGTGCATCGGTTAAAAAAAAAATCTTGTAAAGCATCGCGGCATAATACTTAAAAAAAAAATTATTTTGGTTTCGTCTCCCCTCGATACCACCTGAGGAAAATGGTTTTCAATTTTTTTTCTGTTCCGTGTCATCCAACATCCGTGTGCTTCCACTCTTCTCTATGTTACTTTACGCATTTACATTGAGGACAATGCAAATTTTAGGTGTGGGGTGGGACTTAGTCAAATTTCTCTCAGATTTTAGTCATCTTTCATTTTCTCATTTTTCATTTTCTTTTTCTTATTTATTTTTCATTTTCTTTTCTTTAAAAAAAAAAAATTGTCACTTGCCAACTTAATAGAGTTGATTAATAGTCTTCTAATCACGAGTTAGTTATACACTCAAGTTTACCTTTTATGATAATTTTAAATAAATTCCAGAAGAATGATTTTCAAAGTGGTATACTTTACTAAAGTTTAAGTTGGATGTTTAATCGAGTGATGAAATTTTTGCGTGCTTAACTTAGAGTTGAAAATGATTCTTTAAGTTGCATTAATCCAAATATTTTTGAACATATATACATATACACATATATATATTATACTAACTTAACAAAAGAGTCTGAAAAATGGGCACCAAATAATTTTCTCTTAAAATCATCGGTAGTTCTTTATACTAAGCCTAAGTTGGTGAGTAATTAAGCCGAGGAGTATTTTTATGCTTAATGACCTAAGCCCAATTGGGTTGGGATTCATTGGCCCAAACTCGCTAGATGGTCACTTAAAGCCCGATTAAAAGAACAAGACTACCAAGAAAAAAAAAAAAAAAAAAACTAACCATGTTTTTATATATATGGAAATAATGGTATATGTTCGATTGTTCAAAATGGGTTAAGAGACTTGAACATTGTTTGAAACAAAGAGTTAGCATGTTTCCTTCAAAACTTTTGAATTAAATCTTTGAGAAAAACTTGGTTTTGTATCACTACAATGGAAGGATTTTCTTAAGAAGTTTACTTTGAAATCATGATAAAACGTTTTCTTGAGTATTAACCGACTTGTGGCATTTTGAATTATTCAATTAGCTTCTTTAAATTGGCAAGTTGGTGAATTTTGTGGGTATATTCACTGCAAACCCTCACGAGACTACAACTTCGTCCACTAGGGTAACCTAGGGGTTTAAAGGCTTGTTGTATCGCTAAATACAACCGCGATTCTGAAAGTGAGTTAGGATTTTTCTTTTCTTTCTTTTCATTTTTCTTCCTTGCTAGAGGACTAGCAAAAGTTTAGGTGTGGGGTATTTGATAATCACATTTTAATGACATTTTAATAACCTCATTATCTATTTTATATCAATAAATATGTTACTAATAACATGTTTTATCTTATTTTGCGTAATAATGGAGTATTAATGAATAAAAACTCAAATGACTCAAATTCTGAATTTCTACCAATTGTTGAAGCCCAAATCAAGACAAACGAAGGCCCAAGATACCAAGGGAATCCAAGAAGAATTAGTGCAAAAATATCAAGAAAAGATAAACTGGTGGAACTATTCGTTGACCAACCGTTGGCAACCTACAAGTTAACCGACGGCCAACCATCATTCCAGCAGATTCAATTTAGAAAAGATTTTCTCTTCCTTTTGGCCAAGTTTGATCCAATGGTTCACATCAACTCCGTTGGGGTATAAATAGGGAGTAGTATCGAGGGTTTAGAGGTGTGAAATATTTTGTAAAACTCCTTTTGGAGAGAAAGGGTTGCTCTTGTTTTAGAGTACCTTTCATTGTAATAATTTTTCCTCAATAAATAAATATTTTCTCCCCTTCAATCCCATCTTCTTCTTCTTGTTCAAGGACCGAAAGGAGGATGAGTTGATGATGATGAGTTGCGTTTTTCTTTATTTCTCTTTATTATTTCTTTTTCTTTCTTGTTATTTATTTGCTTTGTAGTTTAGATTTAATAGCTTTTGTAGTTTAGATTTATTTGCTTTGTAGTTTAGATTTAATAGCTTTTGTAGTTTAGATTTATTTGCTTTGTAGTTAGATTAGTTTAGAATTTTTCTTTTCTTTTTATTTTCTTTTCTTTTTCTATTTGTTTGAATTTCCCAAGATGTTGAACTAAACTCTTGTGGGGATCTAGGTTGCATGAAACTAGTCTAATCTCTTTTGTATTTATGAATCATCTCTCTTATGCTTAAAAGATCATGTTTAGGTTAATCAACTAGAGAACTAATCGATAGAAGAAGAATTTGATAGTTTATGCTTTCCTTAAGTGGTTTGATAGGCTATGCTTATGAATTCTAGGATTATTATCTTGTTATTACTCTCTTCATGAGTTTGAATTTCAATTAGGTGATAATTTGATAAGTTATGCTTTCCTTAAGTGGTTTGATATCTTATGCTTAATAAATCTAATATGAGATGTGGTAAAAGAGAATTTTTAGTAGATTATAATTGGAGTTAGCTAGTGGATTCAATTCTAGATTCCTTCATCTCTCTTATTGAATTCTCATCTTTTTAATTGTGATTTCTTTCACACACAATCCAAATCCACTCTCTCATCACTTCATCATGCTTTCATACTATCTTGAATAAAACCCTAATTGTCACGCATAATTTGAGAACCAAGCTTGAATCAAACACTTCCTATTTCCCGTTCCTCGTGGGATCGACAATCTTAAATACTATAACTTGACAATGGTTGTGCACTTGCGACTATAAAAGGTAAACACGCTTTTGCCTCATCACTGCCTCCTTCTCGAAAGGCCGGAGTAGAATTCACATGACTTTTACGATACAAAGTCTCGGAAGTTGCATCATAATAAAAACGAAGGGCCTTCCGTTTAATGGCGGCCGCTTCTTTGGGATCATCCGGTAGGATTCCATACAGGACGTAGTCTATATAAGAGAATCGCCAATCCCTTGGTTCGAGCCCAACGGAAGTTTCACAAACGGTCTCTTCTGTTGGTCCTTCTAGATCTCCTTTTGTGATGAGTTCAGGAAAGTACAACTCACGCCCTGCGACAAATATTATTGTCTGGGCTTTTGGAGGTAATGCTAGTGATGTGGCTAACGAGGCCAGGGCATCTGCATAGGCATTCCGGGCTCGTGGAATATACTCTATGAAAAAGCCTTCGAACTTTCGTGCTAATTCTAGAACCGCCGAAAGTGATAATGATTAAGTCTTCATTCGCACTTCATACTCTCCTCGAACACGATTCACGATGGTAGGAATCACCATAAGCTTCGAGGTATTGAATGTTGATTTCTTCGCCACCGTGATTTCTAACAATAAAGCGTTATACTCGCTACATTATTAGTGCATGGATCAGCCAAGGAAAATCCTCTTGGGATCACGAGACTATTCGGGGAAACAAGTACAACCCCCACACCGGCTGCAATTCCTCCATCAGGGTTTGCTCTAGAGGCTCCATCAAAGAATAACTTCCATACCTGAGTATCTCCTTGAGTCATGTAAGCTTCAGTGATTTCATCTGGTATATCTTCGTATAGTTTGGAAGAGTTGGGAACCGGATGTTCTGCTAAGAAATCACATCTACATTCCCTTAATAGCCTACGGGGCATAAACTTCATATCATATTGTGAGAGAAGTATCGCCCATTTAGCTAACCGGGAATTCGAAGAGGGCTTAGTCATGAGCACTCTCAGAGGATTTACTCTGGAAATGACATGTATTGTTTGCCCAACCAGATAATGCCGAGTTTTCTGGATGGCAAACATCAAGGCTAAGCATTCCTTTTCCACTGGGCTGTATCTGTGTTCGGCTCCCATCATGGTTCGGCTGAGGTAATAAATTGCTTGTTCATGTCCTTGGTCATCGTTTTGGGCTAGCAAGGCTCCAAGTGAATGGTCCATGGCTCTCACATATAACAGGAAGGGTTTTCCTGATACTGGGGCCACGAGGACTGGCGGTTGCGTGAGATAGGTTTTGATTTCTTCAAACGCCTTTTGGCAACCTTCGTCCCATACGAACGAAACCCCTTTCTTCATTAATTTGGAGAAGGGTTGGCACCGACCCGAAAGATTTGATATGAATCTTCGGATGTACGCTAACCTACCTTGCAGGCCTCTGAGCTCTTTAATGGTCTTTGGTGGTGACATTTCTTGGATAGCACGCACCTTTTCAGGATCGAGCGAAATTCCTTGGGATGTAACTATGAATCCCAGGAATTTACCACTGGACACCCCTAGGAAGGATTTTGTGGGGTTCATCTTCAGTTGATGTGTTCTCATGATGTCGAACATGGTCTTCAAGTCGATAGGTGGTCTTCCTTCTTGCGACTTTTACCACAATGTCATCTACGTAACATTCAATCTTCTTACGTAGATGTTGATGAAAAATAGTATTCATCGCTCGTTGGTAAGTTGCTCCAGCGTTCTTCAACCCAAATGGCATTACGGTATAGCAGAATACCCCCAATGGTGTTCTAAAGGCCGTATGCTTTGCGTCTTCAGGATACATTTTGATTTGATTATATCCTGAAAATCCGTCCATGAAAGACATTCTCTCATATCCACATGTATTATCAATCATGACATCGGTGATGGGGAGTGGAAATTCATCTTTTGGACATGCCGCGTTCAAATCACGAAAATCAATGCATATCCGGATCTTTCCATTCTTCTTGGGTACAACAGCGATATTGGCTACCCAATTGGTGTTGTTCCTCTCTGATGAAACCTGCATCGATGAGCTTTTGGATTTCTACTACAATTGCCTCCATAACCTCCGGACGGAACCTGCGTTGCTGTTGCTTAACAGGTTTCGCGTTCGGGTCGATATTGAGGCGGTGCATGGCTACTTCGGTATCAAGACCGGGCATGTCTTCATAACTCCATGCAAAGACGTCAACATACTCTCGGACGAGGGACACTAGTTCTTCTTTCTCATTTCGCGATAAGCTTTCGCTTACGAAAATTGGTTTGGGATTGATCTCATCCCCCATATTTATTTGGATCACCTTATCTTCTGGCTGCCTGCTCAAGCACATATCCCACAGAACATCAAGGCGTTTAATCCAAGGGTCATTATCTGTCTGAATCCAGTCGTCATCTTCGTCATCGCTTGGATGACTGACTGAAACCATGTTCACTGACATGCTTGCGAAGATTGATCCTACACTCACGTCGGAATCCCATGGTGATGTCCCAGATGAATGGTCCTTCGCGGAGCATTGTCCTGCTTCGTCCTCTGAAGTGGAAGGTGTTGATAAGTATCCTAAACCTCGTCGGGTCTTGTGATAGTAATCCTGGGTTTTACCTTCAGGGACAAGATGTCGGATCGGGGTTCGCCTTCCTTTCCCGAAATTTAACCCCTTTGGACTACTGAAATCGTATCCCATGTTCTTCATTATGTTACGAGCATTAAGTTCGTAATAATGAAACTGAGTAGTCGCTTTCTTCGAACTCTGGTTTGAGAATTTCAGGATTCACTTTACCAAAATAAATTGGTCTCTGATCTTTCTCTTTGGACGGGACCATAAAGAATGCCTTCCTCACGTCCTCTATCCTCCCGGAGGTGGAGAGGGACGTTTTGAGTGGCAAGTCTAGTGATCTCTCGCCATATAGCGCATGCCATGGTTCCAATCCCGTACCATTACCTATTTCTTCAGATGAAACATCAGACAAGTAAGCTAAATTGAGATTTTCATTAATGTACCACTCGCCTTCACTCAGTACATCTTCCTCATTATTAGGCTTATCAGAGCCCATTACATGCAATTCCCATGGACATTCTTCTTCAGGTTCAGGTTCGGCATCCGCTTCATTGCCGCTGTCGATGGCTGGTTTTGGCGATTCAGGCTCCGGGGGGCCGAGGTAAAACCGAGTCGGTGTGATAACTCTCTACCCCTTTGAAAGGATGCTTTTCAGCTATCAGGGTTTTGACTTCTCCCTCTTCATTGACATATTTCATCACCTGATGAAGGGTTGATGGGACAATCCGATTCGCATGAATCCAAGGCCGTCCTAATAGCAGATTGTAGGATGTGTCGGCATCTATAATGTAGCAGGTTACTTCTGACTTGAGATCCCCAATTTGACATTTGAGCTTAATTTTTCCCAAAGGTCGGTGTCTTTGTTGGCATTGAAGCCAAAGATAGTTGTCGAGTGGAATTCAACCTGGTAATGATTCTGATAACTTGCATGACCATGCGGCATTATCTTTGAGTCGCGAACCGGATCTACTTGGACACGACTGATCTCTGAAGATCCCATGTACCCCGTGTAGTACAAGGGCCTATCATGCTTGTGATTGATTTGCATATCTTCTTGTGTGAATGATATGCAGGGCAAACTTTTCATTGTGTGTAGGCACTTGACACAAGAAAGTTCATCCATAGCTTCTGGGACCACAGGAACTTGCGTAATGAAGCTCTCTGTATCCCTTAAAGCCTCAACTAGAGCCTCTTTTGTAGATTTAGACAACTTCAAGAGCTCGTAAAGGGTGATTCTGGCGGGAATGTTAGCCAGCTGTGCCAAAACATCGAAGTGGAATGGTTTTCCTGATGTTCCTGCTTCTTGTAGAAGGTTTTTATTGTACCGAACCTCCTTTGGCTTCCCCTTATCAGTTGGTTTTTTAGGGACAGAACACCCGTTCCTCGATGCGCTCCACGGATTCACAGGCAATTTGATCATACTTTTTCAAGTCACGTTTTCCACGACCTCGTGCACGCTCACGGGTCCACTTCGTCGGCTGACCAAAATAGTCTCCTCTTTCTCGAGTGGGTGAGAGGGACCAAATAAGTATCATCTTCATTTATGGATGGACTAATCATGTTGGAAGCTTTAGCCTTATTCTTCTTCTTCTTTGGCGATGTCTCCACCCATTGCTGATCTTTGACGAGGTCAGGATGGACCCACATTACTTCTCCACTTGAAATAGTAAGGGGTACCAGACCTTTACCTTCTTGACCATGTTGATCGGTATTTCTCAAACGTAGTTCTCCTTTTGGAATGGGAATAACTCCATTAGGAGTTTCTACAGGTGGGAAATCTCCGAATTGAACCGATGTCATATTAGTAGACACGGTCTTCTGCTCCGGTTTCAGCTTGAGTACCTCGGCATCCACCAGTGCTTGTAGAATATCTTTAAAAATGTAGCACTTCTTTGTCGGGTGTCCCAACATTCTGTGATATTGACAATAATTGGGATCATCCACCTTCCCTGCTTCCTCAGGCCTCTTTGCTTCTGGGAGCTTCAACTTGTTGTTCTTCCGAAGCAGCTGGAATAGAGTATCGACATGTTCTTCTTTGAAAGAATATTGCTTAGGCGGTCTTGGCTGACTCGATGGCTTGCCTGGCTTTGCTGGTGGAGATCGAACACTAGTGTCAGCAGCATGAATATCTTTCCTCCTTGACCGAGGGGCATTGTCTTGACCCGTGGCGTGGCTGTTCTTGTCGTTCTGCTTCTTCAGCTTTGATTCGCGCGACAATATCTTCCGCCTGTTCCCCTTGGGACACTAATTGCTTCCAGGAACGACACTCTGTAACCCCCATCTGAGCCAAGAGAGGAGTCTGCAGGTTATGCCGACAGGTTTCCACCAAAGTAGTTTGTATCATCCCTGCTGGGCATCGCAATGCCACACTCCGGAACCTTTCCACAAAAGCCTTTATCGGTTCCCCTGGCTTTTGTTTAGTGGCGAGGAGGGTAGGGACGGATACTTCAGTGTCATCTTCGAAGAACCTAGCTAGAAATAGCCTTTCCAAATCTACCCACTTTCGAATAGATCCGGCAGGCAGTTTCATGAACCATTCAAAGGCGACTCCCTTGAGAGTGCCAATAAATAGACGGCTCAAAATAGCATCGTTCGAAATTACATCGCCAGTCTGTGACTTGAAGTAATAGACGTGCTGATTCGGCGAACCTGTGCCATCGAAGGCTTGCAGAGCCGGGGCCTTAAACTTTGGAGGGTAAGGTGCTGCATCCCACTCCGCAGGATATGGCCTCACAACCCCCTCGTCTTGGAGCTCACTCCTATTAGCGATAGCGTTAAGACGAGCTTCGAATTCATCCATTTTGGCTGATTGAAGATTTGATTCGTTCTCGCCCCCTTTCTCCCCTTCGGATGAAGAATCTATACGGTGAGTTTCTTGATCGGAGGTTTCAACCATCTTTCCCTTCTGCTTTGTAGATTGACCTTTCTTTCGCGACGATTCCGGTTGAGGTACCGGACCGACCGCGTGAGCTTGAGCCTTATCTGAAACCAGTTGGGCTACCATGTCTCTAAGTTGGTTAATGGTTTGCTGCTGTGACCGCATAGCTTCCTGCGTCATCACCTGGTATTCTTCAAGCTTCTTCTTGAGATCTTCGGTACCCTCAGTTGTATAAGCCATGCTCTCGTGTTCTACGAACGAGCTGGAAGACTGAGACTCTGCAATAGCTGAGTGCTCATCTTCAGGTTCTAATCCCCTGGCCAGCCTCTGATAATTGATAAGGGGTATGACTCCCCGTCGTGTTGAGTCTTGTTGATAAATTCCTTGAACTTATCGAGATTTCCTTAACACTCGGGCGATTAGTCTCGATTAAATGCGGCGGAAGGTAACGGCGTTCCTTTGCCGATCATATTGATGGTGACTTGGGATATTAGGTCTCGAGGTTCTCCTTACGTGGAATCGCCTCCGTCTCTTGGGCCGGGCTGGATTAGTCAACCGATCAAAGACCGATCGTCTAGGTGCAGGTGCACAACATTGACATTCGGAGAGGACGTTGCAATCAATGCTGCAGACACGAATGGCGACTTCTTTGCGTTGGTCTCTCTCTTGATAATAATTCTCTCAAGTCGAAACTTGAGGGATGTTAACTCCGGATCGGTAGTTTGGTGGAACATCCCTCATCATTTGAAGGGTTGGGTTAGGGTGGACATGACAAATCCCATCGCTTTGAGGTGCGAACCACGAGGTCATGTTCTTTTGTGAAGCGTGGGCACGAAGTCCACGTTTAATGGCAACGCCTTTGAGGGTGCATTTGGTGCGTGGAGCGGACACGGGGCTCGCGTTTTGTTTGAGAAACGCGGTCTTGGGACTTCGCGTTTTGTTTGAGAAACGCGGTCTTGGGACTTCGCGTTTTGTTTGAGAAACGCGGTCTTGGGACTCGCGTTTTGTTTGAGAAACGCGGTCTTAGGACTCGCATTTTGTTTGAAAGCGGTCTTGGGACTCGCTTTGTTTGAGAAACGCGGTCTTGGGACTCGCTTTGTTTGAGAAACGCGGTCTTGGGACTCGCGTTTTGTTTGAGAAACGCGGTCTTGGGACTCGCTTTGTTTGAGAAACGCGGTCTTGGGACTCGCTTTGTTTGAGAAACGCGGTCTTAGGACTCGCGTTTTGTTTGAAAGCGGTCTTAGGACTCGCATTTTGTTTGAAAGCGGTCTTGGGACTTCGCGTTTTGTTTGAGAAACGCGGTCTTGGGACTTCGCGTTTTGTTTGAAAGCGGTCTTAGGACTCGCATTTTGTTTGAAAGCGGTCTTAGGACTCGCATTTTGTTTGAGAAACGCGGTCTTGGGACTTCGCGTTTTGTTTGAAAGCGGTCTTAGGACTCGCGTTTTGTTTGAGAAACGCGGTCTTAGGACTCGCGTTTTGTTTGAAAGCGGTCTTGGGACTTCGCGTTTTGTTTGAGAAACGCGGTCTTGGGACTTCGCGTTTTGTTTGAAAGCGGTCTTGGGACTTCGCGTTTTGTTTGAAAGCGGTCTTGGGACTCGCGTTTTGTTTGAAAGCGGTCTTGGGACTCGCTTTGTTTGAGAAACGCGGTCTTGGGACTTCGCGTTTTGTTTGAAAGCGGTCTTAGGACTCGCATTTTGTTTGAAAGCGGTCTTAGGACTCGCGTTTTGTTTGAGAAACGCGGTCTTAGGACTCGCATTTTGTTTGAGAAACGCGGTCTTGGGACTTCGCGTTTTGTTTGAAAGCGGTCTTGGGACTCGCGTTTTGTTTGAAAGCGGTCTTGGGACTTCGCGTTTTGTTTGAAAGCGGTCTTAGGACTCGCATTTTGTTTGAAAGCGGTCTTAGGACTCGCATTTTGTTTGAAAGCGGTCTTAGGACTCGCATTTTGTTTGAAAGCGGTCTTAGGACTCGCATTTTGTTTGAAAGCGGTCTTAGGACTCGCATTTTGTTTGAAAGCGGTCTTAGGACTCGCATTTTGTTTGAAAGCGGTCTTGGGACTCGCGTTTTGTTTGAAAGCGGTCTTAGGACTCGCATTTTGTTTGAAAGCGGTCTTAGGACTCGCATTTTGTTTGAAAGCGGTCTTGGGACTCGCGTTTTGTTTGAGAAACGCGGTCTTGGGACTTCGCGTTTTGTTTGAAAGCGGTCTTGGGACTTCGCGTTTTGTTTGAAAGCGGTCTTAGGACTCGCATTTTGTTTGAAAGCGGTCTTGGGACTTCGCGTTTTGTTTGAAAGCGGTCTTGGGACTCGCGTTTTGTTTGAAAGCGGTCTTAGGACTCGCATTTTGTTTGAAAGCGGTCTTGGGACTCGCGTTTTGTTTGAAAGCGGTCTTAGGACTCGCATTTTGTTTGAAAGCGGTCTTAGGACTCGCGTTTTGTTTGAAAGCGGTCTTAGGACTCGCGTTTTGTTTGAAAGCGGTCTTAGGACTCGCATTTTGTTTGAAAGCGGTCTTAGGACTCGCATTTTGTTTGAGAAACGCGGTCTTGGGACTCGCGTTTTGTTTGAAAGCGGTCTTAGGACTCGCATTTTGTTTGAAAGCGGTCTTGGGACTCGCGTTTTGTTTGAAAGCGGTCTTAGGACTCGCATTTTCGTCAACTTGGTTCAATGCCACGCTAGGCCTCTTGTGACCTGACACTCGTCGTGTAGGCTCAGGTGTAGGATCTTCCATCTGCTCCGTCGAAGCCGGTCTTTTACCCTTAAAGGAAATACTGCCAGAACCATCTGATTCTACGGCAAAATCTCCCTTAGGTGACACAGGCTGATCCGGTGTCTTGATCTCCCTAGAAACTTTGCGGACTTTCGCATAGCCTTAGGGCTAAGGGATCCGGAAGAGAGCAACTCTTCGTATTTGGCTTGGTCAAACTCTACCGTGAGAGTTTCCACTGTCGTCCCAATGAGGCTGACGTCGGATTGCGCCACCACTTCTTCATCTGTGAAGCTAGTCCCCAGCGGAGTCGCCATCTTTTGTTCGCGAGGAAAATTAAAGCTGTAAAACAAATGTTATCCTTTCTAATTTACTTTAAAGAAAGAATAAATACAACTCTCTCAAATGCAATCTCTCTCTCTAACTGACTTAGATGAAAAGAAATTACAAAGTCCTCGATCGGTTGCCCGATTTACAAAAGAAGGAAGGGTCAACGGAAATCCTTCCTTTTGTTTAAAACTGGGTTCTTCACGGTGGCGATAGGAGCTTGATCCTTGTATCCCGTGGACGATCCGACCGTCTTGCTCGTGGAATCACATTGAAAAGGGGTTGCAAGGCAAGTTTAAGAACTCGCAAAGTAAATTTCTAACTCTAGCGAGTTTGATAACCCGAAGAACGGGTTTTGTAACTCTGCACGAGTTTGAAAACCAAGCCAAATTGAAGAAAAGCTGATGTTAAAACAGCTCAAACTCTCTCTCAAATCGATTCACTCCTCAAGTGCTCAACTCTCCAATCTCCTTGCACACCATTAGCTCTCTAAAAATCCTCCTCCTTTAACCAGCTGAGTTTTCAGCTATTTATAGGGGTTTTAGGGGTGTAACTGACCCCTTGGAATGAGGATTCGTGGCCCTCAAATCGTGGAAAACGGTTTTGGAGCCGTTCAGGTCGTGTTTAAACGCGAAAGACCCGCGTTTTTAAATGATCTTCGCGTCTCTATTTTAGGACTAGGACGCGGGGGTTAAGATCTGCGTTTTCGGCTTCGAACGCGGCCATGATGCCCTGCGTTTTGAGCTTGGGGCGCGGCTGAGAGCTCTGCGCTTTGAGCTTGGACGCGGCTGAGAGCTCCGCGTTTTGAGCTTGGACGCGGCTGAGAGCTCCGCGTTTTGAGCTTGGACGCGGCTGAGAGCTCCGCGTTTTGAGCTTGGACGCGGCTGAGAGCTCCGCGTTTTGAGCTTGGACGCGGTTGAGAGCTCTGCGTTTTGAGCTTGGACGCGGCTGAGAGCTCCGCGTTTTGAGCTTGGACGCGGCTGAGAGCTCTGCGTTTTGAGCTTGGACGCGGCTGAGAGCTCTGCGTTTTGAGCTTGGACGCGGCTGAGAGCTCCGCGTTTTGAGCTTGGACGCGGTTGAGAGCTCTGCGTTTTGAGCTTGGACGCGGCTGAGAGCTCCGCGTTTTGAGCTTGGACGCGGCTGAGAGCTCCGCGTCCTGAGCTTGGACGCGGTTGAGAGCTCCGCGTTTTGAGCTTTTAACCGCGGTGTTAAACCTCTTGGTTTGTTCTGATGAGGTTATTCTCTTGGTTGAACCTCGTCAAGTTGTAATCCTTGTATTTGTGACTCTATTTTATTTCTTTAGAAGCTGAATCGCTGCTTCGCCGGCGATATCTTAGTGGGTTGTGGCTTATCAGTAATAAAATTTTGACAGCCTACAGATATCTGTGCTGAAAGTTATTGTGGAACTACCGAAGGGAAGGGAGGGTGAATTTGTACTGCTGGAAAGTCTTTTAAGTTTCCTAAGTTATTTAATGTGTCTTTTATAATGTTTTCTAGATTCATGAATCTTCCATGCTTGAAGGATTGTTTCAAGTTTACACTATATTTCTTTGATGGATTCTATAGAGCACGAGCATTTATCTGTATCTCTAAGATGGAGTCCTTGTATCTATCTAGAGTGGTGAAATCTGTACCTCTTGATCGACCGGCTAACCCCAGTTATCCATCATTTATTCTAAGATGGTGATATATGTATCCTTAGAGTGATCGGCATCTTATCCGATTATCCATTCATCTATCTCATTCATACCGTGCCAGTATCAGAGAACAATAACTAGTACTTTTTTTTTCTTCCATTTATCATGATATCTCACCAAACAAAAGAAAATATTATACAAAAGTTAAAATAAGAAAGAAAAGCTCAAAGTTTATGTGTAAAGAATAAATTATTTATTGCCGCGCTAGATTTTCCTAGGAAAATGAATGGTTGAGTAACGGGATATTCCTAACTTCAAGTTTAAAAGTCTGTTCTTGTTTAAAAATTGTTCATAATTAACATAGCGATTAGAAGGGACGTAGTTTCAATTTCTCAAAAGATGAAAAAGAAAGAAAAATAATAAAGGATGTGGATTTTATTTTATTTTTTAACTTTAACCTTTAGAAAAACATATATTATGTGAGAAGGAGCTTTTGTGTTTCCATTTGTTTTGATACATACAGTTGCTTTATCTATAGTTGACTAGCAAGAAAAAACATGGACATGAAGTTAAATTATGAATTTGTTGGGATCCGTCTATCAATATTTGTATTTATCGATTTTTTTTTTCACGCAAAGTTCATGTTTGCCGCCTCTGAAATGTCGATGTAAGGATAAAGTATAGATATATCGACCAAGGAGAAAGTATTTTGTTTGCAGATAATGAGCTTGTTTAGCTTGTTTTTTTGCAGATCGATTCTCGGCAACATGATTTATATATATGTGCCTTGTTTCTTTATCCATTTCTATACATAAAATAAAAACAAACAAATGCATCTTCCTGTATTGCAACAAAATTGGTGTGATTTTAAATGACATATGATCAGTTGATGCCGAAAGATTAGTTGGTCTCTCTGCCAAAGTTTCCCTCTTAATCCTTCTAATTTCTCCAGTTTGTGTACAGAGCATCATCCTTCTGTTTTACCCTTGCTATAAATTTCTCAGTCAAGTTTTTTTTTTTTTTTTAAATGGAAACTATTTATTCATGCTTGTATGAATTAAACTTTCACATAATACATCACTTCCTTAAACAAAACTCTGGGAAAAAGAAATAGGAAAAGGAAATAACAGAACAAATACTAACAGGGATGTCTATTGACATACAGTTTGTTTACCCCCTTCCAGATTTTCTTACAGGAAATTAGCTTCTTAACATATGGGGAGGGGTGCACCATTCCAGTCCTTGAGGCACGCAAGCACGGGATCAATCACCTTCCCCTGTGAAATAGCAACAAACACCTTATCAAACTCCTCTCCCGGTGATCGAACCTTCTCCCCTGTCAGAAGCTCAGTTCCAAGCTCTTCCCTCACAAACCTATACAAAGGATAGGATCTGCATTCCTTAATCCTGTTGGCAATTGCTGCACTTCCATTCTCCACTGCAACCCTAGCAGCCTCCACCTCTTTCGGCAGAGCCGCCTTGAGCTCCTCTTCAAAGACGGCAATTTTTTGAAATATGGAAGTGTTCGAATCTCTTTCCTTCTCTCCATTGTTCAGTGCGTGCTCAACGAGTACTTGCCTTAGCTTCTGCATCAGCGGGTAAGTGTAACTGCAAGGATCGTCGATGTAGGCAAAGACATACTCTCTGTCAATCACCTTGATCAGTTCCTTCTCGCAGAACCTCGATGGGTGAAGCTCCCCGTTGACGCCTGTCGTCAACACTCTCTTTGAGACTTGGCTCACTGTGTTCTTCACTGCTTGCTTGAGATTCTCCTCCAAGTGCCTGAGATCGATTGCTTGGCAGAGCGCGACTAAAAAGGTGGAAGTCATCAGCTTCAAGATCTCTACAGCCTCTGCTGTCTTTCTCGATGAAATGAGTCCTAAAGAGTTGACGTCTTGATTGTGTTGTTCGGCGCTTTGAACATGGTTGGTCACCGGATTGGCGAGGTATTGAAGCTCAGAGCAGTAGGAAGCCATGGCTATTTCTGCTCCTTTGAATCCATAGTCCAAGCTAGGGTTTCGTCCTCCAGAGAGATTGGAAGGAAGGCCATTGTTGTAGAAATCATTGACAAGCTCCGATACCTGAGCAAACATGAGCTTTCCAATGGCGGCGATGGCAAGTCTGGTATTGTCCATCGATACACCAATAGGAGTCCCTTGGAAGTTTCCACCATGGAGAGCCTTGTTCCTCGAGACATCGATGAGCGGGTTGTCGTTTACTGAATTGATCTCCCGTTCGATAGACTTGGTGGATGAGCGGATCACTTCAATCTGAGGGCCGAGCCATTGAGGCGACGTCCTCAATGCATAACGATCCTGCTTCGGTTTCTGAAGGGGGTCGAGCTCGTGGACCTTCTTCGCCATTTGCATATATGAACTTCCTTCTAAGATGTGCTCCATGATCGCCGCTGCTTCAATCTGACCCGGGTGATGCTTCAATTTGTGAGTGAGATGGTCGGTAAACTCAGGCTTCCCTTGCATCACCTCGCAAAATACTGCAGAGATTATCTCAGCCAGGACAGCGAGAATGTTGGCCTCGAAGAGGACGGTGGAGGCGAGCCCAGAGCCAACAGCAGTGCCGTTGACAAGCGCAAGGCCTTCCTTCGGTTGAAGCTCAAAGAACCCGCTGGGGATTCCGGCGAGCTTGAAGGCCTCCGCGGCGTCGATCTCGGAGCCGTTGGGGCCAATGGCCTTGGAATTGGGGCGGCCGGTGAGCATTCCGGCGATGTAGGAGAGAGGGACAAGGTCGCCGGAGGCGGTGATGGTTCCTCGGAGGGGGAGGCAGGGGGTGATGTTGGTGTTGAGGAAGGAGGTGATGGCTTCCAGGATTTCGAAGCGGATGCCGGAGTAGCCCTGGAGGAGGGTGTTGATGCGGACGAGCATGGCGGCTCGAGTGGCGGAGGCCGGCAGCGTGTTACCGGATTCTCTGCCGGAGCCGAAGATTCCGGCGTTAAGGAATCTGAAGCAAAGAAGATCTCATCAGAATTTTGTATCGAGGGTGTGCATCAACCTTGTTATTATTTGTTCGAAAATAGGAGTTGCTAATGTGCAGAGGACCTTCATTTTCCGTACAATGTTTTTGTTAATTATTTTCTGTACAGTTTTTTTTGGTTAATTTGGGATGATTAATTAAAATTAGGGGTTTATCTTAGTTCATGGGGGCATGCAGCAGGAGTGGATGGCACGTGAGGTTCTGCATGGTGGTTGTGGTTGTTGAGGTTAGTGTTCTCTCATTGAGCTGTTTGTTTCATGCGGTCAGGTTTTGTGTTTTAAGCAACATTTAACTAGTTAACTAATTGTAGTTAGTGCTAATGATTGTATTATGTCTTTGTCTTCATTAGCTTTCTTCGACATTAAGGTGTCGTTTGGCAACGGGTTAAGTGAGGGGTTAAAGAGACTTAATCCCTTCTTAACCCATCAAACACAAAAAAATCTATACAAGAGTTAAAGTGAGTTAACCCTCTATAGTTTGCTAAACACAAAAAATGCAGCTAGAGAGATTAAAATGAGTTAACCCCTCAAAATGAGGGGTTTACTATTACTCCTATTTAGAAGGATTAAGAGTTAAACCCTCTATTTATAAAGAAAATAGTCAAAATCCTCGTTATTCCCAAACACTAAAAATGATCACAATGGCTAAAATAAAACTTATTTAACGGGTTAATAATTTAGTACTTCGGGTTATCGGATGGACTAATTAAGTTAATGCTTCTACTTAATCCCTCTTCCTTAACCTTTTGGCAAATCGTGGCCTAAGTATTAAAAAAACTTTTCTTTGACATTGTCAAGATATATTTGCTGGTGACATGTACTAAAAGACCATCGTCATTTTAAGTTATTTTTGAATTTGTTGATTTATATTTGGGCCCCTTCTTATCTCATCTATCTTCATCTCCATGCGTTTTAACTTACTGCCTTAGTCTGCCTTCACAAGAGGCTGGCAGATGGGCCCCTTGTGGTGCTTTCTATTTTATTTGTGGGCCCAACAGTTGGCATCTATTAATGCATCCGAAGTTTAGGTGAAGGGTAAATGTCCAAATGTTAAGCTTAAATTACATTCAAGTTTGAATTAATTTGCTGATAAAAAAATTTGGAACTTAATTTGCATACCAACTCCCTAATAATAACAATTTTGTAGCAACAATTTCATTCAACATCTCACCGGTATCTTCTTTATCAGTTAGCTACCTATAATTAAAAAATAAAAAAGGTACTACAGAAAAATGTCTACTTTCCTAATGTTTGGTCACAAAAATAGTATTGTTTTTCTTTTCTTTACGGAAAGGGTTCTATGATTAAGTGGATTGAATTTTCTTTTAGACTTTTCATATGTTGAAAAAATCTATCTGACTTGAGCTCCAAATTTAGCGCTGCTACATTTATAACTTTCTATTAATATTTAGATGCTCATAAATCACTTCAAATCTAATATTTATTATACCTTCTATCATGTTTCATGTTCGCTTTTTAATTTATAAAGACAGAAGATAACCAGTAGAAATCTATTGAACCTTTACCCTACCTACATGATAATTCCAAAATTACACCGTTTGAAGTAATAATGACATTTTAATTTAGCATAAATTTAAAAATAACCTCCTACCTAATGAGCTCCTTCTGAAGAGCGCCACCCTGCTTAGTCCTCCGGTGAGAAGTCGCCCCAAACCCCGTGGTAACCCCGTAACTGTCGGTCCCCTTCCCCATACTCTCCATCACCCAATCGCTGCTCGCCTTCACTCCCTCCCTCGCTGTCTCTGCCAGCTCCACTCTCCCCTCCCCCATGGCAACTGCCGCCACCTGCGATATCTTTAGATCCGCTCCCTCCAATTTCACAATCGGATTCCTGAAATCCTCAACCATCCTCTTCACCTCGTCAAGGTGGCTCCCTGTGAGGGCCTCTGCGGCCGTCCCCCAGTTAAGGGGATCGGCCTGCTTCGTCTTCATACAGATATTCTCCATGTATTGAGGTGCTAACTGTTGTTTAGTTTGTAATGGTGAAGGAAAGAAAATATTGGAGTTAATGCTTTTTTTTAGTTTTTCTTTCCTGAGGATGGAGGGAGGGAGGAGGAGGGGTTTAAATAGGGATGTATTGTTCATGGAAGAGGTAGGTGACGGGGGTTAGTTGGAAAATGATTATGGCCGTTGGATGTGTGGAGGGTGATTGGATGGTGGATATGGTGGACACGTGGCGGGGATTGGTGGGAGTGGGAGGTTGTTTACGCTCTCGTCAAAGATGGGAGGAGGAGGTTGGTGACAAAATAAAGTGCATGCCTCGATCATTTCCGTGCCCACCCACCCCAACTAGTTTGTTACATTGCTCGGAAATTCAATAAATTAGCATGGCTACATGGCTTTTAAAAAGGGAGCGACAAGGTGAAAGTTTTTCAAAGTAAGGATCGCACACATTTGGTAGTGGTAGTATACAAAGATAGTATAGCATTTATAGGATAGGTAGCATTTTCTAAATATTAATGTGGCATATGAATTTTGATATAATCAAAGTGAAAATTATGATACATTGACTTAAAGAAACTGGAATGATGGATTTAATAATAGATAAAGCAGATTCTATTTCAATAATGATAATGATGATTAAAACAATTATCAGTTGTTGTTCCCACAGACAGTGACAATGTTTTAATATATAGTAATGGATTTGTATATTATTGTATGGAATAAACACGTAGATTGTATTATTCATTTTACTAAATAAGCTAACAAGAGATATGATAGTAATTAGATTCATCTTGGTTGCCACGTTAGAGCATGTGGATTTTATCATTCATATCTTTTGGTGACTCGGGTCGTTAAATGAGATATTTATGACTCGTATTTAATGTTTTCTAAGATACTTAGCCTTATAGTAAAGAGGAAAAATGGATGAATTGATAGTTTGGGGGACTTGTATATGTCATTGTAAGTCACAATATTATGTTGGTTGGTAGTGAGGAGGATACACCAGATTCTGCTATTTGGACTAATCCCAGCTAACTTAACAGCTAAAAGTCTCCTAAAAAGTTCATTGCTAAAAGGACATGCTCACAAGACCCGCAGAGAATGATGGAGAACAAATCGTAAATTCCGATTCTCTGATCTGTGTGCATGGTCTTGATTACTTTGTCATAACTTTCTAGAGAAGCCAAAATGTCTTCTTGTTTGAAGTGCTGCATAGATATTTTAGTCTAGTTTCACTAAAACATAGTTTATATGATGTGGATATATGTGCTGAAAGTTATTGTGGAACTACCGAAGGGAAGGGAGGGTGAATTTGGACTCCTGGAAAGTCTTTTAAGTTTCCTAAGTTATTTAATGTGTCTTTTATAATGTTTTCTAGATTCATGAATCTTCCATGCTTGAAGGATTGTTTCAAGTTTGCACTATATTTCTTTGATGGATTCTACAGAGCACAAGCGTTTATCTTTATATCTAAGGTGGAGTCCTTGTATCTATCTAGAGTGGTGAAATATGTACCTCTTGATCGACCGGCTAACCCCAGCTATCCATCATTTATTCTAAGCTGGTGATATATGTATCCTTAGGGTGATCGGCATCTTATTTGATTATCCATTCATCTATCTCATTCATACCGTGCCAGTATCAGAGAACAATAACTAGTACTTTTTTTTTCATTTATCATGATTTCTCACCAAACAAAAGAAAATATTATACAAAAGTTAAAATAAGAAAGAAAAGCTCAAAGTTTGTGGGTAAAGAATAAATTACTTATTGCCGCGCTAGATTTTCCTAGTAAAATGAATGGTTGAGTAACGGGATATTCCTAACTTCAAGTTTAAAAGTCTGTTCTTGTTTAAAAAATTGTTCATAATTAACATAGCGATTAGAAGGGACGTAGTTTCAATTTCTCAAAAGATGAAAAAGAAAGAAAAAAATAAAGGATGTGGATTTTATTTTATTTTTAACTTTAACCTTTAGAAAAACATATATTATGTGAGAAGGAGCTTTTGTGTTTCCATTTGTTTTGATACATACAGTTGCTTTATCTATAGTTGACTAGCAAGAGAAAACATGGACATGAAGTTAAATTATGAATTTGTTTGGATCCGTCTTTCAATATTTGTATTTATCGAATTTTTTTTCACGCAATGTTCATGTTTGCCGCCTCTGAAATGTCGATGTAAGGATAAAGTATAGATATATCGACCAAGGAGAAAGTATTTTGTTTGCAGATAATGAGCTTGTTTAGCTTGTTTTTGCAGATCGATTCTCGACAACATGATTTATATATATGTGCCTTGTTTCTTTATCCATTTCTATACAAACAAATGCATCTTCCTGTATTGCAACAAAATTGGTGTGATTTTAAATCTACGAATTAGACTCATCGATGAATATTTTTTTTTTAATATAAGTATGATGTTACTTCTCCTAGTTGTTAATTTGTAGTTCTATTTTTGCAGATAGATCCCATGTAATATTACTCAATTGTGGATACCCCTGAGTGATTTTTTTATTACTCTTTTACCTCAAGAGGTGTAATAATTTTCTTTCTAAGATACTTAGCCTTATAGTAAAGAGGAAAAATGGATGAATTGATAGTTTGGGGGACTTGTATATGTCATTGTAAGTCACAATATTATGTTGGTTGGTAGTGAGGAGGATACACCAGATTCTGCTATTTGGACTAATCCCAGCTAACTTAACAGCTAAAAGTCTCCTAAAAAGTTCATTGCTAAAAGGACATGCTCACAAGACCCGCAGAGAATGATGGAGAACAAATCGTAAATTCCGATTCTCTGATCTGTGTGCATGGTCTTGATTACTTTTGTCATAACTTTCTCTAGAGAAGCCAAAATGTCTTCTTGTTTGAAGTGCTGCATAGATATTTTAGTCTAGTTTCACTGAAACAGAGTTTATATGATGTGGATATATGTGCTGAAAGTTATTGTGGAACTACCGAAGGGAAGGGAGGGTGAATTTGGACTCCTGGAAAGTCTTTTAAGTTTCCTAAGTTATTTAATGTGTCTTTTATAATGTTTTCTAGATTCATGAATCTTCCATGCTTGAAGGATTGTTTCAAGTTTGCACTATATTTCTTTGATGGATTCTACAGAGCACAAGCGTTTATCTTTATATCTAAGGTGGAGTCCTTGTATCTATCTAGAGTGGTGAAATATGTACCTCTTGATCGACCGGCTAACCCCAGCTATCCATCATTTATTCTAAGCTGGTGATATATGTATCCTTAGGGTGATCGGCATCTTATTTGATTATCCATTCATCTATCTCATTCATACCGTGCGATGTCGAGAGAACAATAACTAGTACTTTTTTTCATTTATCATGATTTCTCACCAAACAAAAGAAAATATTATACAAAAGTTAAAATAAGAAAGAAAAGCTCAAAGTTTGTGGGTAAAGAATAAATTACTTATTGCCGCTAGATTTTCCTAGTAAAATGAATGGTTGAGTAACGGGATATTCCTAACTTCAAGTTTAAAAGTCTGTTCTTGTTTAAAAAATTGTTCATAATTAACATAGCGATTAGAAGGGACGTAGTTTCAATTTCTCAAAAGATGAAAAAGAAAGAAAAAAAATAAAGGATGTGGATTTTATTTTATTTTTAACTTTAACCTTTAGAAAAACATATATTATGTGAGAAGGAGCTTTTGTGTTTCCATTTGTTTTGATACATACAGTTGCTTTATCTATAGTTGACTAGCAAGAGAAAACATGGACATGAAGTTAAATTATGAATTTGTTTGGATCCGTCTTTCAATATTTGTATTTATCGAATTTTTTTTCACGCAATGTTCATGTTTGCCGCCTCTGAAATGTCGATGTAAGGATAAAGTATAGATATATCGACCAAGGAGAAAGTATTTTGTTTGCAGATAATGAGCTTGTTTAGCTTGTTTTTTGCAGATCGATTCTCGACAACATGATTTATATATATGTGCCTTGTTTCTTTATCCATTTCTATACAAACAAATGCATCTTCCTGTATTGCAACAAAATTGGTGTGATTTTAAATCTACGAATTAGACTCATCGATGAATATTTTTTTTTTTTAATATAAGTATGATGTTACTTCTCCTAGTTGTTAATTTGTAGTTCTATTTTTGCAGATAGATCCCATGTAATATTACTCAATTGTGGATACCCCTGAGTGATTTTTTTTATTACTCTTTTACCTCAAGAGGTGTAATAATTTTCTCTTTCTCTAAGATACAGCAATAAACCTATAGGTTGTGAGCAGCATTCTTGTTAGAACCAAATATTATGTGGGAAATTGTGGACCACACGTGGGCCGTGATATTTACCAAAATGTCTCTCTTATAGGCATCATACTTGGATCAGAACGCTCAGCATTGTGCAGGGCATTCTGATAGAATACGTACTCTTAGATTATCTATCTGCAACTGGGGGATAGTATAGGGTTATATCCGCTATATAAAAAAAGTACTTCCGTTGGAAAGGAAGAGGGAGGATGGGAGTTTTTTTTTCTTTTTCTTTTCATGAGTGCATTTATTTACTATTTAATATATTGTTTCCTCATTGAAGTGGTAATACGGTCAATCAAATTGATAATTAATTACTCCAATTATGAAAGAAGAAGATGATGCTAGACCAAACTCAAGCATCTCTTGTTGACTTTGAATAGACCAAACCCAAGCACATAACAAGCTGGAAAACATAGTCAAGAATCAAGATGAGGGAAATTTCTTGCCAAGATGAGGGGAAAAGCGGCTCATGTTCTTCTTATTACCATCAAACTAATGTCATTAATTATCATTTTGCTAAAACTCTAAGTAACTTCCTATAGTTAAGCGGTTTCCTAATCATGACTTAATTGCTTCAATTTTGACCAAATTTAATCTAACAATAGATCGCTAATTATTTTTTAATGAATGTGGTAGGCGTATGGATCTTATTATACTGGTGAAATTGTGATGCTTAATATTTGCCGCTTTTCGAAGTATTTGGCTTTTGTGTCATCATTTGCTTTTCTTTCGGAAGGAAATTTCTTTTATTTTCTTGGAATTTCTAGAGCGGTTTGGCGATGATGATATATGCATCTCTAAACTTTTGGCTCATTCCATCATGTTATTTCTTATTTTATAGTGAAATTTTAGTGTATAAATAGCGATCTTGTGATTTAGTTGTAGAGTAATATAGATTAAGGATCATCAGGGATTTTTCGCGATGAACCATTTTAATTATGCATATATTTAGATATTATGTAATAGAATGACGTATTATAGCTAAACATTTTTAACCTTTTCTTTTCTTTTCTTTTTTCTTGAGCGTCTCAAATGAACCCCCTTAGCCGTGCCCGCATTTCTTTTGTAAAATAAATTGTCTATGTACTTAGTCAACCAAATTATTTTATTTATATACAACTATTACGATTCCCAATCACATTATTCTCCAAATCATACTGTTTGTTACATAATGTATATAAATTGCGTTCGAATCTCAATATTTTATTCGACAAAGTGCAACTTCCCTTTGATCAACTTCTTTCCTAAATCCAGTTATATATTGCTGATTTCTTATTATTGCATCTTTGACTTAGCCTTGAAAGTTGAAAATTTGGTCGATAAAGTGCAATTTTTATTATTGCATCTTTGACTTAGCCTTATTAATACTTCACTTCAAACAAAAGATCAAAGGCATATATATATATATATATATATATATATATATATATATATATATATATATATATATATATATATATATATATATATATATAGTAAAGCTCCTATAAACTTAAGTGGATAGAAACCCTTTGTCCACCAACTTTTTATCCATTGATTTTGCATTGAGATTTGTGTTAGCATATAATAAAAATACAGCACAAATCTCAAAGATAGTATTGATGTGTAGCACAAATCTCAAAGTATAATGAATGAATAAAAAGTTTGGTAGACAAGTGCTCCTATCCACTTAAGTTTATAGGAGCTTTACTCATATATATATATATATTAAGTTTATAGGAGATTTGCTATATATATATATATATATATATATATATATATATATATATATATATATAATATATATATATATAATATATATATATATATATATATATAACTTTTTATCCACTCATCTTGTCTTGAGATTTGTGATGCACAAATCTCAAAGTGAACTTTATATCTTTCACGGATCTCAAAACAAGATGAGTGGTTAGAAAAGTTGGTGCTTATATATATATATATATATATTAAGTTTATAGGAGCTTTACTCATATATATATATATATATATATATATATATATATATATATATATATATATATATATATATATATATATATATATATATATATATATATATATATAACTTTTTGGAGGGGCAAATGGAGCATCGCAGGACTGTCTGCATAAATTAAGAAGTAGGTAAAGGATCCTATAACAGCTGCTTGTGCGCATATCTTGACCAATGAATAGCTCCAATTACTCATGTTGATTAATATTATTGCCTTTTTTTACCCTGTTGGGAAAAGTCCCTAAGGGGCTGTTTGGTTGGTCAATTTTATAGATTAGGATTAGGATTTGGCTCTGACAGGGGTAGAATCGTAAATAACGAAATCTAACTAAATCCTAATACAGTGTTTGGATCACCAAAATTTATAGATTTGGTTATCTATAAAGGGGCTTTTGGAGGTGTATTTTCTGGATTTCGAAATCGGAGATATCAACTCGGATTTGGGTCTCAACTTTATAGATTTGGAATCCATAAAATAAATTCCTAATCCTAATCATATTCCTATTTTTTTTTGAACCAAACAGTCCCTAAGCTTACATCATAAGAATGGACGATATTTGACTTATCGACAGTGTGAAGTTTATTATGAGGCTTAAAAAAGATAATTAAAGAAGTGACCATTTTATTAGTGTTTTAAATATTAATGTTTTGATAATTTCGATTTTCCATGTTTTAGGGGAGAGGCAACTACTAGAAAATTATATGCCATTGTGGATTCCCATTTTGTATACTTTTATTTTAATCCCAAAGTTGGTCTAGCCGGTTTCCTTCAAAATCTTGATATACGTCAATTAAGCAACCAAAATAATAATAATAAAAAGTTCCCCCATTATTAAGCAACTAAAATGTCATTATCTCACCAACCTCCTCATTTGAGAGGTAGGTGAGCAAAGAGCCACTCTTCAATTTCCCATTTTTAATTAAGAAATGTAGGAGATTATCTCCAGAACATGACAAGTTTCTTAGCAGAAGAGCATTAACAACTACACATTGTCACACGAGTTGAATATTACATTAACATTATTATTATGTCCCTAGAGTGCAAAACACTTGCTAATGAGATGTGATTACACCTAATCAAACAAAATTAGAACGAGAAAAGTGAGCCATTATACGGAGACAAATTCAAACCAAATCGATAATTGGAGTAGATAGCTATTTGAGTTCACTACTCAAATTAAAAACCATATAATAATTAACTTAAACCATTTGACGGCTAGATGGAAATAAAGCCCTGTTAGTGGGCTTGGTCTATAATCTTAGCCCAAACCCAAAAACCATCGTTGGATACCCAGATGCTCTTATTTTCATATAAAATCTATTTTATGTTGATTGTATTCTACATGGGTCAGCCTGGTCAAGCTTTAATCTCGTTCAGTAAGCGGGAATGGGTGGAAATAGAAGCGTTCATTCTCATTTTTTATTCATGTGTATCAATTATAATATGTTTTCAAAAGATAGAATGTTCATTCTCACTTATTATTCATTCTCACATATATGTGGAAAGATATTGGCATACCAGTTTTAATTTAATATGCGTTTACAGTGTCATATAATCTACTAACATAGTTCTAAGAAAGTATACTAATGTAGTTCTAAGAAAGTAACCAAAGGATACAGTCCACGAGATAAGTGGGATCACTTAGAGCATGTTTGGCTACTACTTATTTTGGAATGCTTATAAGTTACTTATTACTTATTCTCGAACTTCTTATAAATATGTAAGAAAATAAGTAAGCTGTTTGGTAAACCCCTTAATTTATAAGGATATATAAGTAGTTATGTGTTTGGTAAACCAATAACTTATAAGGTTGTATAAAATATCAAATGACTAAAAGGACATATTGTTGTAACTTCATATTATGACTAATTGAAATTAATTAATTAAATTTATATTTGATGAAAATATTTTTATATATTAAATTTTTGTGATTATTTATTACTAATACTGGGATTAAGTAATTAATTTCCTATTAATAAAATGTTATTACTAATCAAATAATTAATTACTTCATAAAAATTAGTTATCTAATAGTAAGAAATATATTATATTAAAAATATTTTTATATATTACATTATTTGTGATTATTAATTAGTAATATTGAGATTAATTTATTTCATATAAAATATTAATAATTATTAATAAATTAATTAACTAACTATTAATTAAAAATATTATCACTTTATAAGAAGAAAATATTTAACAAAAATATATTTTATATATCAAATTATTTTTGTTCTTAATTGCTAATATTGACAAGATTTAGTTAATTAGTATATAATTAAATAAGTTTAATTAATACTATTATTAAAAATATTAATTTTAATATTTCATAATAATATAATTATTTAATTAAAATAATTAATTAAATAAAATTATGCAATCTGGTCCTGGAGAATAAAAGGAACACAAGGGTATATGTGTCATTTGGCCAAAATAAGTAAAGTTCCTTATAAGTGGACAAAAGATAAGTTGGGAAATCCCAACTTATTTTTTGCCTACTTATAAATAACAAATAAATGGAATAAGTCACTTTTACCAAACACCACATTACCCACTTATAAGTAAAAAGTTACTTATAAGTAGAAGAAAGTAGGTTGCCAAACATGCTCTTAGATGAATGCAAAATACAAACAACTTAGGGATTGTTGTTGTACTAATCCAAAGGGCCTCCTCTTTTTTGCCCCATCACGACATAAGTTTCTAGCCCAATGGCACAGTGACATTTAATTTGCAACTATAGTTGTAATATCACAATCACTTGCATCGAACTGAAGGATTCGGTTCACTTCTAAAATTTTATAGGTTGCACTTATATATTTTCTCATATATTGCACTTATATATTCTCACTTGTTTTTAGCAGCACTTCTATATCCTGAAATTTCTAAAATTTGCACTTTTTATATCTTCTGTTATGCAAATGGAAGAAATCTCTCTTGAATATTTTATGACTTTACTATTAAGCACACTATAAATTCCATTTTAAACTTAACTACGTTATATTTCAAAACCGAGTTATGTTGGGTTTAACAATAAATTTGACAAACACCAAAGATTAAAACGCTAAAATTAGCTTGCCAATGTCACATGGGAAAAATCCTGAGAAATTCGAATTGAATAATCCTAAGGCAAATTTGAGAAACTTCGTATATACGTAACTAAAAAAACAAGTGAGGGTATAGAAGTGCCAAGTAACGGAAATTAAGGTATTTAAGTGCTAATTAGCCCTTGCAATGTTAATATAGCATACAAGAGAGCTGGTTTCTGCAAAATCTTCAAATTAGACAAATTAATTTAAAGTTTTCTCTAATCTCTTGCCCGCCCCCTCTGAACCCTCACAGGTGTCCAATCAAGTCAAATTAATAAAAAACTTAAAAAAGCCCTAAAACCCAAAACCCTAGTTTTGTTTTTTTAATCTCCGACGAAATCCGAGAGCTATGGCGACGGAGTCCAACTCGAGGATCACGTGGGAGGGATGCAGCGTCCTTCTCGACATCAACGATGGCGACCGCCTCGTCTTCGCCCGCCTCTCTCCCAACGCGTACTCTACTCATCCTCTCTCTCTTATTCCTAAACCCTAGCAAACAAACCCTAGTTTTTACTGACTCTATAATCATGGATTTTTGCAGGTCTATTAAGATTGGGAACAAGAAGTGCTCTTTAAATCCTCTGATTGGACGCCCTTTTGGCTCCTCGTTTCGCCTCGAGACCGGATCCGATGGTGCTCCCCATCTCGCTCTCTGCGTTCCCTCGTCGTCGTCGTCCGCTGACGGTGAGTGAGTTCTTGAATAAGTGACTTGAAAGCTGATTATGTTCACAGATTGGAAGGATTAGTAATAATGGGGCATCCAAATTATTGGCTTTTTATTATCATGCATATGCTAATTGCTAGCTATAATAAAATAAGGGTACTGCACATTAACATCGAAGAAATATGTTGTTTCTAGAATCAAATTAGGATTGATCTTTACTGATTTGAATATCTCCGTCGCAAACACATTTCTAGATTTGATTACAAAGTAGCAAATTATTCAACAAATAATAGTTTTTAGGCTTTTTTGGTGGTGAAGGTGATATCTTTATACCTTTTTTTTTTCATTTCTATTGTTCACCATGCCAATCTCCTTTCAAAGAGTAATAATTTTGTTTTGGATTATTTATCATTAATTTTTGTTGTTGTTTGAAATATTTGTATTGCCCTCATTGTGAATAGCTACTCGGAATCTAGAGAAAGATGATTGGCAATCTAAAGATGAGGCCAAAGATAATCGTGAGCTACTTGACAATAATACAGCACAAAGTCTTTCTCGAGAAGATATTGATGCAATGCGGTGGTTAGTTAATCTTCTATCTTCTTAATTTTACTTTCTCAAGTATGGATGTATGTACACTTCATATTTTGCAAAATTTTGGATCCTCAAGTTTATGATTGCTTACGTATTTCACCTCCTACCACAATGTCTTTCTTCCTCTACCTTCTTACTGTTATATGCTTATTTTCATGAAATAATGTCCCAAACATTCAATATAACTTGCTCTTTTGCTTATCATCATTCACAGTATCAACTTTAAAAGTCATCTTTTTGCAGTGCGGATATCTGAATGACTCATTTACTTGCATTCTCAGTATGAAATGCCTAGATATGATGCATAGTTTACCTCTCATGACACTTAGAAGCCTGAAACATATATAAGCAGTAAACTATCTTAATTGCTTCTTAGTGGTGAATGCTTACTCCTTCCGTTCTTAAGACATGCTTGCACTTGATAGACAACATGCACTTCTTTTGATCTAAAGGACTTTCACAAGTATGAGCAGTATTCTACATTTAAAAAGATTATTTGAAGCTTACGTTTTTAAAGGAAATCAAAAAGAGCCCATACTACATGTTAGCTTTTAGATTAATAAGAAAATTTCTTCACGAAATTTAATTATTGTAGCGAAGGTGCAACCGGAGATGAAATTGTGGATGCTCTTATAGCTAACAGCTCGACATTTGGAAAGAAAACAGCATTTTCACAAGTGAGTTCTTTTTCCCCCCCCTGAACAAAGGAAGTAGCTTGGTCTTTGACCTGGAACCCTCCACTGCCTAACCTCACCCTATAACCACCTGAATTTGCCATTTTCTGGCAATCCGCAAAATGTTGTTTTGTAACCGTGCTTATGCCTGAATTTGCCATTTTCAGGCAATCCGCAAAATGTTGTTGTGTAACCGTGCTTATGATTGGATCTTTTTGCAGGAGAAATACAAACTTAAGAAACAAAAAAAATATGCACCTAAGGTGCTTTTGAGGCGGCCTTTTGCTCGAAGGTAAAGGATAATTCGTAATACCTTTTATATTCTTTTGTTTATCATCTAATCAAGTCATATATTTTTGAAGTTGTGCATGTTTATGATGTCAAATGCCTGCACTGCTTTTATCTTCTTCTTTAGCAACCTTCTATTACACAGTATAATTGGCTTAAATATTCAGTTGATAACTGCTAGTAGGATGTAGTGGTCTCCATATAGAGACCACTGTCGAATCATGTACTAGGAGATCACTGTCCGTTAAAAAAAGCTTCGTCTAAGTACTTTTTTTATAGTATGATACATCATATAACAAAATACAAGAGAATCAGAAGGGCTGGGTTGAGGAATGTAAATGAGTTGGTTTCTCATTTGATCTATGTAAATCTAAGTCCAAATTCGACAAGAAAATATCTCATCAGATGTGAATTGTATCTGAATCAATCTGGCCTGGAAAAAACAATTGGATTCAGGTTTGAATTCAGCTCCTCCTTGTTTAGGCTGTTTTTGTTATAGGCTAATGTGATATCAGGTTGGATTTTGGTTTTTGAATTTGGATAAAACTATGTTTGAAAAAAAATATCCGAATCCATTTCTATTCAGACTTAGATTTGAACTCAATATGAGAGTTGCTCAAATCCCAAGCTTCAGACTTGACTCTGATCCTATAAACACAAAATTGGATTAGGTTACCAGGTTTTTTATACTGTTTACCACCCTACTTTAATCGCTAAGCTAGGAGGTCAAAAAGCCCATGTTGGATCACATGACAGGTTTTCTTCTCATTCCTCCATCTCAAAACTTTATATTTTCTACAAGCATATTTAATGAATGTGTTAATTTGGGAGCGTCAATTTCTTTGTCAAGCTTATGTGTCTGGTACTTTCCTTCCGTTAATGGTTATGAGATAACCATATTGTTGTTACACTTCTAAATCCTAATTTAAACAACTTTGTTACTTTCTTCTTCAAAATCCTAATATCATGCTAATTAGGTGCTTCCATTTTTTTTTGTTTTTCAGTGTCATTATTCTTTAATTTGTTTTATTAGATATAGCTTCCATTCTGCTGCAAGATATCCATTTGTTACTTACTGAAGCATGCATGTCCTCCTTTTCCTTGTGCAGTATATGTGAAGCATATTTCAAGAAGTATCCAACTCGAATTGGGTAATTATAATTCAAACCAGCTTTATTATTTTCCACTAGAAATTGTGATTTGTGATATCTTGTAGATGTGTTTTAAAGTGTTGATTAAACCATTGCTATATATGTTTTTAATCATTGCTATATATGTTTCTTGTATTCTGGTTATTATGTTAAATATACTAAAATGACATGATATTTCATTGTATATCTTCTTTTACTAATTTCGACCAAAATATTTTCTGTTAAGATATCTCTTTTAGTTAAGGGTACCAGTGTTTATGTTAAAAATCAAATAAAATTAATCTACCCAAGTTAGTCCTTTGTTCTTTTAATAATTTTGAATTAGAATTCAATTATATTTAAGAGTCCTTATTTGATTTGCTTAAATTAAAATTTTAATTTGTTTAAAATTGATTAACTAAGTAGGAATTAGGAAACCTTAGTCGACTAGATTTTACTAGTTAATTCCTTTAAAAATATATAAACTATAGAATGTTTCATTGAAATTATAGATTCATGAAAGGATTTCCTTTTATAGCTCGGTATATAACTGTGTTTGAAGAGATGTACGCAGCCATCTTCTTGTGTCTTGATTTTTTTTCTTTTTTGCAGATGTCTTTTTGGATTCAGTACACTATGATAGATCATTCTGTGATTCTCATTGTTATCCATGGGTTGCTGTGATAGATCATACTGTGGTTCTCATTATCGTGCCTGGAAAGTCATTTTGTTTTGTTATACGTTCGTTAGTCATACTGGTTGTGGTTATGGGACAAATGTTATAGAACTATTACACAACAAAATAGGCAAGTTAGCTGAGCATAACTACGTACCTTCTTACATATGACATACTGACAACATCCTATCTTGTAATGTTTACCAATTTCCATGTTGTTCTTGAGCAGTTTATGAAATATTTAATTATTTCTGCACGACATTAAATATAATCCAGAGCATTCAGGCATGGACTGAGTTGAATATATGCTACATATAACAGTGTGGCTATTAAGTGTTTAAATAATGTAAAGTAAGTGAATGTTTTAAATTTAAAGGTTAGAGTAGGAGTTTTGTTGGCTTTAGTTTCTGATTGCAATCTTTCACATGTAATTGGATTTACTTCTCGTTCTACTGCTAATCTGTCTTTCGGTATCATTCTGCAGTTAATTTGATACGTTCATGTAGGGTATACATAGAATTGATGTCATTTTTCGTTGCATTATTCACAGGTTTCTCCGAGTAGACACCCTATCTCTTTTGCTTTCAATGGGTAATGTCGGTGCATATTCAGATGTCCTTGTTGTGGATATGGTTGGTGGTATGCTTGCCGGGGCTGTAGCAGAACGTCTTGGAGGTACCTTTGTATGGTTTTTCTCACAAGTTTAGGATTTAGGAAAGGCAGGACCGATTGTTTTGTTTCTAAGAAAGCACTTTGTGCTTTCCCATGACGAGGATAGATATTTACTCCCACGTATGAAACTACATTGTGGACACGCCTGTACAGAGAATCCACGCCATTCATCTTGATCTACACATCATGAAACATGTACATAAAGTTCTAACCCATTTTCCAATAGTTGCAAAATAAATTGATTGTTTAATGAGGACAAATGGGGCCATTCGATGAACAGATTAAAAATCTTCGATACACAATTCCTTAATCCTTATAGATTCTTAACGTCTAGATCAAGAGAGAGTGTTCTCACATAAGGTTGGCCCAACTTGGTCTCAGGTAGGTTGGAATTTATGTTACCCGGGTACTTCTATCATGAAGCCGGACCCATACGCGACACGTACCCATACCGAAACTTCATGGATACTCCTTGGGTACATGCATTCATTTATTCAGACATGTTCCCAATTATATGATATATAATTTAGTTTAAAACACTTGTCATACACTTCTTGGACATATATCCTACACTACACATCCATTTCTTGAATCTTGTTAGACATGGGTCGGGTTCATTTTAGGCCATACTCAAGTTCAAAACTATGATTTTAAAAGGTCATTTGGGTGTCTAGTTCAAAATTGACCAATTTCTAATTTGTAATTATCAAAATAATGAAAATACTTACAAATGTGATAGGAATGTTAATTCTAATAACACATGAATTGAAAAACAATAATGATATCACGTAAATTATTAATTTCAATATACATGTGTGTGTGTGTGTCCGTCCTTGTACCCTACAAGTTGGCCGTGATCCGTACCCGTACCTGCACCCCTACCGGTACCTGTACTGGTACACATACCTGTACCTGTTTCCATGCAACTTAGGTTGGAACAAACTTCATTTGTCTTTGGAGACTCTAAAGCACTAGCCATATGTATACTTATGTAGTTTAGTAGGTAGGATGTGTCTGCGTATGCTCATTCAAGTTCTGGTGTATGCATATGTGCATGCGTAAGTGTGTTTTCACATGCATACTTGTTTCAACTTCATCCTGTCCAGCATCAATTTTGGAATTATAAACAATTGTACGGATTTTTCAGATAATTGGCTTATTGAATATCTGTGTTCAGAACAAGTCATTCATATACCAACCAGCTAATATGTAAAACTATATTATGATGTTGTAAGAAAAAGACTAAATATTTAGAATAACAATGTTATCTATGATATTTCAAAGGATCCAATATAGTTCTTCAATATGCAAGTATTAATTATCCAATAAAAATAAATGAGAGCTAAATTTATAAAAAGCCTGTAGCCGGTGGTCATCAACATGTTTACTTAGATCATTCAGTTGCTTAGTTGGTGAGCATGCATTTCCTTCCCTCAAACTTCTCATCATAATAGCTAACAACAGTGTTCAAGTTAACCTCACTGGTCCAACATGTTAATCTTAATAGACTAATACTAATTATAACCCTCCCTAACCATTGGAAGATGGGCTTCATGTAGAGCATTGAGTGTTTATGAGCTGCTATATATGAATAAACCTGTTATGTAGTTTAGTTACTATGATAGCTTGATCTGCAAACCTATAAAATGTATTAGACTTATATATGCCAAAAAATTAAAATTTATTCTTTCATAACATAGATTTTTGTGTCTATGTAAGTTTTGATATTGAGATATTACTGGAAAATTATGTTGATTATGTCTTTTAATTACCAGGTTCAGGTCATGTGTGCAGTACCTATTTTGGAACGAAGCCACCCTCCCTTGATATAGTGAGGATGTTCAATTTCAGTAATGAAGTATGCCGCAGGTACAGTCCAGCATCCCTTTTACATGCTCTAACCGCATAAGAATCGAAGAGGAAAATCATACAGAAATGAGGATATGTATTTTCTGCAGTCTACTTATTGAAGTACCGATGCTTATTGATGCAGGATTCTTCAAGCACCATTTTCTGAATTCTTTCCATCTCAAAATAATGGCGCTGTTTCCTTTGAAAAGGACCCGAATGTTCAGTCTTTAGAACTGCAGTATAATGCCTGTAATGCATCCTTATTGCCATGTTCTTCTGATGGAGTTGATGACACACATCAGAGCACTTCTTCCTTAGTGCAAAAACCAGTACCTGCAGGAAGGCAGGCATCATCAGAAGACATAAAATCATGGAAAGAGAAAGGCTTTACTAGGTAAAAATTGGGATAAAGTATATTTAAACAAGATCTTATTGCTTGATTGTTATAGTGCTGCATTTTTTTTTCTTTTTTTCTTGCAGCTTGATTGTTGCTGCACCAGAAATGGATGTGGGGAGTATAATTGAAGATTTGCTACCACTTTTATCATATTCTGCACCGTTTGCAATTTATCATCAGTACCTTCAGGTGTGTTATGTCAACCTCAAGTTAGGAACTACAATCTCCTTTTGCTATAAGTTCAGAAAATTGCCCCATCTGAATAACATGCATGTCTGCGGTGATAAGACACCATTGTTTTTCCAATGTGAATACTCGTAGCAAATTGCATTTTAACATTTTGATGGGTTCAAGTACCACTCAAATAGTCTTGAGGCTTCTATGGAGTTTGTAGATTAAAATATACAGGACTTATACATGGACAGTTTCCGATTGATATCTGGTGCACATATTTGTTTGATAATTCAGATAATATGCGGACAAACTACGAGTACAGCTATAATTAAAGATTATTTGTTTAATAAAATTGATCACTGTGGACCAAATTAGTAACCTTGGACTTCGAGTTGTCATAAATATATTGATTTCTTTTGATGATATTCTTTTTCATGCATTCAGGACCATGATTTACCAGTACAAAACTTAATATTGAAAGTGCTAATGTTTATAAATAATTTACCTGAACATTGTTACTTTAGTTAATTATGAAGAAAATATCCAACCATATATTGGTTCTTTGTTATATTGGAGCTTTGTCATATGATATTTATATAGGACACCTTCTCTAGTTTCCAATTTCTACTGGATAGATTTGTAATAACTTATGTGAGCCTTCATAGATTACTGTTCTGGTTCAATGTTTAGGCTACCTGACCTTGAATATAACAATTCGGGTGTTATGTTGTCTCAGGTCCATAACAGTTGCACTTGGTCAAAACAGAGGAAAAAATTGGAGTATAAGTTCACAATAGGATAAATCACATCATGAGACCGAATTTTGAAAATTTTCAATTTTTACAGGAGAATGCAAAATAATCCTTTACTATTTAATTATAACAATTGAAAATGAAAAAAATTGTTACTGTGGGTAAAATATTCCACATGTTTGCCAACATAGATTCACACGAGACTTGGATAAGTAAGAGGACAGGAGAACACCTTATGAATACCAAACCATACAGGTGACTGATTGGCTTCTGAGCACGACAAATATATATCACCAAGGACTTGTTGGATTTCACTTATTGTGTGATGGACACTTTCAAAGTATATACTGGAAAGCAAAATAAAATAATATGATCATCATCTTTCTTCTGATGTAAATAAATAACTATATGCCCTTGGTAAAGAATTTCTGTTTTCTTGTCTGGTTTATTGACGTATCATTGGGTGACAAAATGTACAGCCCCTTGCAACATGTATGCACAAGCTACAGGCTTCAAAAATGGCTATAAACTTGCAAATTTCTGAGCCGTGGCTTCGGGAATACCAGGTGCTTTCTTCATTTCTTTATCAGTAGAGATTATTTCATGACAAATTTTAAGATTTTGATTTTTCGTATTGCATTAGATAGATAGTAGAGTATTTGAAGTCACGGAGTTGTTGTAAAGTAGTTCATCAATGTTTTCCATTTATCTTGTTTATCAGATGCATGTTTATCATATCCATTTAACTAGTGTACATACAATGGTAGTCAGTATCTCTTATTGTAGGTCATTTTATGAATGCTAATGTTGTAGGTTCTTCCATCGCGTACTCATCCACATATGCAAATGAGTGGATTTGGTGGTTACATTTTAAGCGGAACTAAGATCTCCAACACTGATTCTTGCAATGGAAACTGACACAAGTCAAATGCTTCATCATTGGCTTTCCTTTCTGTAATATTTTTATTCTCTATATAAGATTATACTTATGGATTTAATCGTGCATCACCACCAGTCGTCTACTAATCAGCTGTAGGGGAGCTACTGTGCCCTCTCCTTTAATCATAACTTATCATACTCATCACGGACAAATGTATCCCATTTTGTATTAGTTATTTATACATGTTACTTGTAGCTTGGTCCTGAAGAGTAAATGTATCTTTTCTATAATTAAGTATTGTGCATTGATCATTTTAAGTGCTTTAAGGTTTTGTTATTGCAATTCGTATTTATGTAATCAACAAATTTTGTAAGATTACGAGCATAAAGTTTGTATGTTTTATTCCCTTTTTTTTTTGTTCCATATTATGGCTATTGAATTTATTGGGCTCCTTACTGTGAATTTCTCAAGGGTTTATGGCAATTGTTGCAATTTGTACTAATTTTGTCATTATTTGTCAGAACCATTTGGATGCATATCCACATATCTTGACCGAATGACTAGATCCAATAAACCATTGTTACTTTGTATTATTTTTATGAATTTTTTAATATTAGTCCCTTACATCTTTAATATTTTGAAATTAGCCCCTCAAATCAAGGAAAATGATAAGTCCCTCAAATCTTGTTAGTTATTTCAAATTAGTCTCTTCGTAAATTGAAGAATTAATTCCTGTATCTTGTTTTATTCATAGGTTGCTAAAAACTGAAAACATATCCAATGCTGGTCTGATCTATATCAGTAGAGACCTAGGGTCTATGTCAGTAGAGACCCGAGATTATGGATTCTCCTTCGAAAAGACCATTGTTTGCTATGTTTTGATATCTACATATGACTGTTATTAAATTGAAGAGATTATGGGTTCTCCTTCAAAAGACCATTGTTTGCTATGTTTTAATTTCTACATGACTGTTTTAAAATGAAGATGATTAAGGTTGCAGAAAGGTGAGATTTGGATCGCAGAATCTGCTGCTAAAAGTTTTTCTAATACTAAGCACTATTGGCTCAGAATCTGATCTTGATCCTAAAATAGTTAGAACTCTATTTATGTATAGATTCCTGTTTAAACTTTTTATTTATTTATCTTTTTATAGTTCAAATAGCTAACCCCAAATATTTAGAATAAAGACTTTGTTATTGCAACATTGTTGCAAATTATTATAATTCTGATAATAGTGTGGGCATAGTACAAATGAATACAAAATAAGCTCACCTATTCAAAATGTAATTGTATTATGCTCCATGATTCTCGAAGAGAGGAGAAAAACCCAGAACTTTAATCGTTCAATTGCAGCGATCAAATTGTCCAATATCTTTAGAATTATGCAAATAATTATTGTTCTAATAAATATGTGCTTCGGTGGTCTAGATTTAAACATGTCGAATTGAGCAAATGAAATATTGGAATAAACCAATATTTGGATCAGAAAATAAGTAATTTAAATTTTTATCCAGATACGTTATAAGAGATTATGACGTACAAATCAATTAACACAACTCGTCATCAGAGGCATACTTGTTTTTTAACTTGAAAACTGAAAAGGATGCGAGAAATAGAGAATGTTGTTTACATCAACAAATGTTTATGTATGGATGCTCAATGATTCCAAGAAAAGTGCATGTAAAAAAGTCATATATATAGTTGCGGTCCCTCATACACAGAGAGCGATACCTATTTAACTGCACATGAATTTTGTTGAGAAAAATGATCTTGAAGTAAGATGCTTTATTGACAAAAGTTAGATATTTTGACCTTTTCCTGAAGTTATTTAGTTTTTCTTCTTTTATTTTTGGAAATTTATATAATACGACTTGTTATTCATGAGAATTTGAATTCAGAAACAAAAACAGTAGCGTCAAAGCATACTAATGCATTGAAGGTTATTAAGCTTTAATTTGATGAATGTTCGGATTACAACATTGCAAGAGAGACGCAGAGCACAAAAGTCTCATACAAACACATGAATGTTTAAAGGTGAACGCATTAGAAACACATGATGTAAAAAGGCTTAACAGCTGAAACGCGAGGAATCACGAGCTTTCTTAAACGTACTGGTTAATAATGTAGGGTTTCTCATAAGTTGTTTCAATTAATCCTTCCAATTACGCTTTAGAAGTAGCAATTTCAATGATTTGAGGATAATCTCAAAATATGAAAGATATATAAGGGACTAACATCGAAAAAATCTCTGATATCTGGAGGTCTTGAACGGAAAAGGGTCCTCTTGCTTAGGCTCAGGTTGAATAAGACCAGCCAATTAACATTGAGGTTGCATGGTCTCTAATAGCATAGAATAGATATCCATAATCATTTGTAGCATGATCATTGTATTAAGCACATAGACACTCAAGTTCTTAATTTAGTACATGTTACTAAACTATATTATCTTCTCCTTTGATTCCTCCACCGCCATTATTCGCTAGGTCAAAATATTTGTACAACCTAAGGAATCTATGTCTTCTTCTCATCTTTTTGGCTTGTAATTAATGGTTTTGAATCTTATGATGGAGATGAATATTAGTCCAAAAACTAGCGTTGCTTAGAGGAGCTATCCATATTTTGCTTTTTCTCCATAGTATTATTATATATAGCTAGGTATCATATTCCTCCACCCCTGTGCTACTTAGAATTTTAACTCATAACCTTTTCCTTTAGCTAGAACGACATCGCTATAAATTTCTCTTCAATGTCGCAACATATAGATGAAGAATTATTATACAGTTAGCTGAAAAGGGATGGAAGAAGAGAGAATGAGAGCGTTGGGCTTCAAGAATGAAAACATTGAAGCTACCATGATACACCAATATAGATATAAACCCCCAATTCATGAACTCCCCAAATAGTAACTTTTATATTCATATATTCCGTATTAATATAGGGGGAAACCACCCAACCCCTCAAATAGTACATACATACATGTCTTTTTTAGGCAAATAGGATTGGCTTAAATTTGTACACGTCGGTTGGTGGGATCTCTCATGCATTTAAAAGTTGTGTCCATCGATTGAAAATGTATCCTTTGCCCACTAACGTCTATACCTTCCATTTCATGACATGTTTTTTTAAAAAAAGATATTTACATTTTTTTTATGGATTAAATTTGTTTCTTAATTAACTTTGACTAATTTACTATATTGCCCTCCTCTCCTCCTTATATAAAGAAGCGACGACTCTTCCTCTTCTCTTGTCAATATACACAATAAGAGGGCAGAGAGAGAGAGAGAGAGAGAGAGAGAGAGAGAACCATGGAGAAAGATTTGAAAGAGGAGACAGTGGAGAAGAAAGAAGAGGAAAATGTTGTGGATGTTAGCCTTAAAGATCTCTCCAAAAGGCTTGAAGAGTTTGCAAAGGAGAGAGACTGGCAGCCATATCACAGCCCAAGGAATCTCCTACTTGCTATGGTATGTCTTATGATATATATATATTCATTTTCAGTTTTCTCTTTGATCTAAGCCCTTCTTTTTGTTGTTTCTTAAGGTTTAGCATGCACAAGTTTCATCATATTTGAATGAAATGGAGAACAATGAATATTAATTTCTAGAGATTTTGATTGTTTTCCCATCTCTTATAAGGTATACGAGTATTGCAGATCGTCAAGTTGTTTTATTTAAGAAATACGATGAGTCCGAAAAGAACCTCCATTCCTTCATTAAAAAGATCTTAACGAAACACCCAATACATAACAAAAGAAAAGAGATAGATAAGATCTCTAATTAGGTGGTGATTGGAGAGAGTACAATTACCCTAATTTTAACCGTATATTTCAATTTTAAGAGTTGAGATGTGGACACATGAGATTTCACTACTATCTAAAAAGCTACTATTGTCTTAAAACCACTATTATGAAAGCCACTTTTAAAATATTGAAAATTCTTGGTGGCCTCATCTTATCCTTTAAAGTAGAAATAATTAATTTATTTGATGAAAGCAGTCAAAATTTTGAAATAAACAAGTAAGAGTACTATTATTTTATTTATGGCATATATTCCTCCAAGCTTTACCCTCACCTGCCTTATATTTTGGATATGAATCTGTAATAATCTCGGTGGTCTCATCTAATCCTTCAAAATAGAAATAATTAATTTATTTGTAGAAAGCGGTCAAAATTTTGAAATAAACAGGTAAGAGTACTATTACTTTATTTATGGCATATATTCCTCCAAGCATTACCCTCACCTGCCTTATATTTTGGATATGAATAATCTCGGAGGGCTACCTTAATTTAATTCCTTATGATAATTCATATTTGTTTTGTGAAATATTACATCATAATTTAGTACTATTTCAATGTCTCTAGCTATGACCTAGATTCCGCATCAGTTTTCTATGATAATTTTGAGGGAGCGCATTAGGCTAGCTGTTAAAGTGTGCATTGAAAGATAGAATATTCATATTTTTGTTGTCCCCTTTTCATTGGTTAATGCTAATGACATCTGTATCTCGTCCTATAGATTCCAATATTATGTGGACTAACAGGTAGACCCAAGAACCCAGTTCATTATCTTTTTTGAGAAAAAATAAATATATACCATAGAATCTGATTCATTAAAAGTACAAATTAGATAATTTGGAACAATTGGAAGCGCACTAATGTTCCTTTTGCGAGAAGTCTCTTAATCCTTAAAAAAAAAAAAAGAAATTTGGGGATACAGATAAATGCGGTTGAGTCAATACATAACAAGACAAATACAAATCCTCTCAGAATGACCCACATGCAAGCGGATCGTTCTGAGATGCACATGGGGACAGTAAATTCTTCTTTGTGCGGTTTAGAATGTCTAAGTCATATTGTTGTGAGGGAAACCGAATTTTAACAAAACTATATGAAGTAATTCATTTTAATAACTTTCTATTTTTAGACACTCTTTTAAGAGAGGGCAGCATAGAGAAACAACCTAATACATAATCTAGTGTTGAAATGCCTAGGAGTGATGGTCAATGAATCATTATCTTTCTAAGTGGTTATTCTTTTAGATTGTTAAACTAAATTACAGAGAAATAGTTCCAAAACTTAATCCCTTCTTATTTCACTCTCTGTTTTATAGCTTAATAGGAAAAGGCATTTCAAACATTTTAGGAATTATTTTAAATGTTATTGTCATTGTCTCTCTATTGAAATAGATTTATTTCCATCTTTATTCAAAGCAAATTATATTCTTTTCACTAAATAAAAACAAAGATTTAAAATCACACTATAGAATAAAGTTGTAGATGTGAGTTGTGGAAAGAGAGAGACTATTCCCTCAAAAATAAAAAGGGCCCTTACGGGCTTCTATTTTTAGCTCTTTGGCATTTTCCACATGCAGCATAGTCCAATGCATCAAAGTTAGTGGCTTAAAATCAGTAGATTGAGATTAATCAGTGGCTTAATTACAATTAGCACATGAATTAAGCATTTGCTTAGTACTTGGATTAAAAAACCCATCAACAAAAAGTCTTTAGTGCGTAACGCACCATGACATAATGCGACCAAATTGGTCTTTTTGCCAAATTGGTAAACAACAAATTCATATCCCACTTCTACAAGAGGTACAAGAGTGTTTCCCATTTGAGTTGCATATCTTTTTTCTAGAACATCCTGTTGCTATTTATGATTCATGTACTTGAATAATAGCTTCACTTGTCGGTGATGGCAATAACACTGAACATGAAGTCAAATGTTGATGGTGCTTGATGCTTAATGCATATGCTTCATTAGTATCCAAGACAATCTTTGCATGTTCCGTTTGTTCAACTTTTCTAATCATATCAAGGATGACTTTCTCTTAGTACCATCAAATGTTATGTGGTTAGGGATGAATAGACCATGTACCATATTCAAATGTTGCATGATAAATTTGTTCTGAGGCATCAAAGATAGATTTACCATTATCATAATCTCAGTTTCACCATGTCATCATATACCTTATAAAATATAAACTTGGTTAATGTCTCTTCTAATGCATCAAACTTCAAAGTTACGGTGAAGATTGAAGGTTATAATCTTATTCTGCGCCCTCTTTCTATGGGCCGAAACATGGACTCACTCAACAACGTTAGCTTTACAGTTTTAAGAATTAACTGTGCGTAGAACCCCTTGTTGTTGCGCTTAAGTTGAAACTTTCTACCTCTTTAATTTGATTTTGACAGGTAGACCTCTTTGTCAGAAAATTTTAATAAAAAGAAGCAGATTTACTTAATTTCGGCTTTTTCATAGGTTGGTGAAGTAGGAGAGCTCGCAGAGATATTCATGTGGAAAGGAGAAGTGGCTCCTGGTCTTCCAAATTGGAAGGAAGCAGAGAGGGAGCATCTTGGTGAAGAGCTTTCTGATGTCTTGTTGTATCTCATAAGATTGTCAGATATTTGTGGCATCAACCTTGCAGATGCAGCTCTCAAGAAGATTGTCAAGAATGCCATCAAATATCCTTCAAAGGCCATTTGATTGCCATCAAATATCCTTCAAAGGCCATTTGATAATTTCTATAATGTTTTAGCGAGTCATATAATAAGATTATTATGTTTACAGATGTTTATCAGATACAAGTAATGATAACAGTATTTCGTGAAATTTGGTTTGGTTAATGGAGCTTGACAATTTGGTCTTTACAAATGCTTAACAGAATCAATTCATTAGTCTTTGAGTTTATGTTGGTCGTCTATGGTTATGATTTTATGTAAGGGAGCGCTTGGAGACAAATACATCTTCATAACATTATGGGTAGGGCTGTCCATTCGGGCCCGAGGTCTGCACCCTGCCCGGTGTCCCGTCTGGACCGGACCCGGCTGGGCCTGAGCCCAGCCCCGGCCCGGCCATGTTTTTAATTTTATATATATATATGAGCAAGGCTCCTATGAACTTAAGTTCATAATGAATAGTGGTGCACCAACTTTTTTATCCACTCATCTTGTCTTGAGATTTGTGATGCACAAATCTCAAAGTGACCTTTATATCTTTCACGGATCCCAAAGCAAGATGAGTGGTTAGAAAAGTTGGTGCATCACTATTCATTATAAACTTAAGTTCACAGAGCTCTATATATATATATATATATATATATATATATATATATATATATATATATATATATATATATATATATATATATATATATAATATTTTTATATTTTTAATATATAATTATAGTATAATATGGTCATTAATGTATACTTATATATATTTTTAAGTGTATATTGTCATTAATCATTCATGTATACTCCTTGAAGATTTTTCATAAATAGAATATAATTTGTATAATTTATCTTTAACATTTTGCTTAAATTTGGAAATGTTTATGTCATACTCCATGCTATCTGCAATATCAATGATTAAATTTTCACAACCTTCTAATTTTCCTCGAGGATCCATAATATTAATGATTGCAAAACAATAGAACAAAGGTATTTTTTCATAATATTTTGAATAAATTTATTCCATTGACTTGACAACAGTTCCGAGTTTTCTATCATCTCGATGTAATTTAAAACATCGAGTTATATTACACAAATATATAAGACCTAAATGTGTAATTGCATGATAGGTATAAGATAAACTTTTACTAGCATCTTCAAATACTTCTAATAATTCTGTTTGCATGATAGGTATAAGATAAACTTTTACTAGCATCTTCAAATACTTCTAATAATTCTGTAAACTCTTGTTTGAAAGTTTAACCAAAATTTTGTAGGAGTTAAACCAAAATCTCCACATATTTGTTTGAAAGTTTGTGTTTTCGACAAATAAAACTTGAAGCATTTCTAATTTTTTCTATATGTGAATTAATTTGATCTAAACTGTTTTCACACAAAGACTAATAAAATGACAAAAACAATGAACATTGAATAAATTACCATCTAAAACTGGATTTAAAGCACCCTTTAAATAATCTATTGCAATGTTACTACTGGATGCATTATCAAATGAAGCATTAAAAATTTTATTATCTAATCCATAAGCTTTAGCTATTTCCATAGCTTGATCACCAGTCCACTCATCAAGAGGAAGAGGAATATATATATATATATATATATATATATATATATATATATATATATATATATATATATATATATATATATATATATATATATATCAAGAACTCCTTTTTGCATTATCCAATCAGTATCTATCCAATGAACGGTTATACGAAAATAAGATATATGAAAATAAGAAATCGTGTTCATCCAAACATCAAAAGTTAATACAACTTTAGTAGGCAAAGATGTTAGCATAGCAACTAAAAGCTCTTTATTTTTCTCATACAAGCGTAAAATCTCAGTTGTGATAATGTTTTTAGGGATTTCCTTATATTTTGGTTCCAAAGCTTGGGCAAACTCCACAATATCAGGATCCCTCCCGGCTCCCCCATAGTAAAAAGTAGGCCACTGATAACAATATATTTTGTTAACACCTCTACCGTTCTCTCATGATTGTATCTAAAACATTGAAAATTTTCTCCAACTGCGCTTACTTGTGTTTCTAACTTCTAAGCCTTCATCATTCTCGTCTACGTGCATGTGATCTTTAGAAGTGATGGTGTGGTGAGCAAATGAAGATAGATAAGATTATCATTTTAATTTCAATGACATTTGTATTTCCAAATTGTATATTTATAAGTGATTGATAATATGATTGAATTTTTGTCCAAATTTTGCATATATGATAATCACATTTTATTACAACTTTATACCATCATCATCTATTTTATACAAATAAATATACCATTAATAATTATTTTTATCTTAATTTACAGGTTAATGGTGAAATAATGAATAAAAGTCCAAAAGACTTAAACTCCCTGAATTTCTATCATTTATTGAAGCTGAAATACGAAGACAAAAGAAGGCCCAAGAAGAGACAATGATCCATAGAGAAATCGGGTCAAGAAATCAATAAAAAATCAATCTGCCGCTACCCAATCGGTCTGCCAACCGATTAACCAATCGGTCGGCTAACCGATTGGCCAATCGGTCGGCCAATCGATTGGTCGACCGATTGGTGAACGGCAGTTTCAGATCTATGGTTGGATTTCAATTCCTTTGTGGCCAAGTTTCATCCAATGACTATTCTTCATTGCTATAGGCTATAAATAAAGGGGTAGAGTGAGGGGTTTGAGGTGTGAAATATTTTGTAATAACTCTTTTTGGAGAAGAGGGTTACTCTTAATTGAGAAGACCTTTCAAAATTATAATTTTTGTTGCAATAAATAAAAATATTGTCACCCTTCATTATTTTTTCTTCTCTTTGTTCAAGGATAAAAAGAGGATGAAGATGAAGAATTGAATATGTGGGTTTATATTTTTCTTTTCTTATTTTCTTTTCTTGTTTATTTCTTATTGCTTTGTAGAGTATATTTATATTTCTGTCTTTACTTTCATGTCTTTAATTTCATGTATTTACTTTCATGTCATGTTTTACTTTGTAGTATAGATTTATTTTCTTGCCAATAGTTTAGATTGTTTTATTCCCTCTCCTTCTCTTCTTATTCTTTTCATCTCTCTTATTATTTCTTTCTTTTATTTTCTAAAGATGTGGAACTAAACTCTTGTAGGAATTCTAGAATTGCATGAAACTAGTATTAATCTCTCTTATAATTTATGGATAATTCTTTTGTGCTTAAATGATCATGTTTAGGATAATCAACTAGAGAATTAATTGATAGAAGAAGAATTGGATAATCTATGCTTGCCTTAAAAGTGGTAGGATAGAGTATGCTAATCACTTCTAGAATTACTATCTCTTTGTTATTCTTTTATGAGTATTAATTTTACTTGGATGATAATAGGATAGGTTATGTTTGCCTTAAAAGTGATAGGATAGGCTATACTTAATAAATCTAAAGTAAAATGTGATAATAAGATAATAATTCATATTTTATAAGTGAGATAAGCTAGTGGATTCAATTCTAGATTCCTCATATCTTTAACTAGTCTTTTAGCTCGTGCTAAAACGATCTTATCACAATTCACCAAAATTTCATAATGTTCTAATCAGTCATTCATGAAAAGAGTAAAAATTATTTTCTAAAGAAAAATACAATTTTGGAAGAACAGTTGATGACTCCTCAAAAGTGTAGAGGTAAAGAAAATCAGTGATATTTTGTACCTTTAGGATTATGTCAAAGAATATTTATAAAATAATTGTCAACTTTCAAATAATTAACAACTTATAAAATATTTCATTTTCCATAAATATTTGGTTTTGAAATTAAAAAATATAACAAATTAGTTAACAAACTAAATTGTTTTCTAAATTTAAAAAGAGAGGGAATAGTTAGCTTTATAAGTTAAAACAAATCTATTTTCAATAAGTATATTACCAATAATAAATTTATAATTTAAAACAATATTATTAAAAGATACCTAGAATATATGATATTAATTATTATTTTGTTATATTTTTACATTTATATGTTATAAAATATGAAAATAATAGGTAAATCAATATTAAAAATTTTGAGAATATCATATATTAATTATGCTTTTGTTATATTTTATATAATTATATTTTTTAATAAAATCTGAAAATAACTGATATTTAAGTTATATAATCTTTTAAATAATTTACAATTAATAGATTTTGTTACCAAAAATATTTTCATTTTAAAAAATTTCTGAATTATATGTGGTAAAAATTTCCATTTTAAAATTATATAAGTAATATATGTTTATGTGGATATTTTGAAAACTGAAAATATTTAAAATCTATTTAATTTAAAAGCCAAATTTATAACTGAATTGTTGTAAAAATATTTTATGTAAATATTTTCAAACAAACTGAAAATCAATATCTAAAAATTTATCTAAACATATTTTTATTTTAGAAAATGAAATTATAACTGAAATTTTTGCAAAAATAATTTTCAAAAATTATTTACAAAAAATCAAAAATCAATATCTAATCTAAAAATTATATGAAAACCTAAATTAATTAAATATAATAATTATATAATTATTGTTGTAAAAATATTTTCAAAAAACTGGAAATCAATATCTAAAAATTTATCTAAACATATTTTTATTTTAAAAAACCAAAATTATATCTGAAATTTTTGAAAGAATAATTTTCAAAAACCAAAAATCAATATCTAAACTAAAAATTTTATGAAAACAGAAATTAATTTATATAATAATTATATATTTATTGTTGTAAAAATATTTTATGAAAATATTTTCAAACAAACTGAAAATCAATATCTAAAAAGTAAATACCAATTATATACTATAAATGTTGTAATTTTTAAGATATACTATAATTGTTGTAATTTTAAATATAATTGTTGAAATTTTACCAAAATTATTGTAAAAATATCTTGAAAATATTATTTTCATAGCAAAAATCATAGTTTATTTGAAAATTGAAACAATTTTAAAAACTGAAAATTTAAAAAAATTATAAAATTTTGAAAATATTACGACAATTTACGTTTTGGAAAATTATCAAATAACATATTATCTTAAAATTAACTGCATAAGAAAACCACAAATATTTTTAACAGAGCAAAATTTTAAAAATAATTATAAAAATCGGAAAATATTAGAATATTGAGAAATATTTAAGAAAAATTCGAAATTTTAAAAATATTGTGAAAGTTTTAACGAGATTGTTATAAAAATATTTAGAAATTTTTTTGTCAAAACCAAAAATCTTAGTTTATCTGAAAACCGAAACCATTTTAAGAAACCAAAATTTAAAAATAATTATAAAATTCTAAAAATATTACAACAATTGATTTTTGAAAATTAATTATAAAAATCTGAAATGTAAAAATTAGGAAAAATGACCGAAAACTTAAATTAGAATTTATTGGTAGTTTAATTTTACACAACTTTAAATAAAAATCGGCATAAATAGAATTTACAAAAATTAAAATAGCATAAATATTTTTAGATCCAAACAATTATTTACCTGACGTATTTCTCGTAGTTTATTCGAATTTTTGATTACAAATCCATAAAAGCATAAGCATATCAACGCACTCAAGCAATAAATTTCAATATAATTTAAAAATGAATTAGTAAATTACCTCATTTGATATAAATTTTAAAATCTGAAAATTAAACAACAATTTATATTCAAAAATTGTTAAAATTTTGAAAATTTTTCAAAATAAATTAGTAAATTACCTCGTTTGATCTTTCAATTGGAGGCTCCCTCTACAAAGACGAAGACCGCGTACCTATAACCTTAAAATATTTTTAAAAATCTAAAAATGTAACAACAATTTATATACAAAACATTATTAAAATCTTAAAATATTGCCAAATAAATTAATTAATTACCTCGTTGGATCTTTCAATTGGAGGCTCCCTCTACGAAGACGAAGACCGCGTACCTATAACCTTAAAAATTTCATCAAAATCCTAAATATAATAACAATTAATATTAAAAAAAGTTTTTCAAAACCCAAAAAAAGTACTAACCAAAATTTGCAGATTTCCCAATGTTGTTCAAAAACGTGAATTAGAGGTGATGGAGAGGTTATGGCTATTGTTGGTAGGAAATATATGATTGTCGTAATTATAGGAATTTCTAAAATCATACTCTTAATATTTGGTAGTATTTTGTTTGATTTTTAAAATCACGATCACAATTTCATAATTATCCGAAATATCCAAAATGTATTACTAAAAGTTAATTCGGTTCTGCTTTTGAAAAGATTTGATTTTCTCTTTTGGTCAAGATCACAATTTCTATAATTTTAGGAAATATCCGAAATTAATTCAGTTTAAAAGTTAATTCGGTTTTGTGAATGAAAAGATTTGGTTTTTAAAAGATTTGATTTTAGTTTTGAAATATCTGAAATTTCATAATTAGGTTTAAAAGATTTAATTCGGTTTTGTGAATAAAAATTGAAATCCTTTTGAATTTGAAATTGATTACGCGTGATTCAAGGAATCAAATCCATTTTGATGATTATTATGCAAAATTGAAGGGGATTCAAATTATTCTTCATTTAAAAACTCTCTAAATATGGGACGCCACGTGTCAATTTCTGGTGCATTTAGATTTCGACGAACGGTCAGAATCAATGACACATGGCAGTTTTATTTGAGAAAAGGAATGCTGACGTGTCAAGCTGTGGAAGGGTTTGAGGGAGAAGGTTTTCGCTTAAAGTATACATATAGTAACAGATTGAATCCTCTATCTTTTGCTTTCTTAATTTTCTTTTCTTGATTTTATTTTCCTTTACTTCTCACACTCTCTCTCAATCTTGTTTTGATTTATTCGCACATATTCACATCCACTATTTATCTCCCCACTTTTCATTCTCATTTTATTTTTGTTTACATTTCATCACTTCCACACTCTCTAATCTCTCCACAACCACTTTCATCATGTTTTCACTCCTAATTGTCACACACACAACATAAGAATCGAATTTGATTAACTCATTACAACACCTTCCTCGTGGGATCGATAACCTTTTATACTATAACTTGATGGTTGTATACTTGCAACTTTAGGTACACATTTATTTACCAACCAATATATATATTTTTAAAAAACTAAAATTTAAAGTAATTTTTAAAATTAAAAAACTGGTCGCCTTGTTCGTCCGCTTGGGCAGGCCCAGTCCTGTATTCTTTGTTCTGCCCGACCGGTTGGACACCCCTAATTATGGGTTTCATCCACTCAATTCAGGAAGAAGAAAGAAGAGCATATAGCTTCTTTATTTTGTTATCAGATCTAATATGCAGTTCATTTTCTTTTTTTTTTTATTAGGATGCAGTTCATTTTGTTTTTACGAGAAAATTTTAGGATTAATTTTAGAAAAACATCCTCAATTATAGGGTGTCTCATAAAACATCGATCATTTTTTTTAATTCAAGGAAACCCCACTCAATATTGGGAGAGTTGTAGATAACCTCCTTCAAATTTGAAAATTTAATTATACCCCGTTAGCTATTGGGTGTCAAATTTTCCTGGTTTTATAATTTTCTCAAAAATCTCTTTGATGTTATTTCTTCAAAATGTGAAATGACCTAATATCTTTTACGACAAAACCTATTTCAATTAAAAACATCCCAACGAGTGTAAGGAATGACTCAAAGTTATTTATGGTGTTTTCATCCCAACAAGTAAGAAATGGCTCATCTTTCATCTTTCCTCTGAGGCTTTTTTTTTTTAAATTTTTGGCTAGGAATACCTTAGTCTTTTGAAGTAATATGATTGTTACATGACATGTTAGATTTAACGATATTAGTTGGAGTTTAAGTGAATAAAGTTCAAGAAGTTTAAGCCAAAATTTCAAAATTGAGTGTGGGTTGTCTATAACACCTTCAAACTTAAAGGGAGTTTTCTCAAATTAAAATAGGTAAGGGGGGTCTTCTGAGACATACCCCATAATTGAGGGGGTTTTTCAACAATTAACCCAAATTTAATTCGGGTGAGGGCCAGAGCTTAACGGGTCGGATCGCTTTACTCGTTATCCGGTTCGTTTAAAACTCACCGACCCGGCCCACCACTGTTCCATCATCATGCTCTCCACTACTCCAGAACTACAAAAAAGAACTGCTACGAAAAATCCCCGATCTCGCTGCAAAAATCTCGACAAATTTCCCAAGGATTTCGTTGCGAATTCATCGGATTAATCCTTCTCCTCCTTGATCCGATAATTTCTGGTAAGAATCTGAAAAAAAAAACGAACTCTTTTTCTTTTTATTTCAGGTCGAAAGCTTAAATTTCCAAAAAACGGGAATCAATCGAACGATCTTGACAAGATCTTTTGCCCTAATTGGGCTCAGATTGCTCTCTTTCCCCTTCAATTACTTCATTAGGGCTAAGATCCTCGCATTCTTGGTATCAAATAAGATCTCACGTCCAGAATGGTTCTGATTTTATTTTCTATTATTTTAAATTTCCTTTAAAAAATCAAATTTAGTTTAGATCTTGAGAATTTGTTTAAAATGAAAATACCAGCCAAAAGATCCATGTGCCGCCTTTTATAGCCGTTGGATCCTCAGATCGCCGGTGCTGGGCACTTGTTACTGATGGCTCAAGGTTTAATATTGTTGATCCTGATTAAAATTTGTGATTTTTGACTGTATTTTGAAACAAAGAATTTATTTGAGGAGATATGTGAAATTGAATTGCTTGTGAGTTGTTAAAGATACTTCTTTTGCATATATTTCGGTGTGATGTTGAATTTGTACTTTTTTTTTTGGGTGGTGTTGATAGGAGTAAGGACTTAAGAGTGATTATGGAGGGCACAGTGTTCACACCGTCATTGGAAGGAATGAAGAATGTGAAGTCAGAGCAAGGGGAAATGCTGACGAAGCCTTTCCTTGATGTGTGCAAGCTCATTCTACCGGTTATAGGTATGTATGGTTTGATTTAGATATAGAGGTCTACTTTTGAACTCTGTCGTCAAAAATTCATGAAAATGTGTTTCTTTCGAATTGTGATGGCCTAAAACTATACTACGTACATGCATGTGCTTCTCATTCTACAAATAATTATATGGAAAAGATTCATGTGAAATGACTATAACAGTTTCATGATAAAGGTTCTATTGTTGTCCTTTAGGTGCTTAATGTGATTATACTGCTTGAAAATCGTGAAAATGCGTCGGCATAGTGAAATAATGCTAAATGTTTAAATATTCAGATTAATATTTCTCTTAACTATCAATACCTTTTTGATATTTGTTTCTGTTTTTTCACTATGTCTTTATCGGCATTGTACATAAATTGTTCCTGTGCTTGTTTTCGAAGTGAATTACTGATGAGTTCCATAGTATAGAATTTATCCAAGTAGGAGTCGGGTAAATTAACTATTATAATCTGTCACTAAACACGTTTCCTTTTTTAATTTATTTCCATTATGCACTCCTATGCAATTGATTTCTGGACGCCTTTCCTGGTAACCAATTACCGTACATCGAAATTTAATATCCTTTATGGTCAAGAATTGGTTTACACACATTATTACCGTCACATGCTGGAAATTTATATGCATATAAACTATAGATGTATGAATGATAGACAGATAACATGATCTGCAACTTGAGTTTTAACACTATGATTTGCATGCTTCACACATCAATAAGACACTCCTAAGCAATAGGATATGCATTGATTTAGTAAGAACCTAATTTTGTTTTCTATTTGCTCATTTTAGTTCCTCCCATTTTAGCTATGCTACACTCGTCAGACAATTCTGTCTCATAAAATAAAAGCATATTCCATAAGTGGAATCCATATTTTGGCTTCTGCTTGCCTGAAAATCGCTTCTTACTATTGTTATGCAGCTCATCTGAATTCTACTTCTATGAATTTATATGAGGTCCGTCATGTTAAACCAGTAGAAGAAACACTGTCATTTATGTTTAGTCTGTTTGTGTTGCTAGCTTGTGACAATTTTTTTATCTGCTATATCTCATTTAATGTAACTTTTTCTGAATTTACTGTAAATATGTTTTGGTAACTTTTCTGTTCGTGAAACTGTACTTTTATGTATTTGTTGGTGTATGCATACTTGATAGAAGATTTCTACTGGAATGGCAATACACGTTTCAGATGAAACCTGTTTAGTGTCAATCTCAAACTAAGCTGCAAAATTCAGTTCCCAGTTATGCATAAATATAGTAAATGGATGTCGCACATTTTATTGGGAGTGAAGATGAGGAAACCCATTCCAATCCTGCAACTTGGGTTCATGCAGCTGTTTGATTCCCGCATCAATTAGTTTGAATTCAAAACATCTTTCCTTTTCTTCTTTTCAATGTGGAGATTGTTGGCATTTTAAGGAACTGACAGCTGTTTGCATTTATTTTATTTAATTTTGGGCAGCACATATGGGTGTCACTTGACAAGGGATATGAGTGCTCTAAATGGGTTACCAAGGTTGCAGGAACATGGCGTATCGCAGTATTAATGTGTTTCTTCATGGATATACTTGCATGTGCGCATTAAATAATAATATTAGCTTATATATTATACATGATCTTTGTGAATTGGTCTAGTTTTTATGTGTATCTGTTAAGTTGAACTTATACCAAAAGGGTGTCACTCTTTTGTCCTATAGTCCTATGCAAAATGTCGTATTAGGTTTTTTTACTATTAGTCAAGAAAATAGCTGACTAATAGTGTGACATTCTTTAGAACACAATTGACAGTATTGAATTAAAATCGAGGATTGACATTCCCTTATCTTTGCTCTTTGCCTTTTCCTTTTGTTTTCTATGCCTATTCTTTGTCTTCAAATTTTGGGAGGTCTGCCCTGCCCCCAATCATAGGCTTAAATTAGTGCATTTGACAGTTTCAAGTTTCATAACTGTTTTTCTCCTGCTTTATAAGTTACAAACTATGGATGCATTATATTTGAATACATGGGTTTCAGTTATTTTTGAACTGATTCACCATGTCAGCTCTTTATGATTCTCATGGTACTGACTCGAGCATAATACATATGTTGCCAGATAAATTTGGAGCTGCTATGGCACTTGTTAAGTCTGATATAGGGGGCAATATAACGGTAACACTTTATATCCTTCTTGATAACAATCAACATGTTTAATATGTTGTTTTAATAGTTATTCAGATGGGTGATGGATCCTTTCTAATATATGACCTACAGTTTTCCTACACAAAGACTAACTGCATCAGCAAGTAATCTTAAAATTTATTATCTTGAGGCAATTTTTCATTCAGCTTGTTTTACCGATCTTTTATTTGCAGCGACTAGAAAACAAATATTCCTCTAATCCTTCCAAGTCACGAGCACCTTTACAGTATGGTGCAAGAAGAAGTTGATGCCAAAACAGCAAAAGGTTCTTCAAGTTGTACCAATGGCCTTCTCTGGCTAACTAGGTTGCAGGAACATGGCGTGTCGCAGTATTAATGTGTTTCTTCATGGATATACTTGCATGTGCGCATTAAATAATAATATTAGCTTATATATTATACATGATCTTTGTGAATTGGTCTAGTTTTTATGTGTATCTGTTAAGTTGAACTTATACCAAAAGGGTGTCACTCTTTTGTCCTATAGTCCTATGCAAAATGTCGTATTAGGTTTTTTTACTATTAGTCAAGAAAATAGCTGACTAATAGTGTGACATTCTTTAGAACACAATTGACAGTATTGAATTAAAATCGAGGATTGACATTCCCTTATCTTTGCTCTTTGCCTTTTCCTTTTGTTTCTATGCCTATTCTTTGTCTTCAAATTTTTGGGAGGTCTGCCCTGCCCCCAATCATAGGCTTAAATTAGTGCATTTGACAGTTTCAAGTTTCATAACTGTTTTTCTCCTGCTTTATAAGTTACAAACTATGGATGCATTATATTTGAATACATGGGTTTCAGTTATTTTTGAACTGATTCACCATGTCAGCTCTTTATGATTCTCATGGTACTGACTCGAGCATAATACATATGTTGCCAGATAAATTTGGAGCTGCTATGGCACTTGTTAAGTCTGATATAGGGGGCAATATAACGGTAACACTTTATATCCTTCTTGATAACAATCAACATGTTTAATATGTTGTTTTAATAGTTATTCAGATGGGTGATGGATCCTTTCTAATATATGACCTACAGTTTTCCTACACAAAGACTAACTGCATCAGCAAGTAATCTTAAAAATTTATTATCTTGAGGCAATTTTTCATTCAGCTTGTTTTACCGATCTTTTATTTGCAGCGACTAGAAAACAAATATTCCTCTAATCCTTCCAAGTACGAGCACCTTTACAGTATGGTGCAAGAAGAAGTTGATGCCAAAACAGCAAAAGGTTCTTCAAGTTGTACCAATGGCCTTCTCTGGCTAACTAGGTATGATTCATGAAATGTACTTTCTAGTTTTTTGTCCTTTTCTTTTTCTATTTCCTTATTAATTATGTTCTATTTCTTTCATTCAGGGCAATGGATTTCTTGGTGGAACTTTTCCGAAACTTACTTGAGCATCCTGATTGGACCATGTCACAAGCCTGCTCAGATTCATATGGGAAAACCCTAAAGAAATGGCATGGCTGGCTTGCTAGCTCTAGCTTTTCAGTAATGTCATCTGAACCTTTTGAGATTTACATTTTATTAGCATCCAAATCTACTGCTGAATCTGAACCCCAAAATCTCTCTTGTATTGACTAGTGACTAGTGATTCTTATTTCTATTGTAATGAACGATTGTAATTCCTGATTTAATAACATCTTCAGAGGTGCTGTACTCTTTTCCCGCTGGGTTTTTTAACGCGGCAGCAACTTTCCCCATATATATATATATATATATATATATATATATATATATATATATATATATATATATATATATATATATATATATATATATATATACACACACACACACACACACACACACACACACACACACATACACACACACACAAAGATCAGGTCTCAGCTATGACATATGATCTTTGTTTCTATGAGTTTTTGATTACCTTATAAGAAAGGTAGTTTGGGAAAATACTAACTGCTCTGCTATTACCTTATAAGAAAGGTAGTTTGGGAAAATACTAACTGCTCTGCTATTTTTGAAATTTATGTGAAAATAGTCTAAAATTCTTGTTTTGGCTCTTAGTTGCATTGTAGGCCATAATGTTTTATGTTGGAAAGTTTACCGATGCCATAACTGGTAATTATGTTTTTCTTTAGCTTGAATTAATCAATTTTTAAATTACAGGTTGCCATGAAACTTGCTCCTGATAGGAAGAAATTTATGGATGTTATCAGTGGATCAGGTGACATCAATGCTGACATTGAAAAGTTCTGCACAACCTTTCCTCCTCTTCTCGAAGAGAACCACAAGTTTTTGGTGAGATATTGCATTCTTAATTATAACAAGCCTTTGAGCAACTGCTTTAAAATTTCAAGTGACTTATGATGCTTTTATTATTCTCATCCTGCAGGCTAGCGTTGGTCTTGATGACATGAAAGCTTCTTGAT